>CM039308.1:113432386-114099386 GCA_022316695.1 Camellia oleifera
AAACACGATGCGATATGCATGTTATGCGTGAAGTGCAGCTAATATGCAATCCTAACATACGCAATGCTATGAAAATGAGATGCCTCGAAATGCGTGCACGCGGGCGCGCAAACCGAGGCGATGATCCTAAGGCATGAAATGACGTGAAATGCAAATTGGACTTACACGAACACGAGTGGACCTTAGCCACACTCATATGAGAGGCCATCGGATAAAAAAAGAAGTGCCTCGAAATGCGTGCACACGGGCACGCAAACCGAGGCAATGACATAAAGACACGAAATGGCATGAAATATGATATGCAATGAGACTAAAATGAGATGTCTCGAAATGCGTGTCCACGGGCACGCAAACCGAGAAAATGGCATACGGAATGCAACAGGACTGAAATGAGGTATGCGATGCAATATGGACTTATACTAACATGAGTGAGCCTCAGCCACACTCACATAAGAGGCCGATGGATGAAAATGAAGTGCCTCGAAATGCGTGCACACGGGCACGCAAATCGAGGCAATGGCCCTAAGGCATGGAATGACATGCATAATGCAAATTGGGCTTACACTAACATGAGAGAGCCTCAGCCACACTCACATAAGCTGTCGAGAGATGAGAATGAGCTGCCTCGAAATGCGTGCACACGGGCACGCAAACCAAGGCAGTGGCATACGCAATGCAAATGACATGGAAAATGCAAATTGGGCTTACACTAACATGAGAGAGCCTCAGCCACACTCACATAAGCTGCCGAGAGATGAGAATGAGCTGCCTCGAAATGCGTGCACACGGGCACTGAGAGATAGCCTACAGGACCACTCCCTCCCCTCAGGAAAGAAAACAGAGAAAACCGAGTCTGGTTCGCAAACCGAGACAAGGCACAGAAGAGAGTTCGGAAGTCCGGAGGCAGGGCGCACGGCCGCGACTCTGAGACTTCTGAACGAGCGCAGTATGCAACATCACCAAGCGCTCAATCGGTGACGTCTGAGTCTTAAGGTCGGTCAAAAATGGGGTGTCTACAATTACACTACAAGAAATTAAGGTTTTAAAAACAAATTTTTAGAGACAAAAATAATTTGTTTGTAAAAATTATACTTTTAAGGACAAAATGAAAGAATTTTAAAAAAATATATATTTAATTATGTTATTACATTTTCTAGACAAATTTGTTTGGTTGTAAAAGGATTAGTTACTTTTCCCTACAATTTTAGTTGGTCTCTAATAAATCCAAATCATATCCGTACAATTTTAGTTGGTCCCTAATAAACTAAAATCATATATTATTGTGTTTTATATATAAATTTTTGAACTCATAGTCGGGAACAAAAAGAAAAAAAAAAGTCTCATCACTCACTCTCTCTCTCTCTCCCTCTCCCTCTCCCTCTCCCTCTCTCTCAAATCCCTAATTTCTTTGCATTTATCTCTTCTCTACGGATTTGATATATGAATTCAATGGTTCTTCTCTACGATCTTGTTGATTGCTACTGATCTGTGGTTCATCATTGTCTCATAGCATCTTTGTCTAGAGCTAGATCGCTCTGTTGCCGCCTCATCTCTCCTCGATTCTCCGATTTCTCGGCGAATCTCTGGTAGCGATTCCGATTAGGTACCATATATTATCAACTTATTTGATAATTGACTATCATATTTATGAATCGCCTATCATATATATTATAATCGACTTATGAATTGGAGTTAGAAAATGAAAATGAATATGATAATCGACTATCATGTATGTATCTGTATAATCGATTTGATGTAGCAGCAGCCTCTTGGATGCTTTTAACATTCTGAGATTTGAGTGGAAAGTATCTTGGGGTTTCTATTTGCAAATTTAGATTCTCTCCATTACATGGTTTGTTGGAATTGAAGTGAATGGAGATCTCTCTATTTCAATGCATGACATATGGATGTAAAATTTGAAGTCAATTGTTTATAATTGTTTTTTTTATCCTGCTCGAATTTGCTTTGAAACGTCATAATCTCTGCAAATCAAGTGCCAAGAAGATACATTAACAGCTGAAGAGAACAATAAACAAAGATATATAACAGTGCATTTGTCTTGGGTTATATACTCGCCAATAACTTGACAATGATAGTTTTGGAGTGACAAATAAATAAGTAAAAATATACTTCAATGTTTAGCAATTTTCTATTGAAAAAGATAGAATCAGATTACAGCAAGGACACGCGATAATGTAAGTTTATAACTTTACAATGAGTTACTTCAAACTTTTTAGATATCATATAAGTTTCACATAGATGTACAACCATAGAGTCCTACAGAAGTGTCAATTCATTGGCAAAGCATTGCAAAGAACTCAACATTTCTTGCTGTCTAAGGTAACAAAATCCAAAATTTTGTAGGCCTCAATTAGACAAATCCATTACTTAAATTGAATGATGTATCTGAATTAGGTCCAGAGCTCAAATGTACTTGAAGGCTAGCTGAGGACTGTGTTTATAATCAAATTCCAAGCATTCTCATCACTGCCAAAGGATATTCAGATATTGCCACAAGGTAAGATTTTCACAAGAAAAAATAAATGTATTGAAGAGGAATGAGGAATTGAGCTTCCCAGCTTATTTTTTTTGCTCTGTTCTATGGCTATTCATTGTTTGCAATGCTTTGCCTGCATCAGTGAACTTGATGAAATGTGAATTCACAAAAAAGGTCTAAAAATGGGTACATAAGAAAGACATTTCACTTTGTCATTGAGGAAGGTATTGTAAGGCTTAAAAATCTGATGCTGCTATGGATTTCTTACATTGGTTTTTTGTTTTTTTCTTAATTTCATCTACATAACCTTTGTAGCAGACTATGTGCAAGAGCAAGAGATAGAAGTTGAAGAATTGAAAAGTCATTATTTTTATTGCTTTTTTGGATAAGTTGTTACAAATGGTGATTTGAGAAGCATCCAACACTGACCTCTAATATACTGTATGCCTCTTTTGATACTGTAGTACTATTTTTTTTTTAAGAACTATTATGTTGCTACTACATTGTGCCTATCCCATTATCTTCGTATTTGTCAGTTCAAAAGGGATTCAAGCAGCAGATCTTAAGATTTTGAGAGAAAGGCTAGAGCAAGAGGTAGTTTTTAAAGCACTTCTTGCTTTAATTTGAAATTTTCCATTTCATTTGTTTAAATATCTAGTTCAAGCACATTCCTTTTGCAACTTAACAATTTGAGATCATTGGCTTGCAATAATTTTTAATTAGATTTTCTTGATATGGCACCAAATGGAATGGACAAAAGTATGACCTCTTTGAAATCTTAACTACTGAAACGACACATAGAATTGTTAATGATCAAGGGGCGTAAATAGTAAAAAATGCTCAATTGTCTTGTTGTGTGTATATATTGTACTCTATACCTACGTTTATAGGATTACAAATCCAGGGATTGATAGTTCCTGGATATAGAATTCGAAGGACTAATAGTCCCTTGTCATTGCATATCTAGCTTTTGTTTTGGCCTGGATTAATGCGTTGGATTTTCTATGCAGGTTCTAAAACCTTGTAGCGATTTGAAGTTTGGGAGCTCTCTGCTAGATTTTGAATGTCATTTCAACAAAGCCCTTGAGAAAAAGATGTGATGAGTTGAGTTGTTTTGTTATGTAGGTAGATATAACTCCAATTACAATCTGTTCATTGAATAGTTGAATGCTATAAACAATGCTTATGGCGCTAACCTTATAAATTTGAAATAATACTTTTGAAATCTGTGTCAGTTTATGATATATAATCAAGATATTACATACTAATGAATTAGAGCATGATATTTGTTTATTATTGAAATATCTTTTGATTAAGCCTCTTTGAATGTGATGAGTATTTTTTTTTTTTTTTTTTTTTTTTTTTGTAGTTGAATTTTAATTTGGAGATAAACAGATGATCTGGTGATATATTTGATTTTTTTTATTTGGTTGTTGAGAAATCAAGTAAGGAATATAAGTTGATGTTCAAACTAGTATTTTTAGAGTAATTGTTACAAAATCAAAAAGCTAATAATAATAATAATAATAATAATAATAATATCAAACTTTTAGAGACAAATTTTAGTTGTCTTAAAAAAATTATAACCTTTACACACCACTTTCATTTGTCTCAAAAACTAGAACTTTTAGAGAGGGATTATAATTAGACTTTTAGAAACAAATTTTAGTTGTCTCAAAATCAAAACTTTTTGCAACTACATATTTTTGTCTCTAAAAGTCTATTTATAGTGACAAATGCAAAATTGTGTCTCTAAAAGTCATTTTTTGACTTTTCCGAACAGGCCATTTGGGACAAACTTCGCAACGAAGGAAATTGGTTGGCTAAAGTTTTTCCCGACAAATATTACACTTTTAGGGACGGAATAAATTTGTCCGTAAAAAGCTGATTTCTTGTAGTGTTAAAAATAAGTCATAGTAAAATCGTTGTTAAAAATAATTTTTTGTGATGATTTGTTTACAATAAGTCTAACTATTAGGACTTACACGTAACTCCCCTTTGTTTTTGTTCTAGAAACAAAAATAATGAAACATTTGAAAGCATACATAATTTTTATTTTTGGGCGAATAATTTTAAAATATTTTCTAAAAACGAATGCTTTAGTTTAATGGACATCGTTTCATGATTTCATCAACTAAAGTGTACCAACCACCAACTAGAAAACTAATTAAAATAAAAATGAGAAGGAAAATAAAATAGAATAATAACTAAAAAAACGATAAACAAAATAAGACAATTTTGGCGAAAATGCTGATTTTAGGGCAATGTGAGAACATGAAAGATTTTTGCTGGTTCCATCGATTCTTGAGTGTTAATTCAATACAATCCTCTCCAATTTGTAGTGGATTCATGTCTAAAAATTATTAAAAGTTCATTTGTTGAGACATGCTTACAATACAAGGTTTTAAAATACAAGAACATCTAACACACCTATAATTAATTGATTGAAAATCAACTTAGTCAAAAAATTTCAAATCAAATTTCTACTCATATGAACATTTTCAGACTTGCATTAGAAACCCATAGCTAGCTATGATAAATAGAATGTAGAATCTTGAATAACTTATTTAATATGATCAATTAATTCTTGACAAAAATACATATATATCAATTATATTTAAGATTTAGTCTTCAGCCATATATATGAAACTTTATAGCACACATTTGTGGTGTTGAAATGTAAGAAAATAATTTTGGGGGAGGGTAGGGAAGTGAATAAAACAAATCATCACAAAGACATGATAGACAACTAGAGACAAACATTGTTAAAAGTAATGATAGAATTTAGTTGGGAGGGCCGCGAAAAGGCACTCTTTTGCGTAATGATACAAAGTGAGGCGGAATCGACTTACAACAGAATAAACAAGTGTCAAAGCGAATTAAGCAGCCTCCGCAGATAGGATCTCAAGTTCGGCCCACCAGAGGGGAGAGAGTCTAGGAACCGCTTGATCAGGCGTTATAGCAATAATTTCCTTCAATCTTGAAGTGACTTCTTTCATGGTTGGTCTCTTCCTCGTGTCTTGTTGAATGCAGTCTTGGATTACCTCGCAGATGATGTCAAGCTCATTGTTTTTGGATGACTTCAAGGTTGGATCAATCATGTTGCTGAAACTCTCTTTATTGCTCAAGTATTCATTAGCCTAGCAAAGTCATAATTAAACTTAACTGAGATCTTAAATACCATAATAATCTATCAAACAAGAACAAAAGTTTTTTAGTGCAACTTATATGGATGTTTATAGCTCTTGATTTATTTGTTTTGGGAGTCTATGCTAGACTATTTGGTGCTACTTCTACTTAGAATTTATTAGGAAAAAAATAATTTGAATTTTTTTTTTTTTTTATTATCCATAAGTTAGGGGAGGAGTGCTTTTGGCTTATGCTTTTTTATTATGAATTTTCAGTTTACACAAAGCTGTGCCAAACAAGCCCAAACGTTTGTGAGAAAAATTGATTTTAAAGCGTACCCAGTTTACTAAAGGCCCTTGTTCTTCTGAATGAGGGAGCTTCCCAGAAATGATTTCGAGCAATAGTACTCCAAAACCGTACACGTTTGTTTCAGGATCAGATAATGGTGGCAGTGCAGAATGCTCAGATTCATTTTCCCCCGAAATTTTTGACTTGGACGGAGCAGCCCCTGCCCAACAACCGATCTCTCCAATCTGAGATAGCAAAAAAATTAAATTATATACCTTAAAAATAAAAAATAAAGAATCATTCATGAAACTTGTGGAAATATGGGATAAAGAAAGAAGCCTACTTTAGCAGCATAGTCATCAGTCAAAAAGATAGCATTTGAATTGAGATTGAAATGTGCCACGGGTGGATTCAGGTCATGCATGTGTTGAAGACAGTATGCGGTTCCCATAATAATTCTCAACCTCACATTCCAGTCAAGATGTTCAACTTCTTTAACTGAATAAAAACAAATAAATGATACTTGTATTCAAAAATGAAACCGCAAATTTTGTAACTCTTAAATGTGGGAAATAGTATTACCATGAAGATGCTCAGAGAGGGTTCCATTTGGAGCATACTCAAACACCATCATCCTAGTAAAAGGTTCTTCCTCCTCACAGTAGCCGATAAGATTGACAAAGTTTTTGTGATTTATTCTTGACAATGTATCGATCTACAGGAAGACCACAATGAAGAAAATTAAATAATCCTTACAGAAAAAGGAGTGGCAAATTATGTATTTGCATAAAACGCAATTCATAACCAATGCAATATAAGCAAACCTTCTTCCGATAGGCTACTTCTGAGCGTTTTGACCAGTCACTAGCAGCTGTTATTGCGGTTGATGCAACAGCAATCTCAACTCCACTTGATAATGTTCCCTTGTATACGGTGCAACCATCTATGGTATCAATAATGTTGCTAAAATCCTCACAAGCAGTTTCTAGCTCTGCTCGGTTTAGCTTAGGTACTCCTGCAATTTTTTAAATAAAAATAGCTTTCAGTTGTTGTTGCATTAATGAAAAATAATACTACGACATTTTGCCAATCCGCCAAAACTGGGTTGATCATTATAGAAATTAGGAAACAAGTCAATTAAAGTTCACCTGATGAGTCATTCTAGGCTACCTGAATAGTTGGCTGGTATTGTGAAAGCATATATGGACACTGGAAAAATTGATTTGCTTCATTGTGTAGTGTAGCATTTGAAAAGTGGAGTCATTGAAGAAAATGGAGCCATCGCACATTTAAGTATACTAATCAATTTTTGGTTTTTCAAGAAGTGACAATACCATTTTTTGACAAGCATTATGAAAAGGCTTCCATTTCTTACAATGTTCCTATGCACTAGAATGAATTTCTAACCACAAATGTCATGTCAAATGTCATGTCAAATGTACAATAGAACTCTGATAATTTAAATATTTGTCGCCATGTGCATACCTTAATTACACTTTTAGAAGGTCTGAGTCAATAATTAGAGTGTTCCTCTCCTTATTTTTATTTTTATTTTTTTAAGGGGTGTTAAATTACACCAACCTCCATTGAGATTTGGAGAAAACATACATGCCTCATAATTTTAGCATAATTACACTCACATCCCTTTTAATAAAACTAAAAAGATCAGAACTAATACAGATGACGTGAGAGCACAAAGATAACAAGGTAAAATATATATTTTAGTGTAAACGATATGATAAAATTATTTATTCTATCCATATGACTAACAAATGATGGAACAAAATAGAACAAAGTATTATATGAATTGAAACCTTAAAGGAATCTCATGTAATTATATTGAACTTGTATTTGTTTCCAAGTACCAGGCATAATGATTAAATAAGTCATGGTGAAGTATTCAATTTTTCAATTGACTAGGTTTGTCCACAAAGATAGTCCATGGGTTCATTATGCAAAATTACCTGTAACAAAGGCTTTCTGCAACTGTCCACTCAGTCCAGTCTTCCAAGGACCAATGTTTGACACCGCTTGAGTCCGACACATGAAGAACATCGCCGCAGCAACAATAAGCAAGACAACAATGCCCGAAATCAAAACTATATACTTCCATGTATTCCCAGAAGTTCCACCAGATGAAGGGTTTTGATCAGGTGATTGGTTAATAGAACCGGAAATCTGACTATTGGAATTTGATGTATTATGATTCTGTTGGGGTGTAAGATCAGCTGGAGAAGAAACGGGCGGATGAGATTGTCCCTTTTTTGCATTTGGTACAGCAGGGAAAGACCCACTACTCCGGGTAGATGGAAGAGCGATGATTTGGTCAGGAGGGAAGCCACCACTAGCCGGGGCAGCAGCAAGGTTACTAGACTGTTGAAGTAGCCTACGCCTTACCATATTAACTAGGTTTTGCACATTTTGGACCATGTGCATGCCATTTTCACCTTCTGAATGTAAGAGTCTATGTCATTTCTCTTAAAAACATGCACTAGTGATTAACTATGAAGCACGTATAAAGGTATAGGTACAAGTAGTCATACAATCTAGGTACATTGATGCAATAAAATGTAAAAGAAAAGCAGGGTATGGGTATAAAAGAAAATGCAACAAAGGTATGGGCATAAAAGAAAATACTACTTTGTCGGTTGGCTTGTTTGGAAGGTAGAATTAAAACTAGAGCTTTTTGCTCCAAAGAATTGGGATTTTAAGTCATGATGCTAGGACTGATTGTGTGTTTTGTAATGGTGAGATGGAAACTTTAAACCATGTTATGTTGATGTGCAATTTACTTTACTGAGTTGGTGGGGTTTGCAACGGGCATCATCTCAAAATGTTGAAGGATTGTTGTATTGGTGGAGAGGTTTCAAGCGGAGGAATTTTGAAAACAAAATCTGGAATGCTATCCCATTGGCTGCCTTTTGGTCTATTTGGACGATGATGAATGATTGTGTTTTTAATGGGAAACAATCAATGCTGGAGGAGTTGAGTGATTTGGCAAAAATAAGTGTTGCATTATGGTTCAAAGCTTATTCAAAGAAATTGTCTGTACTCTGTTCACGATTTGGTGAATAATTTGTAGAAAATAAGGATGATATTATCCTAAAGTTCTGGTTGGGTCCGTGGGTAGTGTACTAATCAGCAGGGATGGTGTGGTGTTCTTGTTGGGCTCAGTACTCTTTGGTGGTTTCTCACCACCTCGAGACCTGTGCTTGAATATGATTGTGCAAGTCTCTTAGTGTCAACTTAATTGGGATTACGAAGTTCTATTATGATGTTTGTAGCACTCCATCGCCTTTGTTGGTATATTTCTCATATGTAAATTTCGTCAATAAATTTTTTTTCTTTTGCTGATCAAAAAAATGTATGGGTATGGGTATGGTTGGGTATATTTATAAAAAAATATTTATATTTAATTTAAAATAATATAAAAATTAGTTAAATAATTTAGTTGGTTAAGATTCAACCTACAATTCATATTTAATATCAAAAGTAAATGATAAACCAAAATTAAATGTCATTATATTAATTAATATACTAACCAACTTAATTTTAAAATCATACTAAGCATTAAAATAAAAAATAAAAAAGTCCAATGAAATTAACTCCACCTTTGTATAAAAGAAAATACTACTCTGCTGAGGTACAACTTTGGTATTATACTAGGCACTTGCAAGGTACGATAAAATTAACAAGAAAAATTTTGGGTACGTACTTCATGTACTTGGTACCGATACGTCAAGTTTGTCGAAATATGCATGTTTCATAGATGATCAATTAGGTAATAATCGATAAATTGCTCTTACTCACCTGGTAGTTCGTCACAACAATTATATGCAGGGTTGTGCAAGGAATCCTTTCCAGATTTGAACCTTGAAGAAAGATGAAATAGTTTCAATAGGATATTATGTTAATATCTTATCAATATAAGATAATAAACGTAGGAGATGAAAAAGAACGTATTGATTCCATACAATGGCAACACATTGAGGTAACGTAGAAGTGTCCCTTTAATTGGGATCATGAATGAATCAGCTTTCTTCAGTTGTTTCAAGCTGCTTTGCCACATGCTGCAGAAAATGTATTTAGAATATCATAAAAAAAGACAATTGAAATATTTTTATTCGACCGATAAAAGTGAAAAGAAGCAGAAATACTACGTGATCAATAATAATCAATCCTAATAAAGGATTGTTGATCAATCTCCCAACAATCGCAGCATAAATTTAGTATGTTTATAGAAAAATCAAAATATAATTATTGAAGAGCAACTTAAATAGTTCAAAAGGAATGGAAACAACACGCGAACCATTACAATCAACTACAAAAAAAGAAAAAAAAAGAAAAAAGAAAAAGGTATTTCAGGTAAATCTCTACATTGTTGAAGCATAAATTTGGTATTTTTTTTGTAAACTTATTGGATGATTGCACTGGATCAACTAAAGTCACATGATAGCTAGAGCCCTTAAACCATAAGTAATAAGTAAAAAAACATTACTAGCAAATTGCATAATTCAAATAAAAGAATATCCAACAGGAAGAGAAAAAACTAAAATAATAAAAATCTTAGAGATAATCTTTCACTCCAATCATAGTTCCAATACAAAGAGAATCTTAAAATGTCATAGGTATCCACACAATGGTCATACTCAATTTGTAGGTTGATAAATGAGTTGATAAACCAAAGCCTTAGCCCTAATGGATGTGTAGGGTCATTTTGTGGTGGGAGGTTCCTAGTTCAACTATCATGGAAAGGACTTTGATACTTATTTTGGTGTTTATTTCTTCCCAATTTTGGAGATTGTATGTAGTAATAGTTGATTATTTCTTCCCAAATTTTGGTTTGTGGTAGTTGTTGGGCATGGTGATCGTTGACTTTTTAATTATTATTGAGCTAGTGATCAATTTGATGTATTACTTCTCGTATTTGTAATTATTCTCTTACCAATTCAATTTAATAAATATTAACAAATTATCAGATAATAACAGCCTTATTATATCAATTCCTCTTTAAAGATACATCATTTTGAGAGTAAAACCCCAAACCATTATAACACTAATAAAACGAAAACAATTGATTCAATAATTGTAAAAGTTGTTCCTCAATTGAGCGTTTCAACAATTCAAATATGGATCAATCAATTAGAATTTAGAATTCAGGATTCCTTTTAGTCAAGTTTAAAATCACCGCAAGGAGATAAGTCTCCCCACTATTCACCTCCTTCCCTCCGGTTATTTTGTGTGCGCTGTGTATCTAAGAATTGGATAGCTAAAGTGAGTAAAATGTCGATATCTACCAAAGAATCAAAAGTAAAAGAAAGAGGCAAAAGAAATTAAAATATAAAGAAAAGTTGGTAAAGAACAAGTGCAACAAAACTACAAGAGTTAGGAAGCATAGGCACCTCAAAATGGGTGCCATGTTACTCTACGGTCATGCGTGTCCATTTATGCAGGGCCGACCCTGTGTTATTAGGGGTTTAAGGCGAATTTTTTAAATTAGACCCATCATATATCATTAAACAAAAAATATATATATATATATATATATGTTCGGATAAAACGATATCAAGACATGAAAAATCATTACAAGAACTAAAAAGGATAATAATATAGTCCTACTGCTTTATGATTTAACAAAATTTAGATTACCAAAAAATAAAAAATAAAAAAATAAAATAGTTGAACTTTAATTAGTTGAATCAAGTTTTTATTTTTTACCTTATCAATGCTATAAGAGCTAAAATTAATTGGGGGTAACGATGAGAATTTTTGACACAACTCAATCAATATATAAAATTAACAAGTTAGGGTTGACAATTTTTTAACATGACTCCAAATATCACATGACTCAATAACATAAATTGTTGGTTATATATTTTAATGTTCACTAAGAGGTATTATGACATTTTTTTAATCTTTTATTTAACCCCACATAATTGAATAAAAAAGTACGTAAAATAATAATTTAAGGCTAATATATTTTTTCATTTAAGATATGTATTTTTTGTTACCTATTTTGGAGTCAATCTAGTAAAAAACATATAGCAATAAGGTATAGTTTTTTTAATTAGAAAAATGCAATTGAGTTGAAATCAAACATTTTATGAATGATTTCATTTAGCAGAAATAAATTTTATAAAATTTAAGTTGTGAAAAAATTTTTAATTTCATCATACTCTTGCTAAGTTATTTTTAACTAAAAGTGAAAGTTTTTACATTAAATATCAATTGGACACGAATAAAAAATAACATCATATAACAACATAAAAATAAATGAATTGAGCTAATATTGAGGTAATTATGAAATAATACAATATAATACACACTCCTAGTTGGTTGGGAGACCTAAATTTTGTTCAAAATTGGAGACTTGAAGTGACCGCCTTGGTCACCTCACCTCAGGGCCAACCTTATGTCCATGTCTCGCACACATCACATGGCATGTTAATTTTTAATTATTAGTTTTTTTTAAGACACCTTAGGGACATTTCACGAACATATGTGTCTTGTGTTTGGACACTCCTAAAGACATCTTTTTAGATTTTATTTATTTGTTGGTTTTTCAAAATTTTAAAAGTTAATTTGGGGTAAAATTAAAATATATGGAAAGTGGAAAAAAAGTAAAAATCATAAAAGTACTAGTGGGTAGGGGTGTAAATTTAGTCTGGGACAACCCATGTTGGACCCTGCGGGCTCTAGCCAGAATTTTGGCCAGACCGATCCACGGGCCAGAAGACTAGGCTTAGTCCCAAGGGGTATTTAGGCCTCTAGTCAAGCCAACAGGCCTAGGCTCGGAATTGAGGTAGCCCTAGGCCGGGCTTAACTAATTTTGATTTTTTTATTAAAATTTTATTTTTTTTTCACAAAAAATGACATCGGGTCTCGGGCGGCCCGAGTCTTGAATGAGCCTAAAGAGGACAAATAGGCTGGGCTTACGGGTCGGTCCAGGCTCCAAACACACGCAGGCTAGGCCCAGAGTTGTGGGTTGGGCTCGAGCCGGGCCTACCTAGGTCGCGAATGGACTTTGGACGGCCCATGGGTCAATTTTACACCTCTAAGTTGGTGTTGCTCATTTGAAGAGGGCTGTAGAAGACGTGATAAAAGTTTAAAAAAAAGAAATTATCGATATATTATCCAATGAAAGAGCACTCTCTTACCAGTGTCCAAATTTTCTATTTATGCAGCCGATCTTAGTTGTGACAGCAAATGCAAGGTTTTCATCAAACTGCAATTCAGAGAGCAAATTGAGCTTGCCAAGCTCCGGAGGAAGGTCACCATCGAAGTTATTGTTACAAAGCAACCTGGATGATAATATTTAGTATACTCTAGGTATATGAAAATTTTAGCCTATAAAATAATAAATAAGAAAATTAGGATAAATTACAAAGACAAGTTCTAAGATTTGTTTAAAATATGGATTGCCCATGTAATTTTAAAATTACAAATATCCTGTTGTCAAAAAATTTTATTTAACAAAGTTTATAAGAAAAATGAAGCTCATAACTACTTTATTATAATATATTTATGATATCATTAAAAACTATTAATTGATTTCATGATTTATTAATAAAATGGATCATTTGTTATGCGATTAAAAATTTGAAGGGGTGGGATTCAATTTTCAGAATTACAAGGACAATCTATATTTTAAACAAATTTTAAGAAATGTTTGGTAATTACCCGAAAAAGTAATCCAGTATATCTATAAACAATGAACTCACAAGCGCTTTAGCAACTGTAGTCCTCCTATTTCTGCAGGAATAGCTCCGCTTAAATTATTATTTCTCAAGTCCAACACCTCAAGCATTGTAAGTCCTCCAATCTCTTTAGGGATGGCACCAAAAAAATGGTTGTTTGAAAGTACACTGTTAACACAAGCATAGCACGACGGAATTATTAAAAATCATAAGTTTCCAAACACGAGCAAGGCAAAGTACCAAAACAGCGTATCTAAGCGCTAGTCATATGCTCGAAAAAATCAACCATATGCCCGAAAAAATCAACAAAAGGGACACAACATTGAGACACAATCAATCATTGGTAACAATAAGAATACGAACTAAGCACGACATTCTTCTACTAATTAACTCCAAACAGATATTTGCAAGTATTATATCTCTTTTCCATGAATATGATAAATTCTTGTTCAGCCTCTAGATTAATGTCAATGTGATTCATGTATGTGCCAAAAAGAATGATCCAATTTTGAAGTGTTTTGTGTCTAACAAATTCCAATCTAAAATCGCAAAAATAATAAATAAACAAGAAAAAAAATATAGGGGTGACCGACGAGTTACCAAGTCACATTTGTTTCATGGATAAGATTAGTTCAACCTGAGGAAAAATGAATGGAATAAACGAGAGTTGACATAATACTTTGAGATGAGTAAGCGGACTCACTTGAAAAGATCACGACAGAAATGAAGACATCGAAAGTAGTATGTGAATCACTTCAATTAAGATTAGCTTCCTAAGATGATTTACATATGTAAATGCAAAGTCAATAATGTATAAACCATAAGAAATGATTATACCATTATAACCTGAATAATTTTGTATGGAAGACTAGCCAATAAAAAGATATTGAACATAAATTACCTAAATTTACAAAAAGAACTTTAGCGTAATAGGCTTATTACCCTGATTGTATGGAATAATCCACTGATGATTTAGAGAACTATGTTCATGAGAGGATAATTGAAAATTGAGATAAGAACACTGATGACAAAATGCAGAAATGTTAAACATGCTACAAGTCCAAGAACCAATTTTCAATATCATTTATACCACCACCTTTTTTTAAATTTCTTAATCAGTAGTAAAGTAGTTGTTATATTTTTGTTATTCAAAATGCAATATACAGAATCTAAAGGTGATACCCATAACTTTGATCCTACTTACACATCAAAATCCAATACTTGATACATTTAATTACTATAGCATTGTGTGTCGTGTTTGTCAAATCAACTATTTTGTTCCTTAAGATAATCCAACACTGTCAATTTTAAAGCAAAATGTACAAATTTTGAAGTCTTAAATAACCAAATCGAATCAAGTAATCCAGCAGGAGTGAAAATTACTCATTGTGAATATAAAGCCACAGCAACCGAGTAATGCTTACAGAGATCTCAGGTGGGTAAGGTTCCCAAGTTCAGAGGCCAGTTCTCCATTCAAAGATAGCCCATTGAGTTCCCTACAAATAAAATTAAATAGCAATTATCAAAACATGTAGCTATTTAAATTTTACAATACCAAATCCTCAAAATCAAACACTACTGATTTGAACAACAAAATATTGAACATATTTACTCATTATTCGAAGAGAGATAACATTTATTCACATTTTTAGATAGAATTTTGAAATAAAAGTAACTAGAAACTTTAGAGTAAACATAAGATGGACTTACAGCATTTGCACTTTACCGTTGACACAAAAAACACCTGACCACATACATGGGTCATTATCATTGGCATTCCAATTTGCAAAAGTTCTATACGGATCATAATCCACTCTTTTGCGGAATCCCAACAAAGCCAATCCTGTACTTTGATTCCAATTACAGTGCATAACATTCAATAATGGAGTTTGATACATTTTTGAGATTCACTAACAACGTCAAGCTCATTCACAATAATGTTAAACACAAATTACCTTCAGAATTAAGTGAAAAACACCGTTGAATATCCAAAACAAGAATCAATATCGCAAAGCACCATAGCTGGATTCCATAAGTGTTGCATCTAACCCCCATTGATTGGAAAACCATAGGTAGCAGTGGTGGAGGCCGCAGAGAGCCAGGACTCTATACAGACTCGCCAGATTTTTTATTTGCACAAAACAACCACTCCGAAATTGCTCGGAGGCGTAACAAATTAACAATAACAACAACAACAACAACAATTTGTTGGATTTACAAATATATCGACAGATATGTGTATACAAATTTACTACAAGGCACAAAGTCTATTACAATGGACAGAAATTTCGGCTACCCTCTTCAGATTAATGACCAAATTTGGTTCCCTCATAATTTGTTTTTTCTTTTACTTTTTTTGTAGGTTACAACAACTCCCTTTTGGCCAACATTCACATAACCCAGATCAATCATTTATCTCTGAGTTTCAATCAAAGCTGAAATTCCAAAACAAAGAAAAAAGAAAAAAAGATTTGACAGTCTCCATCAAATGTCCTCCAAAAAAGAGTAATTAATTAGGCAAAAGGATCAAACATTTTAATTCAAAGAATAATATCAATAGCGAAAAATTATTGATTGATCCTGGAACCACATGGCCATGCTCAGGCCCATCATAAACTTCCAGGTCTCCTGTTTCTTAATCACCTAATATAAAATCGTGAATATCACATCTTTCACCAATCATAATACACCGAGGGCAACACGTGCCTGTGTCCAAGACCAACGAATAACTTCTCAATAACAAGCAATCTAAGAAATTTTTTTTAAAAAAAAAAAAAGGGTATGAAATGTTAACATAGAGAGAGGGAGAGGGATAGTAAATTTACCAGAAAGAAGGGGGCCAAAAGGGCAGTCAATGATACAATTAATTTTTGCTGCTGTTGAAGATAGTTGGTGTTTGTGTATAAACAATTCTTGAAGAAAAATGCAGGTGAAACAAGGTGGGGATTGATGATGGGTAACAGAGATTGGTGAGAATTGAGACTCAAAATCAAAAGACAGTAAAGAAAAAATAGAAAATGAATAAAATAATTTTTTTCAAAAAAAGAAAAAAAAAATAATTTTTTTTTTTTTTTCTTGGCTGCCCTTTTCAGGATGATCTCAGAGGAGGAACCTCCCTTCGACCATCTTCTCTGAAAGAGGGAGGGCAAAAGCTCCTGTCGTGATGTTTGTTTTCTCTCTCTAAATTTGTGTTGTTTGTGATTTTTGTCTCTCTAACAACCCTACAGCAACAGGGCCACCACCCCCACAAACTGTGCTTCTGTGTTCTTCTTTTTCCCTTATTTTTTTTTCCTTTGGTGGACCCACTTTCTTGGTTTTTCCTTTTTTTTTTTGAATTTTTTCAGTTGGGTATTGGTGGCCCCAAAAAAGTTTCATCGGCGGGAAGATTACCAGTTAACGGTTACGGTCGGCGAAGATTGTGTTTTTTGTTTGTCTTGCTGCCACTATTTTAATGAGTGGTGTTGCGGGCCCCACATCCGATATAGCCGGACGAGCTTTTTCATCAATTTCATGTCCCTACTGGAAAACCCATCTCTCTCTCTCTCTCTCTCTCTCTCTCTCTCTCTCTCTCTCTCTCTCTCTCTCCCTTTTGTTTTTTTTTTTTTTAAATGTTACCAACTATATGGATTCTACACAAATCTATAAGTTATGAGTTTAGAGATTTGATAAAAAAATTTAATAGATTATCTGAAATTTTTAACATAAATTTTTTTTTTTAAATTTGCATGCCAACCTGGTAACCTCTCTCTTAACAAAATTTCTTTTCGTTAAAGGAGAATTTCAAAACAGTGAAATGAACAAAAATAAAAAAAAAATTTATAAAAATATGTGTAGTGTAAGTGATTTTGTGATGAAATGTAAGAGCATCAACGGTTTGCCAAATATTTTATTAAATCTAAGTAAAAAAAATACAAATTTCTCTATTTGATATCAGTCACTTTAATGGTAAATTTGTAACTGTCATCAAAATATAAATTGTCCAGAAGGACAACCGGCCGATCGACCAGCATGAGCAAATGAAGAGGATGACTTATGCACTCATGCAACTTTTTGATACCTTTTGTTCTAATCAATTGCTATTATCTTCTTTTTAGTCAATAATATCACATTTAGTTTGTTTGTATATTCAATTTAGCTGACAAGTCCTACAAAAAAGTGGTGTGCTTATTATGCACATTGATTCACAAATAGTTTTTGGTTATTTTATTATATGTTCAAAGGTCTGCTTAGTGTTCAACGGAAGTAACAGACTTCAATTACTTTCTTAGCAACACAAACCTTTTCTCTCTCTCTCAAACTATATACACATACATACTCGGTGTTTCACAAGGTCCTTGGGTCGCTTTTTCTATTTTTTATTTTCTTTGTTTGGATCACTATATGCACATACATCTTTGTTTGTTTCACAAGGTCACACATATACACATACATATATACATACATACTCTGCTTTATATTTCTAATGCAAAAAGCAAAATGATGAAGAAAATAGAGCAACTATCGTATTGTCGAAGCCTCTTTTGGAGCCAACTTTGCATTCACTCAAAAAATGATTTGAACAACCAAATATACGAAGTGAATTATCACCCGGCAAAGTATGCATTTCCATCCGGACACACCTCAATTGGTGTTCGAAGTCCATTTCCAACACTTTGTATTGCCTATTTTTGTGGGAATTGTTTAAGGAAGAGGATGATCGGGGGGGCATTCGGCCGGACGTTTGGCCGGTCGTCCAGAGGTCCCATCCTCAACGGTCATGCCCAAAAAACTAGGGAAAGGTGGCCAAGATCCATAGTTTGGTGAAACATTTGTTATTTTTCAATTTGATACAGGTTAGATAAAACTATTGGAGCACAAAAAGAGGTACTTTTTCTTCAAATTTGAATTTGATGATGAATTTTGTAAAGTGTTGGAGATAACCTAAGTAAAAAGTTGTGGGGTGTAAGTGTGACTTGTACCACTCTATATTTGTGTAATTTTTTTTTCTCATTGAGATGTAATTTCTCCAATTATAAAAGGTGTATATGAGATAAATGTTAAATGAAAAAAATAATTATGAATTAATAGAGCATAAATGAATACAAGTGATAGTTGTGTAAAAATAAAATTGTTATTTTTGAACAATTCTTATTTACACTTTGGGCCCATTTGTTTTCAGAAGTAAAATAGAGGAGATTGTTAGTGAATGGACTGTTAGCGAGGAGACTGTTAGTGACGGAATTAAGAAAAATTGTGTTTGTTTGATAACTAGTAGACTAGTAATAGTTTGTGTTTATTTTGAGAGACATGAGTGGGATTAACCATGTAATATTCCACAAATACCATTATTATCAAATTTAGGCTTATACCAACTAAAGAATTAAAAAAAAAAAAATTACTCAATGTTGTTATTCTTCTTCTTCTTCTTTTTTTTCTTTTTTTTTTTTTTTTTTAAATCAAAGAATCCGACTATCAAAAATTTTTTACTTAATGCTATTCTTTGTTTTTTTAATATTAATAAATCCGACTATCAATAAATTTTTACTCAATGTTATCCTTTTTTTTTTTCCCACAAATATTAAAGAATCCAATTGTCAATAAAATTTTACTCAAGTATTTGTGTTTAATATTACATAAGCCATATTATGAGCCTCATTCCAAGTATTATAACAAATTTAGCATTAACACAAAGGTGAAATAGTCAATTAATCCATAGTCCACGGCATTCATTTTTTAATACCACCTCCCCTAGGCCACTACTAGTCCCCTCATCTAAGACCTTTCATACTCCCATATGACTCTTAATCTCATGGCCACTTTCCAAAACAAGCACAATTTTTTAAATCTCAAATCACTACTAGTCTCAATTCCATCCTTCAACTCTAGAAACAAACGAGGCCTTTATTAATTTAGAATTATTTCCTTTCTTTATAAGTTATGATACATCGTGTTCCAGATGGAACGGGTATGATTGACCCACACTTCTCTAACCAGTGCCCGAGGTACCAAGCCCACCGGAAGACCTGCGCAAGAGTTCAACGGGAAACGGGGAGTCCTCCAGCAAACCCTCCAACGAGCAAGTTAGAAAGAGAGATGGAATGTAGAGATAAATTAGAAATAGAAAGCTTAACCTTCTTCTTGTCTTCGACATCTGCTTATATCCTCTGGTAATCATTTCGTTGTCCCTTCCGACCTGTCATCTTGGCCGAAAGTCTATGCTCTAGCTTGTCTTGTTCATGGTGAGGCTTTTCTGTCTCGACGGGGAGGGGTTATCGCAATAAATGCTGTAAGGGACTTCATTAATGGCTGATGTGCAATGCAATAACTTTGCAGGATCTTTATCTGCTTATGTGGCTTGTCCTTCTCTTACCACATGTTCAGATGTCATTGGTTCTTAATGCCACGTTGAGTTCCAGCAATGCTGGGCTTCAGTATTTGAATTATGTATTGGGCCCCAAGTGGTGGGCTATAACCTTTATGGGCTTGCCCATGTCAGTAGTCCCCCATTTCCAAGTGCAGCTTTAGTCCAACAAAGGTAATAATGAAGAAGACGATGGTTGTGAAAGACCCAAGGCGATGGGTGACCGAACAGAAAGGCCGACCATGATGAAGGCCGACCGCGAAAGGTGGCCGAGTGGAGGGATCGACCATGAGGAGGGCCGACCGCGAAGGGTGGCCGAATGGAGGGACCAACCATGAGGAGGACCGACCTCGAAGGATGGCCGAGTGGAGGGACCGACCATGAGGAGGGCCGACCGCAAAGGGTGGCCGAGTGGAGGGACCGACCATGGAGAGGGCCGATCGCGAAGGGTAGCCGAATGAAGGGACCAACCGTAAGGAGGGCCGACCGCGAAGGGTGGCCGAGTGGAGGGAGAAGTGGCGGTGCGCGGGGATCGAGAAGTGGCAGGGCACGTGGTGATTTGAAGTGGAAAAGACAAGATAGGAGAGAAGGCAATGGATCGTGGTCATACACGTGGCGGAATCCCATAATGGGGAAGGTTAGGCGTTGAGCAAGAAATGAAGCGATAGGTCAATATAGGGTGTTGAAAAGACAGTTTTGGCGGATTTTTGAAAATTTTCAAACTGGCGAAATTTAATTGTGACCCTTGGAATATAGGCAAACCTTGGGCTTTGGTATTATTCGCTTTACCTATCTTTTTGCAGAAAATCAAAACGTTCCAAAAATGAACTCTTTCGTTTCCAGTGATACACCCCTGCAACACTTTGTGAACTTTCTTGTGCCCGTATCCAAAACCATTCGTAGACACACAAGAGAAATGGCCCAAGAGGAAGCAGCAACCGCAAGGGTTGATTCGTTAGGCGATGACGATGTGGTGGATTTGGCGGAACAATATCGTACAGAGCGAAGGGAGGGGGAGGTAGCGAGTCAGGCGGTGCAGGCTCGCCCCAGGACAATGATTGCAGCCGCAAGACCTATTAGTCTGGTGGAGCCGGACCACTGGCATACCAAACCGGATAGATCCATACTTACGGCAGAGGAGTTGGAGGGGATAAGGAGGAAGTACCAAATTTCCTCGGAGATAGGGTTAAGATTGCCCACATCCCAGGAAAGGGCGCCGGATGTGCAGCCGGACGAATTCAGCTTGTACGAGAAAGCGTTGCGAGGGGGTTTGAGGCTACCTCTCCCCAAAATAGTGGTGGATGTGCTCAATATATTAGAAGCGGCGCCAGGGCAGCTGATGCCGAACGCTTGGAAGATAGTAGTGGCCTGCGCGAGTGCCTGGCTACAAGTGACCGGAGGGACAGCAATGACAGTAGAGGAGTTCTTCTCCTACTACAAGGCCTCCGGTCAGCAGGAGACTTGGGTGACTCTGCAAGCAGTGGCGAAGCGAGGGCTGGTGGCAGGTCTTCCATCTTCGATAAAGGGGTAGAGGTCGAGATGGTTCTTTGTGACGACGAATGATAGGGCAGGAGTTTGTACAATGTGGAAGGTCCCCACCAAATCGGTCGAGCCCAAGTTGGACGGGGCGGCCGAAGACTAGTGAAGAAGGTGAGGGAATGGAGGGAAGAGAAAGGAATAAGATGGGACGAGCTGGTCCTTCCTTCAACATTGTTTGCCCTGAACCTGGGACCGCAACCGTTGAGGGAGGATCCGACAAGGGAGAAGTTGGAGGTGTAAAGGACGGCGGAAGAGAAGGAGGAGGAGGAAAGAAGATTGTTCGCCAGAGCGAACAAATATAAAGAGGAAAAGTTGGGGCCTGCTCCGAAACTGATCGCAATGGAGCAAGTCCGACCGCGCCCCAAGCCGCTGGGGGGGAAGGATCTGAGTGGTTTTGAGCCACGACCACCTCCAGTCGATCCTCTGAAGGAGAAGAGCAAAAAAGAGGTGGAGGCTGTGTTGAAGAAGAATAAAAGAGTAAGGAAGAGGGATGAAGGACCAGCCTTGAAGCGAGCGAAGGAGGTAATGGTAGAGGAGACCCCCGAAGTGGGACTGGTGGAGGTGGTGAAGGAGATGGAGGGTGGGGCGACTGTCCCTGAAAAACAAGTGGAAGGCAGGGCGACTGGCCCTAAAGAAGGAGCTGAGCAGCAGCCCAAGGGGGGTCTTGCGCCCCAAGAAGAGGAAGAGAGGGTCAAGTTGAAGACTTCCATCTACCACGCTCCAGTAGTGTCTGGACGACTGGAGGGAGAAGGAGTCCCAGCTAGGACTGCTGCCGATCGGCTCTTGGGCGTGGTAAAGGACGCGACAGTGCGCTCGATGGAGTGTTTTACAGAGGCCGAACTGCTAAGGGGCCCTGCTCAACCCAGATGGAGGCAACAACCTTAGCAGGAGCTTTGCTGAAGAAAGCGGCGTATGCAAAAGGCGAAGTTAAGCCATTGAAGGCAAAGTTGGAGGAGGTGAAGGCCCAACTTGAAAGTTGGAAGAGGGAAAGCGCAGGCTGGAGGAAGACCGCGCAGAGTGTGTGTGTTAGGGGGCTAGAAGAGGCCCAGAAGGCTAAGAAGATGGAGGTGTTGGCAGTGGTGCAGGGCAATTCAGCCGACCGTGCCCATGCTAAGCTGCTCGCGACCAAGTTAGAGTTTGAGACAGAATGCCACAAGGTGGTGTCGCTCGAGTTTCAGCTGGTTGGCGAGCAGAAGAAGCTAGAAGAGGCCCAGAAAGCTTGCACCGTCGCCAACGAACTGTGGGATGAGGCCATGACCTGCAACGAAGATCTGCATGCTCAGTCGATCAAAGAAAAAGAAGAAGTAGATCTAAAGATCGCTGAGTTAGAGAGGGTGTTAGCAGATGAGCGAGCCAAGTCAGTGGCCGAGAAGGTGAGGCTGGAGAAGGCCTTGGAGGAAGAAAGGGCCAAGTTGGCATCTGAGAGGGTAGCGTACCCCGACCTATGTGTTGCAGCGGTAGAGCAGTTCAAGGGGTCCGCCGACTTCCAGATGACCATTGATTCCGCGATTGCCAGCAGCCTGGCGAGAGAGGAGAATAGGAGGGCTAGCCTGTCGAGAGCGACCACTGTGAGCAAGAGTGAAAAAAGAAGTGATCCAGAGCTTCCAGCGGTCGGACTTCTACAAGCATGAGATGGCTGAGTTCTCGGACAACGGCTGGAAGACTTTCAAGCGTAAAGCAGAAGAACTATTCCCAGACTTAGACTTCAGCAATGTAAGGATAGACGAAGATGACGTGGCCCAAATCCTCCTAGACGAAGGTGTTGACGAAGAGGACCTTGCCTCAAGTGAAGATGAATGATTGGTGTGAATAAAATTTGTAAAGAAAATTTTGGTTGTTGCTGTTTTGTTTTGTTGTTGTTGTTGTTGTTTTTTGTTTGTAATTTCTGTAGTGAAATATGTGTAAGTTTGTGAATAAATAAAATTATGAGTTGTGTTTTTCATACTATTGTCTTTATTTTTATGGATCTGAAAAGAATGAGAATGGTCATTCATATAAGGCTTGTGTAAAAATCATAGTAAAGGTTGAGAAGTAGGGAGCCAGTCTAACTTGTGAGAATGTTAAAAAATGTGAAGTGTTAAATCACGACCCAGCAGGGAGCCATTCTAACTTGTAAAACGTTGAAATGTAAAGATCTTAAAATGTGAAGTTTTATGGCGTGTTGTAAGAGTGTTGAGAAATGAAAGACTGCTTTGGGAAATGAAAATTAAAAAATGTAAAGAATGTTAAGAGGCGTAAAAGCATGGTCCTAAAATTTGACTAAGTATGGTGACTATGCCACAAACATGAAGTTGCAAGAATAGCCTTGACCGAGCTCTTCATGCTCAGTCTGGCTGAGGTTTCAAGTGACTCAGTCTGGCTGAGCTCTTCATTCTCAGTCTGGTTGAGGCTTGAAGTAACTCAGTCTAGCTGGGCTCTTCATGCTCAGTCTGGCCAAGGCTTTAAGTAACTCAGTCTGGCTAAGCTCTTCACGCTCAGTCTGGCTAAGGCTTTAAGTAGGGCGTTATTGAAATACCACACGGATAACTGAGATATAAGATTGTTGTCATTTAAAGTGTAGCCCATTGATCACAAATTTACACCATGTGAGAAAAGAACAAAAACATCGCAGTGTGTAGATTGTCAAAAAGGAAAATACAGCAATTGATCAATACAAAAATAGGGCTTTATTGAAAATAACACTTCAAGTGCTCGGCGTTCCACGGATGGGAAAAATCTTGACCTTCCATGTTCCGAAGTCGGTAAGTGCCCAGACGAGGTCTGGCCTTAACAACGTAAAGTCCCTCCCACTTGGCCGCCAGCTTGCCCTCAGCTGAATTTTTGGTGGCAAGAGTTGCTTCGCGCAAAACAAGGTCCCCTACGGCAAACTCCCTCCGTCGGACTTTGCGATTGTAGTGTGTTCTCATTTTCTGTTGATATGAGGCCCGTCTGACGGCAGTGGTCTCTCGGAGTTCTTCGATTAGGTCCAAGTCTGCCCGACGCAGTTCTTCAGTTAGTTCCAAATTCGGGTGTAGAACCCTCGGGGTAGGCAAACCGATTTCCACTAGATGACCGCCTCAGCCCCGTTTGTTAAGCAAAAGGGGGTCTCCCTAGTGGGGGTTCGAGCGGTAGTGTGGTAGGCCGAGAGTACGTTTGGTAATTCCTCAGCCCAGAGTCCCTTAGCAGCTTCCAGCTTAGTTTTGATGATCTTCAAAAGAGAACAGTTAGTAACCTCAACTTGGCCATTGGCTTGGGGATGACCCGGGGAAGAGAAACATGGCTAGATTTGAAGTTCTACACAGAATTTCCTGAACTTGGCATTGTCGAATTGTTTGCCGTTGTCGGAGACGATGGCTTAAGGGATGCCAAATCGACATAGATCGACTGCCAGATGAATCTGGTTGTGTTCCGCTCAGTAATTGTGGCAAGGGGTTCCGCCTCTACCTGTTTAGTGAAGTAATCAATGGCGACGATTGCGAATTTGGTTTGGCCTTGGCCAGTGGGCAATGGGCCAACAAAGTCGATCCCCCATTTGGCAAATGGGTAAGGACTGCAAAGTGTGATCAATTCTGTAGGAGGAGTATGGGGGATGTTGGCAAAACGTTGGCACTTATCACATTTAAGCACGAAGTCAATCGTATCTTGATTGAGAGTAGACCAGAAATAACCGGTGTGAAGTATTTTGTAGGCTAGTGACCTGGCACCTGAATGATTACCACATATACCCTCATGGACTTCCCTCATCACGTAGGTCGCTTGAGCAGGATTGAGGCATCGCAGGTATGGGCGTGAAAAGCCACGTTTGTACAAGAGGCCGCTGATGAGAATGTAGTTGGACGACCGGGCCTTGACTTTGGCGGCCTGCTGTTTGTCGTCTGGCAGTTCCCCCGTTGTCAAAAATAAGAAGATGTCGGCTGCCCATGGAATAGGTTCATTTTGGAAGAAGTGGACTTGCTGTTGTTTTGGGGAAATGGCAGGGTGGGCGAGGTACTCGAAACGAGCACCGTGGTTGAGGTCTGACTGGTCTACAGAAGCTAATTGAGCCATCTCATCTACTTTGGAGTTTTCCGCCTGAGGGATGTGCTTGATGTGGAAAGTATTGAAGAGGCGAGCAAGGGGGAGTGCAATATCCCTGTAAGCCCGCATTGTGTCTTCCTTGGCATCGAATTCCCCCGTAATTTGTCCGACAATGAGTTGGGAATCGTTGAACACCCAGATATGGCTGACACCAATGTCTTTGGCTAGGTGGAGACCTGCTATCAATGCCTCATATTCGACCTCATTATTGCTTGCGTCGAACAAGAAGCAAAAAGCACACTTGAAATAACCACCCTCGGGGGCAGTGAGGATGAGACTAGCCCCACTGCCTTCTTTGCGGGAGGATCCGTCGATGTTGAGGGTCCAAGAGTACAGGTATTCTGCCTCAGTGTGGGGTTGCGGAGGCGGCGGGGCCGTGCTTGAAGTGGGATTAGTGAATTCCAGGATGAAATCGGCAACAGCCTGACCTTTGGCCGTTCGAGGTCGGTAGGAGATATCAAATTAGCTGAATTCGACTGACCATTGCATGAGTCTGCCAGACAGCTCGGGCTGTTGCATTATCTTCTTCAAAAGTTGGTTAGTGAAGACCACTATGGAGTAAGCTTGGAAGTAAGGACGGAGTCGTCTTGAGGCGGTGACCAAAGCTAAGGACATTTTTTCTAGCAATGGGTAGTTCTGTTCGGTGCCTCTAAGAGCCTAGCGAATGTAATAAATCGGGCATTGTACTGAACCGTTCTCCTTGATGAGGGCTGCACTGACTACGATGCTCGAGACGGCTAGATAGAGAAAAAGAGGCTCGCCCATGAGTGCCCGGGACAGTAAGGGGGGCTTGGCCATGCACTGCTTCAACTGTTGGAAAGCCTCTTCGGATTCGGTCATCCACTCGAAAGTCTGCCGAAGAACTTTGAAGAAGGGGAGGCACTTGTCCGTTACACGGGAAATGAAGCGGTTGAGGGTGGCGACTCTGCCAGTAAGTCTCTGAACTTCCTTAGCCATTCTAGGTGACTGCATTTCTATCAAGGCCTTGATCTTTTGGGGGTTAGCTTTGATGCCTCGCTGATTGACCATGAAACCCAAGAACTTCCCAGATCCTACGCCGAAGACGCATTTCTCTGGATTGAGCTTCATTTGATACTTTCGTAGGGTGCCAAAGGTCTCTCGTATGTCGGCCAGATGATCAGTGGAGAGTTTGCTCTTGACTAACATGTCATCGACATATACTTCCATGTTCCTGCCTATCTAATTATGAAAGACGGCGTTGACCAACCATTGGTAAGTGGCTCCGATATTTTTCAACCCAAACGGCATGACACGATAATGGTAGGTTCCCCGGTTGGTGATGAAGGAGGTGTGTTCCTGGTCAGACGGGTGCATCAGAATTTGGTTGTACCCAGAGAAGGCATCCATGAAGCTGAGCATTTGATGTCCAGCCGTGGCATCGACAAGTAGATCTATGCGAGGAAGGGGATAGCTATATTTGGGGTAAACTCGGTTGAGATCAGAGTAGTCGACACAGAGTCGCCGCTTACCATTGTTTTTACGGACTAGGATCACATTTGACAGCCATTTGGGGTAGTCCACGTTTTTAATGAACTGTGCCTCAAGGAGCTTATCTATTTCAAAAGCAATTAGGTTATTGCGTTCCAGGTGGAAGATGCACTACTTTTGGCGAAAAGGTCAGAAATGGGGCTCAATGCTGAGACGATGAGTGATGAAGGAGGGATCAATGCCCGGCATGTCAGAGTGGGTCTAGGCAAACACATCTCTGTGTTCAGTTAGAAGGGTTGTAAAGTCGGCCTTGGCTTGTGGGGATAGTTGGCTGCCGATCTTAGCTGTTTTTGTCGAGTCGGTGGGATCGATGGGGACCTCGACAAGCTCTTCCACCGGTTCCCCTCTGACCAACTCGTCTTTGTCTCTAACGTCGAGTCCTTCAATGATCATAACTTCCTTTAGCTTGACCTCTTTAAGTGAAACCATGTAACATTCTCTGGCCATGGTCTACTCTCCCCTCACCGTACCGACCCCAAGGTCGGTGGGGAATTTGACGACAAGATGGAAAGTGGATGTCACAGCTCAGAAGGCATTCAGGGCGGTGCGGCCGAGGATAATGTTGTAAGCAAAGGGACAGTCGACGACGAGGAAGGTAAGCAACTTTGTGGTCTGCCACGGATATTCACCGATTATGATGGGAAGATCGATAGAGCCGATGGAGGTCACCCGATCTCCAATAAAGCCTACCAGTGGGGTTTGGAGAGGGGACAAGCTTTCTTCCCCAACCTTGAGCTAGCGAAAGGCGTTGAGGAAGATGATGTCTGAAAAACTGCTGTTGTCGACGAGAACTCGTCTGACTTTATAATTGGAGAGAAGAGTAGAGATGACGAGGGGGTCATCATGGGGGTAACGGATGCCTGTGCAGTCGGCTTTCGTAAATCCACTGCTTGGGCTGTTTGGAAGGGCGGTCCAGTGTGGCGACTTCTTTATTTGAGCCCTGCCTTATTTTTCTAAGTTCTGCCCGTTAGGCCGAGCGGGATGGTCCTCCACAAGCGAGCCCGCCAGCAATAACTCTGATCTCTCCGACAGGGGGCAGGATTGCCTTGTGCCTGGGGTTGCTGTGAAGGTCTATCATGACCTTGGTTAGGTTGGACAGGTTGTCGAGGAAAGGTGCGCTAGCAGTCATTTCTAATAGGTTTAGTTCTTTGCCTTTGTTGAGGGTGGGCTACTGTGAACCGACTGAGACATCCCTGACGTATCAAACCTTTGACCTGGTCTTTAAGGTTAACACACTCCTCCGTATTATGGTCGTGGTCCTGATGAAAGTGATAGTATTTGGACTGGTCTCGCCGGTTGGAAGGAGACCGTGACGATTGGGACAATTTTAGGGGATAGTCTCGTTGGATCTGATTCAGGACTTGTTCCATGGGGGAATTGAGGGGTGTTTATCGTTCGAACCAGCCAGGCGGTCAGGCTGGCGCCGATCGGTCGGCTCGTGGTGGTCAGTCTGTATACTGAGGTGTTTGGTGTGTGTACTGGGTGTTTCTGGTTTCAGATTCTTTCCTCTTCTCTCTGGGGGTCGGGTTTTTGGCTGTAAGTTCTTTTCGGGCGGCTAAGGAATCTTCGGCATTCATGTATTTATGGGCTTTGGAAAGTAAGGTTGCCATGGAGGTTGGAGGGTTTTTAGAGAGAGAGAAAAGGAAGTTAGATGATCATAGACCGGCCATGAAAGCCGTGAGGATGACCTTATCATCATTTTCCGCTACCTGCAGGGCTTCGGTATTGAAGCGAGTGACGAAGTTACTCAGCGACTCCCCCTCGGTCTGACGGATATTGAGGAGTTGGGTTGCTGGACGTCGCTGGCGCTGGGCACCAATGAAATGGCTAGGAAAGGAGTCACTTAGGTACTGGAAAGTGGAGACAGAGTCTGCTAGCAGTTGACTAAACTAAAGTCGCGCCGACCTCTTAAGAGTTACAGGGAAGGCGCGACACATGATCTCGTCAGGAAATGCATGGAAGATCATGAGGGTCCTGTAAGTTTCCAAATGGTCGACTGGGTCAGTTGTGCCGTCGAAAGAGTCAAGCGAGGGCATTTTAAATTTAGGAGGTAAGGGTTTGTCCCTGATGGAAGCAATGAACGGTGAGTTGGCTATGGTTGATGGTTTATTCTGCAGGTTCTGCATGACTCCTTGGAGCTGGAGCTTCATGGCTCGGAGTTCTGCGTCCCAGAAAGGACCGTTGTCGCCACTGGAATGCAGCAGAGGCTGGACACTACTGGCCTCTCCCTCGGGGGTGGGTGTCTGGACTGACGGATGTGGGACCTGGGGAGGTTGGTTCATATATGGGGGAGGGGGTCACAAGCCTTCTAAGTTGGGTGGATGGGGCCGCTGGATAGTATGGCTCGGGGCTCGTTCTTGGTTGGGTGGGATATCTGGAGGTGGTAGATGAGGCATAGTAAGATTTATTTGAAGTAGAGCATTAATCGGGGCTTGGTGTTGCTCGGCGAGGCGGTTAATGCTGTTGGTGAGCTCGGTGAAATATTGCGGTGGGTTGTTTGGATTAGTAAGGTCGGCAACATTGTGGTGAGAAGCCATGGATCTAGTCGTGACCATCCACCTTGGTGGGTGGCAGGAAGAGGTTATTAGAAAAGGGTCTCCGACGGCAATGAGCACAACTGGCGTGCGGACAAAAGGATTTCCCACAGACAGCGCCAACTGATGATACAGTGTGTTCCAGATGGAACGGGTCGGATTGATCCACACTTCTCTAACCGGTGCCCGAGGTACCAAGCCCACTGGAAGACCTGCGTAAGAGTTCAATGGGGAACGGGGAGTCCCCCAGCGAACCCTCCGACGAGCAAGTTAGAAAGAGAGACAAAATGTAGAGATAAATTAGAGATAAAAAGCTTAACCTTCTTCTTGTCTTCGACGTCTGCTTATATCCTCTAGTAATCATTTTGTTGTCCCTTCCGACCTGTCATCTTGGCCGAAAGTCTATGCTTTAGCTTGCCTTGTTCATGGTGAGGCCGTTCTGTCTCGACGGGGAGGGGTTATCGCAATAAATGCTGTAAGGGACTTCATTAATGGCTGATATGCAGTGCAATAACTTTGTAGAATCTTTGTCTACTTATGTGGCTTGTCCTTCTCTTGCCACGTGTTTAGATGTCATTGGTTCTTAATGCCACGTTGAGTTTCAGCAACGCTGGGCTTTAGTATTTGAATTATGTATTGGGTCCCAAGTGGTGAGCTATAACCTTTATGGCCTTGCCCATGTCAATAAGTATAAATCTAACTTTTCTTTAACTGTGACTTCTTCTTTTTTTTAAAATTTTTTTTGATTTGAACGTCAAACTTTTAAATAAAATAGAAGATAGGAACAAAATAAATTTATGCCAAAGTATTTATTATATAATTAAAGATCATATGATTTTTTTCTCCATCATTTTCTTCTCTTATTAAATTGTTAGCTTTTCAATTTAAGTTTTAAATTTAATTCAATTGAAAAAGAACATTGTGAAACTCTAATCATGCATTTCATACATTATCATTTTTTTGTTTTGTGATTAATATGAGAAGAATATTATGTTAAAGTGGACTAATTGTATGAAATTATCATGGTTTAGATTAAAATGTGATTATTTTTTATAGAGAGGATTCCATTTTTCATGTTTTCTTGAAAATTGAAGTGGAAATAATCAGTCAAAAGTTTGTCTTAATGCTTTAAATGTTATGAGGTAATGTGATTAATATATATATATAATCTTGTATGAAATAATTATTTGCATTTTACTTTCTTATTGTTTTGTTTTCTTCTCCTACCTCCTAGTTAACATTGTTTTAGCTACCAAACTTGAGATCAAGCAAAATGGGCTTTTGGTTCTATACTAATTAAAGAGTTCATTAAAACTTCTTAAGGTATCAAGAAACTCTTTGAAGTCAAATTTTCTGTAAATTACATGTTTTTATGATTATAAGTGAAGTTGAGCATGTTTTTTAAATTATAAACACGCTCTCCTAAAAAAAAATACTTTTTGCGACCGTTACAAGTCCTCGTAAATAATAAAAATACAATCGCAAAAGACTTTTTGCAACAAGAGTGGGAAATACTTTTTGTGACGACAGAACAACAGTCACAAATCATTTGTGACCGCCTAAACTTTTTTTTGCCACAACTATTTTGCCATCGCAAAAAATAAATTAATTAATTAAATTAAATAAAAGCACTTTTAGCGACCATTTTTACCGTAACAAATAATTATTTATTATAAAAATCATATATAAATTTGCTACCAAAAAAAAAATCAATTGGAAGCACCTAACAAATTTTTTTTAATGAAAAATAACAAAATTAACAAATTAATTTAAACTTATAATAGAAATATTAACTTATATTCACACATGCACACACATAAATGCGCAAACAAAATACAAAATTTCATGCATGCAAAACACAGATTTAAGTCCTCAAAAAAAAAAAAAAAAAAAGGCAAATTACATTGACAGTCCCTATAGCTTAGGCTTTGTGTCATTTTGGTCCATGACTTTTCAATTGTGATATATTTAATCCTAAATTTTGAATCTTGTTCCAAATAAGGATAATTAAAAATACCACTGCTCAATTTTAAGGGCAAATTTGTCAATTTGATAAAATATAAATTAATTTGACAAAAATAAATGTCAAAAAAATATTTTTAAATTTTTAAAAATTATTTCTATATACTAAAGATAAAATTATGTAAAATTGATAAATTTTTTAGACATTTATTTTTTTTAACCAAATTAATTTTTATTATGTGTTTGGATGATAATCATGTAATGGATCAGTTTCTATTTTTTCAAAAGTTAAGTATGGTGACAACTTTGATATCATTATTAAACCAATCTATTAAGTCAAAAAATTCAAAATTAAAAACATTTTATATATTAAATATATCAATTACACATTAAAAGCCTAACAACCATCTATCACATGATCATCATTCAAACACATAATAAAAATTAATTTGAAAAAAATAAATAAATATTTAAAAGATTTATCAATTTTACATGATTTTATCTTTGGTGGGTAGAAATTATTTTTAAAAATTGAAAAATATTTTTTTGACATTTTTTTTTGGGGTCAAATTAGTTTATATTTTATCAAATTGGCAACTTTGCCCTTAAAATTGAGCAATTATATCTTCAATTGTTCTTATTTGGAACAAGATTTAAAATTTATAGTCAAATATGTCACAATTGAAAAGTCAGAAATGAAAGTGAATATGTTTATAATTCAAACTGGGCAGGAGTTAATATTTTTTTTTTAATCACAAATAGAAATATGTTTATTTTTGTGCATATTTATTAACATTATTTAAATTAATTAAGCAATTTATATATTTATTCTTAAAATATGGCTAATATCTATTATATTACAATTAATGTATATTCACGTCCGAAAAACTACCAAAACCAGATCGTGCCACTCATGTGATATGTTTTTAGCGTAGAACTTGATAATGAGAAGTGATGTGTCAAATTAAAATGTAGTACTATGTACTTCTTATTATAATTGAATTATATTTGACCCTTTGATTATCTTAATGGAGAACTTTTTTAGTTGATATTTGATCATTGGTTGAGGTGTTACTATAGTGGTTGGGCAAGATTGGATCAAAAACTTCAAATTTGAATAGTTGTTATTGAGTATTCATCACTCTTTTATCATTTTCTCCCTTCAAAGTTTGAATTTTGATGTAAGACTAGAACCATTGGAAAACTTACTCCCGGAGCTTCAATTTGGCTACAAGAACGATGCTAAACGGAGTCTGAACGAGAGAGTTATGTTTGTTTGAAGTTTGCAAACCTATGCTATGTGCATAATATGCTTGAGTGCAACTTTCACCGATCGAGCTAACCATAGACCCTTCCAACTCTGTTTTTCAAAATTGTCTGAGATACTGAAAGTCTTGATTTACTGCTCGAGCGCAACTTTTATTGCTCGAGCGAACTGTTCATAATCATATCAGTAAAAGTCATTTTTTGAGTCAAATCTCTTCATTTTTCACTCACTTCTCTCTCTCCTTCGGCCATTTTTAAGTTTTAAAGCTTTTTAGCCTTGATTTCATCTATTTCTACACATATTTGACTCCTAGTTCCATATACCAAAACATAGAGTTAGACGACGACTTCTATTTAATTTGAGCAGATCATGTTTTCGTTGAAGTTGGATTTTGGGCTTCTTCTCTTCATTACTTGAGGTAAGGATTTCTTTGCTCATTTTCAATATCTCATCTATAGATAGATACGTGGTAGATTTTATTACACAAAAATCATATCTATTATGGATTTCTTTAAAAGTCATGAAAGGGGAGCTAGGGTTTGATATTTGTGAATGAAATAGTTAAATTGATTGTTGTTTGGGTTAATTAGGGAGTAGTGTAACATGTTTATGTTAAAAGGGAGAAAAATTCCTAATTTAATATTTTGACTTGGTGAATAAAAAAAAGGGGTAAAGTTGAATAATGTTTGTATTTTGTTAATATAAATGTGTTAATAGCTAAAAAGGAGAATTACCTATGGCATTGGAATTATTTTGGATTGATCATATTAAGTTGAGTTGGGTTGTGGCTTTAATATCCATGGATTTAGTTTTGTGAAATGAAAATAACGGATTTTGGATAAAGGGTGGAGTATGTTAACTTGGAAAATAAGAAAATTGATTTTTAAAAAAGGAAGGAAATCGAGGATCTTCTTTTTTCTTTTTCTTTTTTTTGTTTTTTTGTTGGGCACGAGGCCTTTTACTTGTTGGTCTAATGCCATTGTTGTAGAAGGGGTTGAACCTTTTCTCTTTCATGTAATGATGTAAGCCTGCGGAAAATTTACTGTAATTATGTCACTGTTGCATCTATTTTATATACGAATAAGAGAATCTTCATTGTGTTATCTTTATGAAGATATTAGAACTTTTGTTTGCTATCTCTGAAATTGTTTACAATAATGATTTGGTAATGTTATCCTGAGTAATAAAAAGTGGGGCATGACAACTTGGTATCAGAGCGAGCCGGGTTTGAATACTTTGGGCTGGTGGAAAGTGATTTTTACCACAATGGGTTTACTACGTGTGGTTAGGATGCTGTATATAGTTAGGATAAGTGTTAGGACTTGTATGTTGCATTTATGTGAGCATGGTATTAAGTTTCTTGGATAATACTTGTCGCCGGTGAACTTGCTTTGAGGTCTTATTGGAAACAAGCTTGATCAATGTGGTTTCTGATAGGAATTCCTTGAGAGTTTTAAGATGAGTGGCTATCTTTGTGAATTTGATTCGATTTTGTGTTTAGGTGTTTAATTGTTTATATGTAATAAAAATATATGTTTCGGGGCTAAGTGTGTCTTGTAACTTTAAGGGTGGTGAGTGTGTGCCTCGGGGAAGGTTGTTGTGTTGTGCACTAAGTTTGGTTTTGTTTTTGGGTTTTATAGGATGTCTACACGAGGAATAGAGGACGGATGGGTACTAGGAGTGCCGGCAGAGGCACAACAGCTCCTTTAGCACCTGCCGTTGTAGCATCGATTGCTGGCAAGGAAGTTGCACGAGGATTGTGAAAGCGGTGCAGGATGCTCTATCTTGCAATGAGGATAACAATGGGTGTGCCCTCAAGCTTACTAAGGAGTTTCTTCACTCTAATTACAAAAGTTTTTAGGGGAGGCTAAACCGTTGGAGGCGAATGGTTGGTTGGAATAGATTACCAATATGCTCAGAGTCAAGGACGAGGGGTTGAGGATTTCTTTGGCAACTTTCCAATTGAAGGGAGACGCGGGTTATTAGTGGAAGTATGCTAAGGACACTGTAAGTAGTACGTGGGTTGCTTTTACGGAGGTTTTTTTGGCCAGGTACTTCCCTCCTTCTGCTTAAGAAAGGTTGAGGGAACAGTTTGTTGAGTCATGCCAAGATGTTACTTTTTTGGCACAGTTTGAGATGGGGTTTAATAGTTTGTCGAGATTTACTCCAGAGTTGGTGGCAACAGAAGAGCGTCATTGTTATAAGTTTGAGAAGCGGTTGCGTGATGATATCCGAGAGAAGGTAGTTGGATCTATGTGGAAGAATTACTATGCTCTAGTTAAGGCGGCGGCCCATATGGAGGCCATGGTTATGAGTGTTGGTTGAGTTAGGAAGGAGTCCACCTCGGTGACTCCTACAGTTCATAAGCGCTCTAGGCTCAGTAAGAGGTGGAGGTGAACGCATGCTGAATCACAGGCTCAGTCTTTGTCTTCGTCAGGGGTTTCGAACTCATCAGTTGGGAGGCCTAGTGAGGTTCAGTCTTCAAGCTAGTCTTAGAGTAGGGAGTCTACTGTATGTTTTGATTGTGGTCATCTGGGCCATGTTAGATGTTTCTTCCTATTACGTGTGAATTCTTTGAGTGTTTCAGAACCTAGTCAGACTCAGTCTAATTAGTCCAGTCGGGGGTGGTATCGATACCAGAACCAAGCAAGCCAAGCTTCAAGAACCTCACGAGAGTCGACCTTTTAGCCAACACAGTAGTATTACCTTAAGAGAGGCTTTTGTATTAGAGACCAATGATATAATATATGAACTTTTTGTTGTCAACCGATGTACTGTTGGATATTGAGACATCATGATTATGTGTTGTATATATATATTGTTGTTTATTTATCCTCATGTATTAGGGGGCACGCATTAAGTCTCGAACTCTCTTTTATATATATGTGTAATGAGAAGTTGTTAATGGGATCGATAATCCAAATGTTATTGTATGTCTAGTATTAAATTATGAGATAGTTATGTGATGGCCTGTGAGCCTTGTTCATTTTGGAAGTTGTTTGTTGAGAACAGGGAATCTGTGGGTTATTGTGATTAGTGTGGTGGTATCGTAAGGATCGAGTTATGCGGCTTTAGATGTGTTGAGTTTAAGGGAATATGAGGCTTTAGAGTTTTGTGGAATTTGTGAAGTTATGTGAGAATGTCTAACAGAGTGTGAGATTTGTATATCTGGTTAGTGAAAATGGTACTGGTGTGTTGTTTAGTGTTTTGGGTTTTGTTGGTTAGTGAGTTCGTTACGATCCTATCAATCATGAATAGGGATAGTGTTCATGTTGTGATTTGTTATGAGTTAGTAATTATGTGTGGGTGAAATGGGTTGGTGGTGTTATTAGATATTGGGTCGAGTTTTATGAGTGGGGGGAGAATTTCATGAGTAGGTGCTAGAAGTATTCCTTGGAAGGAAGAACAGTTTGTGTTCTCGGGTAACGAGGGTAGCATTGGTCGAAATTGTTTTGTGTGTTAGGGATTGTGTGATTGCCGTTGACCATGTTGATCTTGTGTTTGAGATGTAAGCACATGCTTGCTATGTAGGCATAAGGGTGATGATTTCCTTAGGAACAATGATGGTATGGTTTGATCTTGAAGAATCTGGTGAGGTTCAAAAATATGGGGGATTGTGTGTGGAAATCCATTTTTGGAGTAAATGGTGTTGAGTAGCACATCAGTGTTTGGTGCCGAGTGTAGAGGTTTATTAAGTTGATTAGTCGGTTTGTTGATATTGGGGTTTGGTTGACAAGTAGTCACCTTGGGAAAAGCTTGGGCTTATGTATAAGGGTTGATAGGTTATGGGTACCTTGGAATGATTTTGAGAGCATGGAGTCTCGTGTATGTGGTTGGAAAGCTTGTGTGAGACTTTTTTAGATTAGTGGAAAACCTTGGGTTAAGATAACGTATTGTAGATTCTTCGTTTACGTATGCATTTGCCTCATGTAGCTGACAATTTATAATAATGATTATAACATAATGAAATTGCAAAATCGTGGATTTTCTTGTGCCTTATAGTGTTAATAGCACAGTTGTTATTTCTATTAACTATTATTACAGAAATATTACCTTTTATGTTGGTTGTGGCATCACCATATGAGTGATGGGTGTTGTTGGGTGACAGTAGAGGTTCATCGATTGTTATATGGAAAAATAAATTTTTCCTAGTGTTATGGCCTTCTAATGGCTTTGTTAAAACAAAAATGTTAAGGATTTAATTTAATTTAAATGATATGAGGAATTTCAATGAGTAGTTCTTGGCAATTGAATTATGAATGGTTATGTGTTATGGTTAACACCTTGTTTTCGAAAAATGTTTACAAAACTTTTGAGTTTCATATGAAAAATGCAGAAATATATTTTGATTATAGATGGTGAAAATTTGAGCATCTTCTGAGAAATGTTTTATATCCAAGAGAATGATTTTCAAAGAGTTAAGCAATATGGAATTATTTTTTAAACAAAGTTTTGCTATCGTTTTACTTGGGATGATGGATGTTAAGTAGCGACTTAGCTTGGATTTGTAGTCGTGTGTTTAGGTGTTCTGTTTTGAGGAGGGTTTGGCATTGTTGGAGCTTATTGTGCCAAAGTGTTGTCTTTTGGGACGTGTTTTCGTGGTAAGTCCTCTTCTTTTGTGAGAATTAGCCGAGGCTTTTGTTATGAGGGTACTTTTCTTTTCCTAAGTGCTTGGGTGTTTAGTGCTTAGCGGTCGGTTTGCCTTGTGTTTTTGGTATATTCTTAATTTCGGGGATGAAATTCCTAAAGTGGAGAGGTTGTAGAACTCTGTACTTCCTATTATAATGGAATTATATTTGAGTCTTTGATTCTCTTGATAGAGAGCCTTCTTAGTCGATATTTGAGCCTTGGTTGAGGTGTTACCATAATTGTTGGGCGAGATTGGATCAAAAACTCCAAATTCGAATAGTTGTTATTAAGTAGTTATCATTCTTTTATCATTTTCTCCCTCCACAATTTGAATCTTAGTGTAAGGCTAGAACCATTTGAAAGCTTACTTCCGTGGCTTCAATTTGGACATAATAACGACACTAAATGGAGTCCGGACGAGAGAGTTATGCTTGTTTGAAGTTTGCGAATCTGTATTGTGTGCATAGCATGCTCGAGCGCCACTTTCACCACTCGAGCGGACCATAGACCCTTCCAACTCTGTTTTTCAAAATTGTTTGAGATACTGGAAGCCTCGATTCACCGCTCGAACGAATTGTTCAGAATCATATTGTTAAAAGTAACTTTTTGGGTCAAATCTTTTCACTTTTCACTCTCTTCTCTCTCTCCTTCTGCCATTTTTGAGTTTCCAAGCCTTTTAGCCTTGATTTCATCTATTTCTACACATCTTTGACCCCTAGTTCCATATACCAAAACGTAAAGTTTGACGAGGGCTTCCATTTAATCTGAGCAGATCGTGTTTTCGTTGAAGTCGGATTTTCGGGCTTCTTTTCTTCATTGCTTGAGGTAGGGATTTCTTTGCTCCTTTTCAATATCTCTTCTATAGATAGATATGTGGTAGATTTTATTATATAAAAATTATATCCATTATGGATTTCTTTGAAAGTCATGAAAGGGGAGCTAGGGTTTGATATTTGTGAATGAGATTGTTAAATTGATTATTGTTTGAGTTAATTGGGGAGTAGTCTAACATAAACATGTTAAAAGGAAGAAAAAGTCCTAATTTAATATTTTAACTTGGTGAATAAAAAAAGGGTAAAGTTGGATAATGTTTGTATTGTGTTAATATGGATTGTGTAAATATGTTAATAGCTAAAAGGGAGAATTACCTATGGCATTGGAATTATTTTGGATGATCATATTAAGTTAAGTTAGGTTGTGGCTTTGATATCCATGGATTTAGTTTTGTAAAATGAAAATAACGAATTTTGGATAAAGATTGGAGTATGTTAACTTGAAAAATAAGAGAATTGATTTTTGAAAAAATGAAGGAAATCGTAACACTTTGTGAATTTTAGAAATGAACATGATGTTGGATTATGAACACTTTATTTAATATATGTTGTTGTTGGACTTAAAGTCTCGTGAAAATTGGAGTATGATATTACGTGTATTAAATACAAGTGTTTGGAGGTTTTGTCATTGGTCATCAGTGGAGGATGACACTGTCTTGTTGAATAGATTATGTGTATATATTATAGTTGTGTTATTTATGTTTTTAACATGTGATGATTGGTAACGTATATTGCGGTGAGAATTAGAGGTACCATTACCTTCCAACTAGAGCACGGAGAATTGGCTACACTTAAAATGAGAGATACCAGTACCTTCCAGCTAGCGCCTGGAGAACTTGGCAGAGGTACCATTACCTTCCAGCCGGTGTCTGGTAAATTGGCATTTCATTATAGAAAGGTATCATTGGCTTACCGTGCTTAAGGCAGGTCAAGCAGAGCTTATTTATCATTATCGTCTCAGTGTATCTGTCAAAACCTAAACCTACCGCTATAGGTTTAGCACCGTAAATAGCTAGTAATCCGAAGATTACCTACGGTCTCATAGACAAAACCAAAAAAAAAAATATTATTTCCATTGAGCTTTGTGTACATGATCAATTGTAGTAATTAAAAATATTTTTAACGCACTTTTGTATATACATGTACAAAGACATATCTAATAACATATCTCACACACCACATGAAGGACTTTTAACAAAATACAAAGATTAACGCAGGCCTGAAAAAATAAAATAAAACCTCTACACAAAGGTACTTCTTGGGTGGCTTGACAAAGAGGCAAACTCTAATGTTAATTCTCCAATTGCTCAGCTAGATGTATATATATAAAAGAGTATGCTAACGCCCAGTGAATAACACCAAAGTAAAGAGGCTGCGTGGATGACATTCTTAATTAAGTAAATCACATTAATACATATTACATGTCAATCAAAATCAGAATGACCTCAGGTCCATTTCCATATTAATATCTATGCACATATTCATAACGATATTCAAACAGCCTTTGGACCATCATAATATTCAAACGGCCTTGGGCCCATTATAATATTCAAACGGCCTCTGGCCCATTACATTTTTATTCAAACGGCCTTTGGCCCATCATTATATTCAAACGGCCTTTGGCCTATCATTATATTCAAATGGCCTTTAGCCCATCATAATATTCAAACGGCTTTTGGCCCATCATTATATTCAAACGGCCTTGGGCCCAAATTATATTCTTCACAGAGCCTTATACAAAAATTAGGCATATAGAATATTCATTCATAATTCAAATCAACAAATCCATGAAGCTTATACAGAAGTAGCATTTGGAAAATATATACTTGAAAATATCTTTACTAAGATATTACTTACAGTATTCAGATGCCTGGTTCACCTTTGTAGTTGACCCTATACAATTCATAACATACATAGAAATCAGGTCACAATACAATTCATTCCGTTCTTTAATCCGTTTAATTCTCTCAGGCTCTTTCTAACTCTTTAGTTTATTTATAATGCTCAATACATGCATAAGTGTGTTTAGAAGTGAAAGAGAATGGAAACGAAACATGAAACAACTTTTCAAAATTTTCTGAAACAGGACTCTTCGCTCGAGCGCAACATTAGTCACTTGAGCAGACCCCTTGGTCTGTAAAAATTCTAGTTACTTGAATTCTACGCTCAAGTGAAAACTTCTTTGCTCGAGCGATGGTGATGAATTCTGAGTTTTCCAAAATGTTGTTTAAACTTCAAAACACATTACCAAGGCTCCAAATTCGTGCATGATTTACTCAAATATGCAGAAACATTCCCAATTACATATATTTGAAGTTAGTTCCTCTTATACTTCAAAATTCCATGACTTTAATTGAAATTTAAGCATTGGATTTCATGTTTTAAAAATCATCTTTCAATTCTTTCTTTGTTGTATGAAACATAAAATTGAAACTACAAATCCCCTTTCAAAAATATTTGCATATATGAAGTTTAAATTAAAATCAAACTAATTGTTTGATTCTTAACATAAATTATAATTTATCTCTAAATTTGTCCAAATTAAAATTTAATTCATTTTCCTCATATTAAGTCAAATTTCAAACTCACAAATTCTAAATCATGAATTGAACTTCCAAAACTCTTGAAAATTCATGATGCATGTACAATTTAAACTCAATTTCATGTTAAGACGACTAAATTAAAACCCAAAGTGATTAATTTCTGAATTAATTTTCATAAATTTGAACCTAACACTTTTGCATGGACCAAATCTTCAATAAAACCTTGTTGCATGTAATTTATAGAACTCCATTCAAGGATGATTCTTTAAATTGAACTCAACTTTAACAAATTTAAATAATCATAACTCATATTCTTCAACCTAATTTGATTTAATATGCAAAACCTAATTCCCATCTATTATATAATTAATCTTCAAATCTTTATTTTTAATCCTCCCAAAATCCACCTTCAATCAATTTTTGTCTAGATTAATCAAACAACACTAGAAATCGGATGAAATTTCGTACCTTATGATGAATTTTCTATAATTTTTTGCTTGAATTTTGATATCCACAAAACCCTCTTCGTTTCTTCTTCTTCCTTGGGCTGAACTCTCTCTCTCTCTTTCTGCTGCTTCCAGAGCACACTTGCATCTCCCTCTTTTGATTTCATTTCTTTCTTTATTCCATTCTTAGTAAAGTCTCCAGCAGCAAGATACAAACACACAACCATTTCTAACTCATCACACTACACACGTGCACATTCTAGATATTTCAACTTCAATTATGATTAGGATTAACTTATTATATAATCATCCATTAACTTAATTAAACACAACTTAATCTTAATTAATCTTGATTAGCACACAATTTAATTAATCATAATTAATCAAAAATCTCACATAATTTAATTAGTCTAATTGACTTCAATTGAGGGCCAATTTAATCGTAATTAAATTTATCAGTCTGAATCAGATTTTTAATCAAACTTCTAAAAAGCTCCAAATGTCCAATTAAACTTATTAACATTCTCAATTTTGGTTTCTTACATCATTGAGGTCTTCAATTTCAAATCAAATTCCAAAATTTTCGTCAACAAATTACATGTTCAATTGAACACCTCATAAATAAATTGAATTCATAATAATCCTAATTCCCTATCGTCATAACTTAATTAACTCCAATTCGGGCCCAATTAATAAAATCTCAATTTTGCTAAACTGAATCGAGTATTAATTAAACTCCCAAACGGGTCCATATTTAAAATTAAATTAATTAATTTCACTTCCTTAAGCCATTTGGACCTTAATTTCTAATTTCAAAATAAATTGTTATTAAAATCAAATGCAAATCAGACTCCAAAATTCTCATAAATCCCAAATTACATTAGAGTAATCACCAATTAGAATCTAAATCTCCTTAATCAATTAAACATAAAATTCTATGCATGATGAGGCTGGCTTAATCTAAGGTTTATGCTAATTAAACTCAATTAATTCATTATGAATTGTAATTTTGCCAAATTTCACCGTTGGCTCTAAAAAATCATGCTAAATACAGATATGAAATCGATTTTGGTTTCGGATGTCTCTAAGGCTATAAATTTTCAGTTCAAGGTTCCAATTGCAGCAGATTTTTCTACACTCAACAGATATAAATTCATAATCACATAAATCACATAATAACTTACATAATTAAACATACAAATTCATATCAAATACATAATCACATGCATAATTGAGCATATTACGAGTTGGGTTATCACAGTATCTGTGTAAATCATGCGTTATGATAGTTATGGTTCAGGAAGGTCGAGTTGTCTCATATGTTGAGTAAATAGTTGTTAGGTGCGTGTTATTTTCGTTTTTAATGTTAGATGTATATATGTATATTTGAACGTGTTGGAAAATAATGTAGCTCATGTATTGAGTTCGTAAATAATGTGAAGGACATCAGAGACTTATGAACATCTTTATAAAAAAAAAATGCTTGTTAAGAGATATTTTTGAAATGGGAACTGAAAAAGAAATGTGAACTGTTTGTATTGTTGAAAGAATTGAATGATTTTGGAAAAAGTACTTGTGTAAATATTCTTTGGTTATAAACCGTCACATTATTTATATAGTATGAGATTAAGCATTTATGATTATAGCTATCTATAAGTTGGTATTGTTTAGGATTATGTTAGGATCCCTACTGGACTTTATGTTCATCACACATTACTAATCCTTTTTCAGGTGAATGTCGAGAAGTGGTTCAAGATTGAGGATCTTCTTCTCTCTTTTTGATTGGCCACGGGCCTTTTAATTGTTGGCCGAATGCCATTGTTGTAGAAAGGGTTGGCCCTTTTTCTAGCCTGCAAGCAATTTACTGTAATTATGTCACATGTTGCATGTCATGACCTGAACCCGCCTCCGTGGATTAAGGACATAACCGGCCAGTAATCATGAGATTACCTACGACCTAAAACCAAAACAGATATATTTCTAACAGAGTTAATGGGGGCCAAATGGAAGCAGTTCAAAACTTCGTCCATAGAGCTGTGCTTACATGGCACATCCAAACAACCAAACATATATATACATTAATAACTCACAACAGAAATACAGTAGCATGAGTTCTATACAAACAGGATCATCCAAAAGCTAAGTCAACCCATGAAAAACTATATACAGACATATGCAAAGTCCTCGCCAACATGACAAAAAATAACATGACATGGCAGAAAGGCGAAGACGAGTCTCGTGCGTGAGACACTAGGGCTGACTCTCCAAAACTTGGCTATTCCACACAGACTTCACTGGGGCTGAGTCTGGACCTCTCTTGGCTCACCTACAAACACATGAATGAGCGTGAGCGATAGCCCAATGAATAATATCAAATAAGAAGATACAAACGATATGTAGAACAATATACTCCGAACGGCCTTGGGCCCAATTCACATTTTTGTTTAACATCTAAATACACAATTTAAGTCAAGTGACTGTGGTTTCAAACATACTGGCCTTTGGCCCATTTATCTTTCGTTCCTATCAAAACGACCTCTAGCCCACTCATTTATGGCAAAACGGCCTCTGGCCCATCCATTCATGTCAAAACGGCCTTTGGCCCATCCATTCATGTCAAAACGGCCTTTGGCCCATCCATTCATGTCAAACAGCCTTTGGCCCATTCATTCTTTCTTGTCAAAACGGCCTCTGGCCCATTCATTCTTATCAGACATTTGTCCACAATTCAAACTAGCAAATCATAAGGCATAAGGCTTATAAGGAAATAAGTAATTGGACAAATGACAAGCTTCCAAATATTGATATTACTCACAGTGATCGGTTAGTTGGTTTGCCCTGGAGCTCGACCCTACACAGTCCATGAACACAAAAGGGTCACCAACAATTCAATCAATTCTTAAATTCACATTTTCCTCTTTAGGCTTTATTCTTATCTCTTTAACTCAATTACAATGCTCAATGCATGCCTAAGAGTACTTAGAAGTGAAGGAGAACAGAAAACGAAACACGAAATGCCTAAATAAAATTTCAAAAAGCAAGGTCCCCGCTCGAGCGTGGACTTCCCCGCTCGAGCGGACCCTTGAGGCCTGCAAAAGTACTGGTTAGGTCGAATTTACGCTTGATCGTGCACTTTGGCGCTCGAGCGGAAGGCCTCTCTACATGGCTCCCCGCTCGAGCGGACGCCATGTCTGCAAAAAGTACTGGATGTATCATTTTTACGCTCGAGCGTGAACTCGGATGCTCGAGCAGAAGTTCATCCTACAAAGATCCCCGCTCGAGCGTGAACTTCCCCGCTCAAGCAGACACCATGTCTGCAAAAAAAATACTGGGAGCTCAAAATCCCCGCTCGAGCGGCGGTTCCCCCGCTCGAGCGGACATCAAAATTCTGGGTTTTCCAGCTAAGTTCTTGAGCTCGAATTCAACCTTCCAACCAACATTTCTTGCATGCCATGGCTCAAAATTCAGACATATTTGTACTAACATGGTACCAACACTAAAATACATCAACATAGAGCTCAATTTCACAGATTGATCACATGCATGCCCCAAATTAACTCAAACTCATGCATTCAAGGTTTCCATTTTTAATAAACAACATGCATGCCCATTTTGACTTTCATTTTCACTTCTAATGATGCAATTAGTGCTTATTCCCATGAAACTCAACAAAAACATGCTTGCATGTGGGATTACACTTCCAATCTTTCATAATTTACAATTTACATGCTAGATTTTGTGATTCCATAGGTATTCTTTACATGCATGCACATATCAAGCTTTAATTCCAACAAAATCAACTCAACTCATGCTCTTGGTTACAAACAAACCTTGAACGCACAAGATTACACATTAAACTCATGAATTCAAGAATCAATTGCTTACCTAGAAGCCCAATCTATGGTTAATTCTTGAACTAGACTTCAAATATTCAAGCTTGAGTCAAAATTGCACAAGTCTCTTCCTTCTATCTCTATGGACGGCTCTCTCTCTCTCTCTCTCTCTCTCTCTCTCTCTCTCAAGGCACCAAAATCAGATTTTTGAGTTCAAAAGAGACAATGAGAGTGTATATGGTCTCACACATAAGGCCTCAACTAACTATTATTTAATAATATTAAATAATTGGGCACTAAATCATCAATTTAATCTGACCCGAATCAATTTTTCAATTAAACTTCACCGTAGGCTCTAAAAATTATGCCAATCACAACGGCGCGACCAATTTCGGTTTCTGTGGCCGATGAGGCCTTCAATTTAATTTCCAAAGCAGACAATTAAACAGATATTCCTACGGTGAACAGATAGAAATTCAAAACCACATATGTTCACATAATGGCACACAAAATCATGTTAAACACATAATCATACTCATATCAAGGACCAATTAACATATTACGGAATAGGGATATCACATTGCATCTATTTTATATACAAATGAGAGAATCTTCATTGTGTTATCTTTATTAAGATATTGGAACTTCTGTTTGCTATCTCTGAAATTTTTTACAATAATGATTTGGTAATGTTACTCGAGTAATAAAAAGTGAGGCGTGACATAAAAAGGGCAAACTTTAATTTATCTTTTTGGTTTGGATCACGTGCGATTTATCCCTTTAACGTTTAGAAATAACAACATAACCTCTTTATGATTTGTGAATTGAAATGCACTGTTAGGCCCATTAACGATTTAATGAAAAAGACTAAAATATCCTAGTATTCTTGTCATTTTAACCACTGTGCGATTTACCTCATTGAAATTTGAAAATGAACATATAACACCCCTCATATCTGCCATGTGTTTCACACTTGCTATTAAGTTGATGGAATATTTAACGGTACACTTTATTCCACAAACCATGTAAGAGTTATGTGATCATTTCCAAACGTTAGGGATAAACTGCATATGACCCAAACCATAAAGGGGTAAAATAAAATGCCATGTTTACGTACAGAGTCATCATATCATGTCACGTGAAAAATCATGCAGGAATTGAAATTTTTTGATAAAATATTTATGCAAAAAAGATAGAAATAATGATTAATTTACAAAAGTATAGAAAATCATATGTATGTAGGTCCTACATAAATTTGAATAGTTGATAAAAAAAAATAGTAAATTAATTTGTAACAATAACAAGAATGATATTTAACAGGGCTCTTAAAAAAAATAAAATTTCATTTTATATTTTTTCAATAGAATTGTGATATGTGTATTCAGATATTGTAACCATTTGATAAATTATGATTTATAATTCGAATCCATTACTAAACCTTTATAAAAATCCATTTTTCCGTAGCATAAATGCAAAAGCAGAAAACAAAAGAATAACAATAGATAATCTCTCTCGTATAAATAGGATGATATATTCATACAATTAGCTACAATGCCCTTAGACTTACATTGAAGAAGAATAAACAAAAAGAGATTGACCCTATATACATAACATTGGCAAGCCACCTAACAATTAATGGGCCCTGAGGCCTACATGTAAGGAGACTCAAGTCCAAAAACAATTCTTCTAGCCTTGTACCTAAAAATTTTCAATAACGTGGGATGAACATATAGTCCAATAGAGATCTCAATAATCCTAAACAAATATCAAATGGATAGTTATGATCATGAATACTTCAGGTTATAAGTACATAAGTAGTGTAGACTTTTATATTGAAAACATACATCCTTCCATATATTTTTCTTCAAAAGATTCATTCTTTAACAATTTTAAGAACAACCATTCTTATCTTTACAATTCCGTAATTTTGATTCCAAAGAGTTATCAACTATATTTACCTTCAGAGTAACCCACACTTCTACTACCTTATCAAATGTCTACATTACTATATTACAGAACATAATCTCACTTTTATCAATTTTCGTACACAGAGAATCCATTAGACATCTCACACATTTCCATCAACTACACATGTCTTAACACATACATATACTAATTAACAAGTTGCAAACACATAAACATTTTTGTGGTCTCGCCAAGCCCCACAACACGCTTTATCGAGCGCAAGCTAGAAGAAAAAAAAACCTGTCTCAACGAGCCACGCTTCACTGGACCTCAAGCCGGAAGGAAATGTAACCTTAAACCACTCTTAAGTGGTCACAAACCAGAAGGAAACGAACCTATGTCAATGCGCTACACTTTACCAAGTGCTAACCTGTAACACTCGTGTTCTTTAAGTCATTGGAAAATGTATTTAATTTCCTTTTCTTTTGTCATTTGGATCTTTGAGTTATTGTATCATTATTTTGGTGGAGTAAAATTTGAGTTAGACTTGTTTAGATAGTTCTTTCGCGCTTAGTTTTGTTAGAAAGTACCTTTGGAGCCTTAACTTTCTTTGTTATGTGTTGACGCTGCCCTCCAGAGGGTCAACACCTGCTCTTCTTCTTTTCTTTTACTTTGTTAATATTTCTTGGTGTCGACACTAGGGCTTCTAGGTGTCGACATTACCTGTCCTGCTTATTTTTTGTTTTTCCACTAGTTTTAAGGGTCGAAACCAGGGCTTCTGGGTGTCAATACCCTATCTACTACTTGTGTTAGTGTTTCAACCACTGCTTATCTATGTCGACACTTTTTTTCTTGGTGTCGACACTTGATAGTATTTTTTTTTAGAAATTCAGCAGCAGGTTAGAGCCCTACATTTGGGACTTTTGATTCATTCTTTTTGGTTGACTTTAAGTTAATGTTCTATTTTTGACCTAGACTATAAATAGGTCCTAACCCATACTCTCTTTCCTCACTTTTCTTCTCTTCTCTTCTCTTCTCTCACTCTCTCTCTCTCTCTCTCTCTCTCTACACCAAAACCCACTTTTCTTTCTCTAAACTTGCTTTTCATGTTAGATCTTTAGATGTACTTACTTGGAGGCATCTTCTCACCTTGCTCCTTTGAGATTATGTGTAGAGCTTGTCAAGGGCTTCATCCTAATTATAGTAAATCGTTGTTTCACTACCATCGAATTTGGGTTTTCTTCCTTCATCTTTCTTGCTTTGAGATAGGGGTTTCTTAATGACTTGTATGCTCTTTAGCTTTGTTATGTGTTATTTTGATTAACAAAGATTGGAGAAAGCTAGGGTTTGCTTGATATATAAGCACATAAAAAATGGCGTCTCTTGGGTTTTGCTTATTAATGAATAAATGTTCTTTTGGTTAACTTGTGACTTGGTTTTTGGAAGAAAATGGAACTTTGAGAGAGAAACCCCAATTTTTCTATAAAAACCTAGTTTGATTTTGAGGTTTTTGTAAAGAGGATTGAGTTGGAAATATTTATGTAACCTTTGGAAATGATGAGTATTGATTACTCTTTTTGAAATGTTGAGATTCATGAGACCCTTGAGGAATGTTGAATACTGACTGTTGAGATTTTGGAAATCATGGAGGCTTCGGATTTTAATATCTTATTGGATTATCATCGTTGTTATGCTTTAATTTTGGAATTAGAGATAATTGTTTTGGCTATCGATTGAGGATAGCATTGTCGAATGATAGAAATTGCCTGTGATTTAGGCAATGGATCTATTTACAAAACATGCATCTCATTGATCATATCATGGATTTGTGAACTTCTTTTATTGTATCATGGAAACGATTTCTTTTGACGAAGAGGTAAATAAAATGGTGAATCCGTATAGGGGTGTGGTTATGGATAATTACCCACGTGGTCAGGTACCAATTTCTTCTGGTTAAGAGCTAGTAAAGTGGTATTTTTGGAGTCTATTTGCAGACACTAACCTTGGAAATTTATAACATTGTACTCACTGTCATATTTTCTATTTTAGAGAAGTGTTCTGAATGTGGATTTGGAATTCTTGCATGATATCATTTCAAAATGAAGAACTCATGTTTTTTAGTATAGCATTTCATATGCATCTAACCACATGATATTATTAATTGTCATACATTTCATGGAGTTATTTCTACTAGGCTTTATGCTCACCCTATGTGGAAACAATTTTTAGGTGTTGATGGCGTGCCTCTGCCAAGATGATAGCTTGGGAGGATCATGGCGCTTAAGGCTCATTTTGGTTTTGTTTTCTGTTGTACAGCCTCATGCTTTGTTGTATTGGGCTTTTTATAACACCCCAAGTATTTAATTAACACCATGTTACTACAAAAATAAATAAATAAATAAATAAAATAATAATAAATAAATAAATATATGAAATAATACATCTAATTACATAGCTATACATGCTAAGGATGTAAATTAATTTAGCATTAGTTTATCAAAAATAGGATGAATAGATTTACTTGGGGGCAAGATAAACAATAATTAAATTGAGAAGATTTGCTGGAGAGATGGATTGGGCCACCTATGCCGTCTAGCAGCTTAGGGGGGATGAGTCATCAAATTTGAGGCATCATTACAAGATGAGTCATCACCCAGGGGCTTGTGTATATATGGGGGATTGTGAGAGTCAATAAGAGAACGAAAGGAAAAGAAAAGAAAAAATAACAGAAAGAGGAGCAAGAGAATAGTCTTAAAAAGCCGGCAAAAATAGGAGAGAAATAGTAAGAATTAATATAGAAGCGAGTTATATTATATTTTGAGTTACTATAATATATTTTATGTATATTTTGAGTTACCATAATTTAGTTTACACAATTTGTGTTTTATAACCAGTGGTGGAGCTAAGAAATTAAGTCAGAGGAGGCACTTATTAATTATAACATTGAAAATTTTTACAAAAATATTTCATATAAATTTTTACGATTAATTTCAAGAAAGATATATATATATATATATTATTTGTAATTAGTGTATCATGGACAATATAAAAAAAATCATGGATATAAGTTTTAAAATAAATTATATAATGATAAAGTAATTTTTTATACAAAATTTTAGTAAAAATTCAATATAATAGTAATACCATGTCATCATTGACATATGATATCACCAACTAACAGTAAAGAAACACATAGAGAGGATGAACCCCCACAAGTCAAATGTAACTAATAATTCAATAAATTCCATATCTTCATTAAGATTAATTATAATTGTATGTCAATAATGATAGACATCACTATTGCATTGAAATTTTCATAGATAATAATATGGCTTATCGTAATATCTTTATTTTCAATAAATAAAAAAAAAAACCATTGATATTTCACTCTAAATAATATTTTTATAATTCTTTTTATTTAAAATATTTTCTTTATGTTTGTAATAAAAATATAAAAAAAATTCCAAAACCTAGGGGGGCACGTGACCCCCCTGGACCCACTGTGGCTCCGCCATTGTTTATAACTTATATTAATATTTCAATTACGTTGATTTTTTTCTGAACTCTATTTGCTTAAATTGAAACCCATGGATATGTATGTTTAAATCTTAGAAATTATTTGACAATGATTTTATAAATAATTATTTTCTGTAAGTACCACCGTAGGAGTTCCATGCATTAGGGGACTTAAATAAACCATTGGCTTCTGATTGGTCACCTTGTGACTCTCTGTTTGTCATGAATCCATTGACCTGTGTTCTGAGTGTCACTTCAATAACCTCTGTTCTGTTCTATTCTGTACCGTGGTCATAATTATTTATTTACATAATTTATGTATTTCAGTTTCTGCCACATAACTAATTTGGTTATTCAAACTAAGTTATGTTAATGGTTTTAGCTTAAATAACTATTCATGGTTATTTTGTGTCCCCTATACTCTGGGCAAAATATTTCTCACTCTAATGTGTGCTTATAGCCGTTACCCTTTCAGGTGATGAGATGTAAAGGAGACCCGTAACCTCTTGTAGTGGAACCCACACAAGAATTTGACACTGATCTGTTATTTTGTTTTTCTTTTTATTTTCTCCCTTTTGTTTTTTGAACTGATGGCCGGTCACTGAATAATAAAATAATAAAAGCACTATAGATGTATTTTCTTTTATCAAAATAGTAGAATGAAGTTAATTCTTTGTTTCATTATTTTCTTCTACCATTCTGCCTATGCCTAAGCCATTTAATTTGTTAAGATTAGAATTAATTAATAAGTTGCGATTCCAGCCCTAAGGCCCTGAGGTTGGGTCGTGACACTTTTGACCCTTTTGTTGTAACTGAGCAATGTTTTGGGAACTTGTAGCCTTTAAGGCATAAACACATATTTGTTTAGTATTATTTCTTATAGATCACATGCTATAGATTCATGTTCTAAGATCAATGAATGTATAACTGCATGTGATGTTATTTTGTATGGCTGAAAATATGTTTTTGAATGAAATATAGTTGTGGAGATGTTTTTCTATCATAATGCTTGAGATTTAGTAAGCTTTTACATATCTGATGAGGGATATAATATGTAGTTGGGTATCTATATTTTTGGGGCGTTACATAATAGGAAGGAAATGTGCCCGCTATATAGAACTCTCATCATTCATCACTTCACCATTTTACCACATTGTAGATTACACAATTCATTCAACAACACATAACATGCATAACTTATTCAACAACAATCAATACCATCCTCTACCAGTGGCCAAGGACAAAACCTCTAAATAGTAAATGCAAGATTCTCATAAGTGAAATAATATAATTATCATAATTAAAACAACATACTTTCACTATAGTCCACAACCTATATACTTTTAAATTTAATTTTGGGGTTTTCATCAACAGTTATAATATCACTCAACTTCCATAATTAATTCCCTTATTTCGATCATAGACACTTAGAACATAAATTCAATTTCATAACTATCATAAAATCCTTATCTATTTTTATTCCACATAACCAATCCTCAATGATTAACATGCTGAACAAATACGTATCAATTAACTCCTCTCATTTCTCAACTATATCACATAAATAAATAAAATTAGGGTTTTTACCTTAATGATCATAAACATTCTCCAACACTATGATATTTCAATAATCAACAACAAAATATGAAAATAAACTCTTCAACCCTAACCCACTTCTAGACGTTTTTCCAAAATCTCTTCTCAATCGAGTTTTTTTATGCAATAAAAACTGCAACATGTCTATCCATAGCGAGGTATTGAAGAGGAGTAAGGAAATCATTACCTCAAATAGAGAGATAGAGAGAAAAGCCCAAAATCTAATGTTGACGAAAACTCGATCCAATTGGTGTGAATGTAGCCCTTGTCGCACTCTTCGCTTTGACCTTAAGAGCACCTATCAAACATCTTGACGGTTTGTGCAAGATCATAGAGAGAAGTTAAGAGTTTGATGGGTTTTCTAGAGAGACATAGAGAGAGAAATGAGAAAAAGTGAGGAAAGGGAAATAAAACTCAACTTTTAAGTAATTGGACACATTTCAATTTCTGAATTCGAAAAGACTGCTCGAGCGGTGAAAGTTACACTCGAGCGGTGAATGAAAGTTTTCAGTATCTGTATTTTCTCGAACAGACCACTCGAGTAGTCAAAAGTGCACTTGAGCTACAAATAAATGCTTCTAGTATCTCAGACAATTTTGAAAAACAGAACTAAAAGGGTCTAGGGACTGCTCGAGCGGTAAAACTTGACCTCAAGCGAACAATGTCTACTGCTCAGATTTGTAAACTTTGAACATGTATAACTCTCTCATCCAGACTCCATTTTGGGTCATTCTTTGCCTCAATCGAAGCCTAGAAGTAAGTTTTCTAATGGTTCTAGCCTCACATCAAGTTTCAAATTGTGGAGAGAGAAAATGGACCACACATGAGTCAATTATCTAAATCAAAGATTTTTTTTTTCCAATCTTAGGGGTGGTTTGGAATGTTCTGAATAAGTACACTTTTTGACTTTTTATAAATAAATAAAAAAGAGAAAAAAAGTGTAGAAAAGTAAAGAAAGTGGTTAGAAAAGTAGAGAAGAGATATTGATAGATGTTGATTGATGTGACCCAAATAAGTGTATATAGGTAAAAAAAAAAATGCACTTTTTTAGTTTACCCCAAACACCTACTTACTTACCCAAAGAGGTTCTAATTACAATAATAAGGGAGTTGAAGGTAATCCTACACTTCTCTGATCCATCCATGCACCCCGAAACTCCAGAATTCTTACTCATTCAATTGCCAAGAAAATTAAACTAGGTTCAATTCTCAAATATCGACACATCACATGACACTCGAGGTTCTAAATGTAAAACGATAAGTTCAAAAAGACACACTCAAGTCAGGTTGACGACACATCACATCACGAAAATTATATTTGAAAATTGCCAATTATCAAATTAGATTTATATCAGATAGGGTTAAGATTAAGTTTTTGATTTTTTTATATAAAATCATTAGAATTTTAAGTAATAAAACTAGTTATATGAGCCCATATTTTTATGGGTGGGTTAATCTAAATTTGGATTTCTTTTACCCAAAAGTCCACACGCTAAACTATTATATCCATAAGGACATGTTTTTACGAAATGACCAAACTACCTATATACCTCTAAGATTTTTGTTCAGTCTGTTTGGTGTTCACCATCACTCTCTCTCTTCTCATTCATATACCCTCACATCCCCTCTCTCTGTCTCTCTCTTGCTTTGTTACTCTTTCTAATCTTTCTCTCTCTCTCTCTATCTCTCTAACTCCTCATCTATCTGTCTATCTCTTTCTCATCATCTTCATATTTCTCTCATACCTATTTCCAAATTTCCTAATCAAATATTAATTTTAAAATATCAAAATTAAAAATACATATTTTTTAAAATTCAGTCTGTATTAAGATCTCAAGACTTTTTAGGTATTTTTTCACCACATCGATCGTGTTAGCAGTTGCATTTCTAAATTGTGCAACTTTTTCAAAAACATCTTAGATGCAAAGGAAGGAGACAATTCGGATGAAGAACTCACCTAGAAACTGAAAAGAGTAAAGTGAAGGAAAATGACTAAAATTGTTTGGACTTTGGATTTGGGTAAGAAATTACGGAGAGAAACGAATGGTGGACTACCTTGTTTAATTTTTGGATGTTGTTCTTGGATTTGAGTTCATCAATGTAAGCAATTCTGTATGTATACGAGGTTTAATTTTTTTAATTTCTGATCTAGATCAAAGAATCAGTTTTGTACTTTTATCTGGAGTGTCATTATTTGTAGGGCAGCATTAGCTACTTGCAGCAGTTTTAGCATTCCTAGTTGTTGGTTTTATAGTTTGGAATTGCTATTCACCTTCTTCCCACTCCAAAGCTGTAGAATTAATTATAATGGAAATGGAGTAAATTTATAATTGATGTTGATCGCATCAACTTGATACCTATTTGATTTTTTTTTTTTTAATCTTATCTCTCTTTTTTTCTCTCATCCTTCACAAAACGGAACCTCTCTCTCTACTTTGAACAAATATAATGACTAAATGTTGTTGTTGTGGACTTGATATGTCTAAATCAAATAGGTGTTAATGGACTTGATATGTCTAAAAATTTCAACAAATAGGTAAGAAAAAATGGAACAAATAAATTTTTTTTTTTTTGAATAGATAGGATTAAAATTTGAACAGATAGGTTAAAAATAAGATTGGTGAATTTCAACAGTAGATCAAAATTTCAACAGATAAATAAAAAAATTAAAAATAATTTTGACAAATAGATACAAATTTTAACAGATAAGTTCAAAAAAAATTAAATAGATAAAAAAATTTAACAGATGAGTTAAGGGATAAAATTGAAAACAAAATATCTTCCAAAACAACAAAATGTATTTATTATCCCAATATTTCACAAAGAGTGTACTTCTCACTATAAAAAAAAAAAAAGGCAAATTACCCATAAGTCCTTTTTGAAAAGTGTGTGCTCTATTTAATTCCAAAACCTTTTAGATAAATCCAGAAGTCATGTTCCCATTTATCTTTTCCTCTTTCTCTACACCTTGCTTCTTTTCTTTATCTCTTTTTCTCTGATATTCGGCGACGACCACGACCAAGCCTTCATTCTGTTCTTTCTCTTTCTAATTTGTAGTCATCGGCGACCACTATTGATTATGGTTTATCGGCAACCACCGAGTATTGACTCCTTACTTCATGCTCACAGACGACGAAGAAGAGGAGTTTTGATAAATAAAAAAAAAATGAATAGATCTACTTAGATCTGATATAGATTTACCTCAGATATGGCTAGATCTAAACCAAAAATAGTTGCGGAGTATAGGCCTCACTCTATATCTCTCTCTTTTCTTCGATCTCTTAATTTTTTTTTACTTTTTCTACACTGTACACTTTTATTTTCTTATTTTAATAGAGAAAATTTTCAAGTTCTAAACAAGTTGTGTTCGAGTTTTAGTTACAGGCAGTTAATACAGTAAAATTTTACAGTTTCAATTTGGGGGATTTGGTGATAGCCCCCTCACTATCTAATTTGTCTTTTAAAATGACAAAAATTATATAAGTACTCTCAAAACCCCCTAATATTTTAAAACTTGTTTCTTTTACTATATTACCCTCATATCTATCAGCTCTCCTATTAAGCCATCTTCACTGTGTATTTTAGAGTAAAATTTTACTCTGTATAAAAGTAAAATGTTACACTCTGAAACTAAAAATAAAATTTTACTCTGTATAAAAGTAAAATTTTACTCTGAAAAACTAGTAAAATGTTAGACTCTACACAAAAGTAAAATTTTACTCTGTATAAAAGTAAAATTTTACTCTGAAAAATGAGTAAACTGTGAGACTCTGAAACTAAAAGTAAAATTTTTCTCTGTATAAAAGTAAAATTTTACTCTGAAAAACTAGTAAAATGTTATACTCTACACAGAAGTAAAATTTTACTCTGTATAAAAGTAAAATTTTACTCTGAAAAACAAGTAAACTGTGAGACTCTGAAGCTAAAAGTAAAATGTTACTCTGCATAAAAGTAAAAAAGCGAAGGCAATGTTTGTGGCGGCTGAAGTGTTTAGCAATTACCACCTCTTGACAGTAAAATTTTACTGTCATTCTAACACCAGAGTAAAATTTTACTCTAATTCTCTCAAACAAAAAATAGAGCAATAGAACTAGAGTAAAATTTTACTCTCATTATCTAAAACAAAAAATAGAGCAATAGAACCAGAGTAAAATTTTACTCTGGTTTTATCAAATGAAATTAGATCAAAAACAACAAAAAAAAAATCAAAAAAAAAAACAAACAAACAAACAAACAAAAACAAAACAAAGCAAATTAATCAACATATCTAATTGAGAAGAAAAACTTCTAAAACTCGATCAATAATCACAAATCTCAATGAAAAGAATACATGTGTTCAACAACACTCATACACACACATATATATATATACATACAGATATTCAAAATTCAAATATGTATTTAAAAAAATATGTATAACCAAACAACACCAAGTTATCTCGTCAAATAAAGAAGAAAACGCGATACTTCTTGTGATCTGTTGCCTCACAATTGCTTGGAAGATGAGGATTAGGTCCTTCAATGTGGAACTGACTGAGTAGTGGTCAATGACAGATCGAAAAAAAAGATGGGATGAGAAAGAAGAGAGAATAGAGAAAGAGAGTCAGATCTGTATGTCCTTCTGCTGAAGCTTCGAAGACACGACTATGGTGATTATGATACAGTTGATGACGAAGCTGATTATATATGCAGAAGCTGAGGGTATAATGGTCATATAAAATATTTAAATAATAAATTTTGTCCTTTATGCAAGACTTTATAATTATGAGGGGGTTTAGAAAGTATAATTTTTTTTCTTAGTCCTTTTAACAATGAAAGGAAGGTAAAGAGGGTTTATAGCTAAATTTCCCTTTCAATTTTTTTGGTGCTGAAATGAATCATTCCTTAAATTTGTAAAATTTTGCAGTTTCATAATATGTTTTTCAATTTGATTAATAAGGATACATGCTTGATATAATCATACTTTGAAACTGTAAAATGTTACAGTTTCAAAGCTTGCTTTTTAGTTTGATAAATATTGGAGATTATTTAGTTAAATCCTACAAAATTTGAAAATAACATATATTTTTTTCCCATTGTTGCTATTTGCTGTTACTTTTTCTCTTCTTTTAGTTTATTAATATTTAGTACATTTTGCTATATTTTTTCGCTCTAATTTCTCAATTTATTTATTTTCTCCGACAATATTCTAAACATTCTATTGAGTCTCCAGCAATATTCTTAACGTCCAGCGAACATTCTAAACATTCAGATGACTTTCGGTGACGTTCACAACATTTTGGCAAATTTTTGGCGATACTTGGACGACTTCCCGGTGATGTTGAACATTCCGGCGAATCTCCAGTGACTGTTTAACAGAAGTTCGGTGGTGGTAAGATGTAGTAGCGTCTTTAATTTTTTTTTTTAAACGATTTTTTTTTATAACAATTAAAAATATAAAGATTGCAAGTGTTTTGTTTTGGTACTAGATGGATTTTGAATTTTGTGTATGGGATCTATCAGTAAGCTCCCCCAAAAAAAATACTAATGGGACCTAATACCTTACACCCTCTTTACAATGGACTTTTCACCAATTTTCTCTATAACGCCTTGAAATTTTCCACAAGAATATGTCAAGAGAAATACAAGGATATACCCAAAAAGTCATATCTCTCATTGAACTAAGAGTTAAGAGATTACAATTCACCATGTACATTCCTACAACATTCACGATTAGCATTCCAGTTCAATGACCTAAACGGTCTTACAAAATATAAGCCTCTAGTGCGTACAATAATAACAAAATAAAGTTGATAATCTTGTTACAAAAATCCCAATTCTAGATAACAAAATACACATGAATCAACTCTTTCCAAAAGGAGTTACTGCTTGTTCCAATCCATCAGGGAGGTGGTACTTCATCAATTCCTGAAAAATAAAATAGGGTTGCGCTATATGCCCAGTAGAAACACATTTAACCAATTATTTGATCTTTCGAATAAGATTATGGTATCCTTGCGACAAAACATTACAAGAAATTTATCTTCACATATAATCTCTATCGATACATGATAACCAAAGAATGACAACTGCAATTTGTGTCCTCAGGCACCACATAATTTATGTCATCGAACACAACAATCAAACAATCACAACCATAGAAAGCAAGCAATGAGTCCACCTGTAAAAGTCCAATTTAAAGACCCTTTTGCTTTTGTTTTAAAACCGCCCAACATTTGCTGGCTATTATACGGCAGGGAGTGGGCACCCAAAGAAAACCATTCATTTTTTCACTTTTGCCGACTATTATACGGCAGGACTGTGTGGACACCCAAAAATATTTTTCCTACATTCGTCCAACGATAAGCCTAGACAGGGCATTTGGGCACCTTTATAAACTCTCTGCGCTGGTACCAACACAACACCACATTTCCAAAACCAACTCTTACCTGGACTCATGCACAATTAACAATTCAATCACATTTTATGCCATCAACAAACATCCAACATTACTAAAGAATGAAGTACAACACCACATTCAAAGAAAAATAACCTCTAAGCCATAATTCATTTACCATATCAACATCTACATCTTCCATCTCTTTATTATTCACAATATTTCATGAATCAAAGGAAATCCCTTTCAATTAGGGGTTTTCTACTCAAATTTGCAATTTAAGGTTTTACCAAATTTGGGGGTTTTTTTCCATTAACATAGATATGGGTGTAACAACATTTACATACAAGTTTTGAAAAGAGAGAGTAAAGAAATTTCAAGCAAAAGTCAAGTAAAATGGTTTATTTTATGTAAAATATGGGATTAATCCAAAAATATCCTCAAATTAGCTCATAAGTCACAACCACACAATGAAATCTCTTCAAAACAAAGAAAAACTAGGGTAAAATGTCCCTACCTGTAACAAGTCCGCGGGGGACCTCGCTATAGCTCGGACTCGATTTTTGTCACGGTTCTTAATCTTGAACCAAATAGTCCAAATCCGGCAAATCGTTTTGAGAAAATAGATTTTTAGAAAAGAAGTGTCAAACATGGACTGTTTTGCCAGATACAGAGTCGCCACCTAAATATTTTATTTTTGGAAAATTTAGGAAACCCGGACTCATTTGCCTAAGGCCACGTGTCCGTCATCACCAAAGTTGCCTCGGCTCGGGAACTTGGGTACGATTGGGGAAGGTCACTTCGTGAGCACCCCCGCTCGCCCGGTCAAAGACCGGCCTCTACTAACCATGATATCTGATTTTGAAAACATTGTGCGTTCTTATTCTGGTTATTAGCCTAGGTTACTATGTGATGCGCACAGCATACAAGTATAGACTGAGTCGTCTGAATTGGAACAAAACACTTCATGTTTGTTTGTGAAAATGGTTTGCTACTCGCAAGTAGGCTTAAAATGCGGATTTTGCCACCCTCGGGTGGGCTTAGAAAACATGATTTTGCCATTATCTAGTGGGCTTAAAACAAATATTTGATGAATTGTTCCAATCCAAATAACCCAACCTCCACCCATAGGCATTCAGGCAGTTATATCACATAAGCAGTTAGCCTCATGGTAAGCATGCTATCATGGCAGTCACTCACACACATGCAAGGATGCTAAAGCATAAAAACTCACCGAGTACTCCAAGCCAAAACAGAAGGTAGTTAGAAATCCATGCATGATCCTAACTATACAGAAATGCCTAATGCAACACATGCAAAGATGCAAACTATATCAGGCTCGGCTATTCTAAACATGGCATATGAGATGCAACAACTATCAAGTATTCAACTCGGAATTGAAATACAAATGCAGTTAGTATGATGCGCCGAGCCCGGTGCGTGCAAGATAGATGAATGAATGCAAACATACTATCATACTGTATGCTAATTGAAACATGCCCTAATCTAACCATCATAAGCAGGTAAATAAAAGGGAAGAAAGACGTGGGATTGGAAGACATACATCACACTCACCCACACTTATTACAATTATGCCCTCGCGCAGAGGGTTCGAATAAATATACAGTCCCGAATAAAAGAATATTACAGTCCAAATAATACAGTCCAAAATGTGTACAAATTCCTAATTAATTTACAAATTAACTAAGAAAATAATAAACTGGCATGCAAGCCAGGGACTGCCTTGATTCTGATGAATGATGTATGTTTAGGCCGCGTTGCGCGGAAATCCACTGGAATGCCCCAATTAGCCTCTGTTTTGCAATTGTTCTTGGAAAGCGCGCCAAGCCTCGGAAGACTGTCGATTCTTGATTTTGCTGCAACAGAGAGCAGGAAAGGGGCATAGCAATGTATTTTCACAAATGTATGCATGCCTCAATCCTCGTGCCACCAATCACACATCTCGATGCATGATGGCCGAGGAGTCGATTTGCACAAATCAATATGGAATGAATGCACATGAAAACACAACAAAACCTAACTCCATCATGGATGATCCAGAGTGTCGGTGACTAGGGAATTAAGACACGTTCCGTTACTCGGAGTACGGAACGTACCTCGTTTCCTGTGCTCGGGCTAATTCCTATCCCGAACACAATGCAATATGCATGACGTGCATAAATGCAACTAAGATACAACCTAACATGCACAATGTTATGAAATGGCATACACGGTGCACGATGCAACATGGCATACACAATGCTCTAATATACAACCTAGCATACGCAATGCATAATGGACTTACACTAACATGAGTAGACCTTAGCCACACTCACACAAGAGGCCATTAGATGAAAATGAGACACTCAAAATGCGTGCACACGTGCACGCAAACCGAGGACCGTCCCTAAGGCACGGAATGCCACTCTAACAAGACATGGCAAAACATGAAAAATGGCATACCAACATGCAAATTTCAGAGGCAAAATGAGATGCAAAACAGCCCCGAAACATGGTGAAATGGTACTCAATGCATGGGACGAGTCCCGGAACATGAAATTTGGCGCATGAAATGGCCTATAGCTATACAATGCATGCATAATTTTAAAATGAAGTTTAAAGACAGAAGAAAGGCAGCCCCAAAACAAGCATATTTACATTTTAAATCAAGGCCAAACAGTGAACGCAAATGGGGAAAAACTAGCATGTAAAAACAGCCCTAAAAGCAAGATAATGAAGCAAGTGCAAGCTTCTGCCCCTAAAAAGAAAAGGGGCCTTCTAAAATATTGAAGAGGGGCCAAAAATATGATATTTTACAGTTTATAACAAACCCCAAAAACAGATACAAGTATGCTCAAAATGCTATGCAAAATAAGGGCCAAAATGGAGATAAAGAAGCAACTGATACATGCTGGTCCTAAACAAGTAAGGGCCCTTCAACAATGTTGAAGAGGGGCCCAAAATATGACTTTTTACAGTTAATGTCCGAGTCCAAAACAGTGTACAACTATTCCGAAAATGCAATGCAAGATATGGCCTAAAAGAGAGGCTACAACACAAAGTATACAAATGATGCTCCAAACAGCAATAGACCCTTAATAAAACATGGATAGGGGGTCAAAACAAGGCCATTTTAAGTTCGGACCAAGGTCCAAAAACAGAAGCTCAATAGGCTAATAAATTATGCAAAAATGGGGGTAAAACATGGATATCAAAGCAAGTAGCACATGGAGGACTCAAACAGTAATGAGCCCTTCTACAATGTTGAATAAGGGCTCAAAATAAGACTATTTACAGTTTATAACATGCTTCCAATCAGTTCATACATAAGCCAAAAACAATGTGCAAGAAAATGGCATATTAGGGAGATAATGAAGCAAGTGCAACAAAGTGGCCTCAAACAGTGAGAGGCCCTCAATCAAACATGGAAAATGGCTCAAAATAAGCCTATCTTTAGTTAGGGTCGGAGCCCAAATATGCAAGCACAAAGAGTTAAGATATTGAACAAGATAAGGCCAAAAAAGAGGGGAAATGAACTTACCCTTGTAGCCTAGTCTTTGACAGTTCCTTGGCACAAGAAATGGTGCTTCCTAAGCTCTAGAAATCTGTTCCAAGTGGCTGAAATGGAGATGGTGAAGAAATGGTCCAAGAACAAAGGATTTTGAAGCTTTGAATGAGAGATGGAGAATGTATGAATGCAAGAGCCTTAGACCATTTTTTCTAACCCTCAAAACACAGCTGGGGCTGCTGTTTTTATAGAGGAAGAGAAGGGAAAAATGGGGGGAAATGGGGGGGAAAACAATCCAAGTTTCCCCCCAAAAGGGCCAAACCCTCGGACATGGGTGAAGTGCAAAACAAAATACATGGCTAGAATGCACTTGGGACAAGGATCATGGCCGGATAGTTTAAATGGGAAAAAAATATCATCCATCAGAAAAAGGCGGCCGGCCGGCTACTTTTTCTGGGTTTTCTGGCCGGCTAGCTACATTCAGGACAAAAAAAGTAGGCTGCTGGAAAGAAAAGCGGTCGGTGGGTGATTGGAAAGTCCAAATGTGGCCGTTCAAGTGTCCAAATTGAAGCCCCGGAAGTTATCTTTCCAATGGCACAAACCTTGCATCAAAATTCCTCCTGTGAAAAAAAGTTATGCTCGTTTCCGTGAAGCCGCGCAGATTTAGTCCCAACCGGAGTGATGCCCTACTTCAATCAACCATATCTCCCCTATCCGGAATTGGATTTAGGAGATTCTTGAGTGAAAAATGAAGCCCCGGAAGTCTTATTTCCAACGGTGGTGGCCTCATAGCTTGATTCCAAGTATGCGAATGAATAGGCCCGATTCTGCGAGGGCTATCCGATTCTCTCTTAACGATTCAAGCCCATTTTCTCCCCCAACTGGATTTCTTCCTTCTTCTCCTCTTTTCTTCAACTTCAAGTCCCTAAGTAAGGTGTTTTGAAAGATTTTTCAAAGATTTCATCTCTCTTTCATTCATTCTCATTTTGTCCTTGCTCGGTTTACCGAAAAGCGCAACATTTGACAAAATACGAGTCTCGGAACATCGTAAAAATTTTATTTTCAAAATGTTTTGAAAGAGAGGATTTTAAGATCTAAAATCTTTTGATCAAGATTGTTTCGGTCCAAAAGGGGTATGAAGTTGAGGTTTGACTCTCTTTTTTCCAAAGAAATTGAACCTTTGCCCTGCACATCTTTCATCACCGAGCAAACCATCAGTCGCGTCCAAGTCTTATGGACGGTCAAAAATGGGGTGTCTACACTACCTCAAGTTGTGAAGAAAAAAAACTTGGAAAACCCAAAGTCAACAAAACCACAAACTTCTCGGATCAATAGAAAGCCTTTGCTATGATCTACACTCTTCCTCGAAGGATCTAGGTGAAAAGTTGCGTCTAGATGGATAGATCTAAGGATTTAGGTGGGAAAAAGTTGAGTTTAGAGAGAGAGAGAGAGAGAAAGAGAGGATTTAGATGGGAAAAAGTTGAGTTTATAGAGAGAGAGAGAGAGAGAGAGAGAGAGGGAGAGAGATATGATTTAAAAGGGAGGAAGAGGAGAAAATTATGAGAGACGGGTGCCTTGGGTCTATTTATTGTAGTAGAAAATAGCCCAAAGGTCAATGAAAAGAATAAGTCCAAAAACCTCTAAATGTAGGGCCCATTCGAACCCAAAATTCTGAAAATAAACATGCAAGGGTCGACCCCTGGTGCTATAGTGTCGACCCTACAGGAAGAAAAGACAATGTTGTCAAGGCAAGGTGTCGACCTTTGGACAGGAAGGGTCACCACTAAATTCCAGCAACTAATACACAGATTCTGCAATGTACAAGGGTCGACCCTTCCCAGACTGGTGTCGACGCTTGAGGCCAACAACAAAAGGCAAGTGTCGAAACCACCAAGGCTGGTGTCGACCTTAAGTTCCAGCAACACTTCCAAAACACAGCAACAAGGTTCGATCCTTAAAAAGGCTGGTATCGACCCCAAATTCCAGCAACACTTCCAGAACATAGCAACAAGTAAGGGTCGACCCTTAACAAGGCTGGTGTCGACCCCAGAACAAAATTTATAAGTTTCCAAGGAACTTTTTGACAAGAACGAGTATGTCACGACCCAAACACGTCCCTATAGGTTTAGCGTCATAACCGGTCAATAATCCTAGGATTACCAAAGGCCTCTGAACAAAATAATATATAATTAGGGGCTACGGAAGCAATTATATAAAACACATTGTCCATAGAGCTATGCTGACATATATGGGACAAAAATTTAAAACTTTAATAACACACATGTGACATCATATATATTTACATTAGTCATGAATCACTCTCATATACAGGTAAAAAAAAAGTGGGACTTAGCCTAGTGTACAGATGAACAGAACTTGTTCTATACCCAAAAGAAGACAAAGTCTTAAACATAAGCCATTTAGACTTGACCCACTCACAAAAGGGAACCTCCTCGGAGGCACAGCGGCTGGCTAACAAAACAGAGATGCCAGGTCATTAACTGAGCCTGGTCACGCATCTAGTCACCTACATACACAATATAAATAGTGTGCGAAAGCCCAATGAATAATAACAGAGTAAAGGGGTTTAATGAATTATGTCTGTCACAAATATAACTTTCAAATCTCTTATTGAATAGAAGCATAAACATATTCGTATAAGAAAAAGAGTCATAGACATATTTATATCATGAGAGGTGTATCCGTTAGCATTAAACGTATCTCTTTGGTCAAGCACATTAAGTTCCACATTGGAACCTTCGGTATCGGGTAACATATCTCATACATGGGTCATGGTATTGTTTCTTCCAGGCGAGGGTCTGTGCCATGGTATTGTTTCCCCCGAGGGAGGGCCTAGGCCACGGTATTAACTCTCCCAGGCGAGGGCCTCATTACCATAAGCCACAGTATTATGTCCCCTATATGAAGGCCTCTGCTAAGGATACCATAATTACATTTCACAGAAGTGGATCATCATTCATGTAATCACATCACATTCTTTTCTATCATTCAAAACAAAACCGTTCTTATCATATCATAATATTCATAAAGTATTTCATATCGAACATAGCTTTACTAAGTTGTTACTCATAGATAGCTTCACAGAAACTTGATAGCAAACCAATGGATCAACAGCTCACGGCGCGTGACCTACACCAACATAACAGATACATATACTGAAACACATGCTTGGATTATACATAACTCATTTCATTTTGTTCTTAGTGTGTTTCTAGCCTTTACTTTCATTGTTGTGTCTTAATCTTGGCCTAGGAATGCCTAGGATGCAATGAGGATGCTAAAATGCATTTGGAAACACTTAACAAAATTTATTGAAAACAGGGGTTCTGCTCGAGCGTAACTTCCTTCGCTCGAGCAGACATACAAAATGTGAGTGGTTGCTCAAGCGCAACTTCTGTCGCTCGAGCAGCCTGTAAACTCTGCAAAAGTACTGGTTATATGAATTCTCCTCTCAACAGCCACTTGAGCGTGAGACTGAGGTCCTCGCTCGAGTGTAACTCTTGTTGCTCGAGTGGTTTGCAAAAACATAAAACTTCTAGGAGCTTGCATTTCACACTCGAGCGGACTTCTGGTCACTCGAGCGGAGGGATCGAATTCTGGAATTTCCAGATTCACCTCCAAGCTGCAAAACTCGAATTCAATGCATCAAAACTTATCTTTTTGGGCCAAAAACTTAAATATACGTGTATGAACTTGGAAAACATTGGGAATTCAAGATAGTTTTTCAAAATCAAAGCCCAAAAGCTTGCCAATTGTAGAAATCAACACTTAAGTCTTAGAAAACATAACATGCAAGTATTTCTTGACTTCAAAGCTTTTCAAAACACGATCAACTAAGGTGCAATGATATAAAATTTGGTGAATTCTCAAAACAAGAGTGGGATGAACACATGCAATTGAGATTTTTTTGAAATTGAAACTCAAAATGTCATAAAAATGCATGCATGCATGGTTGTTCTTCTTTTCTACACTCTAGAGCTCAATTCATGTATGATTCACCTTAATTCTCTTGTATTCATTTGCTAAATGACTCAATTCCAAAGTTGCAAGGTTAAACTCTTACCTAGGCTACTCAATTGAGCTTAAATTAGTCAAAATTTCTCCAAGTCTCCTAGCAATGTCCTTCTCTACCTTAAGTTTGGTCCCAAGTTCCTTCGTCTCTCACTCTCTCTTACGTTTTGGTCTCAAGAGTGCAAATTAAGTGATGAAGAAGTGAGTTTAAGGGGTGTATTGACCTTTTATAGGCCTACCTAGTGGTGGTTAATTAAAGCAAATCAAATAGGCAACAAATTAGTCTAATTTAATCGCTCCGAATCGGATTTCAATTGGACCTACCATAAAATTCTAAAAAATCCAAATAACACATTACCGAAGTCAATTTTGTAATCAAATGCTGGTAAGGCCTTCAATTCACGAAACATAACATAAACATGAATAGATCTTTCTACGATAAACAGATATGAATACAAATAATGCAACACACAGACAATTCATGCAAAATTTCACTTTAATTACTTATTAAGCCTTCTTAATCACGGATTATACGTTAATCATGGGTTGAGGTTATTACAGAGCACGCACAAACAAACCCAACAAGTCTAAATCAAATTATATTCCTCCAAAGCCAAAATACAACAACTCCAAAGACTCCAAAAAAAAAATAAAGTGATTAAATACACCTTCCAATAAATTAAAACATCCAAGTGCTACATTCTCTATCTTTATTCCACTCTTAAACATTAGATAAATCAATAAATTTATATTAAGGCTTTCAAGCTCTTACAGCATCTTTCATGAAAAGTTCCTTTATGCTTAGTATATAGCAACTACAAGTAAAAGATAAATACATAATCATATGGCAAAGTTGTGTTTTTATCACTTTAAGCCTTCATTTGGCTGCCAGACTTTTTGGCTTTTTGGTTATTTTAACCATAAAAATACAAAATAGGATTTTTAACCTAATAAGATAAAATATGTCATCTAAATCATAATCATTTTATTTTTTTTCTCATAAAAGTCAAAAAAGCCAAAAAGCCTATCCCAAAAGAGATTTTTTAACCCGGGGGTAAAATAACCAAAAAGTCAACTCACATCCCAAATGAACCCTTAGAATTTTCATTAAAAGACTTTTTAATATCACAAATATTACTAACACATCATACATCATTGTAGTGAATAATTCCCCGAAAAATATGTAGCTCCTTGCTATTACGTGCGCAATGCAAACATAAAATTTTTGAAAAATTAAATAATTAGTCCATGATTGCACAGTCATCATTAATAAGTTAATTTTAAAGCTTGAGCTGTGTTTTTTTGGGTTATGAGTTTGATTTAGCAGACTTCGAATATTTGATTGCAGACATTCGGCATGATTTGGGTTATGGCGGTCTCTGCTGATGGTCTGCATATTTGGATGGAAGATGTTCCGCCCTCTATTGGCCATCTTGTCTTGTTAGGTGCAGGGTCTATTTCAGTGCAATCTCTTTTGATTTTGGCATTATTCAATATTTAAAATTTAAAAAAAAAAAAATAGTTAAGTTGTGTTTGATATGTTTTCATTTCTTTTGTTTCTGTTATTTGCATTTTTAAAAACAAAAACAATGAAAAAACAACAAGTATTTTATTTTTCATATTGTTTTCAATTTTGTGCGAAATCAATTTTCAAAATTCTTATCTTTTCTAAAAAGCTTTATTTTTAACAAGTTTTTAGAAAACAGTTTTCAAAAAATAGGGCTATTATCTATCATTTGTTTTAGAATTTTGCTATATCCCCTCATTTCATCACCTCCAATTGCACTTCTAATGATGTGACAAAAAAGTGGCGTCCAACATAATTGAGTATGTGACAAATTAAAAATTTACATCTATCTTACCACATCATTAGAGGTGAAAGTCTCAAGCATTTCCTTTGTTTTATATTATCTTATATGTTCACTGGATACTTGGCAAAATATTATTATTTTGGGTAAATTACACTTACCTCCCATGAGGTTTCTAATAATTACAAGGATCTCCCATGTGGCTTTAATAATTACACTAACCTCTATTACTTTTGAAACTATTATTGAAATTTTCTCAATCTATTAAATTTGTACAAACGACATTAGTTGGGTATAAAAATGATTATATTACCCTTTGATTTGCATGTAAAAGGACAAAAATACCCATAAACCAACTCATTCATTATCAACATGGATAAATTACACTTACCTCCCCTAAGGTTTTACATATATATTATCAAAGGCCCATACATATTTTAGCATTATTTAATAAAATTCTTAAATTCCATGCAATATAAAATAAAACCCTTAAATTGTTACGACATTGTTAAAACATTTAATAGAAAAAAAAAATTCATTGATAAAATAGTTAAAAATAAACAATCTCGTTAAAATTAGCGTTAGATAATATCATAATAATTTAATATAAGACTTATTCCATACCACATAACAACATAAAAAATTATAATTTTAAATAATGCATTTATTATTTGATTTTTTTTTTTTAAAGTTGACATAAATGGATTTATTCTTTTTCCAACAGATTGCATTACTTATTTATTCATATGTAAAAAAGTTAGGAACATTTGCACACAAATCCTAATTTATAAATTTATACTCCATTAAGTTCTAATTAAGATTTTTTGGACCTTCAGTTCCCATTAAATTTTTGATAGTCGGAATTATCCTTCAAACAATTATTGTTAATCATTTATGATTATCTATAAAGGAACATGATAATTTGACATTTATTTTAATTTTCAAAACTTTAAAACATCAACATTCAAATTGAAAAAACTTTTAAAAAATTATGTGCAAAAAAATAAAATATAAATTTTTTTTTTTTTGAAAAAATTTAAAAAATTGAATTATTTTTTCGTGCAAAACTGAGAATTTTGTATTTATAAAGGATCATGATGATGGAACGTTGATGTGCAAAACTAAAAATAAAAATAAATAAAATAAATAAATTGATAATGTTCTCAGTTTTAAAATTGGATAAAAAACTGATAATGTTTTCGGTTTTATTTGATAGTTGAATCAAACCAATAAGTAGAAGGAAAAAAACGTTTAATCTCATGCTCTCTTTTTTTTTCATCAGTTAGTGAAGCAATTATTTAGAACAATACTATACAAAATTGATAATGTTCTTAGTTTTAAAAATTGAGAAAAACTGATAATATTTTTAATTTTACAAAATAGGACTTATTGGTTCAAAAAATCTTAAATAGAATCTGAGCTACCATAATATTTGTAAATAGGACTTTTAGGTAATTAACTCAAAAAATTCTTATTTTATCTTTTCTCAATCATATATTATCAAATTTTAATTTTTATCATTGAATCATTAAATTTCTAGTCCATGCTTATTAAAACAAAAAGCAAGTTAATACTTCTTACATGATTAAAGAAATTAAAATATATCTATATAGAAGTAAAAAAAAAAATTATCTTATCTCCGCTGAAATTTGACAATTAAACCAACCTCATTCATTATCATCAAATCTTAACCTTAAATGCACTAAATTTAATTTATCCTATTAAATATATATGAAATTATTATTAATAACTTTTTCAAAGCACAAATGTAACTTCTTGACTCTATTTTTTTCCACAACAAGTTTTTGAATTTTTATAAACAAAAAATATGAAAATTCACCATCAATGAAGGTGAGAAATTAATTTTAAGATTTAATTTAATAAAAATAGTTTAAATGGGATTAATAAAGATGAATAAATAGATTTTAAGTATCATACATAACAAATTAATCGAGTATTTTATTATTCTCAAGTAATTTCTCCATTCAAGTATTAATTTTAAATGTAAGAAATGATAAATTGTTTGAATTGTTTATTATTCTCAAATAATTTCTTGATCCTTCATTTCCTATCAACTAATTTTAATTTATCGTGAGGCAATTAGATTTTTTTTTTTTACTTCTATATTTTTTTTTATAATTTTTTTAATCATGTAAGAACTATTAACTTGTGTTTTTTTTTTTTTTTTAAATATGCATCGACTAAAAGTTTAATAACTAAAAGATAAAAATTAAAATTTGATAATAACATATGATTGAGAAAAGATAATTTTTTTTTTTAACATATGAATAAATAAGTAATGCAAATTGTCAAAAAAATTCAAATAATAAATGCATTATTTAAAGTGATAAATTTTACGTTATTTATGTAGTGTGGAATAAGCCTTATATTAAATTATTATAATGTTATATAATATTAATTTTAGAGAGATTGCTTAATTTTAAGTATTTTATCAATAAAAAATACGTTTTTTTTTCATTAAATAATTTAATAATGTCTTAACAATTTAAGAGTTTTATTTAATATTGCATGAAATTTAAGAATTTTATTAAATAATGCCAAAATGTATATGGGTCTTTGATAATATATACGCAAAATCTCAAGGACTGTGAGTAAAATTTCTTATTTCAATAAATAAGATAACTAATGGACAATTTCATCATTTTTAGTATTATATAACCGATGATATCAGCATGACATCAACAAATTCTGTTAAGTAGCCTAACAGTGGAGAAAATTATGATAATAGTTTCAAAAGTAATGGAGGTTAGTATAATTATTGAAACTAGAGATGTTGTTTTTGTAATTGTCAGAAACTCAAGAAAGGTAAGTGTAATTTACACTATTATTTTTCATTGATTCTTTTAATAATTATCTTCAAACAACATGAAACCAGACATGTTTTTTTTTTTTTTTTTTTTTTTTAAACATGGGGAAAATTTTTTTTTTGAAAAGGATAACAACAGTATTTCATAGTTCATACATATGGATAGAAGCACGAGAGAATGGAAGATGGTCCATGAACCTGAACAAACCAAAACACAGAAAGCTTTATTGGCTGATCAAGGAGTTTAAATTTCAGCAATAGCATGATAAACAAAAATAAAAAACCTGTTCCTCTTCGTTACATGATACATTGTATTCAATAATAACAGAACATGTTACTTACAAAGATCAACATATGATTTGAGTGATGCTGAAAATTTTCAGCTGCCTTCAAACTAAATTTTTCCAAAGTAATTGAATTTTTCACCAATTTCACAATGGTTTGAATGCAGCAAAACGCGAGGAACTAGTTCCTGTTAAGGTGGAAGAAAGTCTGTTTAGGTTCACAACAAACCTTCAATCATATGACAAAACTACGAAGAAATGGGGCAAGGAAATTACCTTTGAACAGCATACATGATCATGATGCACATTAGAGGTCTTCACAATGTTCTCCCACTTGGTTCCCGAGCTGGGCACTTTGGCATGCCGCATTTTGTGATGGAACTGAGTGCCAAGTCCTGAATGTGACAGTGGATGCTGGAAAGAAATGGAAGGGAGGGTACGACAGAGCCAAGATTCAGAAGGTGACTTTGGTAAAGGAGGGGGAAGCGAAGACAGTGAAGATCCAACATTAGGACTGCCTTGATCGTCTGCTTTTAGAATATGTTCATTGTTCGAAAGAAGTTTTGCATTGCAGTGCAATCTTGAGCAATCTAAGGACATGGATTGTTGATCTTGACCTTGATTGATCCTCAAGTCCTCTATTCTGTTTCCTTGGCCTCTAAGATTGGCTAATCGATCAGAAGGTGTATTAGCGCCAACCAAAATATGTGAGCATCTTATATCTTGCAATAAAGATTCTGCAGTGGCAGTTTTCTCCACCCTGTAGGGAGATGATCCACGTGACGTACGCAAGTCATCAGAGTAACGTAACCAATGGGATTCAATGGTTAACTTACTCTTCACCTTATGCAGCTCATGTGATTGGGCTCTATAATCAAATTTTGGCTTATAAACAGCACTCCCAGCATGCTGCAAGGATACAAAAATGCAAGTAACAAACTGATGGCAACCCACAAAAGAATAAAGAAAAGGTCTTGAGAGTCACCTTGTCAGCAATTTGGGTTCGAGGTCCACTATGCAGTTCTGGCCAGTCTGCTGACTTCTTTAGCTGAAGTAATCGGAAAATGGGTAACTGGTTTCATCCCTGGCACAGGATTTAATAGACACAGAGAATTCTTGAAGCAAAACTGAGAAAATAATCCACAACCTTTCACTGATGTTTTTCCAGAACTATCGTACACATCATCTTCATCTTCATCTTCATCTTCACTTTCTATGTCCTGTAAATATTGAACATAGTGTGGTACAATGTCCGACCTGTGCTGCTCAAGAACATGCCTCCTTCGGACACCGACCACATTGTTAACCGGTAGAGATTGTTTCTTTGAAACATACTGAGGTGTATCCAAAACCGTAGCCTTTGCTGCTGGTAAGAAACGATTCATCATAAAATCACGAGTTTGCGTATCAGCAAAATAGGTTCCACATGGTTTTGCATCCGAACCACTTACTCTACAATTCATTGACAATGTTTCTGTTGGTGATAGCATGCCGAGTGCATCAGAATATTCATCATATTCGCTGTCTGTATCGACTCCCTTGTTCAAGGTCTCCAATAACGTTGCAATAACATTAAAAGGAGACTCTTCAATTTGCGACTTAAACACATTCTGATCTTTGTATCCTTTTTCTGATGATAGCTTTGAAAACTCTATTGCCCTTCCTGGAGGAAGCCGTGGAGTATTTGAAGGTTCAATGGGAGATTGAGCCTCGGATTCACTTCCACCTTTGGGTCTTCCGGGAATCTGCTCCCACAGGAAAGGCACTGCCACTGGTTTAGTAACCTCAGCTAACTCCCACTCGGATTTGAATGAAGGAAGAGAATGGTGTCTGTGGTGGGGAATTGACTTCTCAATCATCTTCTTGTTCTCTCCATTTGACGAAACTAATGCTGATGAAAATCGCCTCACAGATAACAGTGGAGCATCCAAATCCAATTGCTTTTTCTCCATCAAATCTTGTGACTAAGAAAAAATCTGTTTTCTACATATATCAGGCTTAGCTGAGTTGAGGATTTAATTCATTCAAGACAGAAACAGAGCAATTTTTGAAACTCCAACTCATAAAAAAGGGGAAATTCTATAATAATTTATATCGCATAAGCTGAGTTTGTCATGTTGTCTTTGGATCTTGAATTGTGGGGAAAAAAAATTAGCTTCACCTTTTCCTTTATTTTTTTTTTTTTTTCAGTTAATTATGTTAAATATTTAATTTTGATAAGGGATATTTATAATTTTTAAAATTACAACAAATAATCTGTATTTTAAACAATGTATTTATAATTTATTCTTTCAATAAACGTGATTGTTATTATATATTATTAAAATTTAAAATGAATGATTTATAATTGCTATATTAATTTAAATTTTAAAAACTCGCTGCATTACTTTTAAATTTTAAATAGATAATTGTTGGCCCGCCTCTTTTTCATTCTGAAAAGATTCTTTATCCGATTGCAATTATGTTTTAAGAATCATATTACGAATTCAGATTTAATTATTCAGAAATTATTTAAAATTTTTATCTTATAATTTAAATTTATTTTATATATATTTTTTTAGGTAGGTAAGTCATAAATTCAAATCAAAGAATTACATATTTACAATGAGCATGCCCCAGATAATACACCTATACAAACTTTACCCCTCAAAAAAAAGGGAAAGAAAAAAAAAAAAAACTAAACTGTAAACAATCCCACACTCATGAGGAAAACAATGAAAAACCATAATTGAAACCCAACTTTACCCATATATCTTTTTTTTTTCCCCAAGTGACCCCTATCATCAGAAATAATATAAGGAAACTTAGGGTAGATATATGGGCCATTTATTTATTTATTTTATACATAGATCACACATTATATAAATTCAATCTCAACCACACAATGGAACTGTTTGTTACAACTTTTGAGAGTGATTATAGCTTATTTTGATTTGAGAATCTGTGTCAAACTGTTTGTTACAGTTTCCGCTTATACCTTAGCCTCCGTTTGGAAAATGGGTTGGCTTTTTGGCTTTTTAGTTTTTTTGGCTATTTTAGCCTAGGCTAAAAAGCTTGGTTTGGGAAGAATTTTTTGACTTTTTTTATGAGAGAATAGTGTAATGATTATGGATTGGATGTGATGTTTTGTTTGTTGTGATTAAAATAGCCTGTTTTGTCTTTTGTGACTAAAATAGCCACAAAAGCCCTTGCCAAACAATACCTTATTAGACTAAAATAACTTAAATAAATTGATTATTTAAAAACTGGAGTAGAAAAAATTTTAATTTTTACTTTATAATTAATAACTTTTAACTTACAAAAACTCTATCAAAACAAGGCCAATACTCATTCAGGATAAATTGGAAATGCTTGGGTTCATAATACTTCTCATATTTTATATCATTACTTATTTGCTTTTAAAATAATTTTTTTATGTGCACAACAATCGATTGTTGTAACTTTTTCATATAAGCTTGTTTTGAATAGTTTTTTTATTTTTTTATGTCATATGACCCCTTTATTTTTTTTTTAATATCTTTTCATAAAAATTCAAAAAAAATATTTATTTAAATCATTTAATTCTATGCAGTTGGATTTTTTTCATTTTAAAGTTATGTGGGTGTTTGGAAAGTAGATTTTTATGTAAGTTTTTTTAGTTGTACGTTATTATTAGATAAAAAAATTTTGGTGTTTGAAAAGATAGTTGGGTTGTTTGTGATTGGATGTGATGTTTGTGAGAAAAAAAGTGAAATAATTATAGGGTTGGATGTGATATTTTGTTTGGATATGTTTTTTTAGTTTTGCAAAAAAATTTGTCTTTTAGTGAAAAAAATCAAAAAAAAAATCTCAAACCCAAGTTCCCAAACAGCACCTATATGTCTCACTAATTTTTCTTGATCTTTTTTTTAAGGATTTGACTTCTCTCAAGTTGTCATATCAATTTGAGAGAGCATTTGGACTTAGTAGACTCATTTTGGAATCAATTCCAGTGATCCGAACCATTTATCTTTTAGAGTCGTTGAGTAGAATATTTATGAAAAAAAATCAAAATGATTGGATATCAATAGTTTTGTGTTTGAATCATGATTGTTTTTAAAAAAATAGATAACAAATATAATTTTAAGAATAACTATTCATTTTTTATAAAATAAATTTGATTCAAACATATAGCTATCGATATCCGATCATATTGAATTTTTGCGTAAATGTTCCACTTAACGAGTTTTAAAATATGAACGATTTGGATAATCAAAACGAAACATGTGGTTGGTTCTACAAGCCCCTCAAGTTCTCTCATATTAAGAAATGAACATGAAAAAAGCTTAAACCTTTTTGTAATAACAAAAAAAATTATTTATTCATGAGTTTTTCTTACAAGTGTCTTAGAGCAAGGATGTATGCAAGGAAAAAATATTGACTGTAACGGTGACCAGGGACGAAACTAGGATTTCATTATTGGAGGGGCCAAAAGTAAATAATTTTTTTCACCACATACACAAAACATACATGTATGTATAATATGATATATATAAATTATATATACATAAAAAAAAATTTAAACACCATAGAAGCAATTTCTAATAAGATGATGAAGTTTTTTTTTTTTTTTTTTTTGTGTAAAATAGAAAAATAATTTAAGATGGAAGAAGAATGACATATATTTTTTTATATTGGGGGGGCGGGGCATTTTATGTATAAAATGGTATATATGTTTTCAAAATTCAATGGCAAACAATAACTTTTAAAGAAACAAGGGGGCCATAGTCTTCTCCTAGTTTCGTCTCGGATGGTGACAATCACAAATGATATAAAGTGGACAAATTTTGTCTCTCTTTAATACAATAATATTGTGATCTCTACTGTAAAATAAGATTATTTATTAAATGATGAAACCGTTATTTACTCGTAGCAAAAAAAGTAAACAAAAACTCCTTTTATATTTTATCACTATCTAATTATGTAATATACACCGATGGTGTGTATGGTACTGAGAAATTACAATTTTATGATATTGTCCAAATACACAGAGTATTTAATTGTATATTTATTAAAACTTTTACTGCATACTTTTTCCTATTCATGAAAAGTCACTATACTTTAGAGGTAATGTATCCAAGGGAAGGGACCACTAGAGATTACTTAAGGATGTATGTATGCATGGAGAACCGACAGATGAAAGATAGGAAGCAGAAGGAAAAGACCATTCACAACCATTTAATTTGTATCCCTTTTCTCACAACACAACACCACACCAAACACAACCCAACACACAACATGGATGAGTTTGTACCTCTAAATTGGGGGTTTCTATTTGGCTATGTATATCTGTCAATTATTTCTATGAAAACCATACCTCCACTGTGAGAAGTTATTGAGTGGTCCAAGACCAGGGCCAGCTGGCACTCTAACAGCTCATTGATTGATTAATAATGTGGCGAATAAATAAAAAAATCTTGACACAATTCCATCAACAATAGCCTAATTAATAAAAATAGGATAAAAACACCATGCGATGCTGCCTCTAGACCAAATTATAATTTCTCCTTCATTGTCAGGTGCACCACATGGCTCTCTAGCTCCAATAAGTTTTGCCAAAGTTGAGAACTTTGTTGTACATAAAAAAGTGTCCTTGTAAAACAAACTTGGACAGCACTTTCAAGTTTGATTTAGCAGACTTCGAATATTTGATTGCAGACATTCGGCATGATTTGGGTTGTTTTAGGTCGTTTCAGGTTTTGCATGTCCGTTCGGAGGGAAATATGGCTACTCATTGCTTGGCGCGTATGGCGGCCTCTGCTGATGGTCTGCATATTTGGATGGAAGATGTTCCGCCCTCTATTGGCCATCTTGTCTTGTTAGGTGCAGGGTCTATTTCAGTGCAATCTCTTTTCATTTTGGCATTACTCAATGTTTAAAATTTAAAAAAAAAAAAAAAAAGAAAGAGTTAAGTTGTGTGTGATATGTTTTCATTTCTTTTGTTTCTGTTATTTGCATTTTTAGAAACAAAAACAATGAAAAAAACAACAAATATTTTATGTTTCATATTGTTTTCAATTTTGTGCGAAAGCAATTTTCAAAATTCTTCTCTTTTCTAAAAGGCTTTATTTTTAGCAAGTTTTTAGAAAACAATTTTCAAAAACTAGGGCTATTATCTATCATTTGTTTTAGAATTTTGCTATATCCCCTCATTTCATCACCTCCAATTGCACTTCTAATTATGTGACAAAGAAGCAGAGTCCAACATAATTGAGTATGTGACAAATTAAAAATTTACATCTATCTTACCACATCATTAGAGGTGAAATTGTGGAGATTTTATTATAAGTCTCAATCATTTCCTTTGTTTTATATTATCTTATATGTCCCATTAAATTTTTAATAGTTGGAATTATTCTTCAAACAATTATTGTTCATCATTTATGATTATCTATAAAGGAACATGATAATTTGACATTTATTTTAATTTTCAAAACTTTAAAACATCAACTTTCAAATTGAAAAAACTTTTAAAAAATTTTGTGCAAAAAAGATAAAATATAAAAATAAATTTTTTTTAAAAAAAATTTAAAAAGTTGAATTATTTTTCGTGCAAAACTGAAAATTTTGTATTTATAAATGATCATGAAGATGGAACATTGATGTGCAAAACTAAAAATAAAAATAAAAAAAATAAAAAATTTGATAATGTTCTCAATTTTAAAACTGGAAAAAAAAAACTGATAATGTTTTCGGTTTTATTGGATAGTTGAATCAAACCAATAAGTAGAAGGGCAAAAACGTTTAATCTCATGCTCTTTTTTTTTTCATCAGTTAGTAAAACAATTATCTAGAACAGTACTATGCAAAATTGATAATGTTCTTAGTTTTAAAAATTGAGAAAAACTGATAATATTTTTAATTTTACAAAATAAGATTTATTAGTTCAAAAAATCTTAAATAGGACCTGAGTTACCATAACATTGTAAATAGGACTTTTAGGTAATTAACTCAAAAAATTATTTTTTTTTCTTTTCTCAATCATATATTATTATCAAATTTTAATGATTCAATGATTTTAATTTTATTATCATATTATTATCATATATTAATGATTTTAATTTTTATCATTGAATCATTAAAATTTCTAGTCCATGCTTATTAAAAGAAAAAGCAAGTTAATACTTCTTAGATTATTAAAGAAATTTAAAAAATATATATATATAGAAGTAAAAAAAAATTATCTTAATCTTAAACCAAACTCATTCATTATCATCAAATCTTAACCTTAAATGCACTAAATTTAATTTACCTATTAAATATATATGAAATTATTATTAATAACTTTTTCAAAGCACAAATGTAATTTCTTGACTCTATTTTTTTCCACAAGAAGTTTTTGAATTTTTATAAACAAAAAATATAAAAATTCAACCATCAATGAAGGTGAGAAATTAATTTTAAGATTTAATTTAATAAAAATAGTTTAAATGAGATAAATAAAGATGAATAAATAGATTTTAAGTATCATGCATAACAAATTAATCGAGTATTTTATTATTCTCAAATAATTTCTCCATTCAAGTATTAATTTTAAATGTAAGAAATGATAAATTGTTTGAATTGTTTATTATTCTCAAATAATTTCTTAATCCTTCATTTCCTATCAACTAATTTTAATTTATCGTGAGGCAATTAGATTTTTTTTTTTTTTCACTTCTATATTTTTTTATAATTTTTTTAATCATGTAAGAAATATTAACTTGCGTTTTTTTTTTTATAAAAAATATGCATCGACTAGAAGTTTAATGACTAAAAGATAAAAATTAAAATTTGATAATAATATATGATTGAGAAAAGATAAATTTTTATTTTTTTTTAACATATGAATAAATAAGTAATGCAAATTGTCGAAAAAATTCAAATAATAAATGCCTTATTTAAAGTGATAAATTTTACATTATTTATGTAGTATGGAATAAGCCTTATATTAAATTATTATAATGTTATATAATCTTAATTTTAGAGAGATTGCTTAATTTTAAGTATTTTATCAATAAAAAATAAGTTTTTTTTTTTCATTAAATAATTTAATAATGTCTTAACAATTTAAGAGTTTTATTTAATAATGTATGAAATTTAAGAATTTTATTAAATAATGCCAAAATGTATATGGGTCTTTGATAATATATATGCAAAATCTCAAGGAATGTGAGTAAAATTTCTTATTTGAATAAATAAGATAACTAATGGACAATTTCATCATTTTTAGTATTATAACTGATGATATCAGCATGACATCAACAAATTCTGTTAAGTAGCCTAACAGTGGAGAAATTATGATAATAGTTTCAAAAGTAATGGAGGTTAGTATAATTATTGAAACTAGAGATGTTGTTTCTGTAATTATCAGAAACTTCAGGAAAGGTAAGTGTAATTTACACTATTATTTTTCATTGATTCTTTAATAATTATCTTCAAACAACATGAAACCAAACATGTTTGCCAAACATGTTTTTTTTTTTTTTTTTAACATGGGGAAATTTTTTTTAACAGTATTTCACAGTTCATACATATGGATAAAAGCACGAGAGAATGGAAGATGGTCCATGAACTTGAACAAACCAAAACACAGAAAGCTTTATTAGCTAATCAACGAGTTTAAATTTTAGCAATAGCATGACAAACAAAAATAAAAAACCTGTTCCTCTTAGTTACATGATACATTGTATTCAATAATAACAGAACATGTTACTTAGAAAGATCAACATATGATTTGAGTGATGCTGAAAATTTTCAGCTGCCTTCAAACTAAATTTTTCCAAAGTAATTGAATTTTTCACCAACTTCACAATGGTTTGAAATGCAGCGAAACGCGAGGAACTAGTTCCTGTTAAGGTGGAAGAAAGTCTGTTTAGGTTCACAACAAACCTTCAATCATATGACAAAACTACGAAGAAATGGGGCAAGGAAATTACCTTTGAACAGCGTACATGATCATGATGCACATTAGAGGTCTTCACAATGTTCTCCCACTTGGTTCCTGAGCTGGGCACTTTGGCATGCCGCATTTTGTGATGGAACTGAGTGCCAAGTCCTGAATGTGACAGTGGGTGCGGGAAAGAAATGGAAGGGAGGGTACGACAGAGCCAAGATTCAGAAGGTGACTTTGGTAAAGGAGGGGGAAGCGAAGACAGTGAAGATCCAACATTAGGACTGCCTTGATCGTCTGCTTTTAGAATATGTTCATTGTTGGTAACAAGTTTTGCATTGCAGTGCAACCTTGAGCAATCTAAGGACATGGATTGTTGATCTTGACCTTGATTGATCCTCAAGTCCTCTATTCTGTTTCCTTGGCCTCTAAGATTGGCTAATCGATCAGAAGGTGTATTAGCGCCAACCAAAATATGTGAGCATCTTATATCTTGCAATAAAGATTCTGCAGTAGCAGTTTTTTCCACCCTGTAGGGAGATGATCCACGTGACGTACGCAAGTCATCAGAGTAACGTAACCGATGAGATTCAATGGTTAACTTACTCTTCACCTTATGCAGCTCATGTGATTGGGCTCTATAATCGAATTTTGGCTTATAAACAGCACTCCCAGCATGCTGCAAGGATACAAAAATGCAAGTAACAAACTGATGGTAACCCACAAAAGAATAAAGAAAAGGTCTTGAGAGTCACCTTGTCAGCAATTTGGGTTCGAGGTCCACTATATGCAGTTCTGGCCAGTCTGCTGACTTCTTTAGCTGAAGTAATCGGAAAATGGGTAACTTGTTTCATCCCTGGCACAGGATTTAATAGACACAGAGAGTTCTTGAAGCAAAACTGAGAAAATAATCCGCAACCTTTCACTGATGTTTTTCCAGAACTATCGTACTCATCATCTTCATCATCTTCATCTTCATCTACACTTTCTATGTCCTGTAAATATTGAGCATAGTGTGGTACAATGTCCGACCTGTGCTGCTCAAGAACATGCCTCCTTTGGACACCGACCACTTTGTTAACCGGCAGAGATTGTTTCTTTGAAACATACTGAGGTGTATCCAAAACCATAGCCTTCGCTGCTGGTAAGAAACGATTCATCATAAAATCACGAGTTTGCGTATCAGCAAAATAGGTTCCACATGGTTTTGCATCCGAACCACTTACTCTACAATTCATTGACAATGTTTCTGTTGGTGATAGCATATCGAGTGCATCAGAATATTCATCATATTCGCTGTCTGTATCCGCTCCCTTGTTCAAGGTCTCCAATAACGTTGCAATAACATTAAAAGGAGACTCTTCAATTTGCGACTTAAACACATTCTGATCTTTGTATCCTTTTTCTGATGATAGCTTTGAAAACTCTATTGCCCTTCCTGGAGGAAGCCGTGGAGTATTTGAAGGTTCAATGGGAGATTGAGCCTCAGATTCACTTCCACCTTTGGGTCTTCCGGGAATCTGCTCCCACAGGAAAGGCACTGCCACTGGTTTAGTAACCTCAGCTAACTCCCACTCGGATTTGAATGAAGGAAGAGAATGGTGTCTGTGGTGGGGAATTGACTTCTCAATCATCTTCTTGTTCTCTCCATTTGATGAAACTAATGCTGATGAAAATCGCCTCACAGATAACAGTGGAGCATCCAAATCCAATTGCTTTTTCTCCATCAAATCTTGTGACTAAGAAATCTTTTTCCTCTCCTCTTTAATTCAAAGTTGCAGAAATTAAATGCTTATATATGTCAAAGTTGATGTAATACATGTGCTCAAACTTGTAACAAAGCTATTCTTGGATTTAAAAGATTATAAAAGTATGTGCAAATTTTACTTTAAAATGGCAAACAACTAATAACAAATATTAGATTCAGAGGTTTTGATTTGATTGCAATGGAAACAAGTGAAAAAACAACATCAAATCAAAACCAAGAATTGGAAAAACAAAAAATCTGTTTTCTACGTATATCAGGCTTAACTGAGTTGAGGATTTAATTCATTCAAGACAGAAACAGAGCAATGTTTGAAACTCCAACTCATAAAAAAGGGAAAATTCTATAATAATTTATATCAAATAAGCTGAGTTTCTCATGTTGTCTTTGGATCTTGAATTGTGGAAAGAAAAATTAGCTTCATCTTTTCCTTTATTTTATTTTTTTCACTTCCTTTACAAATCTAAAATCCAAACAGACTCTAGCTACTTATGGTTTGTGCAAAACTAAAAAAGTAAAAGATAATAATAACACCAAATGGGAATAACAAATACAAATCATTGGTTTGGCAATTGCCTTCTTAGCATTTTTTTCGTCTTTATGCTGCGTTTGGTTGGGGGATTTAGGAAGGGATTTGGAAAGAGGAATGAAAAAGGTAGGTGAAATGTGAATAAAACATGCCTATATTTCACCTAGTTTCACACACCTTTTCCTTTTCCTTTTTCCTTTCACTTTCCAAATCGCTCTCCAAATCCCCCAACCAAACACAACATTAGTGAATTTAAAATATAAAATAAAATCAAAAACACTTTTAATTTAAATCCTACTATATATCCTAGAAATAAAATAAAAATAAAAAATTGAAAAAAGTCTACTAAAATAATTAAGATGTTGACATTTTATTTATTTGTTTTTAATAATTTTTTTTATTATTTATTATTTTTTACTTTTAGATCTTTCAAAACCAGAAAAGCCTAACCGATTGACACAAATTTAAAGATAAAAAATCCCTGGAGACAAGAAATTTGAAAAAGAAAAAAGTAAACTTTTAGTAATTGTGAGGAAAAAACATTTTATCTAATTGATTTGATGGTTGTAACAAAAAAATAAATAAATAAACGATTTAATAATTTATTTTATCTTTATTTGTTAATTTAGTCAAAATTGCTCATGCCAAACCAAGCAACCAAGAAATGGTCATTATAATTTATAAACAAGACAAGCAAATCATGAACAACTTGAAACCCTCAATTCTCAACTGAAACGAACATGAAAATCAAAAATTTCAACAGACCCATATTTTGCTTCCACAACCTTGTTGAACTTCAACGTTGTTGCAGAATCAAAAACATCATTCATTGATAAAATCAAACAAACAAAGATTAAGGAACTGCCATAGTAAACAAACTAAAGAACAATGAGATATCTCATACCTGTGTGTGTGAGGGACTTTGGGCTCTGGGTGTTTGTGGCCGAGAACAAAAACAAGGGAAAATGTAAGAGCTTGTGGAGTGATAACTGAGAGGACAGAGACAAGAGATAAAAAAAGTGTAGGAGGGACCAGAGGGATAATAAACCTTTGATAATGATGGATTAAAAATGTGATTGAAATGGAGTTCTTCATTCCCAATAAGGGTAAATTACACATACACCCTTAAAAATTATTCAAACTATTAATTATTCCTTATGATTTAAAAATTTACATTTTATTTTTTAAATTTTTTAATTTCATAACAAATAGTTATTTTATTAATAAATCTTCAAGTCAATTGATAATTTTTAATGATATTAAAATTTTATTTTAATTAATAATTCAGGTTATTTAATTATTATATAGGAAAAAAAGTAAAAATTTTATTTTTTCAATTAATTATGTTAAATATTTAATTTTAATAAGAGGTATTTATAATTTTTTAAATTACAACAAATAATTTGTATTTTAAACAAATCTCAAAGAATGTATTTATAATTTATTCTTTCAATAAATGTGATTGTTATTATATATTATTAAAATTTAAAATGAATGATTTATAATTGCTATATTAATTTAAATTTTAAAAACTCGCTGCATTACTTTTAAATTTTAAATAGATAATTGTTGGTCCGCCTCTTTTTATTCTGAAAAGATTCTTTATCCGATTGCAATTACGTTTTAAGAATCATATTACGAGTTCAGATTAAATTATTCAGAAATTATTTAAAATTTTATCTTATAATTTAAATTTATTTTATATATATATAATTTTTAGGTAGGTAAGTCATAAATTAAAAACAAAAAATTACACATTTACAATTGACATACCCCAATAATACACCTATACGAACTTTACCCCTCAAAAAAAGGAAAAGAACAAAAATATAAACTAAACTGTAAACAATCCCACACTCATGAGGAAAACAAAGAAAAACCATAATGGAAACCCAACTTTTTTCATATATTCTTTTTTTTCCCCCAAGTGACCCCTATCATTAGAAATAATAGAAGGAAACTTGGGGTAGATATATGGGTAATTTATTTATTTATTTTATACATAGATCACACATTATATAAATTCAATCTCAACCACACAATGGAACTATTTGTTACAGCTTTTGGGAGTGATTATACCTTATTTTAATTTGAGAATCTGTGTCAGACTGTTTGTTACAGTTTTTGCTTATACCTTATTAGGTTAAAATAATTTTAAAAAACTGATTATTTAAAAATTGGAATAGAAAAATTTTTAATTATTACTTTCTAATTATTAACTTTTAACTTACAAAAATTCTATCAAAACAAGACCAATACTCATTCAGGATAAATTCGAAATGCGTGGGTTAATAATACTTTTCATATTTTATATCATTACTTATTTGCTTTTAAAATAATTTTTGATGTGCACAACAATCGATTGTTGTAACTTTTTCATATAAGCTTGTTTAAAATAGTTTTTTTTTTTTTAAATATTTTTTCATAAAAATTTAAAAATATATACTTATTTAAATCATTTAATTCTATGCAGTTAGATTCTTTTCATTTTAAAGTTATATGTCTCACTAATTTTTCTTGATATTTTTTTAAGAATTTGACTTCTCTCAAGTTGTCATATCAATTTGAGAGAGCATTCGGACTTAGTAGATTCATTTTGGAATCAATTCCAGTGATCTGAACCATTTACCTTTTAGAATCGTTGAGTAGAATATTCATAAAAAAAAAAAAATCAAAATGATTGGATATTCAGTAATTATATGTTTGAATCATGTTTGTTTTTAAAAAAATAGATAACAAATATAATTTTAAGAATAATTATTCATTTTTTATAAAATAAATTTGATTCAAACATATAGCTATCGATATCCGATCATCTTGAATTTTTGCGTAAATTTTTCACTTAACGAGTCTTAAAATATGAACGATTTGAATATTCAAAATGAAACATGTGGCTGGTTCTACAAGCCCTTCAAGTTCTCTCATATTGAGATATGAACATAAAAAAAAACTTAAACATTTTTGTAATAACAAAAAAAAATTATTTATTCATGAGTTTTTCTTACAAGTGTCTTAGAGCAAGGATGTAGGCAAGGAAAAAATATTGACTGAAATGGTGACCAAGGATGGAACTAGGATTTCATTATTGGAGGGGCCAAAAGAAAATAATTTTTTTCACCACATACACAAAACATACATATATGTATAATACGATATATATAAATTATATATACATAAAAAAAATTAAATACCATAGAAGCAATTTCTAATAAGATGAAGAAGTTTTTTTGGTGTAAAATAGAAAAATAATTCAAGATGGAAGAAGAATGACATATATATTTTTTTATATTGGGGGGAGGGGGGCATTTTATGTATAAAATGATATATATGTTTTCAAAATTCAATGGCAAACAATAATTTTTAGAGAAACAGGAGGGCATAGTCTTCTTTTAGTTTCGTCCTGATGGTGACAATCACAAATGATATAAAGTGGACAAATTTTGTCTCTCATTAATACAATAATATTGTGATCTCTACCGTAAAATAAAATTATTCACTAAATGATAAAACAGTTATTTACTCGTAGCAGAAAAAGTAAACAAAAACTCCTATATTTTATCACTATCTAATTATGTAATATACTAAATACACCGAATACCTCTCAAAATATTTTGGATGAATTACATTAATTTTCATTGATGTTTAGAAAAAAATACAATCAACTCCATAATTTTGGTATAACTCATCTCCCTTTTTCATAATGCTAAAGTTATCAGAATCAATACGGATGACATGGAGACATGAAGATAAGCAAAGTAAAATGTATATTTCAATAAAAAGTGATGATAATATCATTTTTTCATCTATATGATTAACAAATTTTTGATAAAAATGGAATTGAGTATTATGTGAATTAAAATCTTAGAGAAGCTCAATGTAATTTTGTCATACTTGTGAGTTTTATTGTATTGTTTTGGAAAAGAACGAATCAGTGTATAATTAGAAAAATAATTTTAGATTAATGATAAACTTTACAAACTTTAATAATTGAAGTCATAAATTTTTCCACCTGTAAATATTTTTGAAATGTATCACTGATGTTTAATTCCCTTATTTTTTTCAAATATCAAGGAAAATCAATGTAGTTTACCCAAATATTTTTGTAGTATAAAGTATATATGGCCTAAAAATAGATCAATCATTTTGTGTAAAAGTGTGGTTCAAATTCGGTATTTGTGGCAGTGGTCATGTAGCCGGCCTTCGGGTCTGGTGAGATTTGGAGTTTGAGTCATGGGCGAATACCATTTGTTATTAAATTTTCATATTAACATCTAGCATTCTATCGTGTGATTAAAAAATAAAAAATAAAAAATAAATAAAAAAAATAAAAAGTAGTGTGGTTCTACTCTAAAAAGTAAAAAATATTTCCATGATATGCATCGAGTGTATACTTTTTATTTTGAAAAGTTACAAAAAATAAAAAATAAGAAAAGTCATAGGATTTGACCTTTACAACAAAATAAATTTATAATTTATAATTTGTCAATTTAAATCCTAAGTTTTTTTATCTGTTTTCAATTTTAACTATTTACATATTTTCGTTAAGTAAAACCGACAAAAAAAATAATATTTTAGCAATTAAACTCAATGAAAAATATATTTTAGACATTTTATATATATATATATATCTAAATTGAGTTTAATGGTTAAAATACTCTTTTTTAAGCAAAAATAGACAAATTGTTTAAATTGAAGACGAATCAAAAAAATTAGGACTCAAATTAACAAAATTAAAAATTTAGAATTTATTTTTTAACATGGGTTAAACCTTAAATTTTTTTTTTCAAGGAAAAAATATCAATAGTTAATACAACAATTTCATCTTAAATAGAAACTATCAAAACCCGTGTTAGTAACATTCTCACTCGTTTCTCTTTCTCTCTCACACTCAATTTAATCAAGTGTGAGAGAGAAAGAGAGACGAGTGAGAATGTTACTATAAAAATAAATAACAGGTATGATCTTAAAGATAGAAAGGAATAGAACGAAGGTTCAACTATAAGAGAGAGAAGTGTTTTTAAAGAATTTTTCAAAGAGAGAAACATTGATTGGATTTGATATGATGCCATAGAGAATCGCAATATATATAGTTCAGGTCCATTGTATATCCTACTAAGGAAGATGTACTAAATAAAATCCTTTCGTCGACGGTTCCAGAAGATTGCAGGAATTGGAAGCGTGAGTTGGCGACGAGGTAGGTCCGATTCCAGTGATGGTCGAAGATCATACTCAATCAGCTCGTTCGATTGGCTATGAAGTCTCCATAGATTCCACCCATTGACGAGGACTCTCCGATTGTACTTCCATTAGCAAGGACTCGGCCGAAGTACCGATGGTGGTGAGTGTGCCATCAGGAGAGAATTTAGCTTCTAAAGTCGTTGGACGAAGCTGGTTGAGAGACTACGTGGATCGACTTGCATCAATTTCGTTTCGCACAATGTCATTTCGTAGCTTCAAAAGGTTTTTCGTTGATAGTAGTCGCCATCAATGAGGACTTGGAGGCTAATCTTTGATTTTAAACCATGTTCATAGTTGTGTTAAAGTGGGTGAAGGGGTAAAGGTGTGTGTAAAGAGGGTGTAGGTGGTGTGTGTAAATGATATGAGTTAGGGTATAATTGGAACATTAAGTATGTGGAATGAGAAAAATATCTAAAAACTAAATTAATAAGTGTGTGCACCGAGAAATGATATATACTGAGATAAGTAGGTGTGTGAAAATAGAATTTTCCCTTATTCTTATTTATTGTTGTTTGAAATTTTTTAATACAAAAATTGACAAATCACTAAGAACTTATCTGTAGGATTTTTTTTTTTCTTTAAATAAAATAATCTAAATGCTTCGTGAAGTCAATAAAAATTTATTTAATACTTAAATTGTTTAATATTTTTAGTTTGGTCCGACCAACACAAAAATCCATGTTCAACCTTAGGATTGGGCACAAGGAAAAAAATTCCAAAAAAAATAAAGGGGGTCCTATCCTATGCCCCCAACAATTTCTTTGTACTTCCGCACATCAAAATTTATTTATTTATTTATTTATTTATTCAACACCTACCATAATTTCAACTCATCATTTTCTTGGTCCTGCCTCTGCAACACCATTCCACTAACTACAAGACCTCCCTCGTCTCCCTCTCCTATTAGAGTATCCACATTAACCTCAACAAATGAGTTTTTTGGCTAAATATAATTAGTAAATTATAAAAATATTGCTCCATCAGTCTTAACAAACTAATTCTATGGCTAGTTATTATTTACATTTGCTGCAGTAATTCAACAAATTTGTTGAGTCACTATTCATTGGCTATTCAATAGTTTATTATTTTTTAATAGATTTGACCCATCTATCTTGACTTTCTTGAGTACTAATCATTGAGATAATGGATAACAAAATAATTTTTTAATAAAATAAAGTTAGAATAGAGAGTCTAATGGATGGTCTATTTAAAACGAGAGCTATAAAAAATAGAAAAGTGATTTTTAGATTGTAATTTAGTTCAAAACTTGTTGAGCTTGATGTGGATGCTAGGGACCCTCCCTAGCCTCCTTGATGGCCCTCAACCTTTTCCACATCTAGTACCACCCATATCTACCTCCTCTGCCTTTGTCATATTCTTTTTGATCCCCTTCCCCGTCGCAAAGCCCTAACTTAGCTCCCTCCCTATTGCTAAACCTCCACCCAACCCTCCTCATTGTTGCAAACCTTTATTTCAGCTCATCTCTCGCCACAAACTCCCTACCCCACCACGATTCTAGCCATAAAGAAATAAAGAGAGAAAAATTAAATCTAGGGTTGAAGGAAAAAAAAAAGAAAAAAAGAAGAAAGATAATGAGGACAATGATTGTGGTTCATGGCGGCGAAACGATGGGGAGGATTGGAGAGGGGTGGACAAGTATAGCGAATCTAGTTTAGACCCGACCCATTTGATATTCTGGATTCAGGTTTCTTGGTTTTGTACTATTGTTCTGGTCTTATTCCTCTCTTCTCTTCTTGAGTTTGCCTATTGGAATGTATTGGTTGTGTATGCAACAGTTTGGTAGCTTGTTTTTCAAAACTTTGGTTGCCCAGATTTTCACCTCTACGCTTGAGCATAGCTTCTTGCGCTCCCGCTCGAGCGGTCTTTGCAAACTCTGAGTACTTTTGCAGATCTACAAAACTAGTGGGAGAGTGTATTCTACGCTCGAGCGGTCTTGGCTCAAGTGGCCCTTCTTGCGCTTGAGCATGTGTCTACTGTTTGCAAAACTACTGGGAGTGTGTATTCTGTGCTTGAGTGGAGCTTCTTGCGCTCGAGTGGAATAGCTTATTGTGTTTGGTCGCTCGAGCAACACATCTTGCACTCCAGTGGACTGTGCGTATATCAGTTCGTAAAAATCACTTTTTACATCACTTTCACCTCTCTCTCTCTCTAAACATTTCAAAACCCTAAATCTAGAGTTTCTCTTCTAGAACTTACTCTCTCTATACAAGTACACCAAGATCTACCCATTTCTCCACCATACTCCCTTTATTAAAAAGGTAGAACTCACCTAAAGCTTTGTTTTCATTCAAATAGAGTTGGATTTTGACTTCCTTGAGGTTTCTCCACTCTCTCATTGGTCTTCTAGCTTTGAGGTAGGGATTCTCTATACTCTTTTATGATTTTTAACTTAGCTATATACTTTTGTGAGTCAATCTTGTGATTTTGAAAGATTTTGAGCAAACATAGGGTTTTGGTTTAAAATCAAAAGAGGGGTTTTCAAATGGATATATTGAAAATGGTTGTGGAATGGGAAATGAGGTTAAGTTGTGATAAAATTGTTGATTTGGTACTTGAATTGGATTCTGGAAGCAAAAAGGATTTTTCCCTAAATGTCTCTAATATTTATTTTGTATGAATAAATGGAATTAATGTTGAAAATGTGAAATTGGGTAGGTGTTGATATGGATGATGGAGTTGGATATGTATTATCGCTCACATCTTAAATTTTGGAAAGTTTATCTGTATTGAAGATTTTATAGTTGTTTTAAAATATCTATTTTGGACTATCAGTGGAGGATATCTATGATTATTGTAGAAATTGCATGAGAATTAGGTGAATTAAAACTAATTTCTCATCCATGTGCATTGAATATTGTTGCTCATTTAATACTTTGCAAATGTATATGAATTTGAGAAAAAATAGGTGAATGTTAAAAAGAGGTGTGTGTCACTAAATTAAGTTGGCCTATGTGTCTAGGGTGAAAGTCTCGAAAAACGTACGTATACATGGGTGACGATTCCTGCGGACGAAATATCCGTAAAATGGCAATAGTAGTGCTTGTATAGACTACATTTACATGGGTGTCGTTTGACTGTCTCCCGCAAACGAAATATTCGTGAAAGGTTGTACTGGTTTGAGATTTTCTCTCTTATTTTCTATTATAAAGAGCATAACTTGAGAACTGTGATATAGACTGAGCATGGCATTGTTGTTGGAAAGAAAATGTAAAACGTTTTGATATGAGCATTGCATGTGCATAAAAACTTTATACCTTTGTTAAGATGCATATATTGTGTTAGATTATTTATATTGGACTTTGGCTCATCCTATTTGGAAAAATCATTTTCAGGTGTTGGTGAGATACCTCTGTCAAGGCAATAGTTTGGGAGGATTGGAGCAAATGCTTCATTTTGTTTACATGTTATTATTTTGTACAAGCTTAGGGCTGTATATGTATTAGATTTAAATCCATTTTAATATAACTAAGTACAGTCTTGGAAAGTTGTAGCCTCTAAGACATTTCAATTATTTGTTTAACTTCTATTTTATATATTTGTTATTGACACATGCTTTATTAGATTCAGAGTTAGGACTTATAAATGTATATTTACATGTGTCACCCTTTTGTACAATTGAGTCTTATACAATGGAAGAATATTATGCTCTGATTCGTATTGTTATTTACTTATCGTAATGGATGGTATATCGTATTTATTTCGGGACATTACAACAAGGGTAAGGGTAGGTTGTCGAAGCTAGGAATGGGAAATAAAAAGGTGTCAGCCAAAGCTGGTGGTAGGGATAGGAATAGGGTTTTAGGGGATATAAGACTATAATTGGAATTATATATTTAGGTAAAATTGTATTTAAAAAAAAAACAAAAATGGACTGGCTTCCCTCCAGTCTCAGATTGGACTTGAGGGTCCTGTTGGGCCCGTTGGGGCCCACCACTGGTCTCGTTTCGATAATTCAAATCGTTCAATGTATAGAACTCATCGAGTACTATATGCTTGTAAAAAATCACGTTGATCGGATATCAATAGCTATTTCATCAGATCAGATTTCTATCAACTGTTTATTTTTTCACCTTCTATTTTTTTATTATATAAAATTGATTTGATCACGTAGCTATCGATATCCAATGAACGTGATTTTTTACAAACATATAGTACTCGAAGAATTCTACATATTGAAACGGTTCGGATTATCGAAACGAGACCCGTGGTGGGCTCCTACGGGGCCAACAGTACCCTTGAGTTCGATCTGAGACTGGACCAAAACTAGACCCTTAAAAAAATGAAGAGAGTAGGAGCTATTAACAACACTCAAAAAAAATTTTTTTTTTGCTAATTTCTAAAATTTTAACAAAAAATTCGCATTTTTAAAAATATTTTTTTGCATAAGTTTCAATATTATTTTTAAAATTTTCCCAAAATGAATAAATTCCGAGATGTTGCTTTGAACAATAGTGGAAAACATCATCATGCGTAAACAATGCAAGGAATGCAAGGAAAATCACACAGCAAATCATAGATTTGGACTTCTAGTTTCAAGCTTTATCACATGTGACCAGTAACCAAATGGGATTCTTATCATTAGTTTGGTAATTGTCTGCCACTAGTTCTGGATTACATGTGGTCAATCATGGAGATCTTAAATTAAGAAAAGGCCCATAGGACACACCTTTAGGAATTCAACATTTACTAAAAGACAACCATGTCATCTTCAATAGCCCAAAATTCATTTGGATGTTTGTCACACATGCCTAACATGTTTACTTGGAAAATTTTATAATATATGTGCATGCGTAGTTATGATTTATGTAATTTTTTTATTATGATTTATTGTGCTGATATGATTTGATTATAACTTATTGTTATATTGGTTATAAATTTTATGATATATTGTGATTTGTATTTTGGTTACGCCTCGAGTAGTGCTTTATTATGATTCTTGGTTATATTTTATTGTGATATTAATTACAATTTATTATGATTATTATTATAGTTTATAGTTATAATTGAAAGTGATTTATTTATGACATTTGTAAAATCAACACCACAACTATTATAATGCGAAAATAGTATTAAAAAAAAAAATGTATTGTTGAATGCCTCGTTCATGATTGATGTCAAAATATTAACATTTTAATCTTATACTGCCATGGAACAATATAGTTTTAATAAGTTTTTTCAACGCTTCATAAGTAAGTTTGATTGGAAAGAAACAAACCATCAGAAGTCAGAATGGTAAAAAAATGGTGTAAAATAAAAGAAAATGGGAAAAGAAAAAAAAAAGGTGTATGAATTTGATGAGGATAAAAATTTTGTACGGAAGAAGACAAAGGTTAGGAATTTTAATTATAAATTACTTTTTTAAAAATAAATTTAAACTTTTATATATATATATATATATATATTTGCAATAACTAAAAGCTTGGTTAGATCATGGGTTGTACAAGAAAGATGTATTTTTAACTGTACAAATTAAACAAATTACATCAAACAAAATCATAGGAAAAAAAAAAAAAAACTATACCATACAATTCATCTTTTTTATTTCCTTGCACCATCAAAATATATATTTGGTAAAACCAAGGGGTTCTACCATAGTTGGCTACACTACAAGAATTTACACATTTTGCGACCACTTTTGCCGACCAAAAAAATTTTGGTCGCAAAAAAATGACATTTGGCGACCAAATATTAATTAGTCGCGAATGATTTTTATTTTTAGCGACCAAATATTATTGGTCGCAGAAGGTTATATTTTGGCGACCAAAAAATGAGTTGGTCGCAGAAAGTGGTATGCTTTTGCCGACCAACTACAAATTTGGTCGCGGAAGGTCACATTTTTTTTGGCGACCAAAAATTTGGTCACCAAAAACTTATTTTCAGCAACCAAAAAAAATTAGTCGCCAAATTAGTACTTTTAGCGACTAATATTTTAGTCGCCGTTGATTGAGATTTGGCGACTAAAAAAATTTGTCGGCGAAGGTACCTTTTCTGCGACTAATGTGGTCTTTTGGTCGCCAAAAGTTTGGGAGGGAAAATTGAAACTTAGTGGGGGCGGAAATTGAATTTTTTTTGCAACAAAAAAATTTAGTCGCCATTTACAAAACGACGTCGTTTTGTACCATGAAAGTAGAAAAACAACAAGGAAAAAAAAAGGAGCCCTAATCTCCATTGTCGACTATTTCGCTCTGTGTCCCGGTCCACCCTCTCCCTCTCTGTGTTCTTTCTCTCAATCGGTGCCCTCAATCGGTGCCCACTCTCTCTAGCTCACCAAAGTCCCTCACCACCGTTGCTCACGATGCTCTCTCTTCGGTGGCAAGACTCGTTCGGTGGCAGTGATGATCGACGGTTCAAAGGGGAAGGGTTTCGTTCTTCTCTTCGCTTCGATCTGGAAAAAATTTCAGTTCGATTCTTGAGGTATGTTCGGATTCACTCAATTTTTAGGATTATTTGTTGTTCCCCTCATCTCTCTCTCTCTCTCTCTCTCTCTCTCTCTCTCTTATGGTTCTGCGATGGCGGGGAGGCTGGGAAGAGGTAGGTGGATCGTCGGATTTTGGAGGATAGACGAGGGGATTACTGAGTTTGTTGAGATGATGACAGATGATGCTCAAACTTCTAGGGAAGAGAGATGCTTCCGACTGTGGATTAACAGTCTTGAAATCGATTCATATGTTAATAATATGTTTGAGGATGTCAGAACAGGGTGAGGTTACAATTTCCTTGCCCTATTTTTGAGTGCCTGTTAATTTTGTTTGATTTTTGTCCCTCTTACATGTAGATGGGTTATATTGGAAGTTCTTGACATAGTTTATCCAGGATCAGTAAACTAGAAGCAAGCAACAAAACCTCCCACCAAGATGCCTTTCAGAAAAGTTGAGAATTGCAACCAAGTTATACGGATTGGATAGGAATTGAACTTCTCTCTTGTGAATGTAGCAGGAAACGATATTGTACAGGGAAACAAGAAGCTTATACTAGGTTAGTGCACTTTGACACATGCTATTGGGCTTATGTGATAACTACGTTGAAGAAAAGTTTTCTTGAGTCACAATTTCTTGACATATATCTACTTTTAGTGGACTTTGCTCAGTTTTGCATTTATTCTTTCATTTTCATTTCTACTTAGTTACTATCTTCTGTTTGAGCCAGAGCCTTCATACATACTCAGATAGTTGAATATTTGATCTTTTCCATTTTCCAGGATAAAAAAATTTTAAGCTCTCTTTGTGAAAGGACTTTCTTTCTTCTCCTTTTCTTGAAGTTGGGGAATTAGAATAAAAGCTTAAAATGGAAGATGTGGTTTTTGTAGTTAAAACTAATCTTTCTTTCCTCTGCATTTTTCTTTTTCTTCCCCTTTCTGTGATGCATGTTTGAAAAAGAAAAAGGAAGTAGTAAAAGAAGCAGAAGATATAACTCTGTCAATTGTACAACATTACAGAGCCTAAAAAATGATGAATAGCCTAACGATTGGATAGTTATAGGTATCTTATGGGTTAAACAGATTAGAGCTTCAGGTGTTCTTTCTTTATAGCAAACTGATTTTCTTGATACTTCCATGCCAAAGACAGTATTCTTTTGTAGTTGTGATGTATTGAACTATAAAAATCACCAATCCTATGATCACACAAGTTTTATTTTTTAGTATTGGCTGAAGTTTTAAGTTAAACGAATCTAGATTACCTGCTAGCAAGTTTTTCTAATAATAAATTCTATTATTATCATTAATTTTAATTAAAAAATAATAATAAAATGTTTGCAGCATACGGTAATACCTCTCCAGTACATTGAGTTGCTTTGGTCTTAATCTTGTAAGCCGGTCCTTTGAATTTCAGGTAAATGTTTGCTGTGTAGACAATAGTTAGTTACGGGTCTCACTCAGTGTCTTTTTCCTTGGTACTCCATAAATTTCCAATTTTTATTTTTCTTATTTTGATGTAGGCTGATGCTTTTGCTCAGAAGCTTGGCTATGCCCCACTGCTTCGAGCAGGACTCGTGAAACTAATTTTCCTTCTATTTTCATATGTCATATGTTATCTTTGTTATGTTTGATTTTTGCAGCCATTGGTAACAGTTTGGAGAAGTGGTGGAATTGTTTATGTTCATCCGTATTTAGAGGAACTTGCTACCTTTTTAGTTATTTGTTGTTTATTTACGCTTTTTTTGTTTAGGCCACATTTTCTGCCATTTGGTACAATGGAAAACATTTTCCATGGTTAACGGAAATTAAGCCTATTTGGGTGAAATATGTTTCACTTTTAAAAGGTGGAAAATGTTTTCCGGGCTAAAATTTTACTACCACCCCACACTAGCACTGCTGCCACCACTCCATTACTATTAGCAAACATAGGAAAACTTTTTCTCCAAAAAAATTTTCTGGAATAAGTTTTCTGTTGAAACAAACAGATCATTAATTATCGTTGTTCTGTTTCTGTGGTTCTTTGACTATGTGCCTTTACCTTTTTCTTTTTTCCTCTTTTTTTTGGTTCTTGTTGATGATGAGTCAAAATTGGTCTGGAAATTGGTCATGCATCTTGAGCAGGGCGGGGTAAGAAAATAATATTAATAACGAAAATGAAAACACTTCTTGTCTGCCATGTTGTATCCTGACTTTCCTAATCAAAGGGGGATATCTTGTTCTTCACAAGTGCTTTTCAGATATTGCTAGGTAGTAGTCATAATTGTATGGAGCTGGTGAGACTTGTGGGTTGAGTGATGTTTTGAGCATATATATATATATATTCGAATGTTTGTTGTGCAGATTGGCAATCTGGTACATATTGTGAGGGAATTTTTTGTTTGGTGGGTTGAGATGAATGTGAGCATATATTTTGTAGTGTTTTATGTGTGAGTTAAGTGTGTGGGTTGAGTGGCTAAGGACTATATTTGTGTGTTTGTTCTCAACCTGTTTTGTTCTTTCCTTTTGGTCCTCACTGGTGGTTGTTATACTATTCAAAATGGGTCTTTCATGTGTTCAACACCCCCATAGCCCTTGTTATGTGGTGGTTGAGCATATGTAATCCTATGTTTGAGTGGTTGGTTCTAGTATGGAGCTTATTTTATTTATTATTTTTTTTGGTTTTCTTTTTTATTGATATCAACTTCTTTATGTTGCCTTTCAGATTGAACTGAAGACTGGACCAGTTGATTTTTGATTTCCTGCAAGCAATTAGACCAGACACTGTTTCACTCACTACATTGAGTTTCACAGGCACACTTTTTTAGTATTATATCATTTTGAGGCATTCATGAATGAATGGGCTCTATATGAAGAGTTTTAAACATCTTACCAACTTATTGTAGAACTAAGTAATTGCCTTTTTTATTTTTATTTTTATTCTTCAATAAAAAACTGCAGGTGCTTAGCAGCAAAAGGAGAGGAGTCTAGTGAATGTCAAAGATTTGCCAAGTATTACCGGTCCCTTTGCCTAGGTGAATGGGCGAGTGCCATTGCTGTTAAAATAACTTTTTTCTTGGTTTGTTTTGACTTGGCAATTTCTTCTAATATGTTTGGATGCATTATGGTAAATAGGCTTAATGAGTTATATTTTGTCCTGTTTGCACAGATGAACTAACTACAATTATACGAAATTAATCAATTTCACTTTTATGCTTCTTGATTCCTTAATATACTAATATTATGTGGCTTGGCATTTTTATTTTATAGTTTAGAGTATGTGCTTATATGTTTACACCAAGCCTTGATGAATCAGTTTTCTAGATAGAATAGCTACTTTATTTATTTATTTATTTATTTTATTATTTTATTTTTTTTTTTGAAAGGATTGAAGTGCTAGTTAAAATTGAGTTATGATAAAATTCTTTAGTTAAAATGATATTTGATCCGTAGAATCAAGAAATGCTTTTAGTGCACGCACATATATTTTAAGGCTAGTGATGCTTTGTGAGAAAATGTTGAGCAACTAAAAAAATAATATATTGATAAATTGAGTTACAAATTGGATTGGTGTGATTTGGTTCTTTGTTCCCATAGTTCATCTTGGCTCAGAATATTGGTTAACCAACTCCCTCAGGTTTAAGCCAGGATTAGGAATGAAATTAAAAACTGAACCAATTTAAGACTTACAATCTTACTCATGAAAACAAAGACAGACTTTCACTTATAAACAAGTTTATAGTTATCTTACTATATGAGACTTTCTTTTTTGGTGCTCCACTCAGAGAGTCCTATATTGCTTAGGAAGCAGAAAAGTTTCCCACTAACTTATGTAATGGCATCCTCAATGTCTCTGTCTTTCCACATTTTGGGTTATTGAATTGGGCTCTTGGCTTAGTGAGCTTAGTTGCTAACACCTGATGATGGATCTGTTAAATGGATCATTAAATGGATCTGTTTATTCTTGACACTGAAAAGATTCTCCTGATGTGTTTACTCACTGGATTTCCTTCTTTCAGGGCCTGATAACTTGGACAACTTGAGGAAGCTGGCAGAGCAGTTCCAGAAGCAGGCACCAGGTTCCGGACCTTGTGGCTAGTGAGACCTTTGAAGCAGCTGCAGAGGAGAGAAACTTAATTTTATTGAGACCTCGTGGCTCTTAGTTATTACAAGGGAGGATTAAATATTTAGGTTCCACAAGGGAGGATTAAATAGCATTTGGATGGATGTGTATGGATAACAAATATTAGTAGTTTTATTTGTTGATTGCTGCGCATGGATAACAAATAGTTATGTTTCAAATTGTTATGCTAGATAGATGTGACTTGTGAATGAAAACTTAGAATAGTTGTATTGTGTCGAATGTTAATGAATTATGTATTGTGTCGAATGTTAATGATTCAGTTAATTTGAATGATGCTTTAAAAGTATATGTTTATTATGGATTGAATGAATTATTAGGAATTACAGGTGTATTGTTTTCCTGCTTTGGCGACTAATTTATTAGTCGCGACATCAAAAATAATTTTTTTTCGCAAAAAATGACAATTGCCGACCAAGAGTTTTGGTCGCAAAAAATACATCTATTGCCGACCAAAACAGCTCTTGGTCGTGGAAACTCACTTTTGCCGACCAAAAGTTTTGGTCGCGAAAAGTAACAAATGGCGACCAAATTTTTTGGTCGTGGAATGTCACAATTGGCGACCAAACTTTTTGGTCGCAAAATGTGTCAATTGGCGACTAATATATTTGGTCGGGAAAATATCACTTTTCGCGACCAAAGTGTTTTAGCGACAAAATGAATTAGTCGCGGTAATTTAATATTTAGCGACCAAAAATTTAGTCGGCAAATCCAATTTTTGCCGACCAACCAAAATTTTAGTCACGAATTACTTTTGCCGACCCTCAATTGGCGACCAAAGTAGCGACCAAAAAAATTGGTCGCGGATAACTTTTGCCGACCAAAAATAGACTTTTAGCGACCAATTTTTTTGTTGCTAAAAGTGTTAATTCTTGTAGTGCTAGTACTTTGGTCACCAAGTCTCTCTTATGGGAGAGATCTTGGGTCCACTTTTGAGAGTGAAATGGGAGAACAAGATTTTCTTGCAAGGTTTATAAGTGTGAGTTTCAACTATCTTGATGTACTAATCTAACAACTAGTCACAGATTTTCGCCGATCTAAAAACTATATATATATATATTATATTTGGTAAAAATTCTAGAAGACTTCATTTTATTAATATTACTTTAAAAAAATTATGAAAAATAATACCGTGACAATCCATATATTTTTCAAAGTGTAAGACACTAGAAAATGATGAATTTTATGCCTATGTGTTTTGTTTAATATAATTTATTTTTTAATTTAAATTTTTTTGGGCAAATTACAAAAAAAAAAAAAAAAAAAATTAGGATTTAGCGTGTTTTGCAATTTAAACCCCAGTATTTTAATTGCCTCAATTTGAACCCTTAACTTTTACTTTTGTCACAATCTCAATCATCCGTCTATCTCTGTTAGCTTGGTTGGTGGAAGAAAATTGGTAGTACACATCTGGCACTTTTACATTGGCCCATTTACTCAATATTAATAATAAATTTGAACTTTAACACATCATATCAATTCCACTATTTATTTGTCATCCATTAAATCAAAGTCATTCATCATAAATTTACCACATACTTGACCACATTGTATCAAAACCTCTCTATATCTCTTTCTCATCAACCTCCTCTCTCTCTCTCTCTCTCTCTCTCTCTCTCTCTCTACAAACGCACGTAGTGCCTTACTTTGCTAGCGCCATCTCTGGCCGAGGTTTGGAGGATGCATACATCCTCTTTCTCCTCCTTCTTTAGAGGATGCACACGTCCATCTTCGTCTCACCTTTTGCCGTCGCTCTTCTCTCCTCTTACTACTTTACATGCATTGCAAAATATATATATATATAATATAAAGATCTAGGGTTAAGGTTTTAGAAGTGGAATAAGAAGAGCAGAAGAAGGAGATGGAGAAAAGAGGCGAGGGGGGGTGGCGGTGGACGGTAAGAAGAGAGAATAAGGAAGAGGGGCTATACTGTTGGAATAGGCACCCCGACGAATCTCTCTTTTCTACAAAATAAAAATTGAACTCCCTTTAGAATTTGATGGGAATGTGCAATTGTAGCATGGTTGTGACGACGGGTAAAAAAGAAAGAGAAACAAGTGAATCGGCAGCCGCAGTCGGAAGAGAATTTTGAGAACCTCTAGCCAGTGTCACTGCTACTCTGTTCTTTTCTCATTTCGTCTATGGAGATTTGGGGGTCGAAGTGAGTGAGAAGCAAAATAAGAAGTGATTATGGAGGCGACGTAATCGTTTGTTAATCTCGGTCGGCATTGCTGTCACTCCATTATTCCATTTCTTTCCTTTTGTCATCAATGGAGATTTTTGACGATCTAAGGCAAGGAGAACTGATCTCCGATCATCCCTTCTGATGTTACCTGCTGCTCTAAAACTCTCCCAAACTGGTGAACCCTTTCTCTGATGGCTTATCTCCCTTGCTCTATTATTTTAGCATGACTCGCACCCGTTCCGATCAGCCCAACCACTCTAGTGTTGTCCTCTCTCAATATATTATGTATATATATAATATATACAGTCAACATGTAGTTGATTGACCAAAATACCCCAAGTCCGTTAGTTATAGTTAACAGAGATGGACAGACGGTTAAGATTGTAAAGTAAAAGTTTAGGGTTCAAATTGATGCAATTAAAACCCTGGGGTTTAAATTGCAAAACACGCTAAACCCTAGGGGTTTTTTTTGTAATTTGCCTAATTTTTTTTACATAATTTAATTCTTATAAAATTCTTATTTATATTTTGATGTAAATGGTAAACTTGGAATAAAATATGCCATCATTAAACTTTTTGAAAAAAATTATCAAAAATAGGACGTAGTATAGTTTGTCTCTGCAATTTTTGTGATCAAAACCAAGTTATAATGGAATAGTTTAATGCGTAAATATCCACTCTCAACCAACCTAGCTCATCGAGATTAGAAGTTTTGATCCATTAACTGTTAAGGTAAGCTTTTTATATCAACACTGCTGCGTAGCTCGAATTTGAGTTTGGCCTAAATGGCTCGAAATTCATCTTGTCGGTCGTCTGACCGGTCGTCCGACAAGAAAGCTGACAGCTGTAGTTGATAAGGTGACAACCGCGGTAGACAAGTGTTTCACCCGACCGTTCGGGTGGTCGTCCGGCCGGTCATCCGATCGGTCATCCGGCGAGAAGGCTGACAGCCGTGGTCGACAAGGTGACAACTGCGGTAGACAATGTGACAACCGTGGTAGACAAGTGTTTCACCCGGTTGTCCGAGTGGTCCTCCAGTCGGTCATATGATAAACACCAATTCGGGCCATTCAAGCCCCTTCATTTTCGAGCTACAAGGCATTTTTATTTATATATATATATATATATATGTTTTCATTGAATTGAAAAATGTTTTTTAGAATAAGAGTTCTACAAAAATATAAAAATCTTGTTTTGAAAACATATGCAAAAAGCCTTGATAAGTGGGGCAATCGATCACGTGTTTAATGGTTGCTAGTGAATGATTACTATAAGATAGATTGCTTGAAATTACTTTTCATGTGGTACATAGCGATTCATATGTGATCGATCGGTAAGTAATCACCTCAGAATCAATCTTGGTCCAGTTGCTAGTGATTGCTATGCAATCAATTCCTTTTTGAAGCAATTGATCACTACCCTAGTTTTCATTAAACTTAATCTAAATTAATTTTTGATACTGATTTTCTATATAAAGATCTCCATAATTCATTTTTCCAATATTTCAAATATTGGGCTGTCATAGCCAAAATTCTTTAAACTCTAAATAAATTTTGAGTGTATATTATGATCATTTTGAAGGAATTTTCATGAGTTAATTTTTGAAAACTATTGAAACCTTTGCATATCTTTACATTGTTTGTTCTATACTCAATGTTGATTTGTAAATCAGAGTCGTTGAACGATAATCAAGGCGACTGCTTCATGGTGTCTACAAGATCAAGAAGGCTGACTGTGTCAAATAGTGCTCATGCAATAACTACAAATTATTGATGTTAGGTAGACCTAGGTAGCGGTTGTTAGTCATTTCGACTATATCTTCCATTCTTTGATCTCATAATGGATTTTTGTTGAGTGTTGGGACTGTGATTTTTTTCCCTTTGGAATTTTTCTACATAATATTTGGTGTTCTTATATGATTACGGCCATTCACCATCGCAGACTAAAAGTGCTCTCTGAACCATGCTAGATAGTCACCCATCACATGACTCTTAAACCTAACTTGTGGTGGATCTTGGAGGACATAGTCAAAGCGCTTGATCGTTTGCCCCATACTTTGAGATGCTCCTCCCCACCAATCAAGTAGCGACGCTACTTGTGAAAAGTAGATATCTATGTAAAATAAAGAGATCTCATTTGGGACACGGAAAATTCAAGAAGAGTTTGTGATAGAAAGCCACCAAAAAGGTGGTGTGACTACCCAAAAAAGTGTATTGCATGAGTGTTTTGTCGCAAAAACATTACGTATAATAGGAGGAAAGAAATTATGAAACACAAACCAAGAATAATGTAAAAATACCTCTCATCAAGAATGCATTTAAATGTATATTCACTAAAAAAAGAAATGTAAAAATAGATAATAGTTACATTAGTAGCCGTTGTAGCAAGGGACTGATGTATAAAATGGTGTGGTCATGCTCCGGATAAAAGTCTTTTCTGTTCTTCAACAAATTATCTTTTAACTCGACATAAGGTCCTTCATGAATCAGCTTCAAGTCCTCATCCAACACAAAACATTTCAGATTAACAAACAATAAATGAGTGTTCATGTTGTATTCTTTTTCCAAAATACTACATGGATTTTTCTTGCTCATTATCCCTCTATATTGGATTGTTTCTAGAGTAAACTCTGGTGAGAACTTTTCTGAAGCTTCAAGAGACCTGCTAATAGACTTTCTCTGTATCTAGCATATATTTTAATAACAAGTGTAGACATCCCATTTTTGACCGACCATAAGACTCAGACGTCACTGATTGAGCGCTTGGTGATGTTGCATATTGTGCTCGTTCTGAGGTTGCGGAGTCTCGGTTGCGAGCCTTGCCTCTGGACTTCCGGACTCTTTTGTGCTTTGCCTCGATTTACGAACCAGGCCCTGTTTCCTCTATTTTCTATTCTCGAAGGGAGGGAGAGGTCTCGTAGATCATCTCTCAGTGGCCGTAGGCTACGTTTCGTGGTCGTAGGCCATTTTTCCCGTTTGGAGCTCGGTTTTCGATTTTCGGAGCCGTAAGCCGTGTGCCTCAGTTCGGGACCGCTTAACCACCTCCGTTTGCTCCGGTTTTTGGTATACACCCTATTTACTCCCTTTTGAGGGACACTGTGGCTCGAGAGACTAACTTTGTGGTCGAACGCCACCTCCAGTGCTTAATAGTCAGGTTTTGGGGCCCCGGGCTGCGCGTTTTGGCCCCCGAACCTTCGTTTTGCATCGGTTTGGGCTCATTTTTGGCAGGGACCTTATTTTCATTGTTAGAAAGCTTGTAGGACGGTGGGAGGCCAATAATTCTTCTAAAAAACCAGCTTTTTTGGTCGAAAGTGGTTCAGCATGAATTCGGGAATGAGGAAAACATCTACGCGGCTTCACTGAAACGGGCATAACTCTTTGCACAAAAAGAATTAAGATATGAGGCCACCACTATTGGAAAGCTTACTTCCGGAGCTTCATTTTACACTTAAGAATCTCCTAAGGACAAGTCCGGGTGAGGAAGATATGATTGGTTGTAGTAGGGGATCAATCCGGTTGGACCGAATCTGCGCGGCTTCACCAAAACTGGCATAACCTTTTCCACATGAGGAATTTTAATGCAAGGTTTGTGGAATTGGAAAGCTAACTTCTGGGGCTTCATCTTAGGGTGTGGCCGGCCACCTTTGACCTTTTTGACCTGGTCGGCCGACCAGGTAAAGTGGCCGGCCAACCACCTGAACCTTTTGAACTGGCCGGCCGGCCACCTGAACCTTTTGCACCTGGTCGGCCATTTTTGTCTCCGTGAGTGTATTCCAGCTGTGCCAGCTATTTTCTACATGACCCACTGTCCGAGGGTCTCCCTTTTTGGGGGGAAATTTGAATTGGTTTTTCCCCCCCCCTCTTCTTTGCACTCTATAAAACCAGCACTCAAGCTTCATTTTCAGGGGTTAGAAAATTTGGTTAGAGCAATATACATACAACTTCCATATCTCCCTCATCCAAGCTCCAAAACCCTAATTTCTTGGCCATTTTTACCCTACAACCCATAGCACCACACCACAATCATCCATTCCAGCCCTTTGGAAGACATTTGAATAGGTTGGAAGCTCACAAATTTGGTCCAAAAGCTGCTAGTTTGCTGATCTTCAAGGGTGAGTTCTCTCTTCCTCTTTCTAGTCTTTTCTTGCTTCATCTATAAGCCATATTTTCTTACATTTTTGGGCTCTAACCCAAACTGTAAATAGTCTTATTTTGAGCTCATCTTCATATTTGATCAAGGAACTTTCTCTGTTTGAGGCCATTTGATACCCCTTTCCCTTTATCCCTCTTTTAGGGCCTATTTTGCATGGTATATTAGCCTAACTTGTGAGCATTTCTGGGCTTCGAGCCAAAATGTAAAGTGCCTTATTTGGAGCCCCTCTTTAACTTTGTTGAAGGGATTTTCACTGTTTGAGGTCAGATACTGTCTCTTTCCCTTTATCTCTCTTTTAGGGCCATTTTTGCATCATATTTTAGCCTTGCTTGTGAGCATATTTGAGTTTTGCTACAAACTGTAAAGTGCTTTATTTTGAGCCCCTCCTCAAATTTTCTGAAGGACTCTACTCTGTTTGAGGTCATTTTCTGCCATGTATGTTCATTCTCTCTTTTGGGGCTGTTTTTGCATGATACATTAGCCTTACTTGTGACCATTTTTGGACCTCGACCTAAACTGAAAAAAGTCTTTTTTTGACATCATCTTCATGTTTTATTAAGGTCTATTCTCTGTTTGGGGTCACCTTCCCCTATGCATGCTTCATCCTTCCATGATTAGGGCCATACATGTGAGCATTTGCATTGGCCTTGTTTTGGCCTCTTAGCCAATGAAATCCAGTGGATTTTCAGTGGCTTTGATTCATTTTGGAGCCTCAAAATCAGAGGGAGGTGACCCCTTCTCACTTTGTTTTGTTTGATGGTCATTTTGATCTTCCAAAGAGGCCCTATCTTGCATGCTTTGTTGACTGATTTCAAGGCCAATTTGGTGTGTTTTAGGGCTATCATATTTTCTTTTTAGATTTTTTTGTGCCATACTAAGTGTCCTTGATGCATGTGCTTAATACCCCCTTTGTATGCCCTCTAAAAGAACCCATCATTCGTGCATGTGTTGGTTGCATTTCAGAGGTTATTTGGGCATGTTTTAGCATGTTTTATTCATTGATTTTTGCTGGTTTGATGAGTTCTCACTTGCTTCATATACATGCCATGTAAACCATGTTTGCTAGTCAAACTTGCATGCTATGTTAGGCCATCTTGCTAGCATCTTTTGGCCATACCTTGAACTAGAATTGTTCATTTTTTGGGACTGCCTTGGTTCTATCTTTATGCTTCATGATCAAATAACGCATGTTTTGTATAGCTATAGGCCAATGCATGTGCCTAGTTTTGTGTTTCGGGACCATTCCATGCATCGGGTGCCATGTTTCCATGTTTCGGGGTCATTTTGCATCAAATTTCAGTGTTAGAACTTGCATGTTTGTATGCCATATTTTGTGCCTTGCCATGCCTTGTTAGAGTGGCATTCGTGCCTTAGGATCGGTCCTCGATTTGCGTGCATGTGTGCACGCATCTCAAGTATCTCATTTTCACCTTATGGCTACTAATGTGAGTGTGGCTGAGGTCCACTCATGTTGGTGTAAGTCCATTATGCATTGAGTATGCCATTTCCATTCATAGCATTGCATATGTTAGGTTGTATGTTAGAGCATTGTGTATGCCATGTTACATCAAGCATTGTGTATGCCATTTCATAGCATTGTGTATGCTAGATTGCATGTTAGGATTGCACTCATGCATGTTGTGCATATTGCATTGTGCTTGGGATAGGAGTTAGTCCAAGCACGGGAAACGAGGGACGTTTCGTACTCCGAGTGACGGAACGTGTCTCAATTCCCAGTCACCGACACTCCGGATCATCCATGATGGAGTCTCGGTCTTGCTGTGTTTTCATGTGCATTCATTTCATATTGAGTCGTGCAATTCGACTCCTTGGCCATCATGCATCGATATGCGTGATTGGTGGCACAAGGATCGAGGACTACAGTCCCTGAAGAGTAGTCAAGCATACATATGTGAAAATACATTGCCATGCCCCTTTCCTGCTCTCTGTTGCAGCAAATCAGAAACCGGCAATCTCTTGGGACTTCGTGCAATATTCCGGTCTTAATCATAAACAGAGGCTAATCGGGGCATCGCGATGGATTTCCGCGCCAAGCAATTCAAACATGCGGGGCTTGCATGCCAATTTACTGTTTTTCCTAGTTAATTTGTTAATTAATTAGGGTTTTATATTTGTTTGGACTATACTATTCATTCGGACTGTACTATTCATTTGGAACTGTATATAATTTATTCGGACCCTCCGAGCGATGGCACAATTGTAATAAGTGTGCATGCGTGCGATGTATATCTTCCAACCCCACGTCTTTGTCCCTTTTATTTACCAGCTTATAATGGTTAGATTAGGGCATGTTTCAATTAGCATACAGTATGATAGTATGTTTGCATTCATTCATCTATTTTGCATACACCGGGCTCGGCGCATCATACTCACTGCATTGTATTTCAATTCCGAGTTGAATACATGTTAATTGTAGCATTCCATATGCCATGTTTAGAATAGCCGAGCCTATCTTAGTTGCATTCTTGCATGTGTTGCATTAGGCATTTCTGTATAGTTAGGATCATGCATGGATTTCTAACATAGTTTCTGTTTTGGCTTGGAGTACTCGGTAAGTTTTTATGCTTTAGCATCCTTGCATGTGTGTGAGTGACTGCCATGATAGCATGCTTACCATGAGGCTATTTGCTTATGTAATATAACTGCCTGAATGCCTGTGGGTGAAGGTTGGGTTATTTGGATTGGAACAATGCATTGACTGTGAGTTTTAAGCCCACTAGATAGTGGCAAAACCATCTTTTCTAAGCCTACCTGAGGGTGGCAAAATCTGCATTTTAAGCCTACTTGCGAGTAGCAAACCATCTTTCAAAAACAAACATGAAATGTTTTGTTCCAATTCAGGCGATCCAGTCTATACTTGTATGCTGTGCGCATCACATAGTAAAATCTAGGCTAATAACCGGAATAAGAATGCATAATGTTTTCAAAACTAGATATCATGATTAGTAGAGGCCGATCTTTAATCGGGCAAGCGAGGGTGCTCACGAAGTGACCTTCCCCAATCGTACCCAAGTTCTCAAGCCGAGGCAACTTTGGTGATGATGGACACGCGGCCTTAGGCAACGAGTCAGGGTTTCCTAAATTTCCCAAAATAAAATATTTAGGTGGCGACTCTGTATCTGGCAAAGCAGTCCGTGTTTGGCACTTCTTTTCTACAAATCTGTTTTTTCAAAACGATTTGCCAGATTTGGACTCTTTGGTTCAGATTACGAACCGTGACAATTAGAGTCTTGAACTGTAGTGAGCCTAAAATGAACGGAACGGGAACTCATCCCTCTCAGGGCGTTCGGGGACGTCTACACAAGACATAAATAAAAATAAAATAAAATAACTAACTAATAAATTCAATGACAAAAGTATCTTACTTTATCATTTGCACTATTGTTTTCTATGCAGAATTTCTTGTTGTGTAACAAATGCCCACAAAAATGTAAAAGTTCACTTATTTATTGTCTTTAAAAAACAAAACATAAAATTAATTTTATGCAATAACAAAATTAGGTAGCTAAAGGAGATTTTTGGTCACTTTTTCATTTCTCTCTCTCTCTCTCTCAGACACCTCTAACCCTAATTTCTTCATTCTCCCTCTTTAGTTCTTACTTTAAAACCTCAAATACACCTACACCCATTGATTTCTCCACCATAGCTCTTTAGAGAAAAAAGGTAGAGCTCATCAAAAACTCCATTCTAATCAAAGAGGATCTTATTTTCGGTTTCGTAAAAGTTTTACCCTTACTCTCTTCCTTTTCTACTCTTGAGGTAGGAATTTCTCCAACCTTTGGTATGATTCTTAGCCTAGTTATTTGCTTTTTGAAAAGGTTTAGTGATTTGGGAATTTTGGATTAAACCTAGGGTTTGATTTTGAAATGTAAAAGATGGGTTTTTCGAATTGATTCTTGAGAAAAGTTGTGGAAGTGTATAAAATGTTGGAATTTTGTTACTTAAATGTGATTTTGAAAGTGAATAAGATTTTGTTTGAAAATCATTGATATTTGATTTATGAAGGAAAAGACGTCAGGTTTTGAAATATAAAAGGAATGTATATCTTGATGATCAGAGTGGAGTTGGATATGTAGTATCGCTCTCATTTTGAAAATGATGAGATTATATCTTTTGTTGGAAAATTATTTGTTGAGTAAAAATATCTATATTGTGCAATCGGTAGAAAATAGCTTTGATTGTTGTAGAAATTGCATGAGGATTAGGTGTATTGAAGCTAATTACTCATACATCTTGCATTGAGCATTGTTTCATACTTAAACATTGAAAATGTATTGTTTTGAGAAAAAAATAGGTATATACCTTGGTGAATTTGGTTAGGGGGTATGGTTGTGATTATTATGTTGGCTTGTGTGTCCTTAGTGAAAATCTAGAAACCCGCGCGGTTAGGTGTCGATCTTTCCGGTTAGTACTAGTAAAATGGCTTTAATAGTGTTTGTATAGCTTACTGGCAAATACGTACCTAGAGATTCCTAGTGTTTTGTATCAATTGTCTTGTTTTCCGATATAAAATGATATTTTTCATGAATTGATATATAATCCTGGCATTGCATTGTTTTGAGATGGAAATGTAAAACGTTTGACAAATAGCATGCATACACATTCACCTTATGACTTCGTTAAGTTTTATACATTGTGTTAAAGTATATCTACTGGGCTTTAGCTCACCTTACGTGGAAAAAAACTTTTAGATACTAATGATATGCCTCGACCAAGGACATAGCTTAGGAGGACTTAGAGCCAAGAGCTTCTTTTGTTTCTTTTAATGTAATTATTTGTGTACAATCCATGATTTTTAACTGTATTGAGTTGAACTCACATTTGTTGTATCGAAGCATTGACTTGGAAAGATGTAGCCATTAGGGCATAAGCTTATATATATCTCCTTTTATTTCCATTTATGTACACATGTCATATGCTATAGATTCAGGATCTAGGATTTATGAATGTATATATGCATATGTCATCTTTTGTATGAACGAGGAGTATCAATGAAATGTTAAATATAATATTAGTGACACATTCTACGATATATATTATGATGTGGGTTGCTGTTATTATTTCAAGGCATTATAAAGAGTTGGTAAGAAAATCGAAAACACCTAAATAAAACCCCAACAACAATAATATCCCAATATCAGCGAATAGTTAAAGGACTAACTTGATTGACTGCAGATAAAGAATAATGTCATCGATAGAGTAATCCTTGAGATTAGATTTGGTTTTGACCCAAAAGCTACTCTAAGTTTGATGAGATCAAGAATAGATTGCCAATTTAGTTGCACCTTCTCAAAGATGAGTTGGTTCTGAGCATTCCAAATGGTCCACATAACTGCAAATGGGATGGTTTCTCAAATGGTTCGAAACTTCTTGACCATTGACCCTTGCCACTAATTAAGCATAGTTCTCACAGACCCTTGTCCACAGAAATAGCATAATCCCAAGGATGGATTTTGGAGGATACCTACTTTGCGCAGAAGGTCCACAACTTTAGTCTTCCATGCCAAGTAAACCATCCGAAAAATTAGAGTTTGTGAGGAGCTACATTACCCCATATTAGGGACAAAACTATTGGCTTGGGCAATAAGGATGAGAAAAACGAGGTGTACAAAGAGTGAACTAAGAAAATCATTGAAGAGTTGGCTTGCCACTGTATCATATCTAGGTTATCATTGATCAAACTTGAAACTTGCAAAATGCAAATACGAAAAAGTTCAAACTCTACCTCTTCCGTTGGTCTTAATGATCTTCTAAAAATTCCACCATTTATAGTTCCCTTACTCCATCGGTTTAACAAGGACTTACTAGAGGCATTTTTTGAAATTGATATTCTAAAAAGCCTAGGGAAGTCCATTTTGAATGGTGGAGAATCAGTTTAGGGGTCAATCCAAAAGGACATGACATTACCATCACCAACAGTGAGAACAATATTAGAGACAAAGAAACTGAACAAACCTAGACTTCTAGATTCAACTCCCAAAATGTCTTTCCAAACTCTTGATGTGTGATATGTCTATGTGCTGAAAGAAATCCATCGTGACCGATCAACATTGGATTTGCCGCATATGATATTTCTTCAAATAGCATTTCACAATTAAGGAATAAAAGAGAGAGAAGGGTAGGCAAGAAGAGAGGTTTGGAATTCTATCCGAATTTATATATTGACAAGGTGGTGAGTAGGTGGGAATTGGTGATTTACAATTTAGCAAACTATCAATAGTGGAGAGTGACTCACTAGAGGATTAGTTAACTACGGAAGAGGTGCTTGCAGCATTAAGGTTGTACAATGGAAATAAGGCTCCTACTTTGGATGGATTATCTACTTCTTCAAGAATTGTTAGAATGTAATAAAGGATGATTTTACCTTCTTCTAGAACTTTTACTAGCTATCTCATTTGGAGAAGAGCCTGAATGTTACTTCTGTAGCATATTCTGAAACGAAAGAGATAGTAGATTAAGAGATTTTTGACTTATTAGCTTGGTGAGGCCTTGGGGAGTGTTCACAAGTTGGCTAAAGTATTTATTAGCAACAATCAAGGGCTGATCCTCTATATTCGGCAACAATTAATTAGGATCAACTCTATTCCATAATCATTCTTGTGGGGAAGTATTTTGTGAATGACAATACATGGCTAAGGTGGTGCCGAAGTGTCAGTCGAGGTGCCACGTGGCCTGGTCATGCTTGCTGAGATGATCTCGGCTAGGCCGAGATTATCTGTGGAGATGCCGTAATCCAATATAAACAGATAAGGGACAAGTCTTAGAATGGAGGAAGATCTTAGTCTGAATAAGGATAAGGATCAAAGAGAGTTTATCCCTATCTGGCTGAAGGTCCATGATGAGCATTGAGCCTAAGTCCATTGAAGTGAGGCTTTTAAAGGGATCAGGTCACTGCTAGTTATAAAAACAAGGCACCTTCATGGGCCTGAGGTAAGTTATTTTTTGTGAGTTTAAGTACTATTTGTTATCTGTGAAAGATATTGTGATAACCCTGTTCTGTATTGTGCTAATTGGTTCTTATTTTGAATATGATTATCTATTTAATATGATTTTGTGTGCCATTATGTGAAAATATGTGGTTTTGAATTTCTATTTGTTGACCATAGGAATATCTGTTTGATTGTCTGCTTTGGAAATTAAATTAAAGGCCCTATCGGCCACCGAAACCGAAATTGGTCGCGCCATTGTGATTGGCATAATTTTTAGAGCCTACGATGAAGTTTAATTGAAAAATAGATTCCGACCAGATTAAATTGATTAAACTATTAAATTAGTGCCCAATTAGTTATTATTATTAAATTGAATTAGTGGGATTTGTTGTAAAAGGGCACTACACCCTCAATTCTCCTCCTTTGTTGCATTTTGGCTGATCTTGAGCTCTAAAATAGAGAGAGGGCCGGCTAGAGAGAGAGGAAGAGAAACAATTGAAGATTTGCTCAAGAAGCTTGAGTAAATTGAAGGCTAGCTCAAGAATTAACCTTAGTTTGGGAAGATTAAAGCTCCATAGTGAGTAATTCATGAGTTTAGTGTTGTAAAGTATGTATTCAAGCTAGTTGGGTAATTAAGAGTAAGAATTGAAATGGAATTGAGTTGATCATGTTGGATTGAAGGTCAATATATGCATGCATGTATGTCATTGCTTTGAATTTGCATGTTTGGGCTTGAAATATATGATTCATGTAGAGTTTTGGTTAAAACTCATGTTAGAAATCGCCATTTGTATCATCTAGGTTGAGAATTAGGGTAATACATCACATGCATGTACAAACTATAAGAATAGGAGCTTTGAATGCAGGAATTTGCATGTTGAAAATGAGTTTCGTGTCAATTGGGACATGCATGTGTTTGATTTATGAAATTGAGCTCCATATTGATGTAAATGGGTGTTTGTATCATGATAGCATAAATATATTTGAAGTTTGAGCCATAAATTGTAAGTTGGATCGGTTTGAATGCTGGATTTGAGCTTAAGAACTTGGCTGGAAAACCCAGAAAATTTGATGTCCGCTCGAGCGGGGAAACCGCCGCTCGAGCGTGAATTTCGTGCTCCCAGTATTTTTGCAGACTTGGATGTTCGCTCGAGCGGAGAATTTCACGCTCGAGCGAGGAGCTATGTAAACAGGCCTTCAGCTTGAGCGCCATACTTCCCGCTCGAGTGTAATTTTGATGCATCCAGCACTTTTGCAGACCTCATGGGTCCGCTCGAGCGGGGACCCTGTTTTTTGAAATTTTGTTTATGCATTCTGTGTTTCGTTTTCCGTCCTCTTTCACTTCTAAGTACTCTTAGGCATGCATTGAGCATTGTAATTGAGTTGAAGAGATAAGAATGAAGCCTAGAGAGGAAAATGTGAATTTATAACGGATTGAATTGTTTGTGACCCTTTTGTGTTCATGGAATATGTAGGGTCGAGCTCCAGGGCAAACCAACCAATCGATCACTGTGAGTAATGTCGATATTTGAAACTTGTCATTTATCCAATTGCTTATTTCCTTATAAGCCTTATGAGTTTGCCAGTTTGAATTATGGACAAATGTTTGATATGAATAAAAGAATGGGCCAGAGGCCGTTTTGACATGAATGAATGGTCCAGAGGCCGTTTTGACTTGAATGAATGAGCTAGAGGCCGTTTTGACAAGAATGAATGGGCCGAAGGCCATTTTGACATGAATAAACAAGCCAAAGGCCGTTTTGACACAAATGAAAGTTTGAGTAGGCCCAAGGCCAGTTTGTTCGGAACCGTAGTCACTTGATCTAAATTGTGTATATATGTTAAATAGAAATATGAATTGGGCCTAAGGCCGTTTGAAGTATGTTGTTCTACATATCGTTTGTATAACTTCTCTACTTGATATTATTCACTGGGCTATCGCTCACGCTCATTCATGTGTTTGTAGGTGAGTCAAGAGAAGTCCAAACCCAGCCCCAGTGAAGTCTGTGAGGAATAACAAAGGGTTTTGAAGAGTCAGCCCTCACGTCTCACGCACGAGACCCATCTTTGCCTTTTTGTCATTCTGTTTTATTTTGTCATGTGGGCGAAGTCTTGGAATATGTTGTATATAGTTTTCTTAGGTTGACTTAGACTTATATGATCCTGTATGTACAGAACATTGTGTAGTACATATTTTGTTGTGAGTTATTAATATGTATATGTATGGTTTGTGATATGTGCCATGTAAACACAGCTCTATGGACAAAGTTTTAAATTACTTCCGTTTGGCCCCCATTAACTCTGTTAAAATATGTTTGGTTTGGTCTGAGGTCGTAGGTAATCTCATGATTACTGGCCGGTTATGTCCTTAACCTTTGGGGGCGGGTTCGGGTCATGACAGATATTTTTTACTAACTTGATTGTCGGAGTGGCCCCAGGTGGATGAACCATCGTAGAATTCTTATCTTCTTGTTATAGGTTGTTGGGCTTAATCTATTCTGCCGATGCTCTCCAACTGAGTTCTCCTTTTGGTTGTGTGGTCGGAAATCAACACCCATAATTTGGCGCCGTCTGTGGGAACTTAAGGAGAATAGATGGCCAACAACGGTAGGAAGAAAAGGTTGGGGACGACAACATCCACAGTGAAAATAGGGAGCATGCAGATCCTAATGTCAGGAAAGAAAACCACAACAAAGGAGCACAAGATTCGAATCCTGGGGAGAAGGACGTCGACAAAGAGCGTGACGCCCCAAAGAAAGGTGGTTGAGATGAGTATTACAATGAAAGCGACCTCTAGGTATGAAAGGATAGATGCTTGAGGAGAGACAGTGAGATGAAAGGAATGACAAACAAGTTGGCAGACCTACAGTCAGTTGTCAACTTCATGATGCAAAACAACGTGATGTAACCACCAATCCCGTTGCAAGACACGCTGATACCAGCAGCCAAGACTGATGCCCAGAAAGGGGAATAGAAAACAATCCCAGTAGTCCCACAACATAGCAAGGGAAAGGAGCGCTTACATCGGCCGTCACGGGATGTCGGACGAATAGAGTCAATAAGAAGTGAGTCACAGAAAACACCACGAACTAAGGGGACTTATCTCAAAGAACCTTGATATATCCAGGGAAAGGGCCTTTGTTTTGATACAGTGGATGAGGAGAAGTACAAGAGGACGTATAACTACACTGAGAGTAGCGCGCCAAAGAGATTGAAAGTTGTTGATAGACGAGCTCCCGATAGAACGAAGGAGGATATGAGGAACTACCTCTAGAGAAAGCGAATGAATGCCGAGATCACCTCGCTTAGCTAAGGATGCCATTCTCGGTGGAGTTAGACACGTTTGAAGCCTCGAAAAGATTCAACCTACTGAGGTTCTAGATTTACGATGGTAAGTCTGATCCAAACTTCTATGTCGGCTTGTATTTAAATTTGATGGCTTTGTGGAGAGGGAATAAGTAGCTGCTTTGTAAGGTATTCCCCTCATCTTTTGAGAAGATAGCATCAAATTGGTTCCATAAGTTGCCAAAAGGAAATGTGAAGAGTTAGGAAGGCCTGGTCAAGATGTTTGGGGCCAGGTTTGTTAAGAACAAATCACAGCCACTGAGGATGGATTCCGTATTGGCTTTGAAGATCAACGATGGTAAAGGCCTCAGGGCTTATGCCAAGAGATATTACGAAGTGTAAAATAGGATTCCGGGCTGTAACCAGGAGTTAGCGGTTGTGTCTTTTAAGAACGGCCTGGCTGATAAATGCTTGCTTCGAAAGTCACTTGCAAAGAATTTACCGAAGAGCATGGAAGAGCTCATTGCACGAATTAAGAAGTATGTCAGAGCAGAAGAAGACACATCAAAAGCAGGGACATCAAACCAAGAAAGAAGACACAACTCACCGAAGCGACGCCGAGGTAATATCGGTGTTGATAGGCAAGAAACAGGGATGAGTTCTGCATAGGCAGTCAACACAGTATTCAGGATCCCGATCTACAAATTTCTAGAAAGGATCAAGAACTAGCCGTATTACAGAGCGCCGGAGAAGATCCCTGGCGAATTTATGGGAATGAGCGTTGGGAAACATTGTGCTTACTATAATGAGGATGGGCACTTGACTCAAGAGTGTAGGGTTCTAAAGTCGCACTTTAAGGATCCGGTCAGACAGGGTTATCTGAGAGACCTAGTAGATGAGGCCAAGACAAAGAAGAGCATGCAAGGCTTTCCCAGGTGCCAATAGCACCACCTTCACCACCAGTACCAAAGCAAGCAGATGGACCTCGGGTGATCAATGTGATTCACTCAAAGGTCAATGAGAATGATGTACGAGGAAAGACCTAGAGAGTAGGACACCTGCATCATGTGTATCAGGTCTAACAAAAGAAGTCCAGAATAAATGAGTGTCAAGGGCCAATAATTTCCTTTATTGAGACAGACCTAGATATGGTACAGCATCCACACAACGATGCCCTAGTGGTAACCCTGAAGATTGGAGAATGCCAGGTAAGGCGCATACTGATGGACCAATACAACTCTTGTGACATAATATATGTTAGATGTTACAAGAAGCTTGGCCTTCACCTAAACGATCTAGAACAATTCGACAACCCGATGGTTGGATTCAATGGGATGCTGACATGGCCTCTCGGAGCCACGAATTTGGAGGTACAAGCAGGCACCAAGAAGGTAAGCATGGAGTTTACAGTAATTAGCACCCCTTCCCCTTACAATATTATTTTGGGAAGACCATGGTTGCACACAATGAGAGTTGTTCCCTCAATGCTACACCAGCTGTTGCAATTTCTAACCGAACAGGGGATTAAGGAGGTCAGAAGAGACTGGGTGCAGGCGAAAAATTGCTCTATGGCAGCAATGCAGTCCATCTGCAATGTACGAGAAGCAGAGATAGTGGAAATCCGAAGACAAGGATAGAGAGGTCCTAGATGATGTCGGCAAAGAACCATCCAACAAGAGTGAGTAAGCTTTGAAGAAGATTCTGGTCTAAGAAGGTGATGAAGAGTGCTTCTTCCTTCTCGGCTCAAGCTTAGCTGAGGAGAAGGAAAAGGAGTTGGAGACTTTTTTGCAAGCAAATATAAAAGTGTTTGCCTGGATGCCCTATGAGATGCTTGGCATTAACCCTGAGGTCACTTGTCATAGGCTCAATGTGGAAAAATCGGCTAAGCCTGTCATCCAACGAGCAAGAAGGCCAACATTGATACATGTGGAGGTAGTCGAGAAAGAAGTAGACAAGCTGTTGGAAGCCCAGGCCATCTAGGAAGTGAAATAACCTACTTAGCTGTCTAACACAGTGGTAGTGAAAAAGAAGAACAGCAAGTGGAGGGTTTGCGTGGACTTCACCAGCCTGAATAAAGCTTGCCCCAAGGACAGCTTCCCTCTTCCCAAGATTGATCAATTAGTATATGCTACTTCAAGGCATGGGAGGACGAGTTTTCTAGATGCATATAGAGGCTACCACCAAATAACAATGTATGCCCCAGATGACGAGAAGACGACATTCATCACCCCGAAATGACTCTATTGTTATAGAGTGATGCCTTTTGAGTTGAACAACGCCGGAGCGACTTACCAGAGACTGGTCACCAAGATGTTTAAGTATCTGATTAGGAGGACAGTAGAGGTCTACATTAATGACATGGTTGTGAAGACCAAAGAACCAGGGAATCATCTGGCTGACTTGCAGGAGGTCTTTGACATATTGAAGGCTTACCGACTTCAACTCAATGCATCGAAGTATGCATTTGGAGTTGGATCTGGCAAGTTCCTAGGCTACTTGGTGACCATAAGAGGAATACAAGCAAGCCCAGATCAAATCAAGGAGATCCATGATTTAAAGAGCCCAACGATAGCAAAGCAGGTCTAGATCCTGACCGGCAAGGCAGCAGCCTTAAATAGGTTCATAAGCCAGAGCTTAGATAAGTGCAAACCCTTCTTCCAACTGCTAAAAAAGGCCACAGATTTCCTATGGACGGAAGAGTGCGAAGTCGCCTTGGCCGACTTGAGGAGGTATTTAACAACCCCATCAGTGTTGTCAAATCCAATACCTGGAGAAGAACTATTCCTGTACTTGGCGGTATCGGACCACGCTATCAGCGTGGTGGTAATCCACGAAAAGGAGGGGGAACAGAGGACAATGTACTACGTCAGTAAGACCCTAGCAAGTGTAGAAACCAGGTACCTGCCTCTGGAAAAATTGACACTAGCCCTAGTGATGGCTTCTAAATAGTTGAATCACTACTTCTAAGCCCACAAGATTGTGGTGCTAACTGAACATCCCCTAAAATCCCTACTACAGCATGGGGACTTAACAAGCAGCATAGCTAGATTGGCAGTGGTACTGGGCTAGTACAACTTGGAATTCAGGCCTAGAACAGCAATCAAGGGCCAAGTTCTGGCCGGCTTTGTGGCCAAGTTCACTCCTGGCGCGATCCCAAGGTGGGCTCCAATGAGTCCGGCTTAGAATGTCCAAGTGAACAAGAGGAAAGCCAACTAGGGCTAAAAAACCCCACACTAGTAGCGCAGAAGGAGAAGTAAAGCCAAAACCCTGCGATATCTACATCGGAGACTCCTTCAAGCTCTTCGTCGATGGCAACTCCAACTAATAAGGAGCGAGGGCAGGAGTAGTGTTGGTATTGCCAGATGGACGAATGATAGAACAATCTATTCGTTTGGGATTCAAGGCCTCAAATAACAAAGCAGAATATGAGGCGCTGATTGTAGGGCTGAAACTAGCAGCAGCCATGAAGGCCCATGAAGTGGTAGTCTTCTGCGACTTCTAGCTTATTGTGAATCAAGCAACGAACGAATATGCTGCCTGAGATGAGAGGATGATAGCCTATGTCAAGGAAGTTGTCAGGCTGTTAACACTATTTGAGAATTGCCGGCTATAGCAAGTTAGCCGAGATAATAATAGTCATGCCAACGCCTTGGCTAACTTGGCTAGCACGACAAAATTAGGTGAGGCAAGAACAATAATAAGTGATTATTTGTTAGGCCCAAGTATAGAGCCCCTCATCACAGAATATGAAGCAATGTGTATAGAGATGGGTCCAAGTTGGATGAACGCCATAGTTGTGTTTCTCAGAGATGGTAGGCTGCCAGGAGACAAAAAAGAAGCACACAAAATCATATTGAAGTTGACCAGGTTCTGCCTGTCAGTAGAAGGTCATCTCTACAGAAGGTCCTTCACTGGGCCCCGTTTGAGATGTGTGCATCCATCCCAAGTTGATGACTTTCTATATGAGATCCATGAAAGTGTATGCAGAAGCCATGTTGGATGTAGATCACTTGCTCATAGGGTCATTTCTTAAGGATACTGGTGGCCCTACATGCAGAAGGACGCTGAAGCCTACGTGTGGAAATGCAAGAAGTGTCAAAGGTTTGCACCTTTGATATACTAGCCAGTTGTAGACTTGAATCCAGTATCCAGTCCCTGGTCATTTGCCCAATGGGGCATGGATCTTGTTGGGCAATTACCCCAAGCAACTGGACAAAGAAAGTTCCTGCTAGTAACAATTGACTGCTTCACGAAGTGAGTAAAGGCTGAACCCTTGGCCAAAATCCAAGATGTGGATATGAAGAATTTCATCTGGAAGTACATAATCACTAGGTTCGGAATCCCAAGAGCCATTGTGGCAGATAATGGCACCCAGTTTGACAGTAATCAAGAGGTTTTGTGCAAAGTATAAGATTAAGAATTATTACTCTACTCTTAGTTTCCCCCAGAGTAATGGCTAGGCCGAAGCATCCAACATGACCATCTTGGATAGGATCAAGAAGAGGCTGGAAGCAGCCAAGGGAAATTGGGTGGAGAAATTGCCCAATGTGTTGTGGGCATATCAGACTACGCCAAGGAGATCTACTGGAGAATCTACTTTTGCCATGGCTTATGGCACTGAAACAGTCATCTCTTTAGAGATCGACATCCTTGGAATCAGAACCCAGGGAGTGGAGAATGGAACCAACGAGGCATTCCTTGCTTGAGATTTGGATCTGTTGAAAGAAAGAATGGAGAGAAAAGCAATTCGGTTGGGGGCATACCAACAGTAGCTTGCTAGGGCATATAACAAAAAGGTCAATCCTAGAGAATTTTAGATTGGGGACCTTGTCCTTAGAAAAGTTGTTGGAAATAAGAAGGATCCTAAGGAGGGCAAGCTTGGCCTAAACTGGGAAGGACCATATTGCATCATCTCTGTTGCCGGCAATGGGGCATATTGGTTAGAAGACAGTAATGGCAAGGAGTTACCAAGACCCTGGAACACTTGCAATTTGAAGTTTTTCTACCATTAGTTTTTGTTTTTTGAGATTTATGTAATGATTTTATTAGCCGAAGTTTTAATAAAATGCTAGTTTGATTTTGTCTTTATGAATTTTTGTTGAAACTTGTATGATAGGACTGAATAAGTCTTATGACGATGTTTCCGAATGAAACATGATGAATAACTTAGACTTGCCATCATGGTAGAGTTGAATTAAGTTGGTGATGTTTCTGAATGAAACATGACGAATAACTTAGACTTGCCATCATGGTAGAGTTGAACTAAATTGGTGATGTTTCCGAATGAAACATGACGAGTAACTTAGACTTGTCGTGACAACAGAGTTGAACTAAGTTTGATCTAGTCAAATTGACAGCAACACCGAGGTAGAAAACCTCGGCTAAGAATTGTCAGAATCAGACTTCAACAAAAATCTAGAGATGCTTGCTTAATGTGAACATAAGTGGTACTTAGGTTCACATTAGGGGTGCAGGGAGCAGGAATGAGGAATGGGCTTAACAATTGTCAAAATTTTAGAAAATTTTTACAGGTTGAAGTTAGCTGAGGTAACCAAATGAGGGGATACCCGAGGTATTTGTTACCCGAGATAACCAACTTGGTTGTCAGGCAGTTATTCAAAGCCCAAAAAGAAACAACACTTGTTGAAAGTCATTCAAAGACTTTTTACAAAGTGCCAGTTGGTTGAGATCACAACAAAAGATGTCCTTCGAGGTGACTAAATAAGGTTGCACCTGAGCTAATATGGGTCCGAGGTTCTCTAACCCGAAGTGATTATACAAAAAGTTGTACTTAAGAGAAGTACAAAAATTCTCTATATATGGAAGCATACAAGACAGTGAAAGCATAAGGAGACAGACATTCAACACTTAGAAGAAAAAGTAAAGCATGCATTCAAAGAGAAAACTTGTTCAAATACAGAGAAAGAGGCACTTCGGTCTGGCATAAGGATAACTTGTTCAGTTACAAAGATGACACTTTGGCCCAACAAAAACAAAAAGAAGACTTGCATTCAAAAATGAAGTTTCGATTATAGCAAAAGGCACATTGGCCAATCAACAGCAAACATTGTTTACAAGCAAAAAGATTACGAATACTAAAAAGAAGAAAAGTACAAGTAAAGAAAAAATTCTAAATGCTGGAGTCATTGGCATTGATTTCGGATTGCCCAACCACGGCTATTGGCATTGTGCCAGCCTCGGCTGGTAATGCTCTATCATTCTCTGCCGCTATGTCGGCATCAATCTCCAACAATGTTTGGTCAAGACTCTTCTCGACCATATGAACTTCCGCCTCAAAAATGGCCCTCTGAATGGAGTTTTCTCTTTGGACCTCATCCTCTTCCTCTCAGGTCAAGTCCAGGACTTAATCGTTAAGGGTTAGGGACTTGGCCATGGCATTAACCTCGGCCTCAGTTGTGGCCTCAACTTCGGCGTCCACCTCGTCTTCGTCTTCGGCCTCAACCTCAGAAGTATCAAAAGAAGGGGGGAATGGAACTTGTAGTTTGTTGATATCCTGAAGTGGAGAGTCGACGAGATTCGACAATTAGTTGAGAGTAGCCGCCCAGCCTAAGTAGTAGCCTTTGTTGCAGGCCTGGTTAACTTGCTCTTTGTATTAGTCGTGGACGGCGGCTTGCCCCTCTTCAAAGGCTTTCTCATCGACCGCTTTGATCTCAGCTTCCTTCAACTTGATGGCCTCCTGTAGCTTGGCCTCAACCTCTGCTGCTTTGACCTTGGTTGCCGTAGTGTAGGCCTTGGCAGCTTCAACAACGATCTCAGCAGTTTCGGCTTTAGCCTCGGCTTTGTTTTGAGCAGCCTTGGTCTTACCCAACAAACTCCGGTTGCTAGTCTCGGCCTAGTTAAGTGAAGAAAGGAGTTTCGTAGCTCCGTGAGTTTTCTTTACCAACTCATTCTTCATCATCTCGGTCTTGACCGCATACGAATGTGTATGTTGGATGGCCTACAAAGAATAGAACGAATTAGTAAAATTTGGCTAAGTATTGGAAAACAAAAAGGAAATAGTAAGAAACTTACCAAGATAGAGTGTTGCATCATTAGTGCAAAGTTTTCATACTCATGGAGATTGGCCATATGGTTTATGTCGACCGGAAGGAGAATGACCGTGGACAGAGTGGTGCTGACCTCTATGTTTTCGATCACACTGTCCCCGGCTGTCAGAGGTCGGTCACCAACCATGACCTCAAGGGCACAAGTCTGATCACGGGGGAAGCCGCTGCTACCCTATGGGCAATCAGATCTGGGCTTCTTCAATGGTGGGGTGTCAAATGTTACGGCCTCGACTGTCCTCTTTTTGGATTCGGCCAGTTTTGATATCGGCACAGAGTTCTCAAGATCCTTCTCAGATTCAGAAGGAATCTAAGTCACTGTGGCCTTAGCCTTGGCCTTCTTCATTCACTTTGGCTTTGGCTTGGACTGAGATGGAAATGAGGAGGATTGAACAGTCACAACCCCTGGGATGTTGGCTAGGAGGTCCTCAACAACGGCTAGTTTGCAACCGATCTCATCGGTGGTTGCAGCAACGATAACTTTGGTACCAAAGTGGATTGCAGGAAGGGCGATAGCAGGATTAGCTGGATCTAAAGTCGATGCCTCTGAATCTCAGTGTTTCCAGCTGCAAGTCCTACCGGCCAGTGCGTTCGCTGGAGCTCGGCGTCAGCGTCGGCGTCGACGCTGACATGGTGGAATAAGTTGGAGGGCAGAGGTGGATGGCTGGTCTACTAGATTAGACGTGGATGCCTAGTCCGGCCTTGTTGATGAGGTGGCTGGCGGAGTCGTGGCAGATGGAGGAGTCTTGCTTCATTTGGGAACGTCGGGTAGGGGAGACTTGTAAGTTGGTACATAGTTGAGTAGCAATGGGCTTTGCGTTTCTCAATTGGCAAGCCCAAAATCCTTTTCATATCTCAGCTTGGGGAAAAAGTCTGGTGGAAATCCTTTGATGGTTGAGGAAGAATTGTAAAAACAGAAGAAAGACCAAACTTCATAACATATATAAGAGATAGATACAGCAACATGAAAGAATTATATTTTGTACTCAATTCTTACCCACATCCTCTCTAAACACCGATCGGTGCAGAGGAAAGAGATGAAGATCGTCATCAAGTGCAAATTTCTAATTACCCGAGACAATCAGGTAGTCATCTCCAGCACCTTTGTTGGAGTCAGGAAGGTCGATTATGAGTTTGTAAGCGGTGGATCTGGGCTTGAGGTAGTAGGTGTAGCCACTGGCTGACTTAAGGCCACACATGATATAACAGAATTGGATATCGGCTAAAGTAATCTTAGCGTTTTCTCAACATGCCAGTTTGATTATGCCATTGATAACCCTAAATGAGTTGACGGCTAGTTGCATGAGGTTAAGTTTGTAGTAATGAAGGACTTCTCAGAAAAAAAATGTCTAAGGGAAACCGAAGTCCACACTCAATAAACGCAATTATGGGGAATGTCATGTAGTCTTTTCCAAGCATAACGGTGTCTTTCTTCCTGGCCAACTTGAGGTGGACGTCGACTGGGATGGAGAACTCCCGGCGAAAGTATTCTAGCTTGGTCGGGGTGTTTACCCTCTACCTATACATACCCATAATGTCGGCTTGAGGTAATCGGTACTGGATTTCAGAGAAAAGTGGTTGATTTGGGTCTAAAGACCTCGGCTAAACCCTAGAGAGCACTAGAGTGAGGGTTTTTGAAGATCAAGGGGAGGATTGTGTTTTAGTTTTCCTAAATTGTAAAGATTTCTACAGCAAACCCAAGCCTAAAAGCTATGGAAACAAGAATCAAGGCCAAAGATCCGAAAATAAGCAAGACAAACAAGAGAAGAAAAAAAAAAAAAAGAATCAAACTAAGGCAAAACAAGAACACAAATGCAAGAGGGACGTACTCAGTGTACTGATAAAATTCAAGATACGAGAAAAGCCAGTAGGCAAGAAGATGGAAATGTTAACACAGCGTATGAAACAATTTTTAAAACATGAACAGATAGAATCAGGCCCAGGGATAAGCACAAAACATTCACAATGTGTGTAATGGATTAATGTATACTTTGATAAACAGTGAAGATTTGAATATATAGATATAAGATTCCATAGCAATACAGGTGCAAGAACAAAGGTAGATTCATTGAAAGAAAAATAAAAAACTGAAAGTAGAGCAAGGAGATTCAGTGACTTACAGAACGAAGACGAAGAAGTGGACGTCGGGGTGAGGTTCGTTGGAGTCAGATGACGGTGATGATTGGAACCAATCAAAGAAAAACTCACCTGAGGAGACGAATGAAATGGTTACAGAGAGCTCAAAAGCACAACAATGGAGGTTTGGGAGTTTAGAGACAAAAAATCTGAGACAAAGAGAAAGCTTGAAATTGTGAAAGTGAATAGACGAAGAGACAGAAATGGAGTATTGTCAAAAATAAAAAAAAGTATGCAAAATGTAATGAGATGCCTTGGACGACGTGTTTGTCAGGTGACGTGGACAGAAACGACGTGACCTGATAGCACGTGTCAGGTACAAACCAATGAGAATGGAACACGTGGAGGAAACGGTTAAAAAGACTATGCGTGACAGCTCATGCGCAGTTAGAACCCTGAAATTCTTGAAGTAGTGAGGCAATAACCTCGGCTAAAGGAGTGACCTCGGTTGAGATGTTTAAAGAACTTGATTCTTGGTTCTTGATCTGTGATAAAGTGGCCAGTTGAGTCATGGTTACTTGAAGCTGATGAGTCATGATCATGGTCAGAGAGATGAATGAAATTTTGAGCCGATATGTCATGTGGACAAACGATGTAGGTTCCATCACCTTAGATTGCCGAGGTAATAGAACCTAGCGAGGTGATGGAACCTAGGGGCAGTTGTGGAGAAGTATTTTGTGAATGATAGCACGTGGCTAAGGTGGCGCTGAAGTGTCAGTCAAGGTGTCATGTGGCCTGGTCATGCATGTCGAGATTATCTCGGCTAGGCCGAGGTTATCTATGGAGATGTCATAATTCGAGATAAACGGATAAGGGACAAGAGTTCTAGAACGGAAGAGGATCTTAGTCTAGATAAGGATAAGGATCAAAGAGAGTTTATCCCTATCTAGCTGAGGGTCCATGATGAGCATTGAGCCTGAGTTCATTGAAGTGAGACTTCTAAAAGGATCAGGTTACTGCTAGTTATAAAAGCAAGGCACCCTCGTGGGTTTGAAGTAAGTTCTTTCTTATGAGTATAAGCACTATTTACTATCTGTGAGAGATATTGTTTACTGACTTGATTGTCGGAGTGCCCCCAAGTGGACGAACTATTGCTGAATTCTCATCTTCTTGTTATGGGTTGTTGGGCTAAATCTATTCTGCCCATGCTCTTCAACTGAGTTCCTCTTTTGGTTATGTGGTCGGAAATCAACACCTACAATTCTTCTTCCATATTCCTATTCCGTGATCATAGACAATTTATTCTCCTTCCATATCCATCCTAGTTGTTAGGGATGTAATCGGTTCGGGACAGTCGGTGTTTAGGTGAAATTTTGCACCGAACCGATAATGTCGGTTTTATTATATTGAAAACCAATACAGACCAAATTTTTTATCAAACCGCACTGATTCAATCGGTTCGGTTCCATGCAGTTTAATCGGTTTAAATGCTTTCAAATTAAGTCATTTCTTAAATTTATAGTATAATAAATAATTTATATAAAAATATTAAATTAACCATTTGTACACAATTTTAATCATATCTAATCTAACCATTCACAAAAATACAAATAAAAAATTAATAAATACTAAGGCTTGAAGCTTTTAGTGAATTAGAATTAGAAACAAAATATAATTTCAGAATCAAAGTCTTGACATCAAAACAAAACCAAAACTTAAAACAATCATCCCATAAGTCTAAACCACAAGTCTATCAAATAAAGTCAAAATATTCATTATATATTTAATATATATTATATGTAAATATATTCGGTCGGTTTCGGTGCAAATCGGTGTATAGTATACCAAAACCGACACCGAACCGAAAATTTAAAAAAAATTAATTTCCAAAACCAAACAGACCGATTTATATTAAAACACCGACCAAATATGACCGGTTCGATCGGTTTAGTCGGTTTTTTTTATTTTTCTTACATCCCTACTAGTTGTTTGTATGTTCTTCCTATATATGTGTAGTTGTGTTCTATAATTAAGACATTGAGAAATAAAATTGTATTCATCAAAAATACATTTTATCTGTATTTTTTGTAGGAAAAAATATTAAATGATAAAATAATAGGATAAAGTACAACAGCCATCTTGCCCCACTAGAAGCAAAAGGAGATATCTCTCCCAAACATGATTACAAGAAATTATCCCAAAATATTATCTATTCATTTAAGAAAATCATTGACAAATAATCCTTACACCTTCACCTATTTTCACTCAATAGCTTGCCGAGACCATCACCAGATCAACAATCTCTCTCCATTTAGAGGAAGATTTTGTTGTTAGGTACTTGTCACTAAGGTTGAAAAGGGTAATGGGTGATGCAATATATGAAGCTAGTTTGATGACTTTATATAGTTTGTCAATGTCAATTGTCAATTCTTATTTTTTCATGAATTGAAATAGTTTAAACTTATTTCAAATTGTGTTCTTTAACAATGGCTTACTCCATTTGAACTATTACAAAGTAGTCATCGACTAAAGGACCCAATGAAAGGTGGATGAACAAAAAATGTCTATCTAGATTGCTTTGTTGGTTGTTTCACACATAAAGTCCTTTCAACCCTGTCAAATAATCACTACAACAAAGTTGGTCTTTAAAGAAAAAATAATTTTGTCTCTAAAAATCAAATTTTCATCACCAAAATAATCATTGATGAAATAATTTCGTCACCATCTTCGTCACCTATCACTTGTCACTAAAAGTAGCCAGAGACGAAAATAGTTTCGTCACCTATTATTGGTATTCAGTGATGAAATTTTTCACTAAAATTAGATGGTATTTTATTTTTATCATTTTATCCACAATTTTTTTTGTCACTAAAAATAGGAAGAGGTTTAAGTAATGAAATTTGTCAACACCAAAACTTCTACGACATAGTTTTAAGTGACGAAAAGATTCATCATCGAAATGACTACAAAATTGTACAAAATTATTCCTCATAAAATGGTTGTTTTGTAACTCTTAACGATAATTTTTTTTTCGCCACTAATAATAACTAAAATTAAAGATATCTGAGTTTAATATTTTCAATTTATTTTACTAAAAAAAATCATGTACATTTAGAAACTTATTCATTTTCTTAAAGCAGTTACTAATCATTGTTAATTGGTTAAGACATAAAATTTTCTTCATTAACCAAAGTCAAGATGGTCAAAACTTAAAGAATTGTGAGTCCTACCAAAATTATGGGACTCAACCCATTTCAAAATATGGTTCACACCAAAAGAGAAGTGTCCACCCATTTTGATAGTTGATTCTGCCCAAAAAATTAGGTCGCACAAGGACATATGTCAAAATCTCATAAGAAGATAGGAATTGTGGACAATTCAAATTTGAAATCAAATTACTTTCATAAATAAGAGACAAATTCCTCTTTTCTAAAATTATAAATCAACTAAATATTAATTTAACATGGTTTCAAAAATTAATACCCCTCCATTGAGCCTATAAATAGAGGCTTTCATTTCATAGAGAAAGGGACATTTTGACGAACTATATGTGAAAGCTCCCAAGCAATCTTGGGCCAAGAGTTTCTCAAGCACCTCAAAATTTTTTCTTAGAGTTCTATCCAAAACTCTAAGGACTCTATTGAAAGATCATAAAACACTTCAACTACATGTCGATCCATCCACGTTCTCCCATAGCTAGCACACTCTATGCTTTAAAGCTTGTAATGACACAAGTAGAATTTCTTATTTCAGTGGTTATTTTGAAGTTTTGACCAAGAACAAGCTATTCCAGCTTTTGATCAAGTCTTCTTCACCCTCCAGTGGCGACTCTAAGAATTTTTATAGATGAAGTCACCCTAAAAATAAAAATAAATAATATCTTTTAAACTAAACAAGTAATTCTGTTTGGCTTTGAATTTTCAAAAATAATTTTTGAGTTTTTGATGAATTTTTTCATAATTTAGTCAAATTTTTTATTTTTTTATTTTTGGATGAACCTAACCTAGATGCAGTTAAAAAATAAAATATTTATAAAAAAAATAAATTTAATAAACAGAAAAAACAAATGGAAATTTAACTCGCAAACACACACTCACATGCACATGTGTTGTGTGTGGCGTGGACGATGGGTTGTGTGACGCTTGATGGCATACTTTACATTTAGCATGGAGGCATCGGCATCATGGAAGCATTTTCCTATTTACTATAGAAAACTTGGTGGCAGTGACGTGGCATGATCAAACATGGAGCACAATTAGCATCACGTGGCAATGAGATGGCACAACCGATTAGATGGTAGCGTGTCTAACCACCATCGGTGTGATCGCACAAGCCGACGATGCAGATGGTACCCGATCATGATTGTGTGTATCCAATCATTACAACCATTCAAGTAAGATGAGATTTTTCGTTGTCAAAGTACAATTGAATAGTCAAATATGATAAGGGGCAATCAAAGATCATGGCCCTTCCTATCAGGCGCAATGAGTGTGGGTACACATTCTTAGTAGAGTATGAGACCTAATTAGTTTATTAAAAATATTTAATTTAATTTGATGTTTGTTATAATATATTTTTATATATTATATTTAATTTTTGGAGGTTTAATGGGCATTTAAAAATCTTTTTAGTGACAACTAGGACTTTGATAAAAAATAAAAAATAAAAAACCTTTTTTATTTTGGAGGAGACAGCGACAAATTGTTTTTCCAGGTGGATAGTGCTTGGTGAAATTCAATTCCGTGGATTTGCTTCGGTGGTGGATATTTTGCTTTGCTTCTACAACCAGTTTCGATTTAGTTTTGAAGGACTATTTTGGAGTATTTTGGCAGTCACTGTGTGGTTGATTTGGGTTATTATTTTAGGTCTTCTTCAACTCTGTTTCGAAGACTTTTGTTCATCTATTTTGTGAGATCTTTCATTTTATTTATTTGTGATTATTTAGAATTTACCTAAGGACGATTTGTGAGACTATTCGTGTCTCATTTGTAATCATTTAAAAATTATTGGTTAATAGTGGAATCAGATTTTAGTCCCGTGGACGTACCTCACATTAAGGGAAGTAAAAATTCTTGTATCATCGTTGATTTAATTTTTCCGCATTAGTTTTTTATTTCCATTGATTGATTTACTTATGGGAAATCATCTATTTTTCTTAACAACTAGTATCAGAGTTTACGGTTTATTTGGACTTATTTATTTGTGTAAATCAATGGAGGGAATGTAAGTCGTATGTCTAGCTTTAATAGAAGCAATTGGGTAACTTAGAAAACTAAAATGGAGGACATATTATTTTGTAAAGATTTGTATGGGCCCATTGAGGGTGATAGTGGCAAACCCGAGGGTATTAAAGATAATGAATGGAAGAGGCTTAATCGAAAAGTCGTTGGTGTTATCCGTTAATGGATTGATGACAGTGTATTTTATCATATTGCTACTGAAATTTCAACAAATAATTTATGAAAAAAAATTAGAAGGTTTTTATGATAGAAAATTAACCACAAATAGAGCTTTTCTGTTTCGTAAGTTGGTTAATTTAAAATATAAAGATAGCAGCCTCATTCCAGAAAATTTGAATGAAGTAAAGAATATTGTTAACCAACTTACTTCTATGAAAATTATTTTTTATGATAAGTTGCAAGTTTTGATGCTACTTAGTTTCTTACTTGAAAGTTAGGAGACTTTGGTTATGACGGTTAATAATTTGGCGTCCGATGGAGTTGTCACAATAAGTCAGGTCACTAGTAGCTTGTTGAATGAAGAAAGTAGAAGAAAATTAGCAGGTTCTTCTCATTCGAAGGCATTTGTTGTGAAAGGCCGAAGCAAAACAAGGGGGAGAAGTAAGACTCCTTATAGTCGTGATCAAAGCTGTGACAAATCAAGAGATGGTTCTTTTTCAAAAAAAAAAAAAGACATTAAGTGCCATTATTGCCATGAGAAATGGCACATGAAGCGAGAATGCCAAAAGCTCAAGAACAAGGAGAAAGGGTATGACAAAAGTGTGGATAAAAAGCAAGAAGATACAACACTGGTTACTACTGATGGTAATCTCATGACTGTTTGTGAAGATGATTGTGTCAATTTTGTAGGCCAAAAGAGTAATTGGGTGATTGATTCTGGTGCTTCTTTTTATGTGACTTCTCGGGTTGATTTCTTTACTTCATACACCAAAGGAGATTATGGTTGTGTTCGAAAGGGTAATGAAGGTTCGTCCAAGATTGTTGGCATGGGTGATGTTTGTTTGGAAACAAATTTAGGCTGTAAGTTGTTGCTTAAAAATGTGAGACATATTCCCGACATTCACCTCAATTTGATCTTTACTGAAAAATTAGATGATGAAAGCTACAACAACAAATTTGGTGAAAGAAAATAGAAGCTCACAAAAGGTTTTTTGGTGGTGGCTAAGTGCAAGAAGGCTCGCACACTTTGTTCGATGTAAGAAAAATTTTGCAAAGGTGTTATTAATGCACTTGAGGATGATACTTCTACCGAATTGTGGCACAAGTGGCTTGGCCACATAGTGAAAAAAGGCTTCAAATTTTGTTCAAAAAAGAGTTTCTACCCAATTTGAAAGGTACGCATCTTAAAACTTGTGTTTATTGCTTGGTGGGTACACAACATATTGTTTCTTTTCATAAAAACGTTGCTTCTGGAAAAGAAAATTTTTTGGAGTTGATTTATTCGGATGTTTGTAGTCCTTTAAAAGTTAGAACACATAGTTGTGCACTTTATTTTGTTGCTTTCATTCATGATTTTTCAAGGAAAGTTTGGCCTTTTGCACTAAAAACTAAAGATCATGATCTAGATGTGTTTAAGCATTTTCAAGCCATAGTTGAAGAAGAAACAATGAAGAAATTAAAGTGCATCTGAACAGACAATAGTGGTGAATACATTAGGTCATTTAATGAGTATTGTTGCAACCAAGGTATTTGGTACCAAATGACAGTTAAGAAGACTCATCAACAAAATGGCATTGCCGAGAGGATGAACTGCACCATTATGGAAAAAACAAGGTGTCTGCTTCCACATGCTAAATTGCCAAGATCCTTTTGGGGTGAGGCAATGAGGACAGCGGTTGACGTGATCAATTTGTCTCATTCCTATCCTTTGAATGGTGATGTTCACGAAAGAGTTTGGACCGGCAAAGATGCGTCTTATGAGCACTTAAGAGTGTTTGGTTGTCGAACCTTTGTTTACATTCCAAATGATGAGAGGTCCAAGCTTGATAGCAAGTCAAGACAATGCATTTTCCTTCGCTATGGGTGTGATGAATTTAGTCATAGATTGTGAGATTCGGTCGACAAGAAAGTTATTCAAAGCCATGATGTTATGTTTCTTAGAAACTAAACAATTGAAGACTTTGGCAAAGGTGATCAACCGGAGCTAAAAACTAGTGATCTTATTGACATGGATCTATCTCCTTCATCTTCAGTGGATGATGAAAATGGAGGAGATGTGCAGCCACCTCTTGAAGATGTAGATGATGATGTTATTCCAAATGAAGTTGAGCCCAAACTTAAGGAAGAGTATCAAACTCAAGAAACGTCACCACAGCTTAAGTTGAGAAAATCTACAAGGGACTAGCAACCTTGGAAAAAGTAGTGTTGATATTCAATCAAGGGGAGTACAAGAGCTACCAAGAAGCAATTGAGGCATGCAAAGAAAGATGATTGGAAAAAGGCCATGAAAGAGGAAATGAATTCTTTGCTTGAAAATCACACTTATGATTTAGTGAAGTTGCCAAGGTGAGGAAAATTTTGAAAAATAAGTGAGTTTTCAAATTGAAGAATGATGGCAAGAATCCAAGGTACAAGGCACGCCTTGTTATGAAAGGTTTTAGGCAAAAGAAAGGTATTGACTTTGATGAAATTTTCTTGCTGGTTGTGAAGATGTCTTCTATTCGGGTTGTACTTGGCATGGCCGCAAGTATGAACCTTGAAGTTAAGTAACTTGATGTGAAGACCGCATTTCTTCATGGCGACCTTGATTAAGAAAGTTACATGAAGCAACCAGAGGGTTTTGTGGAGAAAAGGAAAAAGAAATTTGTTTGCAAATTGAAGAAAAGTTTTTATAGCTTCAAACAAGCGCCACGACAATGGTACAAAAATTTGACTCTTTCATGATGAATAATGGTTTTTTTAAAACCACTTCGGATCATTGTGAAAAAAATTTCGAATGGCAAATTTATTATTCTTTTACTTTATGTTGATAACATGTTAATTATGGGTCAAGATTCTATCATGATTAACAAGTTGAAGTTAGAGTTGAGCAAATCTTTTGCCATGAAATATTTGAGGCCCGCAAAGCAAATACTTGGTATAAAGATTGTTCGTGATCGAAAGAAGGGACTGATTTGGTTGTCTCAAGAAAGCTACATCGAAAAAGTTCTTGAGAGGTTCAACATGAATAAAACAAAGCCAGTTGGTCATCCACTTGTGGGTCACTTCAAGCTTAGTTCAAATCAATGTCCTACAAGTGAGAAAGGCAAGGAAAAAATGCTAAAAATTCCTTATGCTTTAGCGGTTGGTTCTTTGTTGTACGCCATGGTTTGTACAAGACCGGATATTGCTCACGCCGTTGGCGTGGTGAGTTATTTTCTCTCAAATTCAGGTAAAGAATATTGGGCAACGGTGAAATGGATTCTAAGGTATCTTCGAGGGACTGCGAAGGTGTGTTTGTGTTTTGGGAATGGTAAGCCGATACTTGATGGGTTCACAGATTCTGACATGGCCAGTGATGTTGATTCTAGGAAATCTACTTCGGGGTATTTGATGACATTTGCAGGAGGAGCTATGGCATGTCAATCTAAATTACAAAAATGTGTTGTTTTCTCAACTATCGAACCTGAATTTATCACCATTACAGAAGCTTGCAAAGAAGAGTTATGGTTGAAGAAATTTCTACAAGAGTTGGGTTTGAAGCAAGACAAGTATGTGTTTTATTGTGATAGTCAAAGTGCTATTCATTTGAGTAAAAATTCTACTTTTCATTTGAGTAAAAATTCTACTTTTCATTCGAGATCGAAACACATTAATGTGAGATACCATTGGATTCATGATGTATTAAATTCAAAATTTTTACAACTCGAAAAGGTTCACACGGATGATAATATTTCAGATATGTTGACTAAAACTTTGTTGAGGAACAAACATTTCAAGTGTCGAACTTTGGCAAGTATGGTTGATGGTTTCACCTAAGTCAATAGGGGGAGAATTGTTGGGTATTCTGCTTTGCTTCTACAATCTGTTTCGGTTTAGTTTTGAAGGACTATTTTGGAGTATTTCAGCAGCCACTGTGTGACTGATTTGGGTTATTATTTTGAGTCCTTTTCAACTCTGTTTCGAAAACTTTTCCTCATCTATTTGGTGAGGTCTTTCCTCTTATTTATTTGTGATTATTTGGAATTCATCTAAGGGTAGTTTGTGAGACTATTCGTGTCTCGTTTGTAATCATTTGAAAACTATTGGTTGATAGTAAAATCAGATTTCGGTCCTGTAGACGTACCTCACATTGAGGGAATCACGTAAAAATTCTTATGTCGTTGTTGATTTAATTTTTATTTCCATTGATTGATCTACTTGTGAGAAATCATCTATTTTCCCTCACAACGAGATCTATAAATAGGCATGCAATGAGGTCATCACATTCATTCCAATGTCCAGAATTCAGAGATCAACTTTGAAATTCATTCTCTCTCTCTCTCTCTCAATTTTTCAATCAAAAGTTTTATGCATTCTACTTTCTGGTATTCTATTTCTATTATTATTGAGAGGGAGATTTATGATCTGGAATTGGCCCGAGGTAACGGCCGAGCAGGTTGAGAGCTTAATGGTGCATCTAGCCGAGATGACCTGCGATCCGCCCAGAGATGGGCTGCCAGGATTTGGGCCAGGCAGGAGTTGGGCCAAGTATGTGCCGCCCTAGACCGTAAAGAAGCTGCTTGGCAAGGCAGTGCTCGGTTCGACCGAGCTGCTTGATCAGGCGATGGTGGAGCCAGTCAAGCTGAGTGACCGGCGCCCGGAAAGGCGTGGTTAGCCGAGGTAATCGTTTGATCGACAGGAAGGCCGAACACAGGAGATGCCCCGGGCTCGGCTTTGCCGAGATGCCGCCTAGCCCGGTTCTTCTTGGGCTTAGCCAGTGAAGTGCTTCAGTATGAAGCACAGCACGGCCGTGGATAGAGCAGCTCGGCTGCCGAGCTCCAGCTGAGAAGGCAAGCAGTTGAGATTAGGTGATGTTTAGCAAGGTTTACGTTGACAGATGGGATAGCGGAGCCACGTGTCAGGAGATGACTGGGAGTGGATATGGGGCGCAGAGGGTATATAGGCATGTCTGCGCCCCCCATACGCGGACAGACGAACACTTTTGTAAGACATTCTTACACTCAAACACTCTCCTCTCTCTCTCTATCCCAAGGTGTGTGCTAACTTGATCGTCGGAGGGTTTTTCCGGCCACACACCGCCGGGTAGCTCACCGCCATTGTGCTTTCAGGTGATCGGACAGAAACGAAGCTTGGAGGAAAGGAGTACGGGCTTGCCGAAATATTTGCTCCCCGTACAATTGGCGCCTTCTGTGGGAAGCTTTGCAGATAAAACCTTGTCTTCCAGGCTCATCCGATCGCTTTCTATGGCGAACAACGAAGAGATTCCGCTGTACACCATCGATGGAGTTACTCCGGAGTCGGGCAGATGGAGAGAGGGACACCCCACCATTACTCTGATGGGGGATTTGGAGACATTCCTAGGAGGACAGTCGAGAGACATGCGGGATAAGCGCGGAAGAAGTCATGGTCATTCACGGAGTCCAGACGGTCACCGGCGGAGGAGAGACTCACACGCCAGACGTCTGGAAAATAAGCTGAAGGACCAGGACGCCGTCATCCGGCGAATGGCAGCGAAGATGGAGGAGCTGAAGCGGCATGTCAAAGGAAAGGGTGTAGCTAGAGTGGGAGACCACAGTGAGCGCACCCAACCCCGCCGTTCAGGTAGTCAGAGTCAGTAGCACACACTGTCCATCTCTATTACCAGAAGTTACAAGGTTGGTGATTCCGATGTGCACGCAGAGAAGTCCAGCGCGCAAGATAGCACTTACCAGCCCTCACGTCCGGCGACGACGTCAAGGTACACCTATTCCGCTCGATCAGAAGATTTGCGGGCAGTCTTGAAGGAACGGGCTCGCCGGCGGGAGGCTCAAAGGATGCCGGCGTTCCAGCGGCTATCCTACGGGGTTCATGCCAGCAAGGAGGTCGGAATGCCTCAACCTGGCCTAGCGGCGCCACTCCTTGTAGATACAGACTTGGCGAGGCTGAGCGCCACCCCTTTCTCCCTGGAGATAGAAATAACACCGCTTCCGGCAGGTTTCCACCAACCTAAATTCACCCTCTACGACGGAAAGACCGATCCCTACATGCATGTAAGCCACTTCCGACAGGTCATGGCCGGACATAGGCAGAATGACGCACTTATGTGCCTTATCTTCCCATCAAGTTTAGGCGAACTAGGCCTGAAATGGTTTGAGAGGTTACCAGAGGGGAGCATAGAAAGGTGGCATCAGCTGGCCGAAGCCTTTGTCACACGCTTCAAAACCAACACCAAAACACCAAAGGAAGTTGATCATCTACTGAGTGTCAAGATGGAACCGAGCGACACTCTCAAGGCGTACAACTCCAAGTACTGGGAAACCTTCAATGAGATCCTAGATTGCCCGGTCAACCTGGCAATCACCCAATATAAGCACGGTCTCCCAGTCGGACATAGGCTGAGGGATTCGCTTACAATGAGCCAACAGACATCCATGTGGCACCTAATGCAGCGCATTAATGAGCACATCCGAGTAGAGGATGATGCAGCGACGTCCACCGCGGAGACAACCCCGGTGGCAACGAGCAAGTAGGCGACTGGGTTTTAGAAAAGGTCATGGGCAACGCACTAGTGCCGGGCGAAGGCAAGCTAAGGGCAAACTGGGAAGGGCCTTATAAGATAATCGGGCAAGGGGGCATACTACTTAGAAGATTTGGATGGCAAAGGCATACCCCGGCCATGGAATGCGGCCTTATGTAATTTTTTGAGAAAGGACTTGTTTCCCCTACACTTCTGAATGCAAATACTCTTTTTGTCAACGTAATAGAAGTGAATTACTTTTGCTGAAGAGCTTTGTTGTGTCCGAAATAATAGTAGATGAGGGGCCTACCCTTCTATTCCAGCCGAGATGATTTACTCCGGCTGAAGGGTTGATGATTTGCTCAACTGCGAGGTTCCAGCCGAGATGATTTACTCTGGCTGGCGAGTTGATGATTTGTTCAAATCCGAGGTTCCAGCCGAGATGATTTACTCCGGCTAACGGGTTGATGATTTGTTCAACTCTGAGGTTCCAGCCGAGATGATTTACTCCGGCTGACGGGTTGATGATTTGCTTAACTCCAAGGGTCTAGCCGAGATGATTTATTCCGGCTGAAGAGTTGATGATTTGCTCAACTCCGAGGGTCCAGCCGAGATGATTTACTCCGGCTAAAGAGTTGATGATTTGCTCAACTGCGAGGTTCCAGCCGAGATGACTTACTTCGGCTGAAGAGTTGATGATTTGCTCAACTCCAAGGGTCCAGCCAAGATGATTTACTCCGGCTGAAGAGTTGATGATTTGCTTAACTGCGAGGCTCCAGTTGAGATGACTTACTCCAGCTGAAGAGTTGATGGTTTGCTCAACTCCGCGGCTCCAGCCGAGATGACTTACTCCGGTTGAAGAGTTGATGGTTTGCTCAACTCTGCAGCTCCAGCCGAGATGACTTACTTCGGCTGAAGAGTTGATGGTTTGCTCAACTCCGCGGTTCCAGCCGAGATGTTTACTCCGGCTGAAGAGTTGATGATTTACTCCGGCTAAATGAGTTGATGATTTGCTCAACTCAGAAGTTTCAGCCGAGATGGTTTACTCTGGCAAAAGGAGTTGATGTTTCGCTCAACTCAAGGCTCTACCCGAGATGCTTTATCCCAGCGGGAAGCTCAGAGGATGGCGGTGCGAACTACCGTGGAAGAGATCTAGGGAGTTTGGTTTTGGAAGACGTCAGTCAGAAGGCTGAGGAAAAGGGGCAATTGACAATCGTTTTGGTGGAAAGACCTTGGAGTTCCTTGCCGAGCTGATGTTGCTCGCCAAGAAGCAAGTCGCAGAGCGGACCTTGCTCGCCGACCTTGGAAGTTCCTTGTCGAGCTGATGTTGCTCGCCAAGAAAGAAGTCGCGGAGCGGACCTTGCTCGCCTTCTTTGGAGTTCCTTGGCCGAGCTGATCTTACTCGCCAAGAAGCAAGTCGCAGAGCGGACCTTGCTCGCCGACCTTGGAAGTTCCTTGTCGAGCTGATGTTGCTTGCCAAGAAGGAAGTCGCGGAGCGGACCCTGCTTGCCTTCTTTGGAGTTCCTTAGCCGAGCTGATCTTGTCCGCCAAGGAGGAAGTCGCGGAGCAGACCCTGCTCGCCTTCTTTGGAGTTCCTTGGCCGAGCTGATCTTGTCCGCCAAGAAGGAAGGCGCGGAGCGGACCTTGCTCGCCTTCTTTGGAGTTCCTTGGTCGAGCTGATCTTGCTCGCCAAGAAGGAAGTCGCGGAGCGGACCTTGCTCACCTTCCTTGGAGTTCCTTGCCGAAGAAAGTGGATCACCGAGCAAAAAACCTAGCCTGGCCTTGTAATGTAATCCCAGTCACGCTAGCGCGGACAAAATTAAGGGGCAATTGAGACGGAGATTTATGATCTGGAATTGGGCCGAGGTAACGGCCGAGCAGGTTGAGAGCCAAATGGTGCATCGGGTTGAGATGACCTGCGATCCGCCCAGAGATGGGCTGCCAGGATTTGGGCCTGGCAGGAGTTGGGCCAAGTATGTGCCGCCCCAGACCGTAAAGAAGCTGCTCGGCAAGGCAATGCTCGATTCGACCGAGCTGCTTGATCAGGCGATAGTGGAGCTAGTCAAGCTGAGTGACCGGCGCCCGGAAAGGCGTGGTCAGCCGAGGTAATTGTTTGATCGGCAGGAAGGCCGACCACAGGAGATGCCCCGGGCTCGGCTTTGCCGAGATGCCGCCTAGCCGATTCTTCTTGGGCTTAGCCAGTGAAGTGCTTCGGTATGAAGCACAGCACGGCCGTGGATAGAGCAGCTCGGCTACCGAGCTCCAGCTGAGAAGGCAGGCAGTTGAGATTAGGTGATGTTCAGCAAGGTTTATGCTGACAGATGGAATAGCGGAGCCACGTGTCAGGAGATGACTGGGAGTGGATATGGGGCGCAGAGGGTATATAGGCATGTCTGCGCCCCCCATACGCGGACAGACGAACACTTTTGTAAGACATTCTTACACTCAAACACTCTCCTCTCTCTCTCTATCCCAAGGTGTGTGCTAACTTGATCGTCGGAGGGTTTTTCCGGCCACACACCGCCGGGTAGCTCACCGCCGTTGTGCTTTCAGGTGATCGAACAGAAACGGAGCTTGGAGGAAAGGAGTACGGGCTTGCCAGAATATTTGCTCCCCGTACAATTATGTAGAAATAGAATATCAAACTCCGATTCTCTTCAGTTATGTTGATCTATTTCCATTTATGCAAACATAGACAAAAGATCCTTATTTCTACTTCGTTGTATTTGGAAGGCGGATTTACTAGTAAGTTACACAATTTGACAAGGGCAAATACTACTTTTAAAAAAGCGTCATTCGTAACCCGACTCCAAGTGATTTTGTCAAGTAGGTTTCTAATAGAAATTCAACAGGAACATTGTCATCCCAGAGTATTTGTACCGACATCGTTTCAGCTTATAATTGGTCAAAATTTCAAATTTTAATAGTAGCAATTTGATTAATAATGGATCTACAAAGTATCATTCTTGGTTTTTCATTTCATTTATGTTATATTGTTCGTTGACATCTTAAATTGAAAAATCAATGAAGACACTTTATGCTGTCCACTGCAAAAAAAAATTAATTAATTAATTAATTAATATTGATAAGGAAGAAAGATTTTTATTTATTTATTTATTTATTTATTTTTTTGAGTAACAATACCAATGAAAATATGTGTTCAAAACAGGATGATGAATGCTCCTGCCAGGAAGAAATCAAAATAACCATGTCTCAACAACCTTCAAACTTCAAACCGGTAACGAGAATGGATCCCATTTTCAGAGCATTGCTGCAAAGTGGTTCCTCCTCCACTCGAGGGACCAGTGTTTCTTCTCTTTTTCCTCATATTTAGCCCATGGGAGCTTGCGCTTCGCCATCTTTCGCTTCTTCGCAGCTACTCCTAGGCGGTCTCCATAATTCTAAAAAACCAAAAATGCACATTCAGAATGAGAAACTTGTATTTGGCATCAAATTTAGAACAAAAATAGGCTTAAATATGGTTAAAAGTACAAAAAAATAAATTTCATACCTGCAGGCAGAGTCCTTGTTCAATGTCACAAATGGGATAATCATGAGGGCAGCAATACTCTGTGCCAGTGCAGCACACAGCATCTGTGTACTCGCAGCACCCATATTCAAAGCAGAAATCAAACTCTTCCAAAATGCAGCAACACGTCTCGGTTGCAGGACAATAAGAGGAGTCTCCACACTCACTAGGTGATGGAGAGGGAGGTGGTGGGGGAGAAGGTGGTGGCGGTGGTGGTGGTGATGGTGGCGGAGGTGGAGAAGATGGAGATGGGGAAGATGAATTTTTAGTTGGGTATGAAGCCATTGCATTGATTGCACAAACACCATACTCATCACTAGTGTTCCTTCTTATATATCCATAACCCTCCATTCCCCAAGATGTTCCCCAAGAATTCTTGATTATCCAATACTCTTCACCACTTTCAGACCCATAACCCACAATCAAAACAGCATGGTCTATGTCATCTGGATTGTCCGAGCAATCTCCGTCGTAGATTCCCTGTATTACATCAATTTTTTCTCAATTTATTAGCATATTAGTGTATGATTTTGGATTCACAAGTTTATGAAATGTGAAATGAAATAGAAATTAGAGTTACCCCTGTGTATAGTTGAAAATCTATTGCACCACCATCTATTCCAACACTTATGGGTTGCTTAAGAACAGCACAAAAAAGAGCACTCTCTTCTTCTTCTATATCTGTATAGCCATCAATTGACACAGCTTTGGTTTCCTCCTAATTAAACAGAACAAAGTCAATCATGATTTGCTTTTATTGTGAAGTCCAAAATGTGCATAAATGGTTAATAATGAGCTGATAATCTATAGGTGGAATCTAAAAGTATCTCTATCTAGCTTAAAAAATAATTTTATTATTATTTTTTTTTTTTTTAGTTTATTTAAACTATTTTTATCACATATATTGTAAGCAAAAATTACAATATCTGACACAATTCCAAAAACAAAATAAGCAGCTTATTTTAGCTGCAACAAATAGCACCATGTGGTCAATGATTTCTATCCTTAAATTTGTGTACCCCTCTTCCTAAATACACTTCCAACTAGGCCTGACAGTGGACTAGGTTCAGATAAGATTTTGCAAAATCCAAATATGATCCAATTATAAAAAAATTGAATAAGAATTCAATTCATATTGGATTGAATTTATCGAAATCAAATCCAATAATAAACGGACTAGTTGGGTTTGGGTCTAATCAGATTATTGGATTGGATTTTTCTTAATAGATTTCGATTGCTCAGTTCAAGTCAAAACTGGTTTGTTCAAAGGTCTACTTCCAACTATTGGATCATGTCTCGAGATTCATAGTCTTGAGATTTTCATATTATCCAATAATTGAGAATGCAATGAATTAGAGAAATAAGAATTCAGAAACAGAATGTCTTTGGCCTGCATAGTTATTAGTTAATAGTAGTCTGGAAAAGGGACACAGACCTTGGTGGTGTTGCAGGTACCATCAATTCCAGTGTATGGATAATCAGATTCGGTATCAATTCCACCATTGCTAACAACCCAAGCAAAAGCATAGTCCATGTAACCACCATCACAACCATCATTGGTGGAATCACAATCCACAAGTTCTTGTTCAGAAAGGCTAATCAGGTCTCCAGTCACTAATGCATTTATTCCTTCCATTGCTCCAGTTGAAGAGAATGCCCAGCAACTTCCTATATAAGACCCAAAATCAATAGCTTAATGAAAAGATTAGGAAAGACTCCTAAGAATAAAAATCAAGAATATTACAATGAAACTCAACACTCCTATTTGTAGGTACACATATTCCTATAGGGTTTACAAAGACACATGACCGAGCCTAGCTTAAAAGCCGGACCATCCAAAGCCCAATTGGCTAGGCAGGAGAGGAAAAAGAAAAATCTCTCACAACCAGAGAGGAAAGAACAAACCCGGTCCCGTCTCAAGGGGATAGGAAAGAAGAATAAGCTTGAAATTTTTTTTCATAAAATTGTTATCATATCCCACTCTGTTCCATCCTTAGGATTGAGTTATCTTTATTTCTAAGATACAGTTTTAATTCTATCTGGCTACATTATCTCATCAACAAATTGCACAATCAAATGTGGGATAAACAAGTCTCGTAGATAATTAATCTAAACCCCTACTTTTAAACTACAACCAAACGAGGCAATAACTATGGCCCAACCCACAAACATGCACTACGCCAAAATTGGACTTTAGCGGCGGTTTTTCACCGCCGTTAAAGGCTGTAAAACCGCCGTTAAAGGTATTAACGGCGGTTTCGTTACCGCCGTTTATGCACGTGTCGGAAAAAGTGTCGTAAAAAGACAAATTACCATCGTTAAAAGTCGACCAAAAACGGCGGTTTTTTACCGCCGTAAATAAGTTCAAATTTTTCAAAAAATAATTCTTTCTTTTTGCACTCCCCAAGTTTTGAACCCAAGACCTCTTATCTACTCACACCAACCACTCTGCCACAGCCACTCTTCATGAAATATATTCCCTAAATAAATATTTAAACATTACTTTTACTTTATTGTAGATGGTTTCGCCGGAACTCGCCGGAGCATGCCGGAGTTTCGCCGGAGCTCCGCCGCAAAGACCGCTGTCATTAACGGCAGTAATGGTTGGGCATTAGCGGTGGTTTTGTTACCACCGTTAAAAGTGGGCATTAACGGCGGTTTCGTTACCGCCGTTAAAAGTGGGTTTCATTATCGTCGTTAAAGACACTTTTAGTAACGGTTTTCGTTACCGCTGTTAATAGTACCTTTAACGGCAGTTTTCGTTACCGCCGTTAAAAAAACCGCCGTTAATGCCCTGTTTTGGCGTAGTGATGAACATATAGCCAAATAATTTTTTGCTCTAAAACACCATCTAAAAGTAGTATTTCGTTGGCTCGAATGATTTTGAGCAAAAATAGAGTGCATTTCTTTTCCTTTTTGTATAATTAAACCAAACATGAGAACAAAAATACAATAATCACTCCATTTTAGACTTAATCAAACAGTTAATTTCATTAATTGCTTAATAATTATTTCTAAATAAGAAAACCAATAATGAGTATTCATGTAGGGAGTGACACAAAACGGTGTCCAAAAACCAGTGATATATAGCATTTCTCGATTAGAAAACATACCACAGTCTCCTTGGTCCTTGACAGCAGTGACAATGCCATACGTCCTCCAATCCAAGGAAGACGGTCCATCGCAGGAATTCAATGCCGCCTTCCCCTCCACACTCCTTCTCTGAATGCTCATCTTCTTCTTAAAGGGCTTCTTTACCTTTGATGTATAAACCACTCTGAACTCTTCATTACTCATGTCAGCAAACTTGTTCAACCCAACTGTATGCTCTGAACTCGTCTTTCTCTTCGAGTTCTTCTCCATTACATACTTCAAATTGCTCCGAAAGTTTCGGAACCTCTTCTCTGCCTCTTGTTCATGCTTGTAGACCTTCCCATGCTTCTCCTTCCATTGTTGGAAGAGCTCAGTCAATCTTTCTTCTGAAATAAACTGGTTTTGATGGGATAGTATTGAGAACTCACTAGGGAGACTTGAACTGAGACATGTCAATGATGCCCAGAACAAGAAAAGGAGTGAGAGTTGGGTTTTTTGGGTACCCATTATCCAAACTTTGTGGAAATGATATCTGATTATCTTTCTATCTTGTGTTTTTATATAGTTCAAGTGCACATCTTTACCTACCAGTCAGCTCAAGTATATTCACTCACCCCTCATCCCAATATTAAAGTAGTGAGGTAGGCTCATTTAAAACAGCAGACCCTACTGTTTTAATCAGTTAGGCCTTGAAACTAACAACCCTGCAAACATAGTTCCTTGGGAGACTTGAACGCGAAATCTTTCGGATTTTTACTATTTGGCCAACCCCTTAAATTTTTTATTTTTGTCCTTAAAATTACACCCCTTAAACATTATTGTTTCATTACAGAAAATTTCATAGCAGAGCATCTTCATCAATTAGGTGGGTGACAAAAATCGGACTCCTCTAACTATACATTTTATTATTTTTTTCATGAAAATTTCAATTTGTGATTGTGCAGACCAAATTGACATTTGAAGTGATGTTCCCATGAAGACAGTGAAGTGGAGGTCATGTAGTTTTGTCAGGGCATTTTGGTGATTATGTAGAAAATTTTCAAGGTAATTCATGAATAGGATTGGATGTTTTATGTTTGCTACCATTATACTAAACTTTGTTGTTCCAAATTGTCTTTGGTTGTTGGTTATCTACTATTCAGACCATTTGATTTGTGAGAAGGTAAAGTGAGCTATATGAAGAGCTACCAGTCAACAAATATGGAATTGCTGTCTTGGACAATCTGTATTGTTAGATTACAATTGTTGGGTTGGAATGTCATAGTTAAATATTAATTTTTTATGTAAGCTTTGATTATAAAATTAATAATTTTTAGTTTTATAATATTTATTTTTATTTAATATATAAATTTATTGGCAGACTTTAAATTGAGCTTGAGATGAGATTTTTAAGCTTGAAGTCAGGTTAAGACAGCCTTGACAACATGAGTTTTTGTATTTTGTAGCCTAAGCTTGGCCCGGTCTTGCCAATGAAAGCCCACCCTTATTAATAAGAATCAATGACTTGGGATTTTCCATTTTGTTAATGAAACATACAAAAATTAACCAAGTTGGATCCAACTTGTCTCCAGTTGGAAATTAAGACTAGACCATCCAGTCTGGCTAGTGGGCTCACTTTGAGCCCTACTTCGATGATTTAAATCATTCACATTTTAGGATTCGTCGAGCACATCATCAATGCAAAAAATAAGTCAATCGAATAACAACAAACACGAGTTCGGATATGTTTTGTATAAAATAAAAAAAAATAAAAAAAAAAATAGATGGTAAAAAAATAAACAATTCATACAAAATTGATCCGAACATGTGTTTTTGCTTTTATTTAATCGACTTGATTTTTTACATGGATGATGTGCTCGACAAATTCTAAAACATGAATGGTTCAGATTATCAAAGTGAGACCTAAAAGTCAATCCACTAACTTAACTAGATGGTCTAGTTTCAAACTTCTACTGAAGACGAGCACAATTAAGTTTGATCATATTATATCTATGTGAGAGACCACAGAGCATTTGATGACAATGCTCCAAAAATGCATAGTTAAGGGTGTATCTGAGTTTTATCTAATTGGATAGATTCTTGGAGATAACTGAAAAGAAAAGAGAAATGAAATAGAAGTCAACTCATTTTATTTTATTTTTTTACAAATTTAAAGTTTAAACACAATCTTAATTCTACTCATACAAATTATTATGGAAAGATGTCTCAAATAATTTTTCTTCAACGTGCTTATTTATTTATTTATTTGATACGTCATTTTTATGCACTTGTTGCCCACTAAAAGGATAACTTCATATTCTAATTTCGTAAATTAATAAAAGATCTTCCATTTGCCACTTACTTTTTAAAATAATTAGTAGTTGTGCACACTTGCAAACATAAATGATAGTTATAATAGTCTGAAATGTGAACTTGTTTTGGAGGGCAATTTTAAAAAAGCTATACCATATGTTCCTCTGTTTCAATAGAAAAGACAGGACAAAGTTTAGGAGTGTATAGTCTTTTTCTCCCTTTTGTTTTTTTTTTTTTTTTTTGAACGCAGAAAAAAGAATGTTCCGTGCGAATATCATAACATCCGTGGATCTTAGTCTCAAGATAACCGGCTGACGGTCAGGTTTAATCCAACCCAAAGGAAGAGACCTACCACCAAAGCATTCAATGGAGCTCAGCCACGTGCCACATAAGAAGCCAAGTATCGAACTTCACAACAGGTCCTAGCCTTGGGATAACCAGTTGATGGCTAGATTTAATCCAACCCAAAGGAAAGGACCTAATACCGAGACACCCAATGGAGCTCAGTCACATGCCACAAAAGATGCCAAATATCAATCAGAATACAGTATAAGGTCTCTGAAAACAATCAGTTGAACAAAACCAACATTCCAAACCCTTAAGGGTCAAACCTAACACACCCCTGTGAAAAGGGCTACCTTCTCCACGAGGCCACCACCCCGATGTTAGGCGTGTGTAGTCTGAGAATGTACTTGTCGCAGTACTACTATATGTTTTGTTGTGCTAGCCACTAATTTCATTACAATAGTGCTACTTGTACCTGAAAGTCAATGCGTTTTTTAAATTTATTTTAACTGCCGTAGACATTAAACAAATGAGTTTATATTCTTTATAGCTTATCCATAAAGCATTGGTTCAACAGACAACTATTCTATGGCTGAAAAATTGCCAATTTTTTTTAGCATTATTGAATTTTCTCCCTTCTCCATCCCCTCTCTCCTTAGGTATAATGAAATTTGACGATGAAATTTTGAAGGAAAAAGAACATCTTCAACTTTGCAAACAACCTCTGCCATTTTTGACACTCCACATGAAAAGTCAAATCCTGTTTTATATGCTTATTCTTCTCTCATCAAAGAAAACTTGATCATGGGTACTTTGATTGAGATGCTTCTGTCAATGGTTTGGATGATTCTAACATTTATATGGATTTTCTTTTAGCATATGAAGGTGAAAAGGATTGCAAAATAATTATTCTCTTACCCTGATATTCCATGTTAATGGTGTCGGTGGTGGCATTTGGTGGGTGGTGTATTGGTGTGAAACAGAGGGGGGAAAAAATTATTTTGGTCAATAGTCTCTCAAATTATTATCCAAAGTCCATAACTTGAAATTTTTTATCGAGAAAAGAACAAGTTAAAAAATTTTACGCCTTAATCATCATTATCTTTTCATCGTCTCTAATTTATCTCTAATGTGCTTGTCTTTCATTAGTGATCTAGCCATCTCTGATTTGTTACATTTGGTACTGTATTTGGGCAAAGTTAAGTTAAAGACAATTTCTATGTAGATTAATGTATGTATTTTACTTTGTTTAGTATTTTTCTACAGTGGAATTTTCCTCTCTCTAGAAATTGAAATTTTCCTTCATAGATAATGAAATTTCACCATCTTTTCGAATAATAATTTTGAAATTGACGGACATAAAATGCAAAATTGAGGAACCATAACTTTAATTTTGATGGCTAAAAAACTCAAATTACAAAATGACAAAATTACTTGAATGAATTGATCATTTATTATTAATAAAATTTTACGACCTTCAAAGAGATATTTATAAAATTGCAAAATTCATTTTGGATAAATTTAATTGTCTTTTACATTTTGGATATGAAATTTTTGTGGTTTGACATTTTGGTAGCGGTGGTAATGTGATGATGGGATGAATTGTTGGAAGTGGTGGCCGGAATAAGTTGCCGGAGGAGAGGAATCGCGGTAGGATGGGAGAAGAAAGAATTGATGTGGGGGTCACAATAACTGACGTGGCAGTTATTGAATGGCTGACCAAGTGCATATTATCACATTTTTGTGAGGGTCAGGATCCCCTCCTTGCATTTCCTACTTGCAGGGTCATTGGGCCCACTTTTATGCCCAATTTTGATAATTCGAACCGTTCAGATTTTAAGATTTGTTCAGTATATCATACCTGTAAAAAATTAAGTTGATCAGATATCAGAAAGCATGTGTTCAGAAAACTCGAACTAAAAACTATTTTTTTAAAGAATTTAATAAATAGTTTTCCGAACACATACTTTCTGATATCTGATCAACTTGATTTTTTACAAGTATGACATACTAAACAAATATTAAAATATGAACGGTTCGGATTATTAAAATTGGGCCTAATAGCCTTGCAAGTAGAAAATGTAAGGAGGAAATGCAAAGAGAGGATCTTGATTCGGTTTCGAGTCCCAAATCCTTTCCATTGCCTTATTTATCCTATAAGTGCAACTATTCGGGAAAAATAATAATAATAATAATAATAATTCAATGCAATCATGATACTATATTATAGAATAGTGTGTTAGGGAAAATCGATGAATCTCCACAAGTAAATCAATCAATGGGAATAAAAACTAATGCGAAAAAATTAAATCAAAGGCAACACAAGAATTTTTACGTAGTTCCCTCAATGTGAGGTACGTCCACGGGATCGAAATCCGATTCCACTATCAACCAAATAAGTTCCAAATGATTACAAACGAGACACTAATGGTCTCACAAAACCACCCTTAGATGAATTCCAAATAATCACAAATAAACAAAGAGGAAAGACCTCACCAAATAGATGAACTAAAATCTTCAGAATCAGAATTGAAGAAGACCCAAAATAACGAACCAAACACCAACCGAAGATACCCCAAATGAAGAAGCCGAAACCAATCCACTGAGCATGAACAAATCACATTAATCTTCACCAAATCGGCACTGTTCCCGAGGCAAAATAGTAGTATGGTAGCCACACTTTTTGTGTGTTTTCTCCAAAACAATGTCTCCAATATAAAACATAATATATATTGGATCTAGGGTTTTTAATCAAACCCTAATTGTTACCAAATTAGATTGGATCTCCACAAATATAATATATAATATATAAAAATATATTATAATTAATACTAAACCAAATTAAATTCTTTTTCCAAAATCAATTAGGTCCCACACTCCAATAAGGAGGTATACCCAACAATTCTCCCCCTACCGACTTAGGTGGAGACATCAACCATACCCGCCAAAGTTCGACACTTTAAATGTTTGTCCCTCGACAAAGTCTTTGTCAACATATCTGAAATATTATCATCTGTGTGAACCTTTTCGAGTTGCAACAATTTCGAATCTAACACATCACGAATCCAATGGTATCTCACATCAATGTGTTTCGATCTCGAATGAAAGGTAGAATTTTTACTCAAGTGAATAGCACTTTGACTATCACAATAAAGCACATACTTTTCTTGCTTCAAACCCAACTCTTGCAAAAATTTCTTCAACCATAACTCTTCTTTGCAAGCTTCTGTAATGGCAATAAATTCAGCTTCGGTAGTTGAGAGAGCAATACATTTTTGTAATTTAGATTGACATGCCATAGCTCCCCATGCAAAAGTCATCAAATACCCCGAAGTAGATTTCCTAGAATCAACATCACCGGCCATGTTAGAATCTGTGAACCCATCAAGTATCGGCTTACCATCCCCAAAACACAAGCACACCTTCGAAGTCCCTCGAAGATATCTTAGAATCCATTTTACCGCTGCCCAATGTTCTTTACCCGGATTAGAGAGAAAACGACTCACCACACCAATAGCATGAGCAATATCCGGCCTTGTACAAACCATGGCGTACATCAAAGAACCAACTGCTGAAGCATAACTTTCAACATCTCTTCTTTGTCTTTCTCACTTGTAGGACATTGATTCGAACTAAGCTTGAAGTGACCCGCAAGTGGACAACCAACCGGCTTTGCTTTATTCATGTTGAACTTCTCAAGAACTTTCTCAATGTAGCTTTCTTGAGACAACCAAATCAGTCCCTCTTTGCGATCACAAACAATTTTCATACCAAGTATTTGCTTTGCCGGCCCCAAATCTTTCATAGCAAAAGATTTACTCAACTCTACCTTCAACTTGTTAATCATGGTAGAATCTTGACCCACAATTAACATGTCATCAACATAAAGCAAAAGAATAATAAATTTACCATCTGAAAAATTTTTCACAAACACACAATGGTCCGAAGTGGTTTTAGAAAAACCATTATTCATCATGAAAGAGTCAAATTTTTTGTACCATTGTCGCAGAGCTTGCTTGAGACCATACAAACTTTTTTTCAATTTGCAAACAAATTTCTCTTTCCCTTTCTCCACAAAACTTTCCGATTGTTCCATGTAAATTTCTTCTTCAAGATCACCGTGAAGAAATGCGGTCTTTACATCAAGTTGCTCAACTTCAAGGTTCATACTTGCAGCCATGCCAAGTACAACCCGAATAGAAGACATCTTCACAACCGGCGAGAAAATCTCATCAAAGTCAATACATTTCTTTTGCCCAAAGCCTTTCACAACAAGACGCGCTTTGTACCTCAGATTCTTTCTATCATTCTTCAATTTGAAGACCCACTTATTTTTCAGAATTTTCCTCCCTTTAGGCAACTTCACTAAATCATAAGTCTGGTTTTCAAGTAAGGAATTCATCTCCTCGTCCATGGCCTTTTTCCAATCACCTTTCTTTGCATGCTCAATTGCTTCTTAGTAGCTCTCACGCTCCCCTTGATCAGAAATCAACACAAATTCATTGGGAGGATACTTTCTTGAAGGTTGTCGGTCCCTTGTAGATTTCCTCAACTCAAGTTGTGGTGACGGTACTTGAGTTGGATGCTCTTCCTCAATTTCTAGCTCAACTTCATTAGGATTAGCATCATCCTCCACATCTTCAATAGGTGGCTGCACATCTCCCCCATTTTCATCATCAACTGAAGATGAAGGAGATGGATCCATATCAATGAGATCACTAGTTTTTGGCTCTGGTTGATCACCTTTACCAAAGTCTTCAATTGTTTGGTCTTCAAGAAACACAACATCACGGCTTCGAATGACTTTCTTGTCGACCGGATCCCATAATCTATACCCGAACTCATCACGCCTATAGCCAAGAAAAATACATTGTCTTGACTTACTATCAAGTTTAGACCTCTCATCCTTTGGAATGTGAACAAAAGCTCGGCAACCAAACACTCTCAAGTGCTCATAAGACACATCTTTGCCAGTCCAAATTCTTTCAGGAACATCACCATTCAAAGGATAGCAAGGAGACAAATTGATCACGTCAACCGATGTACTCATTGCCTCACCCCAAAAGGATCTTGGCAATTTAGCTTGTGAAAGCAAACACCTTATTCTTTCTACAATGGTGCGGTTCATCCTCTCGGCAACGCCATTTTGTTGAGGAGTCTTCTTAACTGTCTTTTGATGCCGAATACCTTGGCTGCGACAATACTCATCAAATGGCCCAATGTATTCACCACCATTGTCTGTTCGGATGCACTTCAATTTCTGTCCTGTTTCTCTTTCAACCATGGCCTGAAAATGCTTAAATACTTCTAGAACTTGATATTTAGTTTTTAGTAAATAAGCCCAGACTTTCCTTGAATAATCATCAATGAAAGTAACAAAATAAAGTGCACTACCATGTGTTCTAACTTTTAAAGGACCACAAACATCCGAATGAATTAACTCCAACACATTTTCTTTTCTAGAAGCAACATTTTTATGAAAAGAAACTCTATGTTGTTTACCCGCCAAACAATGAACACAAGTTTTAAGATGTGTACTTTTCAAACCGGGTAGAAGCTCTTTCTTGAATAATACTTGCAGCCCCTTTTCACTCATGTGGCCAAGCCGCTTGTGCCACAATTCAGTAGAAGTATCATCTTCAAGTGCATTGATAACACCTTTACAAAATTTTTCTTGCATCGAATAAAGTGTATGAGTCTTCTTGCACTTAGCCACCACCAAAGAACCCTTTGTGAGCTTCCATATTCCATCACCAAATTTGTTGTTGAAGCCTTCATCATCTAGCTTCCTAGTAGAGATCAAATTGAGGCGAATGTCAGGAACATGCCTCACATCTTTAAGCAACAATTTGCAGCCCAAATTTGTTTCCAAGCAAACATCACCCATGCCGATAATCTTGGACAAACCTTCATTACCCATTCGAACAGAACCATAATCTCCTGCAGTGTAGGTAGTGAAGAAATCAACTCGAGAAGTCACATGAAAAGAAGTACCAGAATCAATCACCCAACTGCTCTCTTGGCCCATAAAATTGATACAATCATCTTCACAAACGACTATGAGATCATCGGTAGTAACTGCCGTTGTGTCTTCTTGCTTCTTATCCACACTTTTGTCACGCATTTTCTCCTTGTTCTTGAGCTTTCGGCATTCCCGCTTCATGTGCCCTTTCTCATGGCAATAATAACACTCAACGTCTTTCTTTGAAAGAGAACCATCTCTTGACTTGTTACGGCTTTGATCACGACCATGAGGAGTCTTACTCCTCCCCCTTGTTTTGCTTCGGCCTCTCACAACAAATGCTTCCGAATGAGAGGTACCGGCTGATTTTCTTCTAGTTTCTTCATTCAACAAGCTACTAGTGACTTGACCCATAGTGACAACTCCATCGGGCGCTGAATTACTAACTGTCATAACCAAAGTCTCCCAACTTTCGGGTAAGAAACTAAGTAGCATCAAAGCCTGCATCTCATCATCAAAAATAATTTTCATAGAAGCAAGTTGGTTAACAATACTCTTTATTTCATTCAGATGTTCCGGAATAGGGCTGCCCTCTTTATATTTTAAATTAACCAACTTACGAAACAGAAAAGTTTTATTTGTGGCTGATTTTCTATCATAAAGACTCTCTAATTTTTTCCATAAATCATGTGCCGAAATCTCAGTGGCAACATGATGAAACACACTGTCATCAATCCATTGACGGATAATACCAACGGCTTTTCGATTAAGCCTCTTCCACTCATCATCTTTCATATCAGCAGGTCTGCCACTATCACCCTCAATGGGTCCATACAAGTCTTTACAAAATAATAGGTCCTCCATTTTAGTTTTCCAAGTTACCTAATTGCTTCCATTGAAGCTAAACATACGACCCACATTCCCCTCCATTGATTTACACAAATAAATAAACCCCAATAAACCGTAAGCTCTGATACCAGTTGTTAGGGAAAATCGATGAATCCCCACAAGTAAATCAATCAATGGGAATAAAAACTAATGCAGAAAAATTAAATCAAAGGCAACACAAGAATTTTTACGTGGTTCCCTCAATCTGAGGTACGTCCACGGGATCGAAATCTGATTCCACTATCAACCAAATAAGTTCCAAACGATTACAAACGAGACACTAATGGTCTCACAAAACCACCCTTAGGTGAATTCCAAATAATCACAAATAAACAAAGAGAAAAGACCTCACCAAATAGATGAACTAAAATCTTCAGAATCAGAATTGAAGAAGACCCAAAATAACGAACCAAACACCAACCGAAGATACCCCAAACGAAGAAGCCGAAACCAATCCACTGAGCATGAACAAATCACATTAATCTTCACCAAATCGGCACTGTTCCCGAGGCAAGATAGTAGTATGGCAGCCGCACTTTTTGTGTGTTTTCCCCAAAACAATGTCTCCAATATAAAACATAATATATATTGGATCTAGGGTTTTTAATCAAACCCTAATTGTTACCAAATTGGATTGGGTCTACACAAATATAATATATAATATATAAAAATATATTATAATTAATACTAAACCAAATTAAACTCTTTTTTCAAAACCAATTGGGTCCCACACTCCAATAAGGAGGTATACCCAACATAGTGTTTAATCAAAATTTTTTATATTTTATTTTAAACATCAAAGCAAATAAATAACAAAACAAAAAGAAGTAATGCACCCAAAAGAAAAGACAATATGGCATAAAATTCCTGCCTTTGTCTTCATAGTTCAGGAAGATCCATCATAAAACTCAAGAAAACCCTTCATTTTCTTGACAATTTCAAAACTATCCATAACATTATATAATAAGTAATGCTATAGACTCATACTTTTAACTCATAAATTCGCTCACAACGATGTGTTAAGAGGGTGTGACTTTATATTATTAGATGTATAATAAATTAAAAATTGATACACAATATCATATCATTATGGATACAATTGTGAGATTTTTTTACTTTTTATTTTTTATTTTTTTTTTGTAAATCTTAAACATTTTCCATTGTATAATACATTCAAGGAATGATCTCATAATTTTCCATACTTTCACATTGTATGCAAAACATGTAGCAATTGTTTACGTGCATTTATGCAATGACTCCAAACAAAAAAACAAAATAAATAATAAAAAAATTTGGATAACACACGCCGGGCCAGCCTTGAGCATAGACCCACCAGGTCATAGCGTAGGACCCCTCAAAATAGACTCAAAAAAGGGATCCCTTCCTATTATAGTTTAGTGTAATATATTAAATATGTTTTAAGTTCAAAAAAAATTAAAGAAAGTCCAAACTAACTAAAAATAAATTGATCTATCAAAAAATTAAAAGGGTCCATTCAAAATTAAAAGAGCCCATTCAAAATGATTTTGCAAAAAACTAGATTATCCAAGTATGATTGATTTATTTGTTTTTAAAAATGCAAGAAGAGAGAGGATCAAGTGATACTTATTAGTTATTGTAATGTAATACTAAGTATTTTTTGTGATTTTGACACAAATCTTTTATTCTTTACCTTGAATTTTTTTTTTTTTTCCGTTCAATGAAAAAAAAAAATATGAAGAAACCGCAAATGATCTAATAATATTTATTAGTTGATTATCAACTTTGGGCTTTGGAAATCTCAGGGCAGGGCCTGAACACACAATTAGTACTTTTTAGCCTTGCAACTCGCAAGCCATCCTCTCACTGATGTTAGCCAAGGATTTAAGGTTACACCTTATGATAGTATCAGCAAACAAACATGTATCTTCCTTACTATTGCCCTCTGGCACATCAACAACGTACGATTCTATCACAGCGGTCTTCCCATCGCCATTCTCTCAATCATCCATGTGGAGGGTTGTGGTTGATTTATAATTCAAAAGCCTATGATCACCGCTGATAATGCTGACCATCATAGCATGCCCGTCGTCTTCAAGCTTGTCGAGTCGCTCAGTGCTCGATTGAGCAAGTAACCCTGACATAACCCTGATTTCACGTATCCTTCCGGTGCCTCCATCACCGGCTTGAATGGTGCAACTCTTTATGAACCGCTTGTAGGTTTGTGGGTTGTCAAAGCATCGAACCATGGACCGGACTAGAGGGAGTGGTGCGTCTATGGTTTGGACCAGGCTCGAGCTACACTGGTTTAGGGAGATTTTGTGGTGGTGGTAAAGGCTCATCATCTCTGTTAGTGTGTGTTTAGCCATGGTTGTTATCATGATATTCACTTTAGCCTGATTTATATGGTAGAGCGTTAGATGTGTTGGTCTATCTCTCGGAAAAACCCCGCAATACCATGTGGTGGTATAACGGTTTTATAAAGGGTTTTTTATTGATAAATCTCATCTAGAGGTGTTCTATCCCAATAAGTCCACAAAGAAAAATTATAACCTAATTAGTCCCATGTGTTTATCCTTTTATGCCATAAGGTCCTTTTTTCCTGATTTATATTTTTTATTGGACTATTATACCCTTATGTCGATATGTTGATATATATGTATTATATACAAAATAATATACATGTTTCCCTCTGTTTTTGTTGTGGTAGGATTTCGTTCCTATAAGAGAGAAGACGACGGCACATAGTTCGTGGTAGTGTTTCATTGCGATACAGTTTTATTCCTGTAGAAGAGAAGATGACGATTCAGAGTTTATGCTCTATTTTTTTTTAATTTTTTTTTTTGTCCTGCCATAGTTATGATTTTAGCTAGAAATCAAAAGATTTGAATCAAAGAAACAGGGGTAATGGCTTACAAACTTGTTCAGTAGATTGACTAAAACCCACATTCAACTAGATTGAATCAAAGGGAAAGAGGAGATGGATTTGAATACTTGTTCTTCGAAGGTGGGTTTAATTTGATTTGGATTGGTGGAATAGTGAAATTACATAGGTTGTTAATGATAATGATATGATAAAGCTAAAGATGTGGGTGATAATTCTTTGTTTTCAGAGAGATTGAGGGTTTTTTTTTTTTGGATTTATAGTTCTATTGCTGCCATTATTTTTGGTTTTTCTGTCAATCAATGTGAATGTTCACATTTCATATTGTTTGGAAGTTTACGAAATGAGTGTTGGAATTGTGAAGAATGAGGCCTCTGATACAGTAATGTAGCTTTCTTTGTAAAGAGATGAGGAGTGTTTGGTTTGATTTGGATTGCTATAATGGTGGAATTGTAAGAGATGTTAATAATAGTGATAATGATGAAGATGGAGATGAAAATTATGAAGATACAGAGGAGGATTTGTGTGATTTTTTTTTTTATTTTTTGAGAGGTTGAGATTTTTGAATTTATGATTATGTTATTGTCATTGATTTTTATTTTTTGTTATTGGATTTCAATGTAGCAATGATTTTTTGAGATTGGTAATGTATCTTATATAAAAATAATGTAAATGTTCATATTATTAATCTGTGTTAATATTCATATTAATTTGAATTGAAAATTTGTCATTGTATTATCAATTGGTGTTAATATAGTTCACACACCAATATAATATTGAATGGTAAATACAATGTGAATATTTACATCTATAATCAACTATAATAAACATAGAACATAATGTGATTGAAAATGAGCCTCAACATAATTACGATGTGAACATTGACACCAACTTCAACATAATAGATCAGATATGGATGTTTACACTTCATATTGTTTAGAACATTGTTTGGTCAACTGTCATTGTATGTAGTCAATATTCTTTTGTTGATATATTTGCGGATGAATCATACACTTTACATATGAAAAATATGAATACTAACATCTAATATGTTTGCTCATGGGTCGTACACCTAATTAATGTATAATGTGAATATTAACATCTATAGTCAACCACAGTATGATATGAATTTCACAATGCAATAGATAGATTTGAAGATTCACATTAATTCTAATATATTTGTGCATAGATCACACACCTAATTAATGTATAATGTGAATATTAACATTTTTAGTCAACCACAATATGAAATGAATATTCACAATGCAATAGATAGATGTGAAGATTCACATTAATTCTAATATACTTGTGCATAGATCACATACCTAATTAATGTATAATGTGAATATTAACATTTGTAGTCAACCACAGTAAACATAGGACATAATTTGAACATTCACATTTACTGAACATAAATTACGATGTGAACATTCACACAAACTTCAATATAAGAAAACAGATGTGAATGTTCACAGTTTATATTGTTTAGCACACACAACACACCAACACCAAATATACCATCAAAACACATAGGTCTGTGAGAAGTATTTCATTGATTTATATATATGTTGTCAAGTGTTTTCAACTACAAGTTATCAAAATTACCAAAAAAAAAACTAACACTGTATTTTGGTATAGCTAGTTTATGGTGGACAACCCTAACCATCGAACAACGGAGTTTGCCTCAAATAGTCCAGCTGAGGATCCCAGAACTTGGTGCTTGTCATTAGTTTTACTAAGCCTGTAATGTTTGATTGATAATTGACATGTCGCATGTCGATATGGGTGTTACTCTCTAGAGGCATGCTCTCTTCTTTGACATGATACTTCTTATTTTTCCTCTTTGTGCAAAATTTAGATGCAACATCTGTTACATAGGCATGCACAAATAGTGAGTGTTTATATGAACATTAAATTTAATTTCAATAGAATTTGTAGGGTAGGTATGCACATTGACATTAGCACATCATTAGTCAGTGTAGATATTCACATTCAACGATATTCATATAAGCAAAAGCAACAAAGTACTATTTAGGTGACAAACATAATAATGTGAACATTTACATCATTAGAAATGTGAATATTCACATTACTGCTAGGGTACAAATAGGAGTGAGACAGCACCAATATATGTTGATTTCTCATATCGATACGAACAAAATTTCACAACATAAAGGAAATATTTGCATATTATCTCAGCATCAATATTCCCATAACCACATTGACCAAAGCCATGTGACCATGACCAAACATTTACATAAGTCATATTGTGAATAATGTCACAACTTCATAAAACTCTAATTGAGTCACAATTACAGCAAGACAAGACCATTATGTTAAAATCAAGTTGACTAGCATAGTGTCAATATGCACAAAAACACATTGAGCAATGTGAATATTCACACAAACATTTGAGACTACGAAACTAAGAATAAAGCAGATAATCAACAAACAACACAACAAACACCATAATGTAAATTTATAAAATGGCTAGCCTCAGAATGTGAATGTTCACATTGATTATTACTCAATAACAAGAGAAACAATAATATGTTATTATTTGCAACATGCCTACAAGAATTCACATTGAACTAAAACAGGGTTGACAACCATCCAAAATTAAGGTTGTAATTATTTGATCACCATGAATAACCAACGACACCAACAAGTCCGACATTGACATAAAGGGGGAGATACAACAAACACCATAATGTAAATTTATAAAATAGCTACCCTCAGAATGTGAATGTTCACATTAGTTGTTACTCAATAATAAGAGAAACAATAAGATGTTATTATTTACAACATGCCTACAAGAATTCACATTGAACTAAAATAGGGTTGGCAACCATAAAAAATTGGGCATCAACACCAACAAAAACAACAATCATAGAAAAATTGGAAAAATAATAACAATAATATGAACAATACATGCGAAAGTTCACATTGAATCAAATAATCATTCGATGATTATACAAACAAAAGAGGAAAAAATATGGTGGCTTACTCTGTTTTTTGGAAAGAAATAAATGGTCAAAATGGGTGATTCACATCAACACCAACAAAAATAACAATCACAGAAAAATTAGAAAAACAACAACAATAATATGAACAACACATGTGAAAGTTCACATTGAACCAAATAATCATTCAATGATTATGCAAACAAAAGAGGAAAAAATATGGTCGCTTACTCTGTTTTCTAGAAAGAAATAAATGGTCAAAATGGGTGATTCACATCAACACCAACAAAAACAACAATCATTGAAAAATTGGAAAAACAACAACAATAATATGAACAACACATGCGAAAGTTCACATTGAACCAAATAATCATTCAATGATTATACAAACAAAAGAGGGAAAAATATGGGGTTTACTCTGTTTTTTGGAAAGAGAAAATGGTCAAAAATGGCTGATTCACATCAACACAAACAAAATCAACAATTACAGAAAAAATGGAACAATAATATAAACAACATATATGAAAGTTCATATTGAACCAAATAATCATTCGATGATTATACAAACAAAAGAGGAAAAAATATGGGAGCTTACATTTTGTCCTCATCTAGTCGGTCGATGCAAACTTTCACAAAGTTGATTTTTCACTTTGGAGTAGGGTTTCAATCGCCGACAACGACATGACAACGATGGGATGCAGAGATGATGAGAATCGTGATGGAGGATTCAAATGATGAGACGATGAGAACTGGTATGGAAATGAGGGTTTTCTGAGAGCCTTGTCGTATATTTTGCGATTTGCTCATATGTTTTTGTGCTGTGACGTTTTGAATGGAAATAAATGCTCAAAAATGTGTAGGGGTGTTTTGGACAAATTGCTAGGTATGGGACTTATTGGAATAGTCAAAAACGTTTTGGACTAGATGGAACAAAACACTTAGAAAGGGGATTTATCAAAAAAGCTCCCTTTTATAAATCGGTATCAGTAATAAAATCATAAATTTATCAATATCAGATCGTATCAATTAAAATTATATATTAGTAAATAAATATATCAGAAGTCTAAATTTCTATTATGTATTAACATGTATTTAAAATTATTGATTTGTTAGGATATTATCGATATTATATTCTCAATCAATAAGATAGTAAAAAAAATTAAGAGTGAAGTAATACTAATACATCATCATAAGTAACTAAGAAAATAATGAATTATTCAACAAATGTGTTTTTTAGATATTTTACTTATTTATTTATTTATTTGTAAATATTTTATTTACTTATAAACATGTAAGTTATATTAGATGGTACTCCAAAATTATCTATAATTTGTTGTCATGTTTGATTTATGGTGTAGAAAGAGACACAAGCCCTGTTTGGTAGGGTTTATTTTCAGCTTATTTCAACTTTTAGCTGATTTAGGCTATTTTGGTGTGTTCGATTCAACTTAATAATATAGATTATAGCCTTCTGTAAGCCAAAAATTAGCTTTTTCTTTGAGTGGGAGAGAAGGAGCTTTTCGGATCAGCTTAAGCGGACAGTTACAATTTGAGAGGCAGAATGACTTAAATGCCCCTCACAATTTCAAGTTATTACAAGTGCACCGTATATATAAACCAAAACACACTCATTTTTGTCTCTTGCACGAAGGTGTTTGGCGATTTCCAGCAATTTTCGAGCGATTTTGGGCGAACCAAAGCTTTCTCTCTTCTTCTCTCTCTCTCGCACGAACCAATGAACCAGATCTTTCTCTTCTCACTCTCTTTCTCTCTCTCTCGCACAAACCAGAGGCGGTGAAACCCTAGCTTCTCGATCTGCTTCGCTGTCGGAAATCGCACATGCATCATGTATATATATATATATCTATGTAAATATTTGTCTCTATTCGTTTCATGAATAGATTTCTGTTTACTCACTTCTCATCCCGATCGCGATCTAAAACCCTCACCATCGCGATCGCGATCTTGATCTGTTTCGTTGTCGTTGTTTCGCCACCATTGTTTGTCTCTAGTCCGTTGTTTCGCCATCGTCGTTTCACCGTCATTTGCATCGTGTTTTGCTGTCGTTGTTTTGCCACTGGCGACATACGGACAACGAGGAGAAGAAGTAAATTTTATAATAAAATTGTTATTTTATAATTAAAAATATAACAAAATTGAATTATTAATGTTAATTTATACTAATTAATAAATTTTAAAAATCAACAATTTTTATATTGGTATCAATATTAATTGGTATTATTTATCAATAAATTAATTATTAATTGACACTAATTAATAATAATTGTTGCTTATTAATATTAATTGATACTAATTAATAATTTTAGTATTAATTGATACTAATTAATTTATAATGGAAAACAATTGCTTCAACCATTACATTTTTATCAAATGTATCAATTTTTATATTAATTTATACTAATTAATACTAATTATATTAACTTTTATTAATGAAATATTTAAAAAAAATTAAAACTAAAAAAATGACAAAATAATCATTTTTATATCATATAAGGGCAAAAAGGACAATTATACAGTAAAAAAATATTTTACAACTTATCAACCAAATACTACTCTGCTGCTTAAATCTACAATCTCACAACTGCACCAAACAAGTTAACAGCTTATGTTCGCAGTTATAAGTTATAATCTATAATCACTTTCCCATAGTTCTACCAAACATGCTCACAATAAATTACAGCATTTGGTGTTGGTCACCTCTATTCATGTATACGACTAGAAATGGAGACACATGGATACATGTACTTGGTAGATTAAAAAGGATAAGGCTATGTTTTGGGTGTACTATATAAGGATACTTTTTATTTTTTTTTAATCTTTTTTAAGTCGTATCATCTCTCTATTTTTTTATACATTTTTTTGTAAAAAGTTAAAAAGTGTACTTATTTAAATTATCTCATATCGTTTAGTGGGTTTCTTGAGTTTAAAGTTTTGTTTTTGATGAGAACACTATTTTAGTGAGTAAAATTTAAATTGGTATACCATTTTGTTTGCTTTAGAAGTAAAATAAAAATAAAATTTTTAAAAAAAAAAGTTATTTAGTGATTTTGAAGTATTGTTGTACATAAGACTATGTTTATAAAACTACGTTTGGACAAGTATTCTGGTGAGAAAATCACTATTCAGTGAAAGTTGGAAAAAAAATACCACAAATATGGAGGGGTACAACTTTGAGTTGCACCCATAGTTTTTGATGTGCACCCCACCACAGAATGAGTTGCACCTCCTATATTTTGATAATTTTTTTTTCTGCTCCATTGTGATTTGATTCCCCCTATTCTTGGTTTTGATATGTTAGGACAAATATTTTTTATTTCTTAATATTATGTTTGGATTATGAATTTAAGTATGAATTTGGAAATTAAAAGTGAAAAAAGTCAGTGAAATTTCACCTATGTTTTTGTCACGCCCCGAAAATAATGATATCGATCTACTCATCAATACAGGTTAAACACGTGGAAACATAATTAATTCTAATTATTCAATAATAGAACATTCACGTAATCACATTCCATACATGAATATCTTATATATGCGTACGAGATAATAAAATACCTAAAGCAATACAAATTAGTGCCTTAAAGGTTATAAATTCCAAGATCTTGCCCGGTTACAACAAAAGTGGAACATAAGTCCAATACATGTATGCCCAAGGCTATGTAGAAATGGAAAAACATAACAAGCAATCAGCTCTAAATCCTTCCAAGCTAACATCTTGGCGGAGGCATGCCATCAACGTCTGAAAGTTGTTTTCCACGTAGAGTATAAAGCCCAATAAAGATAACCTTAATGACATGCATATGCTTAATAATGCCATAGGGTGAATGCATATGAAAAACATGTGTTTTTCCCTTTTTTGAAACAATGATAATGCTAGAGTTCAAAATCACAATTCAGTATTCTTTCTATTAAAAGTAGAAAATACGGTAGTAGATACACACACTAGGAATCTCTAGATATGTGTTTGTCAGTAGGCTATAAAAACACTACCAAAAGCCATTTACAGGTATTAATCGGAAGAAACGACTCCAAACCACGCAGATTTTTGGACTTTCACCATAAATAGTCAGGCCAATAATTAACCACAACCACACCTCCTAACTAGATTTACCTCGGTATTCATCAATTTGTCTCAAAACAAAACTTTTCAAATACATAAGCCTGAAACAATTGATCAAATAAAATGCATGAGTGAATTGGTTTCAGTTAACATAGCTCTCATGCTATTTCTACAACAAGTCAATACTATCCTCCAACAATTATTGCAGTTATTAAAAGACAACAACAACGATATAATCCAACATGATATTAAAATCCGAAACCTCCAGGATTTTCCCAAAATCTCACGATTCCAATAAACAACATTTGCATTCCTTACGAGTCTTGTGAATCTCAACATTAATATTCAATTTTCCAAAAACATTTATATAGTTTTCCCAACAAACTCAACATTTCAAAAAGAGTAATCAATACTCAACAATTCCAAAGGGTTTATAAACATTCACAACCAAGCCCTCTTTTGAAAATAGAACACTTCCTTCCTTAATGATTCAACAACATTGGTAAATCCACACCATTTTTCCAAAATTCCAATCACCCTAGGTTTAATAAAAACTTTGGGCATTCGTTTCAAAAACACAATTTTCCTTAAAACTTCTTTATACAACCATCATGAGCTTACCAATTTCAAACCACAACCAAAAACAAGAGTTTTTCTCCAAATTAGTGCATTTATAAAAATATAACTGTTAGAAATGGGCGCCCATGTGGCATGACCATTTCAACATTTGAATTTGAACCTTATCCAAATGGGTTTTGAATTTGAATTCAAACCTATTTAGGATAACCACTCAGGATATAGATATTATCTCCTTGACTGATATGGATAGATAATAATAACATTATATATCTGATATATGGATATAGGAGATTAAGAGATACACAGACTCTCTCCTAAAGAAAAGAACGTATGTTTTTGATTTTTTTCCCATATACAGTTTCTCCCATATACTAACTCTCTCCCATAAACAACGATCAATAAGCCATTTGCACTGTGATTTGTGTGGGTGATATTCACCATTGTAATATCACCCCACTGCTGGGTTGATTGACTAGATTCAGGAAGCACGTGATTTACCCACGAGATCCATCAGAGTTCAGATTATATCTAAAAAGGTATGATCTTATTAATTTTTATTCCGCTACGTTATAGTGCTTGATGATTTACAATAACCATAACCTAACTTTTTGAAAACTCTTAACTATCAAGAATAACATATAACAAAGCTAAATAATATGCACACCATTAAGAAAATCACAATCTCAAAGCAATGAGAAGAGATAAACAATACCCAAAATTGACAGAGACGAAAACTCAAGCTTTTCAGATTAGAATGACCCCCTCTTCAAGCTCTACCTTTAATCACAAAGCACTATGGTGGCGAGATTCACAGATTGAAGTAGATCAGAAAGGCAAGAAATTTAGAGAGAGATGAGAGAAATTGGATTCATATATTTTATAGAGAGAGACAAGTCAGAAAAAGTGAGTAAAAAGATCTTTCCTCGCAGTTTTATACAAACAAACCGCTTGAGTGAACAAAACACCGCTCGAAAGAAGAAAGCTCTGCTCCCAAAAATTCAAATTACGAACTCAGAAATTAGGAGAAAAAAAAAAAGAACACTCGAGTGACCAAAACACCGCTCGAGTGAACTCAAGTTCACAGAGCCAAAACCTCCCAAGAAATACTGAACCCAACCTATTTCAAAACATAACCTAAAGATTAAATTCATAATTCAAAGGTAACCTAGGACTAGAATAGATGTCTACAACACCAATAGATTCAAAACCTACAACCAAAGAGTATAAAAGGATCGGGTCTTATTCCGAGCAACTATAATTTTTCTTTTACTTTTACTTTTTTAAATTTCTACCCAAATTTATGATTCAAATACAACCTAACAATCACAAAATGTGTTTAATTCAAGCTATCTTAATCAATGAAATTCAAATTAAAGCATCACTATATGTCTAGAATCAAAATAATGAGTGATATATATAGAAAGCCGTGTATTATAGAATTTATATCTTTATATCTATATATATGGGGCGTTTAGCTGCTTGAGGTCCATCTTTTCTTTCCGATTTTGCCCATTCAGTTTGAATAATTTACTAATAGTGGCTTATATGTTAAGTGAAAGTTTTTTTGTAATACGCAAGCATTCTTGGTCAATAATGCAGCAGGTTTTTTCGTAATTACGCAAACATTCTTGGTCAATTATGAAATAGAATTTTTCGTAATTATGCAAACATTCTTAGTCAATTATGAAACATAAATATTTCATTTTTTGACAAATTACAAATACACATAAAGTTTATTTAAAATATGAATTGGTCCTATAATACTAGAAATTACAACTATCGTTTGTTATAAATTTTAATTTAACAAAATACTCAAGGAAAAAAAAAAACTATTTTTCTATGCAATAATAAATTATCAAAATTTTTTATTAAAAAATATTTCTCATATCATGAAAAATTATTGATTGACTTAATGATTTATTTATTAACAAAATGGTTAACTGAAAAATATTTTTCATATCATTAAAAATTGTTACTTTACTTAATGATTTACTTATGAATAAAATTGATCAATTATTATGCCAGTATGATATATGTATTAATAAAATTAGTCATTTGTATATGTATATATTTCCTTCTGCTTCTTTATTAGTTCAGTGACTTATCTTAATAATTTTTTTAGAAGGGAGAATTATCTTAGTATTTGTTTTATATTTTTCTGTTGAGAAAAACTGCATAGCATAATTTTTTTTTATAAATTCGAAAGAAATGTTAAAAATTCATAAATTCACTCAAAATGATATGGTAATAGAATTGGAATCGATATCATTGAGTGTATAACAAATTGAAAAATGATACATATCGTACCACAGAATTCTATCATATATTTAATAATTTATTCTATTCAATTTCATAAAACAATAATTGAATTTTTTTAAAAAAAAATATTATCAAAATACAAAACTTAAACATACTATAATAATAGCCCGTGCCTTGCACGAGCCTGTATAAACTAGTACCATATAAGAGTTGTCTTGAGGCTTGTATTTTACTTTCCTGATTTGTCCTTTCACTTTAGCGGGTGATACTAATTTGGATGAAGGTTTTTTTTTTTTTTTTGGGTGTAATTATACAAAGAATCTTAGTCAGTTATCAAACATGAATATTTTATTTTTGGCTAAATTACAAATATATCATTGAAATTTATTTAAAATATGAATTAACCCCTATGGTTTAGAAATTACAACTACCCCTTATTAGAATTTTTAATTTTTAAAAAAATTAATTACTCTCCTATGCAACAATAAAATTATCAAAATTGTTAATTTAAAGATATTTTTTATATCATTAAAAACTGATAATTGAATTAATAATTTATTTATTAATAAAATGAATTTTTTTATTCATATTTTAGATTTTTTACTTTTAGATGCATCAAAAATAGACAAATTTGAAAAGTAAAAAAAAAAAACTAAAATATGAAAAAAAAAATTCATTAAAAATAAATAAAAATTCAAACAAAAATGCACATAGATTTTTGTTCATATTTTTATTTATTTTTAGTACATTTTTTAATAGTTTACTCAATTAATTTTACTTTTTAGATATATCTAGATCTAAAATGTAAATATATATATATATATATTTAAATAAAATATGCAAAAAAAATCATTAAAATAAATGAAAATATATCTAAAAATAATTTTTTTAAAATCAAACCAAACAAAATAATTTGTTATAAGATTTTTATTTTTAAAATTTAAATTTATCACAATAATGCCGATATCTTGTGCGGGTCTAAAAGTAATTTTAAAAAAGTCAAACCAAATAAAATAATTTATTGGAAGATTTATGTTTTTCAAATTTTTAATGACAATAATACAGATTTTTTATAGTAGCATCTCTCTCTCTCTCTCTCTCTCTCTCTCTCTCTCTATATATATATATATAAAATCTAATTTAGAGGATGATTTTATCGTAATTATGCACAAAATCTTAATCAATTATGAAATATGAATATTTTATTTTTGGATAAATTATAAATACACTTATGAGATTTGTTTAAAATATGAAAGGTCCCTATAATATTAAAAATTTCAACTACTCATTGTTAAATTTTTTAATTTAACTAAACAAATAAGAATTTGTTTTTTTTCTAAGTACTCTCCTATATAATAATAAAATTATCAAAATTGTTAATTGAAATATATTTCTCGTATAATTAAAAATCGTTAATTGACTTAATAATTGTCTAATAATGAGCAAGTGTTGGTTGAGTTTGCATTTTCATTTTCTCATTTTACCCTTTCATTTTGTATTATTTACTCATTGTGGCTTGTATTTTAGGCTGTGTTTGGAAGGGTTTTGGAACTTTAGTTCCACCCTTTGATTTGCCTATGGTGTTTTTTTACAGCTTTAAAAAATTAATTTCACATTCACTTTTGAAAACTCGGTCAAATGTGGAAAAATTTGGACTAACCGACCATCCGGCCGGTTGACCGGAACAATGGATTTTTTTTTTTTTTTTACATGTTAATTTTTACATATTCAACAAAAAAAAAATTTTGAATTTTTTAAAATTTTTTATGAGCTTTAATAGATTTTTGAGTTGTGTGTTTGGTTATGAGTTGTAAGTTTTTGTATCAAATATCATATGTCACATCAAAAATTTCCCACCCAATTCAAAATTCTTTTCAAAACTCATTCACGAAACAAATTTTCTACACTCAAATCATAATTTCAAAACTCACAAACTCAAAATACAACTCTTATTCTCAAATCATAGTTAGAAAGCTCTATTAAACGCTACCTTAGTTTTTCCATTTTATCCCCCCCCCTTTTTTTGGTAATATTTACCATTATTGGTGGTTCTAATTTAGATAAGGGCAAATTACACTTACACCCCTGAGGTTTGGATTTAATACCTCTGACATTTAGAAAATTACTCTAACTACCCTATCATTGTAATTATTTAGATGAAATGAAAACATTGAACTCATGCACTCTTTCTTTTCTTACTTTGCTTTACTTTCTCTATTTTTTTTTTCTCTTTCCTTTGCTTTACTTTTTTTAAAATATAATTTTTCTATTTTTCTACTAGGAGTTGTTACCTTTTATATAAGTATGGGGTTTGTGAAATGAGACTATTAACCACATGAATGAGAATGTAATTTTCAAAACGTCAGAGAGTGAAATATAATTAGACCAAGTCTCAAGAGATGTCAGTAAAATTTATCCTAAAATTTAAGTTTTTGGAGTGAAACATCCTCATAGATTCTTGAAGTCTCTACTGCTATTCTATATATTATATAAGGGAAAAAGAGGTTTCTAACCCACAAGCCTTGTGGGAGTTTCAATATCCCAATTTTAATTTTCTAATTTTTTGATTTTTTTATAATAAAAAAAAACTTAGCATTTATTGATTTCTCCAAACCCACAAGCCTTTTTGACTTCTCTCATACCTATTGCTGCACCATTTTCAATTTCTCCCATATACTATGGTTAGTGATGTGATTGCTATATGTATCATCTCCTTTCTCCCGATCTAAATAAATAAACGAATAAAATGATCTTTTTTTGGCAAGTGAGATTTTATTACCAAAAAGAAATATACAAAACTCAATACACACCTTAAAAGGCATAGGAATGTCACAAGGCAAGACCCAAAAAGCCTAGACCACTAAAACAAAAACTTAATAAGAAAATATATACTATTCTAATAAATATGTATATGAAGAAAATAACTCTTAAAATGATTGATGATGGAAACCAAAATGCCACATAGTCTCAATATTGATTCAATACGATCAATAATGAATTTAAAAAATGCAATCATCCCTTATATTTCAAAATAGAACTAGGAATGTTTTGTCTCATTGAAAGCCTTTACGCAAACTATGAATGGTCTAAAATAATTAAGAAAAAATAAAAAGCCCTAGTTTATTACAGAAATAGGCAAACCAAATAAAATCATAATCGATTAACAAGGACTATACTATTTATCAAAACCCAAGAAATGTAAATTATGTTCTGATAATACTAAATTTTTTTAGCTATAAGACGACATCTAATTCTTTATTTAGTTGATCTTGTCAACTACCCTTGAGATAAATTTAAAATTTTGAGTTAAAGTATAACTAAAGAAGTGATAAATAAACATATCTTGTCAGTTGCACAACCAACTCAAAACTTGAGTTCCTTGTAGCCAAAAGGACCGTGCCTCATTAGCTTAACAATGTTTTTAGCAGATATACTTTTGGCAATCGTTACTGTCATTGAACTTAGTGCACCTAAGGAAATGTATCTTGGGCAAGGCATCAGGGAAAACTTGATAGAGCTCATTGAGAATTTTTCCAGACCAAGCATTTTGAATGACATCCCTAGCATGTTCACAAACGGTCCTCAAATATTTTATCACCCCATATGTTTGAAAAAAAACAGTCTGAAATTTATATAATGGTTTTTCTCCATGAGGAGCATAATATAGAACTTGTCGCAATGGCGGCTAACGGGCATCCCATGTGAGGCCCCTGAAAATTTTAATTTCTTAAAAGTCCCTTACTTTTAAATTATTTCTTTGAAGTCCCACAATTTCTTAATTAATTGCAACCCTAGGATCAAAATACATGTGCCAACAAAAAATCGCAAACCCTAATCGATTTTGGAAACTTAGAAATAATTTCTAATACTCTAATTGACTCCCTAAATATGAAATTACCACTTGGAAATCCTAGGCTTTTCCGGTCTTTATCACGTTCGTTGGTTGATCGCGTTTTTGTTCGAAACAAGAAATCCAAACTGAATTAGACTCTCTAACCCCAATTTAATTTAATTCCACACTAAAATAAATTTCCAATTCATAAATTAAACCCAATGCCCTCATATTTTTCTTAAATCACATTTTGACCCCAAACTAGTACCATTACACACATATATACATATATATACTTGAACCTTTCTTAAATAAATAATTTTATACACAAATATCTTCATATCTATATATAAAATCAACAAAAATGTCCCCAAATCTAGCACATGGCCAGCCATCACCCTCTCTAGGCTACAATCATAGGTACTTTAGAGACAAATCCCTTAAATCATGGAAAAAGTATCATTGGTACCCCCAAATCAAGGAAAGTTGTCTTGTACTTGTAACTATCTTGGTTCTACTTAAGCCTAACCCTAAGTAGATCATGCCTTAATACATGATTAGGCTCCCTAATGATCCTTCATTCCATATTCCAACTAAATACATCTCAATTCCATTCTATTCCAACCAATGGGCATTTTGGACCTTTTACACCAATTTTATTATAAAAACACCACCACCCTCCACATGTTACACATCTCATACACTCACACACCTACACATTCAGTTGAGAGAAAGAAAGAAGAGGAAGAGAGTGAACTTTGGTAGTAGAGGAGACGAAAAGAGGAGACAATTGTGCAAACACTTCACTAGGTAATCAATTAAGCCACAACACAACTCTCTCTTTTATTTTCCTTTTTCAAATACATGCTCTTAGAAGTTTTAAACATTCATTTCAAATGTGTTTTGATGGTATTCTTGTGTTAAAAATGAAAGGAGTTGAGCCTTGATTCTACTCTTCTTGTATTTCTCTTAATCGATATAAGACTACCTTTTTTCATATTAAACTCTCAAAATTTCCAAAGGTACATCTTCACCTTAAATTTCTGAATTTAATACATATTATTTAGTAAGTTTTCATCACAAGATAAGTGAAAAATTTCCCCTAGTTGACCTTTTTTCTCATCAACTTTCTTGTTGCAAGAACTGTGCCAGAAAAATCTGTTTTACAGCCGACTTTCAAAAATTCTAGAAAAATGTATAAAAATCTTCTAGACCTCAGTTTTATCTAAAATTGGTTTCATTTAAAAAGAGTGAGTGGTTTGAAAGAAAATTCAATTTTCGTAATGGTCAACGAATCTGGACAACGCTAGAGTGTTTTTTAAATAACTAAAAATCTAGAAAAGATATTCTATTTCCGAAACATGTTTTGAAAACTAGATTAAATTCTCTACAAACCATAGGAAGGCTAGGTTCGGAAAATATCTGAAATAGCCCTTTTGATTTTAATCTTTAAATGGTATTGAATTTGGAAATTTAGTTATGCATGGGTGTTTTATACTCTTGTGTACATGAATATGCTTATTAGCTTATGATCATGTCTTGGTATGGTATTTCATGTGTTATGGTTATGTCCCTTATCTCCTTCATTTTAATGATGCTCATGCTTATGTGGATATTACTATCTTGTTGAGTTTGTTCTAACTTGACTTAAAACATTGATCCAAATGGAAAACTTAATTGGGATGGTATTGGGTTTTCGATCACTTGAATACTAAAGAGATGATAATGTGTTATGTATGGATTGATGGGATGTGCTCCCTAATTGAAGGTTAAGTCTTGCGCAAGCAGTTGTCGCGTAAACCCTAGAATAGAACGGACGTATTCGGGCTCTTTGTGATGGTTTGATTGGTGAGATAAGGTTGGGTCCGAATGAGACATTCAGGAGGATAAAACTTTTTTGGAATGATAAGGTTGGATTCAAGAGATAAAACCTTTTTCTTTTCGTTGTCCCTTTTGAGGCCCTGCGGTTGGCGCTACGCAGTATATAACCGTTGGTAGGCATCCGAGGTTAATTCTGCAACAAAGCAGCAAAAAGGGGAGTTCCAAGTAGTCCGATGTCCAATTCTTGTGGTTGGGAGGATGAAATCTCTTTGGGGATTTCTAGAATACTAACCACTAACATTATAACCTTTGTTATCTATTTGAATGACGGGCTTGTTTGGTTTGTGTTTCAAAATCAATTTTTGAGAGAAAAAAGTACCAAAACGCGTTTGGCAAACAAATTTTTGAAATATTCTCTGAAGACTCATCTCAGAGAAAAAAAGATAGTTCCCAACACAAGTTATACGCATCTTCTGTCATTCATTTCTCTTTCTCAAAAGAACCTTTCTGACTTCATCTCTTTGATACAAAAAAAAAAAAAATCCTTCAGAGGCAGTCTAACAGCTCTCTCTCGGCTGTGTCAAGGAAGATGATTCATACCTGTAGGCCAAGATCTGTACTCGCCCAAGTGCCTTCAAAGAGACCCACTTGTCTTCCCTCCATCAGTACGCTGTTGAAGATTTGAGAAATCTTCTGCCATAGATGCACCGACACTGTCTATCACCTCCTTCATCTCTGTGTCGCACAAGCTTGAGGCAATAGGGGGCATTTGCTCGTACGGGTCCTCTTTGAACAGGCACAACTTGTCTTCCTCATAGATTTCCCCAAATCTTGCCCTAGCTTTGGTCTTAGTCAAATTGAGTTAAATCTTCACACAATTTGGACTTGTAACATCAATGCCCATAATTTTTTTCTTGTGGGCTCTATAAAATGCAAACCAACTAGCTTCAAACCCCACCAAGACGAAGCATAACTTCATTTTTCGCTACAAAAATAGAGAGGCCGTGCTCAAAACTTCGTTATGGACGGTGGGATTTGAGGGCCACTAAAAGCAGGCAAGCAAGAGGTATTTGTGTTGAACGAATAATTTTTTTTTTTTTTTTTTTTTGAAATTTCATTTGGTACATGAGTTTTAAACAATGTGTTGACTGATTTTGGTTTATAAAGTTCCCATGGCTTATCTTTTTGTCACTGCCTTTGGGTTTGTCAATTTGTGGTGAAATTTCCCAATCGGTAAATTTCGAAAAATTTTAGTAGCACTGTTTGCTTTTTTTTTTTTCTGAAGATAAGCATTGTTGGATTTTTTCTTAAGCTAAGTTATGTCCTTGTTTTGTTGAAACTGATCAAGGTAAATGAATAAGTTGTAATTAACTCAGATTATGAGCCGATAAATTAAAGACTGTTTGATGTGAAGACTGAAAAAGTAAAGACTGTTTGTTGTAGATAAATTGTTTGATGTAAAGACTGAGAAAGAAAGTATTAAGATGTCCTTTAAGAGTATAATTCAGGACGTGAAGGGTGAATTGGGAAGCATTTCTAGAAAAGGGTTTGATGTGAAATTTGGGTATGGATTGAAGTCGAGGTCGCTCCAGGTGGTTTAGGATAGTTCGGTGGTGCTGGTTGATGCTTTGAAGCAGAGTGGTTGGGCAAATATGCCTCCTGAGCTTGTAAGGGATGTCTTGATAAGGATTGAGGCATCTAGATGTTCTAACACCAAGTAGGTTGTACAACTACTTTCAAATACTATTAACAGAAACAGGATTACCTTTTCTGATAGGATCTCTATTATCAATCATGTTAGGTGGATTTGAGAACAAATCAAACTCGGTTCTTGAATAGAATTTGCTTCCAAGTTGGATGGCTGATCGTTTCATTGTATCATATTCGCTTCTCAATTGATCATACATTTCATCAAGCTTTCTCTTTTGTCTAGTATTGGGAAATAATAGTTCTTGTCAAGGTTTATGCACTGAAACTATAAATCTGAATAAGGTTTGACACATTGATGATGTCGAAGACTGACCTGGATATTTCTCAGAAAATTTTTCTTGGAGCTTTTGCTTATCCTTGGTTAAGCTCTTAATCTCTTGTTCCAGCATATGCCACCTCTTGGGCATTTTTTGGTATGCAGTGTGCACTTGCTCCAGTTTTTCTGTGAACTTTTCTTGCATTGTCTCGCATTTCTGCTTGCACTGAGCTACTATTCTGTTCATCTTGAATTGCATTTCCAGTTCCTGTTGCCCGAGGTAGTTGTAAGGGAAAAAAATTAAGGAAAATTAAGGCAAATTTGATAAACAGACAAAAATTAAGGTAGTGTTAAGGCCACATGATCTCAATTTGATAAACAAGTAGTTTTATAGAATGGAAAGTAAGTGAATTTTTATTTTAAACTAGTATCAAAGGAAAATATATTAGTAACTGAATTTTGAATTTTGATTTTAAACTAGTATCAAAGTAAGTGAATTTTGAATTTTGAACTTATTTATTTATATATAAAATATATTAGTTGAGGACCAAGATGTCAAAATGTTCAAAGGGCAAGCTAATCTGACTTTTAGTTAAGGACCAAGATTTTGATTTGTTTCCTATTTAACTATTTCTCTGCAATGTTTCAGGCCACCTACATACTCCTCAATCATTGTTCAATACACCAAAAAATAAGAGGAAGAGATCACCTCAACCATCAGTCAATTCCTCCACTGCTGAAAACGATTGTCCTTATCCGGTAAACTTTTGCACACTGAATCTCATATTAAATATTCGTAATGGCCCGTATAGTGATGCTTAGCAGTTGTGGATTTTGCTAATAATGGCTTAATAATTTTTGTTCATGGACATAAAACTGCCACAGATGTATTCCCTTTTCTTATGCATATACTTAATTTCACTTACTGCCAAACACAATGCTATGTTTTTATTAACTGCACTAGATTTTGTTAAACTTAAGTTGTTTACATACTACAATTCACTTACTCATTAAGTCAGTGGTATGTGGACTGGTCAACACCTGCAACTTTGTTGTGCTATTAATTTCTTATTTTCTTAATTGTGTTGCAAATGGTTTAAGGTGTATAACTGAATTGAACTTGCTAACTTTCCAACTAACTATAATCATTCATTTGTTGCACTTGTATTAGGCTAGAATGGCTAACGATATTGATGACTTTAAGATGTGGGGATTCGAAAATGTGAAGATATGTTTAGAAATATTGTTGGACAAAATTAAGAAAGAGATTCCTTGCATGTCAAAGAAAGATAGAAGTTTTTACCCAAAGCAGTGGCAAACAATTGATGAGGAGATGCCTAAAAAGGTTGGAAAAAATTTTGGGCTAAAAAAATTGAAGGGTAAGTTCGCGCGTTTGAAGGCGAACTACAAAGAGTTTGTTGCTCTAAAAAACCAAACGGGTTTGGGCTGGGATCCAACAACTCAAATAGTGACAGCCCTCGATGATGTTTGGAAAAATTATGTTTAGGTAATTATTTTGGCGCATACATTTACCACAACCATGTGTATAGAGAAATATTTTTTTAAATGATTAATTAATGTTTACAATTTGTAGGCGCACCTAAATGCAAAATAATTCCAAACCAAAGGCCTTGAACATTATGAGCTAATGTCAGAAATATTTTCCAAGTCATTTGCCACTGGTGCTTTTGCCCGTTCTTCTCGTCAGGGTGCACCCACATCTGATGACGAGCGAGAAATGAATGAACGCTTTCATGCATATACGTCGGGGAAAGGCGTAGTAGATGAATCTTGCACTTCAGGAAGTAAGCGTAAGTCTAGTGGGCAGGGTCAGTCCAGCAAGAACCCAAGAATGGATGATACACTGCAATCATGGCAACGTTCATGTGACGCACATGAACGGTTTTACCTTTGAGCAGAGGCAAACGCTGGGGCAGCTAATGCATACTCTGTTTCAGCATGTATGGCCATCCTAAAATCAATGGCCCTGGATCCGAGCTTGTTTTTGAAGACCATGAACATGTTCACATCACTAGAATGGCGAACCATGTTTATGACCATGGAATCGGAAATGAGGTACCTTTGGATCCTCAGTTTGTGAGAAGCTTGGTCATCCCACAATTCAGTTGGAGGTGAAGGTTGGAGGTGAAGGTCGATATACTTTGTGATAAGGAAATAAAGATGCTTGCAGAATTGTTTGGGTTTATTTTTTTTTTTTATAACTTGCTTTTGTTTTTTTGTTTTTTTTTTTTTTTTCATTTTTTTTGTTTTCCTTTCGGTTTAGACTATGTTGGGTGTTGCCCCAATTTGTTATTTCCTACTTTCTATGTGGTTTCGATTTAGACTGAGCACTATGTTGTCCTAATTTATTTCCCCCATTCTTTGTTGTTGCAATACTATCATTAATTGCACATGCTAATGTTTCTTATTTCGTACTATTCCGACCATGCTCTTTTACATGTGTTTGTTAAAATTTTAGTGCTATACTCATATCATTAAAGTTAATACCTTGATTGTTTTACACTTTCCGATTTAGATGTCGTCGTCACAACCCAATGGAGGGCAACCAAACAATATATACGACCCATATAGTAAGGATGACGATGATGTGATGAACTTACACATGGTTTGTCCACTAACAAGTGACATTCCTATGAGACAACTGCAACGTAATTGTCCATACACCGGTGATAAGTACATAAAATTCTTACTGAGTGGAAATCCGAAATCAATCCGTAACCAATTGCGTATAGAAGTCACGACATTTATGGAATTGGTTAAACAGATTGTTCGTAAAAATGTTGTAGATTGGTCAAACATGAGATTGTCACTGGAAGAGTCGTTGGCTATGTTTTTATTTGTCTGTGGTCAAAGTTTATGCACAAGAAATGCTGGAGATCGATTTCAGCACTCAAATGAGACAATTCATCGACATTTCATACTTATGATGCAAGCGTTGGGAAATCTTGCACCATTTGTAATCCAACCAACCGAACATGGCTGTAACCCCTCCTAAAATTTGGAATGACAGACGCTATTGGCCATGGTTTAAGGTAACATAAATGCCAGTTGATTTGAATTATTTTATATGGCTTGAAGATTAAATTGATAAATTAATTCAAAGTTATGATGAAATGAATATGTTCATGATTTAACATAGCTGTGACAATAAGTACAGTACATTGCATGCATGAATACACCAAAGGATCAAAAGGTTGGCCAAAATTTTAGTTCCTTAAAAGCATTCAAAATTTATGTCATGTAAGACTATGTAGGGGCCATAGATGGCACACATATTGCTGTTGTGGCACTAGAAGCTGACCAAATGCCATATCGAGGTAGAAAAGTGAATACTACTCAAAATGTGATGGCTGCATGTTCATTTGACATGAAGTTTACATTTGTATACACTAGTTAGAAAGGTAGTGCACATGATTCGAGAATTTTTTTACAAGCACTTACCACAACTACCGCTGATTTTCCACACCCGCCACCTAGTAAGTGTAGTTTTTTTTTTTATTCTATTTTTGTGATCACCAAATATGCCATTATTTGTTCTTACTGAAAGTGTTTTACTGTAGACAAGTATTATCTCGTTAACACTGGGTATATACACATGCCCAGGTACGTAGCCCCATATCGTGGCCAAAAATACCATTTGTAGGAGTTCAATAAACGGCGCCGCTATCATGGTCCAAAGGAGTTGTTCAACCATAGATATTCTTCTTTGAGGAATGTTATAGAAAGAACCTTTGGTATGTTGAAGCAACGGTTTCCATTATTGAAACACATGCCACAGTATGATATGGTACGGCAAGGGCCAATTGTTATGGCATGTTGTGTTCTCCACAATTGGATCCAGACAGTGCAAGAGCAGGATAAATTTTTCGATCCAGAAGAATCAAGTGAAGAAGATGAAGATGACGATGAAGATGAAGATGAAAATGAAGGTTGTAGACGTCCCCGAACGTCCCGGGAGGAGATCCCGTTTTGTTCATTGGGCCCACTATAGTTCAGGACTCAATGTTACGGTCTTGTATCTAATCTCGCAGAGTGCAATGCAAGACCGATGAATCATCAAAGAGTCCAAATCTGGCAAATTATTTTTGAAAAATAGATTTTTAGAAAGAAGTGCCAAACATGGACTGCTTTGCCAGATACAGAGTCGCCACCTAAATATTTTATTTTGGGGACTTTAGGAAACCCTGACTCGTTGCCTAAGGCCACATGTCCGTCATCACCAAAGTTGCCTCGGCTCGGGAACTTGGGTACGATTGGGGAAGGTCACTTCGTGAGCACCCCCGCTCGTCCGATCAAAGATCGGCCTCTACTAACCATGATATCGAGTTTTGAAAACATTATGTGCTCTTATTCCGGTTATTAGCCTAGATTTACTACGTGATACATACAGCATACAAGTATAGACTAGATCGCCTGAATTGGAACGAAGCATCTCATGTTTGTTTTGAAAACGGTTTGCTACTCACAAGTAGGCTAAAATGTGGATTTGCCACCCTCAGGTGGGTTTAGAAAACAAGATGATTTGCCACTCTCAAGTGGGCTTAAAACTCACAGTCGATGCATTATTCCAATTCAGACAATCCAACCTTCACCCACAGGCACTCAGGCAGGTATATCACATAAGCAGTTAGCCTCATGGTAAGCATGCTATCATGGCAGTCACTCACATACATGCAAGGATGCTAATGCATAAATACTTACCGAGTACTCCAAGCCAAAGAGAGAAGCTAATTAGGAAACATGCATAAATCCTAACTATGCTGAAATGTCTAATGCAACACATGCAAAAATGCAATTACAATAGGCTCGGCTATTCTAAGAATGGCATATGAAATGCAATAACTGATATACATATTCAACTTGAAATTGAAATACAATGCAGTTAGTATGATGCGCCGAGCCCGGTGCATGCAAGACAGATGAATGAATGCAAACATGCAAGCATAAGTATGCTAATTGAAACATGCCCTAATCTAACCATCATAAGCTGGTAAATAAAAGGGAGAAAGACGTGGGGTTGGAAGACATACATCGCACGCACGCACACTTATTACAATTGTGCCCTCGCTCGGAGGGTCCGAATAAATAATACAAGCCGCCTAATTAACTAACTTACGAGCTAATTAATTATTACAAAACCGAATTAATAACTAGCTACAACTAATTATTACACAACTACTAACTAACAAGTAAGCAGTAAATGAATGCTATTCCAGCTCTGTTTGAAGAAGAGGAAGGTATGCATGCTCGCTTCGGTTCTTCGCTTCGAAACACCTTCCGGTTGCTCTTTAGAGGCTCTATTTGCAGGGTGTCTTCCAGTGTTTGTTGTTGGAACTTACCAAAACACTGTTGGGGAATTCACCAGTGGCCTGTCGGCCATAAAAGGAGAGATGCCGGCCAACAAAAGGGCACTGCCGGCCAAGGGTGTGACACTGTCGGCCATTGGTGTGCTGTGACACCAAGCTGCAACAAAGCACAAAATAGAGAGAATGGAGGGTCTCCCAAGGGCATGTATGCACTATACCACCCCATATCGCCTCAAAACATCAAGGGAGAGGCCTAGTCGGATCCACGACCATCAATCACGCATCCCAATGTATGATGACCAAAGATCCAACTTGTGCAAATCAATATGAAAATGAATGCACAAATAAAGCAAGTAAAGCCTAGAACTCTATCATGAATCATCAAGAGCTTCGGCGACCAAGAATTGAGACACGTTCTATCACTCGGAGTATGAAACGCCCCTCGTTCCTCGTGCTCGGATTAACACTTAATCCAAACAATGCAACACGTAAGGATGGCAAACATGCAATATGAATAACCTAACAAGGCTAATGACATGCAACAAGCATATAGGCATGATGTGAGGTGACAACCTTGGACAACATGACAAAATGCAACATGAACATGCAACAACATGTAATGGGGCTAGCGTGCGACAACATGCAAAGATGGAGCAAGCATACAACAATATACAAGACAGGCATGCGACAACATGCAAAGGGATGGACTTAAACTGATGTGGGCAGCTCTCAACTAAGCCCAAATCAGTGGCCAAAAGTGATGAATTGATGGCATGAAAAGCATGAAATGGCAAGGCAAACATGTATGCCAAGTGGCTCAAGTATTAAGGCACAAAGAGGACAATTCTTAAGCATACTTAAGGAGCAACAAACACGGATGTATGACAATGAGGTAAGCTCTGAAATCTCATGTGAAGTGATGCCAAATCAAATCAACAATGCAAGCATAGCATATTATGATGCCCAAAGTTTAAAGTGAGCAAAGGGACTTAAGCCATGGCCATACAAGAAAAAACCAAGGGGCCGAGGGGACCTAAAACAGTCCTAGGGTAGGTCCAAACAAGACCAAAACTAAGCTCAAAGCTAGCCAACATAGGCTAGAACACAAAGCCAAAAACATGGAGCATGTAAGGCTTTAAAGAGGCAATGCACTACACCTATTGAAACCAATCGTGACAAGACTTGGACAACATAAAATAGAGTTACATCATGGTATAATAAGACCCAAAATGCACTGAAATGATGAGCCAAAGGCTTAGGCTTAATGGCATGTACAAAAGTCAATTCTTGAGGCATAAAGCACAAGCTCTATAAAGCATTCAAGGCATGTCAAATGCAAGTCTATGACAACATTTCATGGACTGAAATAGCATATGGAATGAGGGCAAAGCATGCAAACATCACATGTATGACATGGTAGGGGCCTCAAAACCCAAAACTAGCCTAAGCATTTACACTATAGCTATACAAAGCACGAGTGATATGGCCATGGCAGCCCAAAAAAGTCCTAGGACAGCCCAAAATAAGCAAAAATCATATTAGAGCAAAGCCAAAATCTATTAGTATGATGAGTCAAAACATCATGCACAAAGGGCTACTAAACAAGATTTGTTCTACACCTATATGAAGCATGCAAAGGATGATCAAACAAACTATGGATAGGGTCATGACATGCCAAATGATGACCAAATACATGCTGAAATGTAAACCAAACAAGCTAACATGACATGGCAAAGCATGGAGCATATGAAGCTAGTTTAGGGGATTTACACTACAAGTGTATCATGCAAGCATGGAGTGACAAAACCAACTCAAAAAAGATTCATGGCATGGTAAAACATCACCAAAAATCTACTGAAATGGACTCAACACAAGCTAAGCACACATGCTATTTTGATGAGCTATGAATGGAGTTACACAACACGTACTAGATGCATGCAAAATATGACCAAACCAGCTATGGACAGGGCCAAGGCAGGTCCTAAAAGTCACAAAAATAGGCTTGAACCAAGCCTCAAAAATGCATGGAGGGATGGTCCTTTGGAAGGCCAAAAATGCAAGCAAAGAGGAACCAAAAGAGGGAGGGCCACCCCCTCTGATTAAGGACCTCAAAACTACACCTTTACTACTGAAAATCCATTGGATTTCAGTGGTAAGAAGGCCAAACCAAGGTTAGCTCAGAGGCCTCAAGGAATGGCTTAAAACAAAGCCAAAACAAAGCATGCAAGGGGGTTACACACCCCTAGCAGCAAAAAGACCTTAAACAAACTTCAAAAGCACTTAAATACAAGAATTTTTTCAGTTATAAGCAAAGCCCAAATCAATATGCAAGGAGGGCTAAAGTGAGGTACAAGAAGGTGCAAAAATGGGAAAAATACTCACCCTTGAAGACCCTCTTCGAAACCAGCAACTTCAGGGGGGTGGAAACCAGTTTTCAGACCTCAAGAAGACCTCCCAAGAAGCTTGGTCCAATGGTGGTGGTGTATCTCTATGTGTTGTAGTGTAAAAGTGTAAGGAAATCCAACTTCTAAGCACAAAATACAAACAATATAGAGAGAAAGAGAGCTTTTTTTTCTTCAAAATAACTGAACCCCTTTTAAGGAGAGAGGCTCTCTCCTTATATAGAGGAATGCAAAGCTAAAGCTTCTTCAAGAAGCTTTACAAAGGTTCCATCCCTCCATACACGTATATGGAGGGGAGCAAACAAAAAACCAGCTGGCTCAAAAGATTTGGAGGAAAACCAGCTGAGATAGAGAGGGTGCCGGCCATCATCAATGGCCGGCAGTGGCTCATTGATGGCCAGCATGGCATCATCAATGGCCGACAGGCACAAAGACATGGTCGGCAGTGCCATGCCATGGCCGGCAGTGCACCAAAAGGTCCACTATGAAAGGACCTAGGCAAGGTCCAAAAAAGGGGTAGAAAGGATACAAGGTCCGGGAAGCTTGAACCGGTGACGTTCCGCCGCGACAGTTGAGTACTCAGCGAGCAATTAAACTAGTTGTTGGGTGTACCTACAAGCATAACCAAGTCTTGAGGACGGTCAAAAATGGGGTGTCTACAAAGGTGAAGGTAGAGGTGAAGGTGCAAGTGAAGTTCGGGGTGAAGTTGGAGTTGAAAATGTCCACAGAAATGAAGATGGAGTACCAGCTATGCAACAACACAACCATGTCAACATGTCATGTGAACAACTACTGCAGATGGGACAATAGCGAGATGAGGTCACAACATCTATGTGAGAAGCATACAATAATAGGTAGATTATAACTAGGTAGATGCTTTTTTGGTAATTGAAAAAAATGGACCACATAATCAAAGTAGGTTAATCAATGTGGTTGTACAGTAAACACTTTTTATGTATCTAAACTTCACATTATAAATTGTTTTATTTTATATATTTCAAAATGGGATTGCTAATTTGACGCCATATGCAGATGAAGGTGACACCAAATTGTTCATGTGGCGCTGGTCCAATGTTGGTGATTATGGCTCGCACAGAAGCAAACAATAGTCGTTATTTTTTCCGTTGTCCTAATTGGGATAATCATAGGGGGCTCCTTCTTCTGGATAGATGACTATGATGGTGGGGTACAGCATCTTACACCTACGCAAGTGCCTCGTATTGGCGAGAAGTGGTTGTTTTGGGTTTGTTGTGGATGCAACGTTTTTCTTTGTTTTACTATTATAATCCTTTTGTTGGTACTTTTGTTTGTCGTTGTACTTAAGTAGGATGTCAATAACTGTGGTTGCCACAATGCTTGTGCTTGTTGTTTTATTATGGTAGCTCAACTGTCGGTACTAATTATGTTGTACTATTTTGTCTTTTATTATTTTCAAATAGATTACGGTAGTTTTTTTAATGTTTGTTAATTGATGTACGGCTTTTTTAATGTTTGTTTTGAATGTATGGTTCATGTATCGGTACTATAGTTGAATGTTTTTTTAATGTTTGATTGTTCATGTATGGTTTTTTGAAACCATGGGGTAGTCTCTTTGGCTGCATTTGCAATCACGGTGTGTTTTGGATTGGGCAGGGAATTACAAACGGGTTACTGCCGTGCAATGGTCTAGTCAGAAAAACTGCACAAATGCTCCCATTGCTTTCTTTTTAGTTGATGGTGTACAGGAAGGAGTCATGCAAAGCTGTGGCCCCCTAACTTTCCTCAAGGTGTCTTTTTCCCTCTCTCTCCCAAATTCCAACTTTTGACAAATTTCTTTGTTGCAACATCAATCAGGCATACAATGCTGGTCACTTGGTTCCAATGGTTCCAATGTCATTCAATTCTGCATTTCCAGAGTCAATAATCTGGACATGATGTTTAAGGTTTTTTTTTTTTTTTTTACTCAAAATTGTTTACGATATTATGTCGAAAGAGCTTAACAAAATAAAATCTGTTGGAACTACATTGCAACATACAATTTGAATAATAACATGGTTATGAACCAACTGTTACTCCATACAATTCCCTCAAGGTCTCAATTGCAGGTCGGAAACCAGAGCGCAAAGGAACAACAGCTACAACTCGCTGATGTTGTGCGTTACCATTCTTTGGTTTTGAAGTGTCACTCTCAACATTTCTCCCTCTAGGACTTTAGCAGTAGTCTCAGCTAGATAACAATATCCGTAATCAAACAAAAAGAGCCAAAAGAGGAATCTAAGTTAAAATTAATAAAGGCATTCACACCTAAGCACTAAGAAGTTTGAGATAATCCAATCCTTTCAAGCCCATATTTTGGTCCAGAAACAGTTTTAAAAACATGAAATCCATTAGGACAAGTAAAACTGAATCTTCAAAAAAGAAAAGAAACATAATCAGGCAGAAATTAATGACTCGAACAATGATTATAGTTCCAACAAACATTCACAGAATTAGTGACCAATACCCCAAAATATAATAAATGAATCTTCAATTTTTAAGAGAATCAGTGACCAATACCATTTCATTCTGGGAATCCAACAAACATATGTCATGTGTAAATATAAAATTCATTGTGTATATAAATTTACTAGCGAAATTCATTCCTAACAAATGTTATTTTACTTTTTCATTTCATTTATTTATTGTCATTGTTGACTTTAACAATCCAAGGCTTGCCAGTTGCTTCCTCTCATCTACCCTGGATATGGATGATCCCAATACATGTGAGAATATGGGGGACCCTTCAAAGAGCAAACAATTTTGAAGGGAATGCCACTGCTAGAAATAGCAAACAAACAACATGAGACCCACAAAAAAGTAGTTGCATGCTATCAAACACAATTGGGAGTGGGAGGCATGTTGTCAAACACAATTAGAACATTGAGTATTGAACCCCCCAAAGCGACACTATGCCCTTCATTCCATTCCCTAAGCACGCCACTCCTCATTTTCCCTTTCCTTTTTACTATGTACTACTATCATCACCCCCACACTCTCCCAAATCATTCCTTCCTATTCACTTTATCAGCCTTAAAAGGCTTAAACCGCGTCCTTAACCTTTTCATATATATGTTTGTGTATATATATGTTTTCATTTTCATTTGGAGTGAAGTATATTTGCCACATTAGAAATTTGCCGACTGAAATTCATTCTTGGGCCAAAATATTGTAACAAAGTGAAGATTATAGTTCCAACAAAGTGAAGATTGAGATTCAGTATTTGTTACAAACTGAGTTTTTAACAAATGGGTATTGGTTGGATTCTCACAATTATTATAGTTCCAACAAAGTGAAGACTCAGTCACAGAATCCAACAAACATTCAACAAACATTCTACACCAATACCCCAAAACTTGGGGGTGGAGAGAGGGGGGGGGGGGGGGAGGAAAAGTGAACAAAAAATGAAATGGTAACTCAAATTTTTTTTTCTTCTCAAGTTCATTTTTTTAAGTGTACCCGTATCAAGCAACATTTGAATATGGACTGTATCTTTCCAATGTACCTAAAAAAAAAAGGAATATGGACTGTACAATTCATTTATCTTTGAATGGAAATGGCAAAAATGTTAACTCAAATCATTTATCATTGATTTGTAATTGTTTTTTTAAAGATTCTACTAATGTAATATGTTTCCTATAATTAACCAGTAATCACTTTTTTCATTCTTTTCATTTTTCTTTGATTAATGTATGAGATTACAATCAAAACTAGCCAATGAAGCAACAAAAAAGGACCAAAAACAGTTTTAAAAACATGAACCTAAAAACAGTATTAAAAAAAAAAACATTTAAAATCTGTTAAGGCCCCCTACTCACTTCTCTTCATCAATCCATAAATCCTAAGCCTACATGAACTAGAAACCAAAATCGATGAGAGAGAGAGAGAGAGAGAGAGAGAGAGAGAGAGAGAGAGCAACCAGAAACCACAAACAAACACAAATCTTAATGGATTTGAACACAAAGCAACGAAAAACCAAAAAAACCCTAAATCGATGTGTATATCTGATATATGTATATCTATATATAACAAAACATAGGGTTTAGCGTTTCAAATCTTACTTTTTGGTAGAGATCAACGGAAAATAGGGACAATCGCCGGCGATTTCGATGTGTGGAGTAGTCGACAGCGAGAGGAGAGGAGAAGAGGAGAGCACCGTTTGAGAGGAGAGGAGAAGAGAAGAGTTAGGTATGAGATGAAGAAGTATGGTTATATGGTAGAATTTTCGTTATTCCTTAAGTTTTGGAAGGGCATTTAAGTCATTTTGCCCCTCCAAAAATAGTTTCGCGCTTAAGCTGTAAAATTAAGCACCCTTGGAGCAACTTTTACATTTAAGTCAAAAATGGCTTAAATTAAGCCATAGGCCAAGTTTGGCAAATCAAATATAATCCAAAAAGCTAAAAAGTTATACAAAAAACAAAAAATGTATTACTATTCACAAATAAAAAATATTTTATATATTTTTATAATATAAATCCACTGACAACGTCACAGCCGTTAAGCAGGCCATCATACACTTCTCTTGGGGCAAATTTTTTTTTGCCTCCTTCGAGGCAAATAACTTTTGGACAGTGATGGTCGGTTTGTAGGGGCCACCATGGGTCTCATTTTAATAATCTGAACCGTCCAATATGTAGAATTCATCGAGTAATATATGCCTGTAAAAAATCACATTGATCGGATATCGTTAACTATATGATCAAATCAGTTTTGTATAAACAAAACGGATGGTGTGATAGTTAACTGTTGAACAAAACTAATCCGATCATATAGTTATTGATATCCGATCAATGTGATTTTTTACAGGCATATAATACTCGATGAGTTGTACATATTGAACTGTTCAGATTATTAAAATGGAACCCATGATGGCCCCCATGGACCGACCATCACTGTCCAAAAGTTATTTGCCCCGAAAGAAACAATTATTTCTGTGGAGACATGCTGCGTAGCCGTAGGAGAGCCGTACAATCAATTAATTTTCTTCCACTATACACTTTATTTATATAATTTTTTATTACACATTTTTTCGTAAAAAGATAAAAAGTTAATCCAACATCTATATTTTTTTCATCAACTTTTTAGTTCAAAAAGATAAAAAGTAAACTTATTTATGATACCTCAAATAACTCTCCTAATCTGTGCCTTATAAGTTGTACCCAACACATGAATATAATTTAATTTAAGTCAAAAGCTGATTTAAGTTTACCAAACACCCCCTATAACAAATACAATAATGTTATGAGCTCCTTTGGCAGCCCACAGTGGATCCACCACGTCCGCTGTTGATGATATGAATGATCCATCTCGGCCACACCCCAACGCCAACAGCAATCGCCAATATCCGATCTCTCGTCTTCGTCTCCGGCGGCCGCCGTGTCACGGTGGACCTTCGCCGTGACGCAGCTCTACCAAAACTTACTCGATAAGTCGAACCCATACAAACTCTGGAGCCGCTTCGTCGAGGAGAAGAAGCAGAACGCTGGCGAGATCGTCTCCTTCCATCAACTGGTTTGTTCGTGATCTTGTATAGTTCTTTCAATTTCTGAAGATTTGTTCAATCGAATCGAGGTTCATTTTTCTTCAGATTTACCAAGGTATTGTTGACAGATCTCGTAACAACCGCCTTTTCTCCATTACTTAACTAATTTCTGCTTCTTTCTTTTTTTTAATACTGATTTTGGCTGATTATTCGGTGCAGATATATATTTTCTGTTTTTATTTATTTATTTATTTATTTATAATAAAAACTAGTTTAATGGACATAAACCAAAACAAACCAAACCTTAATCAAATGGGGTCGGTTACGTAAATACGTCTCCATGCGGGTTTATTAAAAGCATTTTTATTAGTCAAATTAAGTAGATTTATATCTCTGTTTATAATACTAGTCAACGTTAATCTAGGCTTACTCCATCCCTTAACATTCATCTACCATTACAGTATCGTATCTGTTCATTGCTACTTGGTCTCCGTTGAATATGACTAAACCATCTCAATCGATTCTATTTCAACTTATCTTCTATCATTGCTATGCCTGCCCATTTCCGAATATACTCATTCTTAAGTTTGTCTTATCTAGTCTAGTCTTGCCACACATCCACTTTAGCATCCTCATCTTAGCCATACTCATCTTATCTACATGTTATTTTTTGGTTGCCTAAAGTTTGATGAACATAAATAACAAAAATATATTTTTCACTAAAACATAAGAAACTATATGAAAATGATGATTGTTTTATTTTTCTCATTTTTTCACCAAATTATTTTTTTTCCCCCCCTCAGAAAACACATTGAAAACAAAACCAAACAAAGATAAGATGTACCTTTTTTTAGGACATTATAAATTGTCTTGTAATAAAATGTGATCTTGACCTATTCAGCCAAGATGAAAATCCAAGCTATCCGAATTGAAACTGACCTATATTTCATTCTAGAATAGCGGCAATAACAACAAATGCTGCAATCTATAGTGACAACTAAATTTAATATAGAGTCAAAATTTAAAAAATTCTCCGGATGACAATAGGACATGAAAAACCATATATGAAGTTACAGTAAACAATTCGCTCTAGCGAACAAAATAGACGCTAAGCCATCAAATTACGTTATTCAGTCATATCAAAGCAAAGCAAGCCAGTAAATCACAAATGAGGGATAAAAATTTACAATCTTTAAAAAGCACCGTCACATCCCACTAGTGCTTGCACAAATCCATCTCACCATATTTTCTTACTTAAATACAATTATAGGTGGTGCAATTACTCTTCAAATTTTAGGGTTTCCTCAAGTAGGGTCTCTGAATTTTGAGTGCAAAATCTTCCCTACAGTTCTAGCATTCTATGTTGTTCCTCAACTTTTGACGGTTTCTCAAGTGGGTCATTGAATTTTGTTTACAATCTTTCTGTATAGCTCTATGCAATACAAGAGTTCTTCAAAAATCATGGTTTTTAGAGCATCCACAGTGGGCTGCCAAAGGAGCTGCCATTGCTAATATTTTTAACAAAATTCACCCAAAAAAAATAAAAAATAAAAAAAACAAACAGACCAAAAACAACAATAATTTAACTAGTCTAAATAGATTTCAAACAAATCTCAAACAAATTTCGGGCAATCTCAACTAATCTCGAGCAATTTGAAGTAATTCTCTATCATGAGAAAAATGATTTCATAAAAATAAAGACCTGGATTTGAAGATGTGTGATTGATTTTCAGCAATCTGAAGCTTCATCTTGTTCATTTGCTTGCTTCCTCTTAGGGTTCGTGTGTGGGGTTTAGGGGGTTTTAGCTTCATCTGTTTCGACTTAGGGTTTGTGCTTCGTCTTTGTGTTCTCCATCAGAAAGATGATTTGAAGGAGTCGATTTCAAGGGTTTCGGGTTTCTCGCTTTCTCTTGAAGAAATTGTGTTCTCTCTTGAGCACGGGTAGAGTCTTGAATTAGGGCCCAATTCTATTATAGATACCTCATACCATCTGCATATATAGGATTCAAGTTGATGGATTAGCGGCGACCTCTTGAAGTTGTAACTTAACTGTACTAACATACTAACATTCTATTTTTGATGTTAAAAAAAAAATTAAAAAAATAGGGCACTCGGTTCATAAATTCAAATTTGGATTTTGTTTGGCCAAACACTACAACATATAAGACTTTTCGCGATCAATTATTTTGGTCCCTGAAACTATTATTTTGGTTTCTAAATGCTTTTAGTGACAAAAATAAATTGGTCACCAAAAACGTCGCTAAAAGTGCGTCCAAAAAAGTCAAAATTAACTTTTAGCGACGAAATTTCAAAATTGTCGTTGAAAAAGGCAATTGGTGATGAAATTTATATCGTAACAAAATGTTTGATTTTGCAGAACTAAACATTTGGTCACTAATATTTTGTCACAAAATGTCCCAATTTGGTTGCAAAAAACAAAATAATGGTACTTCAGTCACAATTATATTTGGTTGCTAAAGGACAAATGACTTTTTCCACTACACATTTTTGTCGCTAAAAGTCAATTTGGGAAATATTTTGTACCCATTTAATTTCATAGCTAAAAAAACACAAAAATTAAAGGCCGTTCAATCATTTAAAAAAAAAAAAATTTATATTTGACATCCACACATCAAAGGCGATTCCCAAACCGTACTGAGTAGAAAGTAAAATTTTACAAAAATTAAAACTCGAAGTTTCCAAATTCACTTCAACATAGTTGTTCCTTATACGAGTTAAAAACTCAAAATAGGTCCAATTCCCAAACTTGATTACAAGCTGTCACTTCAAAGTAATTTGTGGTCTAAAGGCCAACATAGAGGTAGGGGAGAGATGATGGAACCTGCCTTCTGTTTGGTCCTCTGGCTAACCTTCCACTTCTCAACCAGGATCTTCTTTATCCCGATACAATTAGAAATCACAACTAATGCCTGGACAATAAACCATGTGGCAGGATTCGAGCATTGTGCATTTGTTAACAAGATGGGTTAGACCGAAATCTCGGCAGTGTGACAGCACTATATCCTTGAGCAAGTGACAGCCTTCACCTAACTTGGTCATTGCCATATCCCTGAGATTCCGTTAGAAAGAATAAGAAAAATGAAATGCCGAAGTTCAATCAATGTGGTGCAAAGATTCAATCAGTATAGTGCAAAGATTCACAATTAAATATGCAGAATATATCATTAACCTATTCCCCTTAACTTCAAGCACAACAAAGCATCACTAAACATCTATAAATAAATTTGTAACTGCAAAATATAAATTTACTAGTAAATGTGCAAATCTACGACAGAGAAGGCCCTATGGGTGACATGGAATAAAAGAAAAACAAAAAACCATATGTATAAGATATTTTCTGCATATTATATATTACCTGATCCTAGTATCCTACAATGCCATCTTAGAATTCCCATATTATGGACAAAAATACACAACCTCATTACTAATTTTGAAATCATATTTTGTCCAATGCTTCAACCAGAATAGTAGTTTTGACAAATACATTGTCAAATTGTTGTAAACTATAGTTTCCCCATCCAAAGCAGTTTTTGTGTTTGTCACCCCACTCATGTATCATATTATTAATAATTTAACTTCTAATATATATGCACCATAAATGGCTGTAATGCCAAATGCCTCACATTTAACTTAGTTTGTGCAAAATTATACAGTTCATTTTATTCCTTCATCTTGGATTTCAAGGAACACCTAGTAAATGTGTCCACAAGTTTGAAATATTCTAGGATAGAAATTGCACAATTGACTAACCTGAAAAGGCTCATTTTCATCTGTGGTGCCAAGCATCTCAGTGACTAGGTTCTGGCATTCTGTAGCAGTTCCGAAAGTTAAACACTAGTCACTGAAATTTAGTAAAAGTTTAGAAATTAATTCCAAGCCCATGTGTAATTGCTTGAATAATAGAAAAAGAACAAATAACTAACCAGGAGATAGGAACCATTAATTACCTCGTATGTACATAAAAGGCTCCAAACAACTCCGATGCACAAAAGTCTCTCAAACAAATTTGAAAGGAACACCTGAGAATGGATGAGAAGGTACACCTTTTAAGACAATAATTAATGCAACTTAGACAGATAAGTGGGCTCGTTAGATGTTTTAAAAACAAATAGTTTACAACAATTAAAAGTACTCATGAAGAAGATAAAATACACAAAAAATGAATAACCTGAATTTAAATTTACATGTAAGGATATAGCATAAAAGTACAATGGAAATGTTTACAAAATAGAAAACATGTTCATATTTTGAAAAGTCTCGTCCAAATGGCAAGGAACCAATTAAGGCTCAATAAGGGGTGGTTTGAGATGTTCTAAATAAGTGCACTTTTTGACTTTTTTATGAAATATGGGTTGGATTTGAAGTGATGTGGTAGAGAGGTGATATGACTTAAATAAGATGATGTGACTTAAATAGGATAGTGACTTTTTGACTTTTTTAGTATATGTCAAACAAGGCTTAAATTTCTGAAAGTCCACATACTAGGCCACAAGTTTCATACACTTAAAAACATAGTTGATAGTTCTACTTAAACAAGAGCTTCAACTATTCAATGGTTCATTTCTACAAGTCTCACAAAATATTGAAACTGTGTAGCTTTCCTCAATTAAGTAGGGGAAACAACCTATGCTAGTCAACTTGTGGTTATATCATTATTGTGTAGCCAACATCATAAATGAACAACTCTTTCTTCGTATAGAAAATATGCAGCAGTGCATCAAACAGGACATGCTAGTCTTAAGTAGCTGGCAATTAGCATAAGCAACAGATATAAGATTACACATCAAATTTTTGCAAAAAATGCAAAGGCATGTTGAGAGAAGAGGGAGCATGAACCAATAGATACACATTCATCTACCAAAAATATTCAAAGTCAGGATCTATGGGTACTTCGAAAAACATGCCGTACCCGTACCGGATACTTACTGGCGTATGGTACCTTGTATGATACTTTTGCATATGTACCGGGTACACTAAACACATACCCAAGTTTTTTTTTCTTAACTTTTGGCGTACCCAGACGTACCTAGGATATACCCAAGCCGTACCGTATTTCAGTTAAAATAATATTTTCTTCTACTATAAAGATAAAACTCCTTTCACTAAGGCCAAGTTTGGCATGACCTAAATAATACAAAAAGTTAAAAAGTCACTATCCTATTTAAGTCACATCGTCTTATTTAAATCACATCACCTCTCTAACACATCACATCAAACCCAATCCAAACCCAACTCATACAAGCCAATAAGTATACTTTTTTAGAACATCCCAAACCAACCCTAAACTTCTTTTTTATTTTTTGTTTTATACTTAGCAAGATTTTAAAATTAAACAATGGTTTGTAAGTTATTTAATATATTGACATTTAATTTTGATTTATACTTTTACTTTTGACATTAAATGTTAATTGTAGGTTAAACCATTTAATTAATTTTTGCATTACTCTAAATTAAAAATAAACATTTTTTTACAAGCGGACCATGCCGTTCCCGTACCCTATTTTTTTTGAATTTTATCGTATTGACATACCCGTATTGTACCAATACCAGTACTCGTACTCGTACTCGTACCCGTACCCGTACCCGTACCCGTACCCATACCCGTACCCGTGCTTCATAGGTCAGGATTCACTAGTATAGAATTATTCAAATAAAATGAAAACCAATGTAAATGTAAGAAAGACACTCACTTTTTCTTCATTTGGGCCTTTTTAGCATAGTGTTTCTTAGCAAACATCTTACCCTTGATGCCCAGAGACTACTCAATTCAAATTGAAGCACAAAATTGGAACTTCCATGCAAAATTCCATAAATATATAAATGAGAAGAGAGAAAAGTAGAGAAATTGAACCTTCTGAGCAATCCGAGATCGCTTATGAACCTCGCGAGCCTCTTTCTTGCGTTTATGCTCGAAGTGATCATGGCGATAGCCATGTCTCTTCCTGTGAAGCTCTATGTAATATCCTCGAGGCTTAACAAATCATTTTTCAAACCAAAACAACAATCAAATCAGTACATGTTCAATTTAGATTGATATAAAAAAATATAAAATTACCAAACACATAAAAAGAACAACAAATTTTTTAGCTCATACGGGCCAGAAATAAGAAACAATAAAGTAGCAAATACTAGTAGCGGTCCACTTATCCAAATCACCATGAATAACACTCACCACGCATCAAGTTTTCTAAGATCGATCTTCAATAATCACTGTAGATCTCATAGGGATTACTTCAATCAATTCAATTCAGATAACCTTTGTAAGGAAACTCTTTAATCTAAGGTGATTAATAAAATAGTATCTATAACACAGGTACAGGAAAAATTCAACAAACTCCTATGAAGTTGCATCCAACTCCTATCCATCCCGAAAGCCCTATCCCTATTACAAAGTGAACAAAGACATTATCCTTAAAATTCCAGTATCTTTAATCTGAGGTGATTTTATTTTATTTATTTATTTATTTATTATTTTTTTTTAAAGTAATAGGTCCATTGTTCTATAATTTCACCAAACTTTTCAAATTTATTATTTGGCTCACTCAAACTAAAATGGTTTGGCCATGTGCAATGAAGCCATTAGTATCATTTAGAAAGACTATTGTGGTTCACAAAATTGAAAAAAAAAAAAAAAAATCAAATAATCAGAAAATTGAACAAGAACGAGAAAAGTAAACATCAAACACTAAAATGATCATAGATTCAAGCATGCATGTTATAAAAAAAAACAAAGAAATTCATCTGTGATGTGACTCACGCATGAATCAACCAAAAATTGTTCCATATTTAAGGAAAAGAAAAAAACAAAAATTCATCAACAACTCACCAATGCAACGATGAAATCGAAGAACAGAATGAGATTTGAATGAATACAGATGAATACAGAGGAGTATATATATAGATAGATATGTACATGTATATATGCTGTGTATGTAGAGAGAGAGAGAGAGAGAGAGAGAGAGAGTTGTTATGATCTCTATAAAAAAACCAAATTGATTTCCTCAAACTTGTATATATATACAAAAAAAAAAAAATAAATAAATAAAAATTGAAGAAAATGAAGAATAAATGATAGAGGATCTCATAATCAGAATCTGTGTATATATATGTACATATATGTATGTATGTGTGTGTGTGTGTGTGTGTGTGTGTGAAGCTCAGAAAAAGCGATAGAAGATCTCAAAAAATTTATAGATATCTACTATATATATATATATAAGAATGTGAGCGTGAAGATGAAGATCTCAGCAGCCATGAAAATTGTTGATTTACCTTCAAATTGAAGCCAAAGAACTCAGGTTTGCGTTGGAGCCATGAAAATGAGATCGATCATGGCAAGTTAGGGCAAGAGGAGTCCTAGATCAATCCTGAAAATGAGATCGATTGAAGCTAGAGTCCTAGACAGAGTGAATTTGGGAAATTAGGGTTGAAGAGAGGGAGTCTTGACTTTTTGTATGTGTGTTATGTTCTATTGCCGCCCGACTTTTTAATAGGGAAAGAGTAGAAATATTTGGTCCCTAAATGTTAATGACAAATATTTTAGTCTCTAAAAGTGTCAATTGTATATTTATAACTAAATTAATTTGTCTAAAAAAAAAAGGGAATATTAAACTAAGCATACAAGTGAAAGGGTGATAATACTAACAACTATTTTTGCATTCTTACTACAAATTTGAATTTGTGTCTAAAAAATTATTTTTAGGGACCAAATTTACTTGGTCCCTAAAACACTAATTTCTTGTAGTGAAAGATCTAGGCGCTAAAATACTTTGCCCATAAAGACAAGCTTAGGCAAAGTGAGCAAAATGCCCATATTTTCCATTGATGATCCGCTCTCTTTGTAGATTATATTCGATCACCAGACTCATTAGCCGCGGCGAACTCCCATTCGTTCAACTCCCAACACGGCTTCTGCACCGTCGCGTTGATCACGTTACTGGAATGGTTTTCTTGTCAGAATCAATGGCACCACTGCAGCTGAGCTCGATGCCTCCATTGTTGGCAAAACTGTTTCTGTCTCTCTCTCTCTCTCTCTCTCTCGTTAAAACCCTAGCCTACTTCACCACCATTGTAGCATCACCATTCTTTATGGCGACTTCTGATCTCTGTCGCTTTAGATCTCTAAACAAATATGAGCCTTTTGGAGTGAGGAAAGAGTGATTTGTTCAAAAAAAAAAATTTATCTGTTTAAATCCAACACAAACAAATATGTGTTAAGGCAGTTCAGATCTGTGTTGCCGAACTTGCTCAGTTTGGAACCCATGGCTCAAACCAATAAAGACCAAGCAATCAACATCAACAATTTGGAACCCGTGTTGCTACGCAAAGAGTTTTCAAGAACAAAACAACTTTATCATTTCATGAGTCTCAAATTAGAATCAATATATAAAAACAACAAAAATACTAATATTCTTCGCCATGAGACCATTCAAGTTCACAAAACAGATCAAATGAGTGAAGTTGAGCATGAGATCCTCATTCAAATTGAAGCTCTCTCTCTCCACGAAGAACTGTGTTCGAATCTGGAAAATCGAAGAACTGTGTTCAAACATGGAAAATCTAAAAAATAAAAAAAAAAAAAATCTCCAAAACACATTTTAGAAAATCGAACGAGAGAGAGAGATCTGAATTTGGAGATCAGAGATCTAAAGTGGCAGAGATCAGAAGTCGTCGTAATGAATGGCGGTGGCGATCGGTGGTGAAGTAGGTTAGGGTTTTGGAGAGAGAGAGAGACCACCAACTCCCGCCATCGATGATGGAGACGTCAAGCTCGGCCGCCGCGGTGCCATTGATTCCGATGAGAAAACCATTTAGGTAATGTGGTCAACGCGGCGATGTAGAAGTCGTGTTGGGAGCTGGACGAGTGAGAGTTTGCTACGGCCAATGAGTCCGGTGACCAAAGATAATCTACAGGGAGAGGGACGACAGTGGAAAATGAAGAAGATAAGAGAAAAGAGAGATAGGAGGTTTGGTTTCGGGTTTAGTTGCCATCGTGTATACCATATATATATAGATGGGTATTTTGGTCACTTCGCCTAAGCTTGTCTTTATGGGTAAAGTATTTTAGCGTCTTAATCTTTGGCCAAACAAAATCCAAATTTGAATTTATGAACTGAGTGTCCTATTTTTTATTCATTTATTTTTAATTTTTTTTTTTTTATTATCAAAAATAGAATTTTTGTATGTTAGTAAAGTTAGGTTACAACTTAAAGGGGCCGTTGTTGATCCATCAGCTCGAACTCTATATATATGACTAAGAAGAAAATTAGTTAAGGATGCAGGTGATATGAGATAAGAATTGGGTCCTAATTCGAGACTCTGCCTGAGCTCAAGAGAGAACACAAGTTCTTCAAGAGAAAGTGAGAAACCCAAAGCCCTTGAAATCAACTCCTTCAAATCGTCATTCTGATGGAGAACATGAAGACGAAGCACAAACAAACCCTAAGTTGAAGCAGATGAAGCCGAATCCCCCTAAACCCCACACTAGTGTTCTTAAAGGCGCACCTAGGTGTGCGCCTAGGCCTAAGTCCCATCTAGGCCCAAGGTTTGCATCTTGTAGTGTTCTAGGCCAGGCGACTTCAATAAGGCAGACCTAGGTGTGCGCCTAGGCTCAATTCCCATCCAGGCCCAAGGTTTGCGCTTTGTAGTGTTCCAGACCAGGCGACTTTGATAAGGAACACGACTGGTCCAAGGCGCAGTAAGGCCCAAGTCTTGAGGGCTTTTTTTATTGTTGCTTTAATTGGTTTTGTTTAAAATCCGACCATTGATTTAAGATGATGCAACTACAAAAGATCCCTACTCTTATTACACATGCCAATACATTAGGCATTCAACCATAAATCAATGATAAAAAAAAAATTAGCCCTAATTCCTAATCTCTGAAGAACACTTTACTATATTGCATACCTTCATTATCTAGTTCAGCAAATCCAAAAATTATTCTTCACGTTGTTGTCTTTTTTTTTCTTTTCTTCTTACGTTTCTGTCTCATTCTCTTTTTCTTGTCTATGTTTTGTCTTCTCTACTTTTCTCCTCTACTTTGCTATCTTGTTCTTCACATGGCTGTGATGATATTGCCTTCTTCTTCTTGCATCTTCTTATGCTTATTCTCCGGTCTTCTTTTTTTTTTTCTCATCATTCATTAGACTGATCTATTCCCCCCCCCCCCCCCCCCCTTCTTCTTCTTATTCTTCTTCTCCCCTCTCATTTATTTATGTTTTATGTTAAATTTTGAAATATTGTTCTTTTGTCCATGTTAAAATAGTGGAATTTGTTAGTATATATATTTTTAAATGCTTAAGATTTCATTTTGCTTATGTTGAACCCTAAATTATTTAGTTATATTAAATTATATATTTTTTTTACGTACAAAATGCGCCTCACTTCGGTGAAGCTTGCGCCTCGCCTTGCGCCTTGAGCCTAGGCCCTAGGAGACCTTGGCGCCTTGGTGTGCCTATCGCCTTTAATGACATTGCCCCACACACGAACCCTAAGATGAAGCAAGCAGATGAACAAGACGAAGCTTTAGATTGCTGAAAATCCATCATGCATCTTCAAATTCAGGTCTTTATTTTTATGAAATTGTTTTTCTCATGATGGAGAATTGCTTCAAATTGCTTGAGATTAGTTGAGATTGCTCGAAATTTGTTTGAGATTTGCTTGAAATTTGTTTGAAATTGCTTGATTATTGTTGTTTTTAGTTTGTTTGTTATTGTTTTTGGTGAATTTTGTTAAAAATATTATTTTTTGTTTGGGGGAGTTTTTGCTGGCAATGGCAGCTCCTTTGGCAGCCCACTGTGGATGCTTTAAAAATCCTGATTTTTGAGGAATTCTTGTATTACATAGAGTTGTACAGAAGGTTTTTAAACAAAATTCAATGACCCACTTGAGAAACTGTCTAAAGTTGAGGAACAACATAGAACGCTAGAATTGTAGGGAAGATTTTGCACTCAAAACTCAGAGACCCCACTTGAGGAAACCCTAAAATTTGAAGAGTAATTGCACCACCTATAATTGTATTTAAGTAAAAAAATATGATTAGATGAATGTTGGATTTGTGCAGTCATTAGTGGGATGCGATTGCTTTTTAAAGATTGTAATTTTTTATATCCATTTGTGATTGACTGGCTTGCTTTGCTTTGATAGGACTGAATAATGTAATTTGATGGCTTAGTGCCTTTTGTTCACTAGAGCGCTTTGTTTTCTATAACTTCATATATGGTTTTTCATGTCCAATTGTCATCTTGAAAATTTTTAAAATTTTGACTCTATATTAAATTTAGTTGTCACTATAGATTGCAACATTTGTTGTTATTGTCGCTATTTCAAAATGAAATATAGGTCAGTTTCAATTCGGATTTCTTGGATTTTTAGCTTGTCTGAATAGGTCAAGATCGCATTTTATTACAAGACCATGTATAATGTCAAAAAAAAAAAAGGGTAAATCTTATCTTTGTTTGGTTTTGTTTTCAATATATGTTTTTGAGAGGGGGAAACTAGTTTGGTGAAAAAATGAAAAAAATAAAACAATCATTATTTTCATATGATTTTCTCTGTTTTGGGGTGAAAATATATATTTGCTATTTCTTTTGGTCAAACTAGTTTTTATTTAAATAATAATAAATAAAAAAAATCGAAAACATATTGTGAAAATAAAGCAAACAGAATTATTTGTCTCCCTTCTGGTTTGAAATGAAGTGTTTGCTTTCAAGGGGTTAAACTTGCACCACAAGAATCACTAATCTGTACAACTTTCAAGATATTTTCACTCCATTATTGCACTGAAGATTTTTTTGGTTGAAATAATAAATTAATTTATAGGGTTTTATTTTATTTATCATGAAAAAGATTTATGTCAACCTTTGTACTTATTATTTAGTAGGCTGGTAGTAGCCAACCTTGTTTCTATTACTGCTTCATGGTCATGAATCTAAATGTTTTTATCACATTTCGTAGAAAATAAACAGTGCTGTTGTATTTTCTTCCTCATTTTACCCTCTTTATGTTGCATTTTAAAAACAATTATGTTGCCTGCATTCTTGTTGGGCCATTTTGTCATGACCTCCTGGTCAATCTTTTCAACCTATATAGATAGTTTTATTGTGCTAATTATTCAACTGTAGTAACAGCTTAAGAACATATTAGGTGGATGAATTTGAAGATAATTCTATTCACTCTGAAGTAACTGAGTATACTATGGGCTTGTAGCTCTATTATCGTCTTTTTTTTTTTTTCATCTTACTTGGTGATTAGTATATTTCTTACAAATGAAGCCTTGTATGTAATGATTATTTTTATGTTCCATGTGTATAGGAATTGTATCTGTCTATTATGTTGCTGGGGAATGTCTGATAGAAAAATTTCATTTGTCTTTCCTACAATTATCATTGTTTTTGTGGAACGTTTTGATGTTTTTCATTAATATTTTCAGGTTGCATTGACCATCCTTCCTTCTTAATTGTTGTTTTAGGTTTCTCTGAAAGGGAGTGGAAGTTCAAAATGCTGCAAAATGTCTCACATAAAATTGTACAATCACCAGCCAGACTAGGCCTGCCAAACCCAAATTCACCCTCTTGGCAAAACCCTACCCCTCCTAAATCCTCCTTCCAAGTCCCACAATCTCAGCTCCCCAATCAACAATCGAATGTGTCAAAAGCCACGACCACCTCCTCAACCCTTCTTCCTCTACTTCCGCCTCTCTCTAGAGCCCCAATGTCTTCTCCTTCAAATGGCTTCCCTTGCATCTTGGCTCTTTGAGGTCTCACCCAATCGATCTCATTGGCTTAGTGCCTTCCGTGGCTCCTCGCCTTTCTGTCATCCCAAAACCAATCCACAACACCAGTTCAACCAGACTCCTCGCCTTCCACTACCAAAGAAATCCTCTTCCTTTTTACAACCCTTCAAACTCAGCTCTTTGAAGTTGTAGCAGAACTTCAAGAAATTCTTGATCTTCAAGATGCTGAGCAGAAAGGAAAGCCGCTCGTGAAATCAGGTCAAAAGATTCCACAATGCTTTCCTTTTCTAACAAACTTAAAGAAGCCGAACGGATTCTTGACATTCTGGTCGATAATTATTCTGATTATTGCCGCCCCAAAAGATCTAAATCAGAAGATGATACGGATGATTCTTGTACCACAACTATTTCTACTCAGCTGAATTTATCTGACATTTTATCATATGCCCACAGGATAAGCTACACAACATTTGCACTGCTGGAGTTTGGTGTTGGGCAAGCTCCTTTGCATGGGGCACTCCCACCTACCCCACAGGAGGAGCAACTGCGTGCTTCTCATTTGTATGCATTTGCTGATCTCGATGTTGGTTTACCTAAATCAGCAGAAAGCAAGGAGAAAACAATTGAGCCATTCATTGAAGCTTGTCCTGCACAACAGCCAGACTCGAATCCACTTGCTAATCTCACCGGAATTCAGGGTTTGATTCCTCCAAATTTTGTGATTCCATCTGGATAGAAGCCTGAGATGCCTGTGGAATTGCCTAGTGATTTACTGATGATGCCCCCACTTGGATGGAAGCCTGGTGACCCAGTTCCGTTGCCTCCATTGGATACTCTCCCTGTTGCTGGTAGAATTGAGGAGCAACAACCACAGTCCATTCCTGCTCAAGGAATACCCAAAGTATCTGAACCAATACATGTTCGGCATGTTCAGCTTGATGTTGATGATGATAGTAGTGACATGGGAAGCTCTGATGATGAAGATTGACAGTTGACCAGGTCTACTTTTGTTTTTTCCGATCTTTTTGAAGTACTTGAGGTAGGCACACTAGGAAGTTGGACTCATTCTACCCTTACGAGGTGTAACTAAATGTGCAATGTTCGCATTTTTATAGATCAATTTGCTTGTTAAAATATTTTGTATCTTACTGGGATTCTAGAATTAGAGTTATCGTTTGGATTTTGAGCTACGTAACTTGGAACGTCTAAACTATGAGTTGTGTTGAAGTTCTCATCCTCACTCGAGAAGTCTTCTTATGAGTTGTGTGCTGAAAGTTTTTGAATTTATAGAGATATGCATCCATATACTTGTGGCAGGAGAGGTATGCAGAAATGTTGCAAATACATATGGCTTTCATTAATATCAGTGAAAATGGATTTGGGGTTTCTGTTTTTTAGTTCTATGAAAACCAGTAGTGTCTAAGTGGGATATAACCCGACCAACCAGTGCTGTCATATGGGAGCACAATATGGTCCTCTCACCCCCAAAAAGTTGTCCTAAAATTATGTGCTGCATTTTTTAAGTGGAACAGAATCTGAGGCCTTAGGGTGTATATCTATTAGTTTCTGTTTCTGTTTCCGTTATGAACGGTTGATAAACATTTTTACTAATAGAATAATTTTACACCGTTCATGCTTATATAGAGGGGTGTTCCCGGATTGGTTTTTGATGATTTGGTTTGCGGTTTGGATCTACTCGTATGTTTGCGATTTGGAAAATTTTGAATTTGTAACCGCTCGTAATCGGGTTGCAGTTTGTGCAGATAGGGTTCGTAGATGTGTAGGTGGTTTGCAGATTAGATTTTTTTATTTAAAAATTTATTCACTATCTAATACCCAATAACACAATTGAAGTAAAATCATTTATCATCCTAAACTTATCTAAAAGTAATTCTTTCATTAATTTTTACATTCATCCAAAAATCAAAATGCAATAATAATTAGTTGGGAATCAAAATAAATTGTTGTCAAACTTTATCCAAACTTGTTAAATAAAATAACAAACTCCATAGAAAATGAAAATTATATGACTTAATCTTCAATCTTTATAGAAAATCTCAATGCTCTTTCTAAGAATTTTCTTTAGGAGAAAATGGAAAAAAAAAAAGAAAAAAAAGAAGTTTTATACCCCTGTTTTGTGGTCTACAAAGCAAAGAAAATAATTTGTAAAACAAATCTTGAAACTTTGTCTAAGAACAATAAAGAACTCAAATGCTGAGAAGGATTTTGAGATAGAAAAACTTGCCATCAACTTTATCTTTCCTTTTTACGAAACTTATAAGACAATCTGGCGGTCCAGATTTGAAAAAATATATATAAAAATATGGGTGAACGAGTGCGGGTGCGGATAAAACTCTCGCAAAAAATAAGAAAATCCTAATTCGCATCCTACCCTAACGACTTTGTTACTTTGTCATTTGGAATATGTTCAAAAATTAAGTGCTCGTTGAGGGAGGGGATGTCAGGGGAGGCCGATGAAGGATGAAACTTTCGGCCAGCCAACCAGGCATAAGGAAAGATAAAATAAAAACGCAACACTTTTCAACAAAAATATTGTTTTATTGATTTCATATTTTTACTTGTTTTATTTAATTAAAGAAATTTTGTTCATTTCATTAATAATTAATAACACTTTAAAAAGTGAACAAAATAATAATAATAATTCACCTTATCTAAACATTTACTAGTTTTTATTTTTGTGTCCTGCAACCCACTAAAATAAAAATCCTTATTATCAAATATAACAAGATTCCTTTTGAAATTTTGCCCAATATATAAGAATTAAGAAAAACTCTCTCAAATAGTAAATTTATTTAGTTGGTTTCAGTTTTCATAATGCACTTTTCAAAAAATTTTAATTTTTAATTTTTCGTATTTTTTTGTTTTCACTAAATTTTTTTCAATATTTTAAACAAACTTCTAAATTTGTAGATACACCTAATATAAATACACCTAAAAATTATAATATTTGTGAAAAAATCTTTAAAAAATTCACTAAATATAAAATACAAAAAAATACGAAAATTTAGTACATTTTCATATTTTTGTGTATTTATTAATTTTTTGAAATATTTTTTTACAAATATTTTACTATTTAGATATATCTAAAAAAGATACATCTAAAAGAGAAAAAAAAATATTTAAAACTTTAAAAATATTCACTAAAAAAAAAAAAAGAAATTTAATTTTTAAAAAATGAAATTAAAAAAACTAAAATCAAATATACTGATTACCCTTTTAATAATAATATTTTGACTTTTTAGTTAAAATTGTCACTATTCCATACAACTTCCTTAATAATTTCCCAAAACTTTTCTCATAATTTGAATGGAGCCTGACATCTCATGCCGCGCTCACAACCAACTTTAGATTTGCTAAAGTTTAAAAATCACAACATCATAGCGAAGTTAATCCATTATCGAATTAATTTGGGCTTATTTTGGCGTTTTAAATTATTCATTTTATACAACTAACTAACAAAATTACCTATGCAAACAATCAAATTGATCCAACAGTCATTACTATTAAATTATTTTTTTATTTATATGGCCTATATGCTTTTAAGAAGAGAAAATTACACAAATAGTCCCTATGTTTAGGACTTGTGTTACTTTAGTCCCTGACTTTTTAATTGTGACACATTCGATCCTGAATTTTGAATCTTGTTTCAAATAAGGACAATTGAAGATACCATTGTTTAATTTCAAGGGCAAAATTGGTAATTTAATAAAATATATACTAATTTGACAAAAAAAAAATATCAAAAAAATATTTTTAATTTTTAAAAAATTATTTTTATCCACTAATGATAAAATTATGTAAAATTGATAAAAATTAATAAAAATTACATGATTAATTTTTAAAATTAATTTTACATGATCATCAAATTAACACATAATAAAAATTAATTTGGTAAAAAATAAATAAATATTTAAAAGATTTATCAATTTTACATAATTTTATTTTTAGTGAGTAGAAATAATTTTTAAAAATTCAAAAATATTTGTTTGACATTTATTTTGTTCAAATTAGTTTATATTTTATCAAATTGACGATTCTACCAGTGAAAAATCTAATGATATCTTCAATTGTCCTTATTTGAAACAAGATTTAAAATTCATAGTCAAATGTGTCACAATTGAAAAGTCAGGGACCAAAGTGACATAAGCCCCAAACTATAGGGACTATTAATGTAATTCACCCTTTTAAAAATATATATGTGATTACTTATATCTTACCATCCTAATTTTTACATTCATATTCTCCTCAACTTATCATATAAGATGAATAATTCAAATTATTCACATAAATATATATTAGCCCCATGTCAATTTTTCTTGTGAAAATTTTAACAATAAAAATATTTAAGATTCACAAAAAAAACCTCTCACAACTTGATCTATAATAATAATGCATGTCAAATTTTAATTTCTCATATACTTAAGGTTTTGTTTGGGATGTTCTAAATAAGTGTATTTTTTGACTTTTTATAAAGTATGAGTTGAGTTTGAAGTGATGTGATAGAGAAGTGATGTGACTTAAATAAGATGATGTGATTTAAATAAAATGATATCTTTTTTATTTTTTAAAAGATGACAAACTTAGCCTTAATTGTGTAAAATCTAATCCTCTTAGAACGAGTGTCAACATCTAATGGGCTCCATCCCATTTCATGCATCCATGCCTCCAAACCCCAATCCAACGGCCTAAGCATGATGTGAGCCGTGTGTCACTACTCTAAAAATCGATCATCCAATAGAACATTTTTGTTCTCCACACCTATTATTGGAGTGTTTGGTAAATGTGTTTTTTTAGTTTTTTAGATTAAAATTTACAAAATAATAAAATAGGTTAAAATAATTAATAAGATAAAATATCAAATTAAATCTATAATCATTTTATTTTTTTTTCTCACAAATATCATATCCAATTACAAAAAAAATCCAACTATCTTCCTAAATATAAAAATTTTAACTTACTAAAATAGCCAAAAATTAAAATATCCCACTAAAATAGCAACTTTCCAAACACTTATAAATCTTTCTTTGGCCTATTTTGAGAAGATAATTAAAAATTAATTTTTTTTGATTTTTTGACTTTTTTTAAAAAAAATCTGTAAAAAATATGATACATGATATGAGTTTATTTGAGTGTTGAACTGAGGATTGAGTGATTGTTTGTTGCTTTCTCTCTCTTTCACACATATCCTTGATTCACATGAACAAGTGAAGAAAAAAGAACTCTCTCTTCTTGTACTAGTCGTTATTGTTACACTGTGTTTGGTGGTTTGGTTAAAAGATTTGAGAAAGGATTTGAAAAGAGAAATGAAAAATAAAAATAAAATGTGAATAAAATACAATTACATTTTACCTAATTTTACATATTTTTTTTTTTCAAATCCCTTATCAAATCTCCCAATTAAACACAATATTATTATTATTATTTTTTGTCATCAAATTTGATTGAAAGCTTGATGTATTAAACACTCTAATCCTTACTCTTTTTATTCATCAAATCCTTTTGAAAAATTCTAAACTTGTCCTAAATTTTCTTTTAACCATTTTTTATGAAAGAAAATTATCTCTAATTCTTACTCTTTTTTTTTTTTTTATTTCATTAAATTTAAATTTTGAATACCTTCCATCGACAGGTTGTTGATATGGAGAGTTGCTGGCGTGACATGAATTGCTGATGGGGCATAATAGAGAGGCATGTGACGTGGTTCTTTTAGAAAGTTTTGAATAAAGTGGTTGCGGAAAATCAAGATCAGAATTTAAAAATGAAGGCAATCCTTAAAATGCTGGGATAAAGATGCAAAAGATAGAAGATCAGGGAAGATCAGAACTGAAAGCTGGGCTGAGCAAGTATAAAAGAGGACTGGACGAAATGAAGACAATGAATCATCAACCACTCACAAATCGTGAAGATTATTTAAGAGTAATTAAGGGATGGTTTGGAATGATTTAAATAAGTGTACTTTTTGACTTTTTATGAAATATGGGTTGAGTATGGGTTGGGTTTGAAGTGATTTGGTAGAAAGGTGATGTAACTTAAATGATGTGACTTAAATAAGATAGTAACTTTTTAACTTTTTTAGATTATGACAAACAAGGCCTAAGTTAGCCATTTTCAAGAGTAGATTAAAGTGATAGTTTTCTCAACCCTCATTTCTTATTTTTATTTATATTTATTTTTGTTCTGTCGATTGCTGTACTTTTCAATTCTTTGTTCTTGTTTAAGTTTTTGTAATTAGTAGCAAGTGACAATCTAATTGAATAAATACATATTCAGTTCTGTTCCATTTCTTCTTTATTTAATTACTTTCAGGGAATTCTTTAATCTGTTTAGGGTATAGAATTCAACCACAAAGTCTAATCTTCTTTGTGCTTATAAAAATTAATTTAAGTTTGTCGAATCAATCAACTATTGATTGGGCTTAAACAAAATTTTTGCTCACATAAATTGGCATGCCTCGTAGGACCACTCTAACTTGGAGTAATGGTGAAGAATAAAGTTGAGAATACTAATGCCAACAAGAAAGTTGTCGATGAGTCAGGTCTTCTTGGAGATCCAAGTAAGAGGCCTGTTGAAGACAGATGTTTTCTTGAGTTTGGAGATGATATGGAAGTCATTGAGGATAGCCAGTCAATGGCAGCTAGATATGGAGAAGGTTTGAAAGATGGACAAGATGCAACCAATGAAGGCCAACATCATGACTTGACATCTGAGCAAGTGGAGGAAATGATTGCTTAGTTTGGTCATACCTTTGAAATGAGGCTTGTACAGTTCACAAAAAGCGTAAAGGCCAAGTTCAGGATGCTTGGGGGATTTAGCCCTATTCCTAGTCCCTTACACCCAACCAAGTTGGAGGCACAGGTGACTAAGATATAATTTCAAACTTCTAAAATAAGCAAGTTTCATCAAGGGAACACTTCCTGTTGTAGAACTCCAATTCTTCACGAAGAAGAGCAAGAGAGGTTTCAAATGAACCCAAACTAGACATATAAAGAGACTAGAACCAAGAATAACTATAGAGGGCAATATGGCCCTTCTAGGCCTTTATTCACAGAGAAGCCATGGAAGGGAAATCACACTATAACCCAACTTTTGAACTAAGTAATGAAGAAAGAAAGAGATCAATACATTGGGAGCAAAACTGGCCTTTAGGGTATGAAGAACCATTGATAGACCAAGCATATGGCAAAGGGCAGTTTAGGACCCTAAGATATAAAGAACCTACCATCGATAGACCAAGACTAGGAAATTATAAGTTTGCTGACCAAAGGTTCAGACAACCAAACTATGAGAACTCTAGGCCATGGGGTAACCAAAGGCCTCGACAGCAAAACTATTAGGAACAAGGCTTCAAGAACATGAGCCTTAGTATGCAAAGCCAAGGCCAAGAGGGCCTGGGCCACCCCCTCAACATTTTAAAGAGGGAGGTTATAGTTATCAACCTCGTCAACACTAGTATTTTCAACCTTATGAGGGGTTTGTAGCCCTAAATCCCCAACCACAAATAAATGAAGGAATAGGATATGGTGCCTACAATGAGGTACAATGAGGAACTGAACCTTGAGCCTGCCTAGATTAATAGGCATCAAATAATGGAGGTAATTTAAGAGATGTATAGCCTAGGCCTAAGGAGGCTTAATAGACTAATGTTTAGAAAACCATACTCTTATTGGGTGGCTCAAACCCCCCTCCCTAGAAATTTAAAATGCCTGAATTCTCCTTATTTACAGTAGAAGAGAGGTAGTCTACCATAGAGCATATAGGGCGGTTTACCCTGCAATGTGAAGAGACTAATTTAGACAACTTAAAACTTAAAGGTAGCATTTGGTTTAGTTTTAGAATTATGATTTGAAAAAAGAAAATTTATTTAGTTATGAGTTTTGAATTGAATTTTAAATTTTTGAAATGAGTTTTGAAATAAGACAAGTTGTTTGGTCATGAGTTTTGAAAATAGTTTTTTGAAATTAATTCAAAAATTTCTAACTTATAACCAAACACACAACTCAAAACTCTATTGAAAATTCTATTCGAAACTCATAACCAAACTGTTTTTAAAATTCAATTCAAAAAAATAATTATTGAAAAAAATAAAATTTTAATTTAAAAAATTCAAAAAATTTTGAAAATATTTTTGTCATGACCTAAACTCGCCCCTATGGGTTAAGGACATAACTGACCAGTAATCGAGGGATTACCTACGGCCTCAAACCATTCCAGACATAACTTAACAGAGTAAATGGGAAAACGGAAGCAATAATTAAAACATTGTCCATAGAGGTGTGCTTACATGGCACGTCATAACAATCCATACATATACATATTAATAACTCACATAAAAAATATGTACTAACACAAAGCCTTGTACATACAGGATCATTTAAGTCTAGGTCAGCCAATCAAAACTACATACAGACGTATCCAAAGTCCCCGCTAACATGACAAAATAAAACAGGATAACAAAAGGGCGAAGACGAGTCTCATGCGTGAGACGTAAGGGCTGACTCTTTAAAACTTGGTTGTTCCTCCCAAACTTCACTGAGGCTGGGCTTGGACCTCTCTTGGCTCACCTACAAACACATGAATGAGCATGAGCGAAAGCCCAATGAATAATATCAAATAAAGTAGATACATTGGAACAACGTGCAATAGATAGCCTTGGGCCCAATTCATATTGCTATCTAGTATGCATATATAGATCAAGTGGTTGCGGTTCCAAACACGCCAAACGGCCTCGGGCCCAACCTATTCAGGTCAAATTGGCCTTTACTCATACTTTCAATCATGTTAAACTAGCCTTTGGCCCATTCAGACTTTCGTATCGGACTGGCCTTTAGCCCATTCAGACTTTCGTATCAAATTGTCCTTTGGCCCATTCATTCATTCATGTCAAACTGGCCTTTGGCCCATTCATTCATTCGTATCGAACTTTTGTCTACAATTTAATTCAACAGACTTATAGAGAGATGAGTAATTAGACAAATGGCATATTTCAAATATCTCTGGTAAGATATTACTCACAGTGATCGGCTGGTTGATTTGCCCTGGAGTTTGACCCTACACATTACATGAACACAATGGGTCACAAATAGTTTAATCTGTTCTTAATTCACATATTCCTCTTTAGGCTTCTTTCTTATCATTTTAACTCATTTACAATGCCCAATGCATGCCTAAGAGTGCTTAGAAGTGAAAGAGAACGGAAAACGAAACACAGAACGCATTTTCAAAATTTCAGAAATAGGGGTTCCTGCTCGAGCGTGGACTTCCCCGCTCAAGCGGACCCTTTAGGTCTGCAAAAAGTATTGGTTACGTCAAATTTATGCTCGAGCGTGGAGTCGGGCGCTCGAGCTGAAGCTCAGTCTACATAGCTCCCCGCTTGAGTGTGAACTTCCCAGCTCGAGCGGACATCATGTCTGCAAAATATGCTGGGAGCTCGTATTTTACACTCGAGCGATGGTTTTCCCGCTCAAGCAGACATCAAAATTTCTGGATTTTCCAGAACTGTTCTTGAGCTCAAATTCAACATTCAAAGGCTCTAAACACATCATTTTGGCTCAAACTTCACATATACATGTCCTAACATGGTACAAACACCAAATTACAACATTATGAAGCTCAATTTCATGAATTACTTACATACATGTTCCAATTTACACCAAACTTGTTACCGTCATAGCAATTCCATGTATTTGAAACTCATATTCTCATGAATTGTATATGCATGTGGAATATAACTCCCATTTCAACTTAGATGATGAAGAGATGGTCAAAAATATGAGCTTTAACTAAAATCTCTCATGGATTACACATTTTGTGCTCAAACATGCAAATTCAAAGCAATTTCTCACATGCATGTGCATATTGACTTCCAATCCAACAAAACCAACTCAATTTCATCATAATCAATTTAATTCTTGTTCTTGATCATTATTCAACCTTGAATTTACAAAATTACAATATAAAATTCATGAATTTACACTTAGAGGCTTTAATCTTCACAATTCTAGTTGAATGTTGAGTCCAACCTTCCAATTTCTCAAACTTGAGCCAAACACACAATTCTTCTTCTTTCACCCTCTCTGGCCGACCCTCTCTCTCTCTCTCTCTCTCTCTCTCTCTCTCTCTCTCTCTCTCTCTCTCTCTTCTTAGAGTTAGTATCAGCCAAATATAAGAAAAGAGAGGAATTGAGTGAAAGTGGCCCATTATATATAAGTCCTATTAATCACAATCACCAACATTACATATTTGAGCACTAAGCCATTAATTTAATCTAATTAATTCGATCCAAATCAATTTCAATTAAACTTTACCGTAGGCTCTAAAAATCACGCTAATCACAATGGCGTAGTTAATTTTGGGTTTTGTGGCCGATAATGCCTTCAATTTAAATTCCAAAGCAGATAATCAAACAGATATTCCTACGGTGAATAGATAGAAATTCAAAACCACATATTTTCACATAAATAGCACACAAAATCATATCAAACGCATAATCACATTCATAATAAGGACCAATTAGCATAATACGGAACATGGTTATCACAATTTTTTTATTTAAAATATTAAAAAATATATATTATTGTAGACGTCCCCGAACGTATCCCGGGCGAGAGTGCGAGTCCCCCCCGTTCTGGTTCGATATGTGGGTCTACTACAGTTCAAAGGACTCAAATGTCACGGTTCTTAATCTTGAACCAAAGAGTCCAAATCCGGCAAATCGTTTTTGAAAACAGATTTTTTGAAAAGAAGTGCCAAACATGGATTACTTTGCCAGATACAGAGTCGCCACCTAAATGTTTTTTAATGGGAAATTTAGGAAACCCTGACTCGGTGCCAAAGGCCACGTGTCCGTCATCACCAAAGTTGCCTCGGCTCGGGAACTTGGGTACGATTGGGGAAGGTCACTTCGTGAGCACCCCCGCTCGCCCGGTCAAAGACCGGCCTCTACTAACCATGATATCTGTTTTTGAAAACATTATGCGTTCTTATTCCGGTTATTAGCCTAGGTTACTATGTGATACTCGCAGCAAACAAGTATAGACTGAGTCGCCTGAATTGGAACAAAACATTTCATGTTTGTTTGTTTGAAAATGGTTTGATGGTGCTACCCGCAGGTAGGCTAAGACGTGGATTTGCCACCCTCGGGTGGGCTTAGAAAAACATAATTTTGCCACTATCTAGTGGGCTTAAAACAAACAGTCAATGATTTGTTCCACTTTAAGTAACTCAACCTCCACCCACAGGCATTCAAGGCAGTTATATCACATAAGCACATAGCCTCATGGTAAGCATGCTATTCATGGCAGCACTCACACGCATGCAAGGATGCTAAAGCATAAAACTCACCGAGTACTCCAAGCCAAAACATAAACTACATTAGAAATCATGCATGATCCTAAGTATACAGAAATGCCTAATGCAACACATGCAAAGATGCAAACTATAGCAGGCTCGGCTATTCTAAACATGGCATATGGAATGCTACAACTAACACGTATTCAATTTGGAATTTGAAATACAAATGCAGTTTGTATGATGCGCCGAGCCCGGTGCGTGCAAAACAAATGAATGATGCAAACATGCTGTCATACTGTATGCTAACTGAAATATGCCCTATATCTAACCATCATAAGCAGGTAAATAAAAGGGAAGAAAGACGTGGGGTCGGAAGACATACATTACACTCACCCACACTTATTACAATTTTGCCCTCGCGCAGAGGGTCCGAATAAATAATACAGTCCCAAATGAAAGAATAATACAGTCCCAATAATACAGTCCAAATAATGTACAAATTCCTAATTAATTTACAAATTAACTAAGAAAATAATAAAACTGGCATGCAAGCCAGGGACTGCCTTGATTCTGCTCCGGATGATGGAATGATGCATGTTTGGGCTGCTTTGCGCGGAAATCCACTGGAATGCCCCAATTAGCCTCTGTTTGCACCTGTTCTTGAAATGCGTGCCAAGTCTCGGAAGACTGCTGATCCTTGATTTTGCTGCAACAGAGAGCAGGAAAGGGGCATAGCAATGTATTTTCACAAATGTATGCATGTCTCGATCCTCGTACCACCAATCACGCATCTCGATGCATGATGGCCGAGGAGCCGAATTGCACAACTTGATATAGAATGAATGCATATGAACACTACAACAAAACCTAACTCCACCATGGATGATCCGGAGTGTCGGTGACTGGGGAATTGAGACACGTTCCGTCACTTGGAGTACGAAACGTACCTCGTTTCCCGTGCCCGGGCTAACTCCTATCCCGAACACGATGCAATATGCATGATATGCATGAAATGCGACTAAGATACCACCTAACATGCAAAATGTTATGGAATGGCATATGCGATGCACGAGGTAACATGACATACACAATGTACTAATATACAACCTAGCATACACAATGCTATGAAATGGAATGGCATACACAATGCACAATGGACTTACACCAACACGAGTGGACCTCAGCCACACTCACATAGGAGGCCATAAGATGAAAATGAGACAACTCGAAATACGTGCACGCGTGCACGCAAACCGAGGAACGAACCTGCGGCACAGAATGCCACTCTAATGAGACATGGCAAAGACATGGAATATGATATGCAAACATGAAAAAAATCAGTAGCAAAATGAGGGGCAAAACAGCCCTGAAACAAGGCGAAATGACACCCGATGCATGGAATCTCACCCGAAATGCAAAACTAGGTATATGAAATGGCTTACAGCTATACAAAGCATGCATGATACAAACATGAAGTGTAAATACAGAAGAAAGGCAGCCCCAAAACAAGCATGTTTACAGTTCAAAGCATGGCCAAACAGTGGGCACAAATAGGGCAAAATTAGCATGCAAAATTGGCTCCACAAGAGGGGTAATGAAGTAAGTCACAGCTGCTGGTCTCAAACATAGGAGGCCCCTTCTAAAATGTTGAATAGGGGCCAAAAATATGATGCTTTACAGTTTATGACAAACCCCAGAAACAGAGACAATTATGCCAAAATTCTGATGCAAGAAATAGGCCAACAAAGGGGCAAAGAGGCAACTGATACATGGAGGTCTCAAAAAGGTAAGGGCCCTTCAACAATGTTGAATAGGGGCCCAAAATAAAGCTCTTTACAGTAGATGATCAATCCCGAAACAGAACACAAGCATGCTTAAAATATGATGCAAAATGAGACCACCAAGAGGGCTATAACATGAAGTATGCCAAGGATGTCCCAAACAGCCCTAGACCCTTGATGAAAAATGAAGAGGGGGTCATTTTAGGGCTCTTTTCAGTTCGGACCAAGGTCCAAAAACAGAAGCTCAATAAGCTAATAAATCATGCAAAAATGGGAACCAAAGGGGGGTACAATGGTAAGTGATACATGGAGGTCCCAAATAGTGGTGAGCCCTTCTTCAATGTTGAACAAGGGCTCAAAATAAGCCCATTTTCAGTTTACATCAGAGCTCAAAAAATATTATATATAGGCCAAAAATATCATGCAAAAATATGGCATCCAAGAGGATATTGAAGCAAGTGCAAGATGGGGGTCCCAAACAGGGTAAGACCCTTAATGAAAGATGAAATAGAGCTCAAAAAAATGACACTTTCAGTTTTGGTCGGAGCTCAAAACAGCAAGCAAGAAGAGCTAAGATATAGACCAAGAAAAGAGCAAAAAAGGGAAAAACGAGACTCACCCTTGAAGACTAGTCTTTAGCAACCTCTTGGCTTGAGAAAAGATGCTCCTTGCCTCTGGAAATGACCTCCAAACTGCTGGTATGGAGTGGTGGTGGTGGTGCTAGGTGGTGGTGAAGAAATGGGTGTAGGAGCTTAAGGGTTTTTGATGGTTAGAATATAGAGAGAGAGAGATTGTATGTAGGAGGCTTATACAAAATTTTCTAACCCCTGCAAATGGAGGGGGAGTGTTGGTTTTATAGAAGAAAAAGGGCCAAGGCTTCTTGGAGAAGCCTCAAGCAAATGGTGCAAGCTTCTAAGAGAAGCTAAACCAAAAGGGTCAAGCTTCTTCAAGAAGCTAAGACAAAGGGTGCAAGCTTCTAAGAGAAGCTAAACCAAAAGGGTCAAGCTTCTTCAAGAAGCTAAAACAAAGGGTTCAAGCTTCTTGGAGAAGCTAGAGCAAAAAGTTCAAGCTTCCTGAAGAAGCTAAAACCAAGGGTTCGGCCAAAAAAAAAAAAAATTGATGGCCGACCGACCACTGTTCACCGACCTCGCCGATCGACCACTGTTCACCGACCATGCCGACCGACCACTGTTCACCGACCTTGCCGACCGACCACTGTTCACTGACCTCGCCGACCGACCTTGCCGACCAACCTCGCCGACCGACCATCTTGCCGACTGACCACTTTGCCGACCGACCTCGCCGACCGACCATCTTGCCAACTGACCACTTTGCCGACCGACCACCTTGCCGACCGACCACTTTTCCGACGGACCACTTTGCCGACTGACCTTGCCGACCGACCATGCCAATGGCCGGTGGCAAGAAAAAAAATCTGCCCAGAAAGTCCAACTTCAAACGGACATAACTCCTTCATGTGAACCCCTTTTCAGTTCATTCTTGTGTCCAAATTGAAGCCCTGGAAGTTATCTTTCCAATGGCGCAAACTTTGAATTAAAATTCCTCCTGTGCAAAAAGTTATGCCCTTTTTGGTGAAGCCGCGCAGATTCGGTCCAACCGGAGTGATGCCCAACTTCAACCAATCATATCTCCCTCATCCGGACTTGGCTTTAGGAGATTCTTGAATGCAAAATGAAGCCCCGGAAGTCTTCTTTCCAACGGTGGTGGCCTCATAGCTTAACTCCAAGTGCATAGATAGATAAGCCTGATTTAGCGAGGACCACTCGACTCTCTTTTAGCGATTCATACCTAACTTTTTCCCCAGCTAGGTTTCTTCTCTCTTCTCCTCTTTTCTTCAACTCTAAACCCCTAAAGAATGTGTTTTGAAAGATTTTTCAAAGATTTCATCTCTCTTTCATTAATTTTCACTTTGTTCTTGCTCGGTTTACCGAAAAGCGCAACATTTGACAAAATGCGAGCCTCGGAACATCGTAAAAACTTTATTTCAAAAACGTTTTGAAAGAGAGGGTTTTAAGACTAAAATCTTTCGATCAAGATCGTTTTGGTCCAAAAAGGGGTATGGAGTTGAGATTTGACTCTTTCCTTGTCGAAGAAACTGAACCTTTGCCCTGCACCTTCCAAAACCATCCGTCGCATCCAAGTCTTAAGGGCGGTCAAAAATGGGGTGTCTACAGTTGCCCCTCTTTGACAGAACTCGGAAGTCAAGAAGTGACGGGAGTGAATGTCAAAGCCCAGAGACGACCCATTTTTGACAAGGCCGAAGACTTGGATAAACAAACAAAATATAGATAAATAAATGGTTGCACCCGCAGGCTGCCTACGTATCCCTTTGCAAGGAATCAAACCAGCGTATTTCAGGGGCAGGATGCAAAATGATATGCAGGAAGATTTTGATGATTGGACTTATGCGCTACGCGAAGCCGGTTTGAAAATTGAGGATTTATGCAATGCACTGTAATGACTAAAATGCAATGTGATAGCTAGGAAAAGGGAGGTACCTTACAGGGGCAATTGGTGATGACTCATCTCAGGCTGTTGGGGATCTCCTGCTTCTGCATCTTAATTGAACCATAGGTAATACTTTTCTCCCTGACTGTGGTCGCAGCTTTCCCTATTCTCCAACAGGGTGACAGACTAGGTTGGATCAGTATCCAGAATTGAGGCGCATACAGATGCTATCTCAATCTATGGGGCTGCCATACAGATTTCAAGCCGAGGATATACCCCTGGGTATTTAAACCAGATTTTAGTCTCAGAAATCCCGAACCTTTGCGTTCTAGGCATGAGCCATTCGAACTCTAGTTTCCACCGTCTTAGTTGGTCTCCTAGGAACTCACTACTAACACAAGCAGGTGGCTATACCAGACCGCTGGAAGTCGTTCGGGCACGACAAACACCAAAGGAATTGCACCTTTAGAGGATTTAAGGTCTCTTAGACCGGGCAATAAAAATAGATATGATGCAATGGATGTGATAGATGTGATGCAATAGATAATGGATGCGATGCAATAGAGAGTCTAATAGATGCAAAATGGTGATATTCGCCAACCACGCTGGACTCGTGAGTGGAGGAAGAAGAAAGAAAATCAATCAGGAGCGCGTTCCACGCAACCTAAGATAAATTCCAAACACGCTGACATCGTGTGAGGAAGGGGACACTCAAACCACTTTGAAATCGTGAGAGGAGGTCCAAAAACAACCCGCCCAGCGCGTCTACAACGCAACCTGGGATAAATTCCAAACACGCTGAAATCGCGTAAGGAACGGGACACTCAAACCACGCTGAAATCGTGAGAGGAGGTCCAAAAACAACCGCCCAGGTGCATACACAACACAACCTGAGATAGATTCCAAACATGCTGAAATCGCATAAGGAACGGGACACTCAAACCACGCTGAAATCGTGAGAGGAGGTCCAAAAACAACCGCCCAGGTGCATACACAACATAACCTGAGATAGATTCCAAACACACTGAAATCGCGTAAGGAACGGAACACTCAAATCACGCTGAAATCGTGGGAGGAGGTCCAAAAACAACCGCCCAGGTGCATACACAACACATCCTGAGATAGATTCCAAACACGCTGAAATCGCGTAAGGAACGGGACACTCAAACCACGCTGAAATCGTGAAAGGAGGTCCAAAAACAACCGCCCAGGTGCATACACAACACAACTTGAGATAGATTCCAAACACGCTGAAATCGCGTAAGGAACGGGACACTCAAACCACGTTGAAATCGTGAGAGGAGGTCCAAAAAACAACCGCCCAGGTGCATACACAACACAACCTGAGATAGATTCCAAACACGCTGAAATCGCGTAAGGAACGGGACACTCAAACCATGCTGAAATCGTGAGAGGAGGTCCAAAAACAACCGCCCAGGTGCATACACAACACAACCTGAGATAGATTCCAAACACGTTGAAATCGCGTAAGGAACGGGACACTCAAACCAAGCTGAAATCGTGAGAGGAGGTCAAACAACTTGGGAGTGTGTTCCACGCAACCTAAGTTAAGTCCCGGGGGACAACGATCCTAAACGCTGCTCAGCATAAAAGGATGAACAATAAGAGATAACACAAGATGCAAATAAATGCAATAAGTGCGATGAAATGCGTGCACAATGCAAGACTTGGCACACAGCTTACGACATAGCATTCCATTCACTTGGCACACAGCTCACAACACAACACTCTGTTCGTTAGGCGCGCAACTCGCAACACAAAATTATGTTCAATCTGGGCACACAATTCTTTTGGGCACATAGCTCATTTCGGGCACGCAGCTCATCTTGGGCACATAGCGCATCTTGGGCACGCAGCAGATCTCGGGCAGACAGCACATTCTTTAGGCACACAGCTCATTTGGGCACATAGTATATTTCCGGGCACACAGCTTGTTTTTCGAGCGCACAGCTCATTTTGAACATACAGGATGCAATGACGGAACTTGCAGAAGTTGAAACAATCTCAGATGCCCAACATTTTCCCTCTTTTCTTTTGCTTTGCAGCCTGGAACTTTCATAGCTTCAGATAGGTCCTAGTTTTACTGTTCTCACATGACTAGGGTTGAACGCTGCGATTTTATGAAAGAACAAATTCTGTTTTGCACAAATGTGGAGAACGGCACGGCACTCGGAGCATAAAACGATTTTATTTTTGAAATTGAGAGATGAGTTTTCGACCAGGTATTGAACCTACGACTGAAGACAGCAAAACGACTCAACAAGGGAATAAAAGGCACACGACCTAGACACATCGAGTAACACTCGAAACGACTCAAAACAAAAATCGAGATAAAACGAAAAGACACGATACTCAGACGTGCACACGGAGCCTGTTTCGCCGGGTAGTGTTTCCCACCATTTCTCATTTGTGGTTCTCACATCACTCGGCCCTCAAGCTCTATTTTTCTGAAAAAGCCCTTTTCTCACTTTTTCTCTCATCACACATCTCTCTGTTCTTCAATCTCTCATTTTCCAATCCCTTCCCTGGGTGGTTGATGGATAAACAGAAAGTTGTGGGCTCTTGCCCCTAGCATTCTGCTCGATTCTCTTTCTTCTGCTCATAGCTAGTGAATTCCTCCCACAGAGGGATTGCGCTACATTTGGGTGTGTAGCAAATCTGCAGCTAACATCGGTTGATGATGCTTTGCTGGGGAGTTTGGACATGATAAGATCTGTCCAAATGATGGAGTGGAATATCTTGCCCCATTCCAGTTCGTGCTTCGCACTTGGCTCTACACCTCGTTGCTTGGAGGATACAAGAGCTTTCAGTCCTTTGTCGTTAACTTCAATTGCGCCCTTCTTGGCAGGTAGAGTGCCCTTCTTGGCAAGTAGGGTGCCCTTTCTGGCGAGTATGTTGACAATGGGGAAAAGACAGAACACCTGACTCAACTGTGCCCCTAGTTCATTATTTCGACCATTTTTTGTTTTTTGCTTTCCACTAAAACAGTTTTGACCAAAATGAGAGTTAGATCAACATGCTTGTTCGATTTTTGATTTAAAATCATGCAAGTTAGGCTATGAGCACTGAAAATTTTCCTGTTTTGGGTCCATGAAAAGGGTCCAGTTTTGGAAAAGATAGAATGATTTTCGAGAAAATAGTCAACCTCAGTAAAAATTCTCAAAAGTTGTTTTTGCAATCGGCCATTGCTCAACGAGCATAGAACCCACTCTCGAGATGCACAACCTCAGATCCGAAGGAAAATTGCCCCTTGCTTGAAGAGAGTTGCATGGCAACGGAAAGTTGCCCCTTGTTTGAACGGCGCCGCGGCGCATTGAATGGCAATGGAAAGTTGCCCCTTGTTTGACTGACGTTGCAGCACACTGAATGGCAACGGAAGGTTGCCCCTTGTTTGGATAGCACCGTGGCGCATTGTAGTCAGTCCTCAGAGTGACGAACACAACCAAATCCTCAGATACAGAGAAGACAAAGATGACCAGAACCATCGTATGGACACAATCAAATTGAAATGTTTTACGGCTGGACTTCAGAATGAAGTTGCCTACGTATCCCAAAGATGGGAATCAAGCCTTACGTAGTTCGGAGTTAAGGTACACTCGGGTATTTAACCTCTCCTTTTTATGCTCTAACGTTTGCCAAGGCGCCTGTTGCAGGTTTTCAACCTTGCGAGCTTTGTCTTTCTTTCTTTCTCTTTTCTATTCTTTTCTTCTTTTTTTGATATTCTTTTCTTTTCTTTTCTTTTTTTTTGCATTTTTTTTTTGCATTTTTTCTTTTTTTTCTTTTTCTTTTTTTTCTTTTTGTTCTTTTTCTTCTTTTTCTTGCTCTAACTTTTGCCTGGGTCGCCCTTCCGAGTTTTCGACCCGGCGAGCCTCTCAAAGGGTAAAAGTGTAACAGGTCCATGCCAAATGGTTGTAGGGTTTTGAAGCCATTCGTATCCAGGAGAGTGGCTGTTGATTTGCAAGAGGACTCATTTTCAGCTCTTCGAGCATGTCTGATATCTTTGCCCCTAGTTCGAAGGGTACTTCTGTTTTAGCTTTGCAAGCTTCTTCTGATCTTCTGATCTTCTTGATCCGACTTTCCTAGCCTCTTGTTCGAGGGCTGTTTCAAATCTAGCCACACAGGCTTCACATCGTAGTTGACCGTTGAACCTTCTGAATTCAAGTTCAAGGTTTGGAAGCGAAGGGGTTGAGTCTCGAGGCTGAGAGCGATCCTAGGCTACACAATCTCAAGAGCGATTCCACACAGGTCTTCGCAGGATCACGCAAAACATTTTGTTTTTGAAAATTTTTAAGAAAGCGACAAATCACTCGCGCTGAAGATATTGTGAAACTAGTCTGGATCAAGCTAGAGTCCTTCTCAGTACTTACGCTAACAAGCATGATTTCATTCATTAAGGGCTTAGCACGCCTCTCTTTCTCTCAATTTGATCAAAGTTTTACAAATCTCGAGGAATTCCTTCCTCTTCGTTTTTACCGCGGTGTTCAAAAAGTTTTGAAAAACTCAGGTCATTACAATGACTTCAAGGCATAGGAGAGCAGGTGGAATGCACTGCCATTTCATTCAAATCCCGGCACAACTAGCACACGGCAGAAGCAAATGCGAGAGTGTGGAAATCACTGCTGTTTCATTCAAAATCTGTTGGCATAACTGGCTCCCTGGCAGAAACAGACTCAAAACAAAACAAAAAGACAAACGCGAAACAAAATGGTGACGCCCGAGGTAACACCCCCGGAATCACCCGACTGCTATACAGCAGGACTGACTCGATACAACAAGACAGACCCAAAACAAAAGAGACTGACTCAAAACAAAAAGACAGACTCAAAACAAAACAACAAAACAGACCCAATACCCAAGTCAGAAAGTATAAAAAACTGGTATTTGCACATTGCTCATAACAGTGCGTGCCATTCCCACGTCTGGAGTAAATTGAGCGTCATCTGCAGCTGGTTCATCCCCCGATCACATAATCACATTATACCCCCCAAGTTCACTAACCTAGTACTGATAGACTTTGCGGAGCTTGGCGCGGCAATGACCCCGTTGTCAATCAAATCTTGCACTTCGTGGCGAAGGCGAAAGCAATTATCGGTAGTATGGCCAGTTTGTTGATGGTATGCGCAGTACTGGGTAGCATCATGCGTAGCCGGAAGAGGGTTCGGGAGAGACCGAGGCTCAAGGGGTTTGAGATGGCCTTGTCCAACAAGGATTTGGAAAGCTTTGGACAAAGGCATGTGGAGGGCATGGAAGATCCTTTGACCTCGGGGTTGGTACTTCAAGGCTTGTGGATTTTTGCTGGGCGCACCCGCAAAGGGATTGGTAGGTGCTGGCCTAGTTTGCTGATCTCTTCTGAGTGGAGGATTAGAGCTAACAGGATCGTATCTGGTATGACGGCCCTTCTCCCGGTTTTTCCTTTGATTCGGACTGCCCCTGACTTGAGTAGCGAAAGTGTCATCCACAGTTTTTGCAACAACTGCGAGCACTTGCTCTTTGTTCAGTCCCTCGGCTTTCAAAGCCTCAACAGCCAACAGAAGATGCTCATGGGGATCTATGTCCGCCCCTATCTTGTTCTTTCCACTCACCTCCACTTTGCCAAGGGATTGGCAGTCCTAAAAAACAGCCCGTTCCAAGATCGGGGAACCTTTTGTCGTGAAACTCCTAGCATGTGCTGTGGTCGATGATGGAGCCAATGTCCCAGAGGCTAGATCTGTTACAGTTCTTTGAAGATCTTCGATCATTCTCTTTAGCTCAGAAGTAGTGGGCTCACGGGTTTGAGATGATTGGTGTTTAGGTGCATCTATCATGCATAAGTCCATGCTTTCTGGAATGAACACCTCAGGCTTGGGTAGATGGGCTGGGGTGATGTATATGCTGGGGTTGAAGGTGGTTGGTAGTGTATGGATGAGGTTGAGATGGGGAGGTGACAAGTCAGTACTAACTTGAGGTCCTTTGGGTGGAGCTAGGGTCTCTTCGTCAATAAGATCCTGAATCTTATGACGGAGGCGGATGCAACGGTTCGTATCATGACCGTGCTGTTGATGGTAGGCACAGTATTTAGCTGGGTCATATCTTGTTGGAAGAGGGTTTGGAAGGGGGTTTGGAAGGGGTTGGGGTTCTAGGAGTTCTAGGTGCCCCTCTTCTTGTAGCTTTTTCAAAGCTTGGGAGAGACTCATGTAAAGAGGATGGAATTTTCGGGCTTGGGGTCGAGTTGAAGTGGTTGGTTTTTGGTCATTGAGGGAAGTGGTGATAGTGTCTACTTCTGAGCATTTCGCAGTTGTGCTACCATCAGTAGTAACATTGGAACTGCGAGCAACATTCCTCTTCAAAGGCTCATTATCTTCTGCAAAGATCCCTTGTCTGATGGCATCCTCGATTTGAACCCCCATCTCATGCAGATCTGAAAAGGTAGGGAAGGGAAGAACAATCATTTTCTACATAAGCTTGGGCTGGAGATTGCGTACAATCATCCGAATCTGATCTTTGTCAGTGGGCCTAGTGGTCATCATTGAGGCTTTTGCTCTCCATCTCGTCACAAACTTTGAGAAACCCTCCTTTGGTTCTTGGCGGGTGACTTCGAGATCACGAGTTGTGACCTCGATCTGTGTTATAGGAGTATTGAGCAATAAAGGCCTCAGCCAGCTCTTCCCAGTTCTGTTTCACAGAGTTCTCCAATTTTGCATACCAAGTTGTGGCTATCCCAGACAGGGTTCGGCCGAATAATGACAATTTCTGGGCTGTGGTCAAACCCATTGGCCTCAAGATATCAGAAAACAGTTGGAGGTGCACCATTGGGTCTTCAGAGCCATCGAATCGATCGATATGTGGCATCTTGAACCGATCCGGTAATGTCACCATTGAGTCGGTATAACCATCCTCTATATTAGGAATAGAGTGGGCCCCCTGAGACTTTTTGAACAATTTCTCAAGCTTGCTCACTTTCAATGCTGTGGGGTCCGCCTCGAACTCAAAGGGTGAACTAGGCAAGTTGATCGGTGCTTTGGATAGCTGGGGTAGAATCGAGGGCGGAGGTGGCCTTGTCGGAATGTCCGTATCTTCCTGGACATTAACTGTCTCCCCGAGCGTTGGAACTCTGGGTGGGGGAAGAGCCTGGTGTGAAGTAGATATTCCAGTTTGCTGCTCTAGCCTAACAATTGTCTCTGCCTGTTGGGCTATAATCTCGGCCTGGCTTTTGGCGAATTCCGCTTGACGGGCAGCGTCCTGTTGCATGAGTTTCATACTTTCTTGGAGTTGACGCATCATTTCCTCCATCCCTGCCATATTGCCCTGGTCTAACTGAACAACCGGTACAACTGTCCCTGACTGGCCTTTTTACCCTGCCTCTGGCAAAGGAACACTGATTACCCTTGAACTGAATCTCTGACCCGACAAAGTCTATCAGCACAAGTCTAATGAACCTCGGAGGATATCGGAGCCTTTTGAAGCTATGGTTCCAAGACTACCTACCAAAAGAGAAAACAGACAACATCTCAGCCTGATTTCACCTGAACAGATACGAGCATAGTTAAATGGGTGTGCCCTCTACTGAATTCCGCCCCCAAACTTCTGCCTCAAATCTGATACCCTCGGGTAAAACTGATTCCCCAAATACTAATGCCCTCAGGCTTGATACCCAAAATACTAAACTGGTGCCCGCAGGCCTGGTGCCCAAACTTGTAAACTGATACATGCATTCCTGTAGAGACACACTCTAAAGCACATAACAGATAAGTGAGAGCCAAAACACCCCTATGTTGGGGTAGGGTTTCCCTGTCCTATTTTGTCAGGAACTAGGGTTTCACTACGCACGCAGCGGCTTCAAACAACCTATATCGGGTAAGCAACCTGTCCTAGTTTGGAATGGTCACGACGGATCCGAATATGCACTAGGTCGAATGGTCAAAAAGGGTGCCCCAGTAAAACCGGGGTTTGTGTTCCCATGCTGGCAGAGCCCATAACCGGTCAGCCTTATGGTCATGCCTTGACAAGACAAGCCTCCGACAAACCGTTCAGGAATAGCAGATGGCAAACACGGTGTCCTAGGCGCACCAATGCAAATGCAATGCAAACACACAAGTGTAGTCAAAGCGAGATATCATGAGTTCGAGTCAAGTTCTCTAAATCCCCAGCAGAGTCGCCAGAAACTGTAGATGTCCCCGAACGCATCCCGGGCGAGAGTGCGAGTCCCCCCCGTTCTGGTTTGATATGTGGGTCTACTACAGTTCAAAGGACTCAAATGTCACGGTTCTTAATCTTGAACCAAAGAGTCCAAATCCGGCAAATCGTTTTTGAAAACAGATTTTTTGAAAAGAAGTGCCAAACATGGACTACTTTGCCAGATACAGAGTCGCCACCTAAATGTTTTTTAATGGGAAATTTAGGAAACCCTGACTCGGTGCCAAAGGCCACGTGTCCGTCATCACCAAAGTTGCCTCGGCTCGGGAACTTGGGTACGATTGGGGAAGGTCACTTCGTGAGCACCCCCGCTCGCCCGGTCAAAGACCGGCCTCTACTAACCATGATATCTGTTTTTGAAAACATTATGCGTTCTTATTCCGGTTATTAGCCTAGGTTACTATGTGATGCTCGCAGCAAACAAGTATAGACTGAGTCGCCTGAATTGGAACAAAACATTTCATATTTGTTTGTTTGAAAATGGTTTGATGGTGCTACCCGCAGGTAGGCTAAGACGTGGATTTGCCACCCTCGGGTGGGCTTAGAAAAACATGATTTTGCCACTATCTAGTGGGCTTAAAACAAACAGTCAATGATTTGTTCCACTTTAAGTAACTCAACCTCCACCCACAGGCATTCAAGGCAGTTATATCACATAAGCACATAGCCTCATGGTAAGCATGCTATTCATGGCAACACTCACACGCATGCAAGGATGCTAAAGCATAAAACTCACCGAGTACTCCAAGCCAAAACAGAAACTACATTAGAAATCATGCATGATCCTAAGTATACAGAAATGCCTAATGCAACACATGCAAAGATGCAAACTATAGCAGGCTCGGCTATTCTAAACATGGCATATGGAATGCTACAACTAACACGTATTCAATTTGGAATTTGAAATACAAATGCAGTTTGTATGATGCGCCGAGCCCGGTGCGTGCAAAACAGATGAATGATGCAAACATGCTGTCATACTGTATGCTAACTGAAATATGCCCTATATCTAACCATCATAAGCAGGTAAATAAAAGGGAAGAAAGACGTGGGGTCGGAAGACATACATTACACTCACCCACACTTATTACAATTTTGCCCTCACGCAGAGGGTCCGAATAAATAATATAGTCCCAAATGAAAGAATAATACAGTCCCAATAATACAGTCCAAATAATGTACAAATTCCTAATTAATTTACAAATTAACTAAGAAAATAATAAAACTGGCATGCAAGCCAGGGACTGCCTTGATTCTGCTAAGAAAGAGAGGGTTTTAAGACTAAAATCTTTCGATCAAGATCGTTTTGGTCCAAAAAGGGGTATGGAGTTGAGATTTGACTCTCTCCTTGCCGAAGAAACTGAACCTTTGCCCTACATACCTTCCAAAACCATCAGTCGCATCCAAGTCTTAAGGGCGGTCAAAAATGGGGTGTCTACAATTATTTTTTGTTAAAAAAAATATTCAGCTAGTGTTTGAAAATTACTTTTGATTGTAATTTTTTTTAATTGTTTTGTTTTAATTTTTTTTTTAAAAATTATTGTGACAAATTAATTTTTATTTAATTTTTTTTGTTAATTTTAAATAAATGGCCAAATAATAATCTAAGATTTTGGTCTGAAAAAATAATTTCTATATTCAAAAAATATAAAAAACGAATATAAATTTATTTTTGAATTGAATAGGTGGAAATTGCACAAAAAAAATATATTAAAAAAAAAAAAACATTGCTCTGGTCAATCAGGCGAACGTCCGGGAGGATGTCCAAGCAGACAGCCGAGTAGACCCAAAAATTCAAAAACTCTCTAGTTACCAAACATGTTTTCAAATATGTTTTTAAATGTAGGGTTAGAATCAATTTTTGAAAATTGTATCCAAACAATGGGTTGGAACCATAGGGTAGAATCATGATTCTGGCCCTAAACCAAATAGAGCCAAACTTTTCCATACTCACTGTCAAAAAAATGGCTTTTACTTGGTTCATCAATCTGCTAGAAAATTCAACACCTACATGGCAGGACATGGAAAACAAATTTCATGCATACATTTATAGAACTGAACTTGATATAAGTATGGTGAATTTAGCTAAGTTTATACAAAAACAAGGTGAATCAGCATAACAATATATCAACAGGTTAAAAAAAGTTAGAAATAGGTGTCGTGCTTATATGCTTGAAATAGACGTAATAAGGTTAGCTGAAAATAGCCTTGACTTTGAACTAAGAAAAAAGTTTGAGGGAATGGAATTTAGGAATCTATTTGAACTCTCATCTAGGGTAACTAATTATGAGTCTATTCCTAGAGAAGAACAACAAAAGAGAGCTGCTTCCTTAGGAACCTAAACAAGATATCGAATTTGAAATAGAAATGGACATAGATATTGTCTAGATAATTGGTAAAACACTAATGACCTGTGAGACTTTAAGAAAAGAAGAAAAGCAGAAAAACTAGTAAACATGCTTTCTATTTAGCCAGCCAGAAAAAATGTGTCAATAACCTATCAATAGTATTCCTTTGATCTTTCAAAGGCAAATGATTTGTTTGATAAGTTGTTGGCTGGAAAAGTTTTGACCTTGTCCCCAGGCCACAACATCCAAAGGAAAAGGATAGAGTTGGCAAAGAATACTGTAAATGGCATAATTCATTCAAGAATTCAATTAATAATTGTGTAACTTTTTGCAATTGTGTGCAAGACCTTATCTAGAAGGGAATGCTAAAATATGCTGAGAAAGACAAGGGAGTCATGGTTGTTGATGGAAATCCTTTCCCAGAGGTGGTGGACATAGATATGGTGTTTACCAGTCTAAATGATCAGAATAGGAATCCAAGTGTGTTGTTGAGTAAGTTGGAGAGAGTTCATAACCTAAGGAAAGAGATGCTAGCTGAAGAGAAAAAGTCAGTCATCCATTAGGACCAATTTGTTTGTTTCAGATGTCAGACTAAAAGAGAGAAGGCACCGGCTATTATGGCTGACAAGGTGTAGAAATAGATGAAACATTGTGGCCTGAGGTTTTACAACAAGGACCAAAATGATTTACAAATATTCAATGGAGTAGAGTTGTTATATGATGGAGTGGATCTAGGTATTTATAGAACAAATGTGGCAGATTATGGGGAGCAAGATGAGCCTTTTCTCTATCAAGGGTTGCTAATGAATCCTTGTTTGAAAGGAGCCAGTGCTATTAGAGCATATTTGAGGTAGCAGCAAAAGCAAGGTGGCTAGGCTAAGAATTTTAGACCATAAAGATTTTTCAATAAGCCAAGATATGTAAGGGATCAAGAGGTGAAAACATATCCATATGGCTTGGAAAAGAGGCCAGAAGAAGGTGTTAGTGCCAAACCATACAGTGACCTAGCACATTCACAGGATCCCAAAACAATAACAAGAGAACCAGAGATAGAATAACCTAGAATGGTCAAGCCTCCAGCGCCACCACATTATGGATGGCAAGAGTGGTACACTTAAAGTTCCATAGGGGTGGTTGGAGACCTATGGAAGAGATAAGAACTCAAAAGAGAAGAGAGCAAAAGAAGTTCCATGCATTGATGTTTAGGCTTGAGAGCCAAGGAATGAAACCACTAAGGGTTCAAAGCATGACTTGGTCTATAGGAAAAGGAGGTGAAGAGACATATGCACCAAGGGATGTAGTAGTGTTGACCCTTGGAAATAGCATAGGGTCGTTTCTAAATCAGTTGTGGCACAAAGGAAAAAGCCAATACCCATAACAAATGAGGTTTTGCTAAGATAGATGATTAGAGAGTTAGAAAAAGAACTATAGGTGGATGATGAAACCATAAAAAGTAGCCAAGAAGTGGCTTTAGAATTAAAAATGACAAAACCTATTGACATGGATAGAGATGAAGTCAAGTCTGAAAGCTTTGGAGATTTTGAGGAAAAGATTGCAGTTCAGTTTGACAGCGTCTTTCTCACTGATTGTAATGTGGTCATAGCTATCCCTAAAAAGTTTTAGGCCAAACCAGATCAGCCAACACACCTGGTTAGGGATGTAGAGGATTTGATAAAGGCAGTGGCACAAGTAATAGAGCATAACGCCAAAGAAATAAGATCAATAGAAGTAGTTAAGTCTGTCGATAGGGGAGTAGGTGGTGCTGCAAAAGCTTGGAGAAGAGTTAATTAAGTATCTCTAGCCTTTATATATGCAAGTGCACCTAGATAGGGTTCATATCAATGGAGTCCTGTTCGATAATGGAACTATTGTTAATATTTTCCATTCTAAAACATTGAAGATGACAAGAAAGACATTGGATGACTTGATGCCTATTGACATTTCTATCAGTAATTTTGCAAGAGGGTCTTCTATGCCAAAGGGGTAATAGTACTCAAGTTGCAAATTGGGACAAGAGCTATGAACATAACTTTCTTTGTAGTGTACTCCACTTCTAACTACAATTTATTGCTTGGGAGGGGCTGGATTCACCTAAATGGATGTGTACCATCTTCATTACATCAGGCTCTCATTTTCTTAACTAGTCAAGAAGAAGGCAAGCAATGTGAAAAGGATGGCATGAAAGTCTACAGGGCTGATGCTAATATTTTTGTGACAGATGTCCATAACATAGAAGCAACACTATATGAAGAAAATTTAGGACTAGTTGAGGTGGTTTTTGAAGAATTAAAGACACAAGAAAGGCGCATAACTCCTGAAGAATTTCAAGCCTACATAGATTAAGGGTTTCGACAGATTGGCCAAGACTTGACCAAACCTAGCTGTAGACATCCCCTTTTTAAGCACCAATCTGCTTATTTGTTATTATTATATTATTTTTATTCGTTTAATCCTTTTTTTAATGAAGTACAAACGATAAGCTAGTTATGAGAAGCCAAAACGAGACTGAGGCTTTGTTTGTTTTGACGTAAAATATTTTTGTCAAAATTATTTCACTTATTTTTTGCTATTTGGTTGAACAAAAAGTAATAAGTAAAATAATTTTTAAGAAAAATATTTTTATATCATTTTCTCAAAAATAACTTATCTTTAAAGCTTTCGAAAGTCAATTTTTACAAAATTGACTCTCACTCACTACCTTTTTAACACATTTTGCCTTTTTATATAAATATCCTAACTCACCACAAAGTCATAAATGACACTTTATTGAATCAAAATTTCTCTTTTATGTAATAAAATATTTTTGTTTTAAGTGTCAAACCAAATGCTGAAAAACAAAAACAAAAATAGTTTTTGTGTGACATTTTTTTTAAATGTAAAATATTTTGCATCAAAACAAATGAAGCGAAAAAACAATGTATGATAATGAAATGGAATTCTCAACAACTGTATACACACGAATCTATTGGCTGCTTTTGGAAATTTATTTATTTATTTATTTTAAAGTCGGATTAATAAAATAGGGTGGCGCTAATAGCCCCCCCCGAAAGGACTTACGCCTATTGATATATATTGTTTTAGCGATAATTATAATCTCAATTAAAATTACTATAATGGACACAAATTGAAATGAAGCACCCACTCTCATGAAAAGAACAATCAGATTTGAACACCCAACCCTATCAAACCAAATTGAACACCCAACCGTCATGGTTTATCATTCTTATTCATTCTCATTGTGTTCTTGAGCACCTACATCCTCCATTGTAACACCCCGAAATAATTAACATTAACCCAACTTAAAATAGTGACATGATTCATCAATAATCTCATATCTTCCATTCATTTTATCTTTAATCATTACAAAAGATGACATACGTAATATATATTCATAAATCATAGATTTTGAATCTATAGCATATGACATGGATACAAGGGTATAAATGAAGTTAAAATCAAATAAAGAAATGCTCTAATGGCTTACAACTTTCCAAGACAATGCTTGGTTACAACAAAATAAATTTAAACTCAATACAAGTAAAGTCCGAGGCTTGAACAAAAGTATTTACATCAAGAAACAAAAAGGGAAGCCTTAAGCTCCGAGTCCTCCCAAGCTAGGCATATCATTAGCACCTGAAAGTTGTTTTCTACATAGGGTGAGTCAAAGCCAAGTAGGAATACTCTAACACAGTATATGAATCTTAGCAAAATCATAAGGTGAATGTACAATACATGCCATTTTCCAAACATTTCTCGTTTTCCATCTCAAAACAATGCAATGCCAGATTATATATCAATTCATGAAAATAATCATTTTATACAAAAAATAGGGCAGTGGATATAACACAGTGAGAATCTCTAGGTATGTGTCTTCCAGTAGGCTATACAAGCACTACCAAAGCCATTTTATTGATACTAACCGGAAGGATCGACACCTAACCTCCCAGGTTTCTAGACTTTCACCAAGGACACACAGGCCAATATCATAACCATAACCACACCCCCTAACTAAATTCACCAAGGTATTCACCATTTTTTCTCAAAACCAATACATTTACAATGTTGAATGATGCACAATACACAATGGATGAGAAATTAATTTCAATTCAACCTAATCCTCATGCAATGTTTACAACAAACAAGACTATCCTCCACTGATAGCCCAAAATAGATATTTATATTCATTAGATAAATTTCAATAAAAAAAAATCACATTTCCATCAATTATAATGAGAGTGATATTACATATCCAACTCTATGAATATCATCAACATAACTATCATTCCAATTCCATAATATCCAACGTCATTTTCTATTTCCCTTTTCACAATTTCAAATATCCAAAATTAGGGCAAAACCCCATTTTCTTTCAAAATCAATTTTGAGAAAGATTTCCACCATTTCAACACAACTCATCCACAACCATATTCCTACGACCATTTTCAAGAATCAATTTGAAAAACCCCTCTTTTGATTTCAAACCAAACCCTAGGTTTCACCAAAAATTTCCAAATAAATAACCCTTTTTAAGCAAATAACTAAGCTAAAAATCATATAAAGAAGTCAAAGAAATCCTTACCTCAAAGTAGAAGGCATGAAGAAGAGATGGATAGAACTTGACGATGCCAAAAACACTAGATGCTCCGATTAAAACGAAACCCTCGACGTACTCAACGTTTTTCTCCAACGAAAAACTCATGGATTGAGAGTATTTGGAGCTAAAGTTCAAGAACTAAAGAGAGAGAGAGAATAGATCTAGGGTTTTGGAATGTTTAGAGAGAGAGAGAGAGAGAAAGAGATGAAAAAGGCTATCTCTTTGACTGATATATGCACAGACTGCTCAAGCGAAGGAATAGTCGCTCGAGTGACAGACACAAAAAGAAGATACCACTCGAGCGACCAAAAGTTCGCTTGAGCTAAGAATTCAAACTCTCAGTAGTTTTGCAGACTGCAAAAGACTGCTTGAACGCAGGAATGGTCGCTCGAGCTAACAAGGAAAATTCTAAGAAACAACTCTTTGAAAAACTAACTTCCAAACCTGTTTCAATCACAACCAAAACTTCAATAGCCAAACTCAAGAAATAAAAAAATGGAAATGAGCTGAACAACAGTTGAACACATAGGTTCACAGATCCAAAAGCAATAAATGGGTCGTGTCTAAACTAGAATCGTTAAATCTATAATTCATATTCTTCCTAATGAATTTTATAGACTCAACCAAACGTGCCCGTATTTTGAACATTTTGATGAATCTTATTGTGATTTTTGGTTAGTTTTCTAAGGTTAGGATAATGATGATTTATACACAATGATTGTCATGGTGGAGGATTCGGATTTGATGAACCAAACCCAACCCAACTCAAAACCAAATAGAGCTATGAATATATGTATATATATAGATATAGATACATAGTACAGAGTATTGAAAACGTGTTTAGGATAGACTAAAATAGCACATCTTAGGCTAAAATAGTCAATCTAACAAAACATTGCATCACATTACTCTTTCTACTTTTTTGTATGTCTTTTTGTTAAAAATCAAACAATCAACTAAAATAGTCTATTCTCAAACGGGGCCTGCGTACATACAAAATACACACATCCAAAGGGTTGTTGATTTTTGGAGATGAAGATGAAATCATAGGCTTCTTTTTTTCTTTTTCTTTTTTTTTTTATACACAGAGAGGGGCAACCGCCTTCTCTTTGTCAAGAAGCCTCAGTTTCATTATTTGGGTTTCAATCTCTCAAGATTTTATTTTCCTTTTCTTCACTCTCATTTGTTTATGGGCTTTATGCTAATGATATATTAAGGTAAAAACTAGTATGAGGTTGTAATGGAAACATAGGTGGATGTATAGCTTAGGTGGGTGTGTAATATTTTGGATGAGGGATAGTTTTGGTATTAATTTGAGAGGTCCTTAAAATTTTTATTAATGTTTAAATTTTATAAGTGGGTTTTCAAAGAAATGAGTGGTCCTTAGAAAAAAATGTGGGGGCTATGAGTGCCACCCATAAAATAATTTACACAATTCTATAAAGAAAGTTTTTCACTCTTATATCTATTTTTAATAATTTGACAAAGATAATTTAAATTTCTTAAAATCACAAATAAGCAAAGGTTAATTAGTGAAAAGTCCATACCAATGGGGCCATATATTATTTGGTTCAAGGTTTAATCTTATTCTTTGATAAGGACAAGTGTTGAATAGTTGTTAAAAGTCTACAACATTGAAAAAGTCGTCGAAAAGTCATCAGTGGCCAGCAGGCGATGATCGGCAACTGTTGGTGGCGGTGAGGTGCATAGATATGTGATATTGAACAAATATGTGAATAGATAAGTAACATTTGGACAGATAGTGACATGTGTATAGATAGATGATATTTAGATAAAGAGACAAATAGGTAAGTTTTGAATAGATAAGTGTCCTTTTGAATAAATTAATGTCATTTTAACTCAAAAAAATTTAAGCTTGAATCTATTGGCCTAAAAACTTCAAAAAATTGATATCTGACGTAAGTGCCTAATTGATACTGATGGGCACCCAATGGGGCCTAGCCCACGGGTTAGGGCCCAGCTTACGACCTAGGTGTTAAAGCCCAATAACTTTGAGAAACCAATGCTGGCTCAAGACCAATAGCATCCAAACACTTTTCAAGCAGGGAATCAGCCACGTGAAACAGACAAAGATCCTGCAAAGTTAATGCATCCACACATTAGCCATTTAATGAGGCCACTGTAGCATTAAATGCGGTAAGACCCCTTACGCTGGAGTATGCAGAATCACCATGAACGATGTTAACTAAGCCATAGACTTTCGGCCAACAAGATAGCTTAGAATGGACAAGGAAATGATGAGAAAATGATATAATGAAGCTTTCAAGATATGTTAGAGGTTAAGTTTTCACCCCTTTACTTCTCTCTCTTTCTTGCTCTCTCCAAAATCAATCTATCCTGACCTAACTTGATTGTCGGAGTGTCTGTTAGGGGTTAATTTCTCACTTTGGACCTTTTTGCAAGCACGCTTCGAGGACACCAAGGCCAGCAAATTCATTGGAAGTGTGCATAAGTCTGACCCATCTTTCATTAATAGTTAGTGCATTATTAGTTGGCGCCATCTGTGGGAATTTTCCTCTGGTCGACAATTATGTTCATTGTCGTCGGAAGGAACCCCTTTAACACCCATCTCCTACATTAGAGTGAATGGTCACAACCAGGTCCATGGCTTCACATCACAATGCTGGTAACCTGGAAGCCGAGTCCTCCAACCCAAATAACCCACTTCCATATTTTGCAGAACTCAGCAACAACATCAATTGGTTGACCAAACAAAACCAAGACCTGATCAACGCTTTGTTCTAATGTGACTTACCTATCTCTCATTCACCACTGCAAATAGTCCCCCCTAACCTGGAACAAACCCACAATCATTACCAGTTCCCGCCACATATGTCCCAAGGAATACTTCTTCCCTTTGTCCCATAACCTTAATCGTCGAACCTTGACGATCTGCACGCCCCTCCTCTAAGCTTGCAGCCCCTTTAGGAGGGACCACTACTCTTCTATAACCACCTGCCACTGCACCACGCCGCCATCCATGAAGGCGACGCTAGCAGTGTTCAACCCCCAACTCATGCTTGTGGAGATAATGCCCCCGTTTAGGACGCAGAATTATAGGCCATGAAGCTTTACAAGGGGTCATGCAGAATGTGCAGCATAAACCTTTCTCCACCATTAACTCCCCTTTTATCGCTTCTATCAGAGATAAAGCTTTACCCTCTAAGTTCAAAATGCCATCGATTGACACCTTCAATGGTATCACCTATCCGATCGACCACGTGGAAGCATATCGGACACTTATGATCCTCCACGCCTTTCCAAATGAAATCATGTGTTACGCTTTCCCTGTCATATTGAAAGGGTTGTGTAGACACCCCATTTTTTACCGACCTTAAGACTCAGACATCATCGATTGAGCGCTTGGTGATTGCCCATGTTGTGCTCGTTTTGAGGTTACAGAGTCTTGGCTGAGAGCCTTGCCTCTAGACTTCGGGACTCTTTTGTGCTTTGCCTCGGTTTGCGAACCAAGTTCTGTTTTCTCTTCCCGAAGAGAGGGAGAGGTCTCGTAGACCATCTCTCAATGGCCGTAGGCTACTTTTCGTGGTCGCAAACCACTTGTAACAAGCCCGCGGGGGACCTCGCTACAGTTCGGACTCCCTTTGTGTTACGGTTCTAAATCTGAACCAAAGAGTCCAACTCTGGCAAATCGTTTTGAGAAAAAAACAGATTTTGAAAAGAAGTGCCAAACATAGACTGCTTTGCCAGATACAGAGTCGCCACCTAAATATTTTTTATGGGGGAATTTAGGAAACCCTAACTCGGTGCCAAAGGCCACGTGTCCGTCATCACCAAAGTTGTCTTGGCTCGGGAGCTTGGGTACGATCAGGGAAGGTCAGCTATGAGCACCCCCTTTCGCCCGGTCCGAGGACCGGCCTCTACTAACCATGATATCCAATTTTGAAAACTTTATGTGTTCTTATACCGGTTATTAGCCTAGATTTACTACGTTATGCGCACAACAAACAAGTATAGACCAAATCGCCTAAGTTGGAACAAAACACTACATGTTTGTTTTGAAAACGGTTTGCTACTCGCAAGTAGGCTGAAATGCAGGTTTTGCCACCCTCAAGTGGGCTTTAGAAAAGATGATTTTGCCACTAACTAGTGGGCTTAAAACTCACAGTTTTTAATGCATTGTCCCAATTTAGGTAATTCAACCTCCATCCACAGGCATTCAAGCAGTTATATCACATAAGCAGCTAGCCTCATGGTAATCATGCTATTATGGCAACATTCACACATGCGATATGCTAAAGCATAAAAGCTCACCTAGTACTCCAAGCCAAAATAAAAAACAGTTAGTAATCATATGCATGATCCTAGTTTATGTTAAATGGCTAATGCAACACATGCAAAAATGCAATTATAGTAGGCTCGGCTATTCTAAACATGGCATATGGAATGCTACAACTAACACGTATTCAATTTGGAATTGAAATACAAATGCAGTTTGTATAATGCGCCGAGCCCGGTGCGTGCAAAACAGATGAATGATGCAAACATGCCATCATACTGTATGCTAATCGAAATATGCCCTATATCTAACCATCATAAGCGGGTAAATAAAAGGGAAGAAAGACGTGGGGTTGGAAGACATACATCACACTCACCCACACTTATTACAATTATGCCCTCGCGCAGAGGGTCCAAAAGAATATACAGTCCGAATAATACAGTCCAAATACATAATAAATTATTACAACAAAATTCTAATTTAATTAATAATTGAAATGCGAAAAGAAAGGAGGCTACGGCCTCTCGCCTCGGGATGTGCGAATGATGCATGCTCGAATCCGACTTGCCCGGAAACCTGCGCCATGGCACTGCTGCCTCTGTTTTTACTGCCCTGTCTCCCCAAAAATTACCAAAGTCCCAAAATGCCTTCCTTGCATGCTGCTGTATACCACCGGCTGGAGGAAATGTCCACCGGCCACCCACAATTCCCATCGGCTGCTTAGGAGATTATCGGCCCTGAATATAATGCCGTTCGGCACTATATACTGCCGGTCGGCAGAGAATTCCTGCAGAGGACAGCTTTGACAGCAGCAGCAAACAGACAGTGCATGGTGGAATTTTGAGCATATGTAAGCATGGCCAATGCTCCCTATCATGTATAGGACTCAAGGAAGCATGGCCCTTGGTCCTTGGGCCATCAACTATGCATCTTGATGCATGATGGCCTAAGGGACCAAGATGGCAATTCAATGTAAATATGCATGCAACACACAAAATGAGAACCAAGACCCTATCATGTCAAGGTCAAGGGTCTTAGTGACATGAGAATTGAGGTGTGTTTTGCCACTTGAAGTACAAACACCCCTCATTTCTCACACTTGGTTTGACACCCCAAACCAAGTAATGCAATGCATGTTATGCAAACATGGCTCAAAAGGTGCAATATGAGATGAAATGCAAGACATACCAAATGTAATGCAACATTTTATGGCAAGTGTGCAACACTAGGTATGCAAGATACAAAGTGTGATGCAAACATGGACACTTAAGGTAATAGGATTGACATGTGCTAAGACCATATTGACCAAATATGCAACAAGCATCAAATAAACATGCAATGGTGGACTTAACCACAATGGGGCAGACCTCAAACCTCCCCAAAACAATGGCAAAACATGCCCAAAAACATGGGCAAAATGCTAAGCAAGCATGCAAGTTAATGAGCCTAAACCTAAGGCACCTAAAGAGAGCATCTTACTACCATTGACATGACCACTCATAGCATGTATTAGGCCACCAAAAACAGATTTCTAGCATGCAAAAACACACCCAAATCCCCTTGATATGGCAGCCCCAAAATGCTTCGAACATACAAGCATGCATAAGGCCTATTCCTAGGCATAAAAGGGCACACCCTAAAAGCATGAAATAAGCCACATATGCAAACATACAAACATGATTTATGGACTGAAATAGGATCCTAAATGAGGCCAAATCAAGAGAATGACCTAAACTAAGCATGTTAGAGGCCGATACAACCAAGGCTTACAAGCCAAAACACGAAGCAACTATACTAATCATGCCAAACATGACAAAATCAATGGCCAACAGACCTAACACATGGCAAAATGATGCTAATATCTTCATGAAGTGAGGCTTATACATGCAAGAAACATGGCCTAAACTCATGGCTTATTTCTAGGCAAACTAGAGCATTACAAAGCAAGTATAAGAAGCATGCCAAGGGCCACAAAACCAACCAAAAACAGAGATGATATATGATCCAAAACACCCAAAAAAACTCTGAAATGAAGTCAAATGCAAGTATGCATACATGCTACTTTGTGAGCCAAGGACAAAGACAAGAAAGGGGCCAAGGGGAGAGGGGTGTCCCTCCCCTATTTATGACTTCAAAATACCTCCCTTACCACTGAAAACCCACTGGTTTTCAGTGGTGAGAAGACCAAGAACACCAAGCAAATAAAACCTTAAGAAAAGGCAACAAAATGGCCAAAACAAAGGCCCAAGAGGGTGAGCTTTCACTCAAACCACAAAATACCCTTAATGAATGTTCTTAAGCATGAAAATATAAGCCTTTTTTATGTTGGACACAAAGCCAAAAACACAAAGCAAGATAGGTAAAAACTAGTTGCAAAAATGGGGAAACTAAAGGAACTAGCTCACCCTTGAAGACTCCTTGAAGAACAAGTGATGTAGCCCTCCTCTAATGATCAAATCCAGTCTAAAACCACCACAAACAAACCTCCAAGTCCCTCAATCTCGGAGCTAGGTGTAATAGTGTGTGTAATGGTGTAAAAGTAAGGCAAAACACACTATATAGATCCAAAACACACACACAAGGATGAGAGAGATGGAAGATATAGAGAGAGGAAGTGTATAGAGATATATGAGCTCTAGTTTTTTGCCTCTCCAATGGCCAACCCTCAGCCAAGAAGACAAGGCCTCCTCTTATAGAGGAGACAATTTTGTAAGCTTAGCCACTAAGCAAAACAAGAGGCCCATCCCTCCATACACGTGTATGGAGGGGAAGCCAGTGCGATACAGCTACTTAAAAATATCTGAAAAAGCAACTGCACAGTAGTCGGCAGGGCAAAATTGTCATTTTGACAAAATTGACTGCCGACCGGCACAAAAAGATGCCGACCGGCAAAATATAGTGCCGATGGCAACACCAACCAGCCGGTGGCCTCTAGCCACTGCCGGTGGTGTGTGGGGATGCCTCACAAGGCATTCCCTGCCCCTCCAAGGCAAAGCACAAGTGTTTGGTGCAAAACCAGACACAAAATGGTCAAGTTCGGAGGTCCTGAGGCAAGGCGCGTAGCCGAGAACTCCGGGAACTCCAAACGAACACGAACATGGATAATCACCGAGTGTTCAGGCGGTGACGTCCAGGTCTTGAGGACGGTCAAAAATGGGGTGTCTACACCACTGTTCCCGTTTGGAGACCAGTTTTCGATTTTCAGAGTCGTCGGCCGTGCGCCTCGGTTTGGGACCACTTAACTTTCTCCGTTTGCTCCGATTTTTGGCACACACCTTGTTTCCTCTCTCTAGAGGGACAATGTTGTCTGGGAGACCACCTTCGTGGTCGCACGCCACTTTTGATGCTTAACAGTCAGTTTTCGGGGCACCCGACTGCGCGTTTTGGCCTTCGAACCCTCGTTTTGCATCCGTCTTGGTTCATTTTTGGCATAGACCCTATTTTCATTGTTTGGAAGGTGGTACTAGGGTGGGAGACCACCTCTTCTCCTTGGAGACCACTTTTTCCCCACCGACCGATTTTCTTGACAGGTAACTGGTCTTCCTCACTTTTGGGCCACAATTACTGGTCTTCCAGTATACCACTTGCTTGCATTTCATGTGGAGACCATCAATAGAGGCTGCCGACCAACTTTTGTGCATTGACCCTTTTGACCCTGGTCGGCCGACCAGGGCAAGTGGTCGGCCGACCACTTGAACTGGTCGGCCAGCTTCCCCATTTTCTACCTCACTGAGTTGATTCCAGCTGTGCCAGCTGAAGGGCATAGACTGGATCCTCCATAGTATAGAGGATATTCACTCTTGGTTGTAAGCTTCAAGGAGAAGCTTTGGACCCTTGGCTCTATAAAGGAAGGATTCCTCTTCCTTTGCAAGGGTTCTAGAGTTGGTTGAGGCTTATACATACATATCTTCCTATATCTCTCCCTTTAGGCCTTGAAAGGTTGAAGTTCTTGACCCCTTTGCATACCATCTCCTAGCATAACACCTCCACTATCAACCTAAGTACCTTGGAGCTTGTTTTCAGAGGCTAAGGAGTTGTTGTTTTGGTCCAGAAGCTGCTGGAGTGCTTGAGCTTCAAGGGTAACACCCTATTCCCTCTTTTGGTCTTTATTTTGCTTCATCTTTTAGCTATACTTGCAAGCATATTTGGGCTTTGTCATAAACTAAAAAAAAAAAAAATCTTATTTTGAGGTCCTTAACATGTTTGTTTAAGACCATTTTTCTGTTGGGGGTCATCTACCCCATTTGCATGCTTCATTTTATCTTATTTTGAGCCATGCCTTAGGGCCTTTGCATTGACCTTTGTTTGGTCTCTTATCCACTGAAATCTAGTGGATTTTTAGTGGCTAGCATGCTGTTTTGAGCTCCAAAATCAGAGAGGGGTGACCCTCTCACCCCTTGTTTTATTTTCTAGCATTTTTGGCCTTACATAGGAGCCCTTATTTTCATTCTTCCAAGCCATGTTTCAGGCCATTTTTGGTGGGTTTTAGGACCTTCATAGGCTCTATCTAGAGCCCATTTTTCCGTTTTGGGTGTCCATCTTGCATGTGTAGAACAACCCTCTTTATAGCCTATCAAAGGAGCCTATCATTCTTGCATGCATAAACCATGTTTCAGTGGCTTTTTGGGCTTTATTTGGCATGTCATACCTCTGAATTTTTCTGGTTTAGTGGCCTCTTGATTGCCTTGCATGCTTGTAGTGCAAATCCTTTTTACTAACTTACATTGCATGCTACTTTGGCCTTTGATTCCAGCACTTTTTGGCCATGCCTTAAAACTGATTTTGTGCATGTTTTGGACTGCCTTAGCTCTATTTTTGGGCCTCATGGTCGAATGATGTTTGCTATGCATGGTCGCAATTCAATACCCTTGCCTAGCTTTGAGTTTTGAAGCCTATTGCATGCTTATATTGAGGTGTTTGCATGTTTTAGGGTCATTCTGCATGGTATTTCAGAGCACGTAAGGTTTCCATGTTCCCATGTTTTCCACTCCTTATGTGCATTTGAGGGTTCTGCTTGTATGCCTCATTTATGGACCATTGCATGAGCTTCATCTCTATGCATTTTGAGCCATCATTTTAGACCATTTTTCCACTGTCTTGGACCTGCATAGGGACTGTTTGGGGCTGGTTGGGTCATTTGAGCATTGCTTTGTGTTCCTCTAGTGTAATGCACTTCACTAGTTTCGGTATCCGGGCCATCTAGCATGCATTGTGTGAGGTGTTTACATGATTCGGGACCATCTTGCATGTCATTTCAGAGCTAGAAAATGTGTGATTGTATGCCATATTTCATCCCTTGCCATGCTTTGGTAGAGTTGCATTTGGTGCCTTAGGTTTGGTCCCTTGCATTTGTGCATGTTTGCATGTGTTTTGTTGCCTAATTTCATCATGTTTGGCCACTGATTTGGGTGTGGCTGAGGCCTATCCATCTTGGATTAAGTCCATCTTGCATTGTGTACGCCCTATAGTCCATGTTATCGCATGTTTGATCATTGCATTGCGTATGCCTCGTTCATAACATTGCGTATGTTAGTGCATTGTGTATGCATGCCATATAATCCATATGCATTGGGTATGCCATTGATTAGTTCATAGCATTGTGTATGCCATTTGCATGCTTGCATGTCATTCCGTGCATCTTCGCATCACTTAGTTGCATTGCATTTAGATCGCATGCTAGAGTTGCATTTGTCCATACATTGTTTGTTGCATTGTGTTTGGAGTAGGGTTTAGTCCAAACACGGGAAACGAGGGACGTTTTGTACTCAAAGTGATGAAACGTGCCTCGATTCTTGGTCACCGACACTCTTGACTATCCATGATAGAGTTGTTGGCTTTAGGTGTTTACATGTGCATTCATTTCACATTGAGTTATGCAATTCGACTCCTCGGCCATCATGCATCGGGATGCATGATTGATGGCACGAGGATCGAGGACTACACTCCCTAGAGCTTATGCAATGATGGGGAGAGTGGTCGGGCACACATATGTTGAAGATACTTTGTCTTCTTTCTCTCTTGCCTTTGTTGCAAAAAATGCAGAAACTAGGAGAAGAAACTGGTCGGCCGACCATGTTTTTTGGCAGGCCGACCACATTTTCTGGTTTTCACCACCAAGGGCGGTCGGTAGGTGGTCTCCAATGCCTATAGCTGGTCGGCAGCCCCCCCTAGATTCCTAGGGTAGAGTTTCATCTCCTTGGAGCTTTGTACAAGTTTCTGAGATCAATTGCAAACAAAGGCGAGCCGGGGCATCGCGATGGATTTCCCAACAAGGCGACTCAAGCATGCATGCATCCTTTATTATTCAAAGCAGAGCTGAGTCAGCCCATTTTACATAGTTTGCATGCTAGTTTAGTTAATTTGTTAATTAGCTAGCGTTGTGTAATAATTAGTTAATTCGATCCTGTATTATTTATTCGGACCCTCCGAGAGAGGGCAATGTTGTAATAAGTGTGCGTGTGTGTGATGTATGTCTTCCAACCCCACATCTTTCTCCCTTTTATTTACCAGCTTATGATGGTTAGTTTTAGGGCACGTTTCAATTAGCATCATTATGCTCATATGTTTGCATCCATTCGTCTGTTTTGCATGCACCAGACTCGGCGCATCATACTAACTGCATCGTATTTCAATTCCAAGTTGAATACATGTTACCCATAGCATCTCATATGCCATCTTAGCATAGCCGAGCCTATCTAAGTTGCATTCTTGCATGTGTTGCATTAGGCATCTCAGCATAGTTAGGATTCATGCATATTTTCTAATTAGCTTCTTTCTTTGGCGCGGAGTACTTGGTAAGTGTTTATGCTTTAGCATCCTTGCATGCGTATGAGTGACTGCCATGATAGCATACTTACCATGAGGCTATGTGCTTATGTGATATAACTGCCTGAATGCCTGTGGGTGAAGGTTGGGTTGCTTGAATTTGGATAATTCGTCGAAACCCGTGTTTTAGCCTACTTGCGAGTAGCAAACTTCAACCCATTTTCAAAACAAACGGATATGCGATGCTTTGTTCCAACTTAGGCAATCTAGTCTATACTTGTATGATGTATGCATCACATAGTAATTCTAGGTTAATAACTGGAATAAGAGCACATGTGTTTTCAAAAACAAGATATCATGCTTAGTAGTGGTTGATCTTTGAACGGGCGAGCGGGGGTGCTCATGAAATGACATTTCCCAATCGTACCCAAGTTCCTGAGCCGAGGCAACTTTGGTGATGACAGACATGTGGCTTTAGGCACGAGTCAGGGTTTCCTAAATTCCCCCAAAATAAAATATTTAGGTGCGACTCTGTATCTGGCAAAGCAGTCCATGTTTGGCACTTCTTTCTAAAATCAGTTTTTCAAAACGATTTGTCAGATTTGGACTCTTTGGTGATTTATCGATCTTGCATTGCACTTTATGAGATTAGATTCAGAATCGTGACATCGAGTCCGAACTGTAGTGAGCCCAATGAACAAAACGGGATTTCTCCTGGGACGTTCGGGGACGTCTACAGGTTGGCGCGACTTTGGTTCAACCAACTTTCCCTAGACTCTATCACTTCCTTTCACTAGCTTAACGAGTCTTTCCTGAGCCATTTCACCGGTGCACAGCACCAGCGACACCCGACGACTCACCTGCTAAACATCCGGTAGACCGAGGGGGAGTCGTTGCGCAGCTTTGTCACCCGTTTCAATGTAGAGGCCTTACAAGTAGAGGAAAATGATGACAAGGTCATTCTCACAACCTTTATGGCCGATTTGCACCCGTCGGATTTTCTTTTTTCCCTCTCCAAAAACCCCCCGACCACTACGGCCACCTTTCTTGCCAAAGCCCAGAAATTCATGAATGTTGAGGACTCCTTGGTGGCTCTCTAAGACTCCACATTCAAAGCTTCGCAGTCTAGGGAAAAGAGAAAAAAACCTGAACCCAGGCACTCACAATACACTCATCGACCTTCACACCATATAGACTAACCTCCACGCTCAGACTGACCAGCTCCTACCCGACCACCTAGTTGGTTCGAACGATACACATCTCTCAACTCACCTATGGAGCAGGTCTTGCACCAAATCCAGCATAACTACGACCTCAAGTGGCCCTAACCATCGAAATCCCCCTCCACCAGATCGGACTAGTCCAAGTACTACCGTTTCCATCGTGACCATGACCATACCACTGAAGAATGTGTCAACCTCAAGGACCAAGTCGAGGGTTTGATCTACCAAGGGTGCCTCAATCTGTTCATAGTAGCCCGCCCCCATCAAAGGCCTAGGGCTGACCCCCCGAGGCACAACGACCGACACACTTCCCCTAGACAGCCTGAACAACCTAAATGGCATAATGTCCAGGCTCCATAACAACCCCGCGCGTAAGGCGCTCCTGCCCTCTCGGTTGGCGAAATCAAAGTCATCACCAGAGGCCTCGCGTGCGGCAGATTTTCTCGGTTGGCACAGCGAGCTGAGCTCTGCAAAATCAAGCAAGGTTTCGAGAAGGCCGTCACGACAGTGGACCGCCCCTACAAACAGCCCAAGCAATGTTCTAAATCGATCACCTTTACGGAGGCAGACTATATAGGCATTCGCTACCCCCATGACGAGCCCCTGGCCATCTCTGCTCTCTTATCAAACTACAAAATCAGTTGAGTATTTGTCGACAATGGCAGCTCCTCAGACGTCATTTTTCTCAATGCCTACCGATAACTTAAAGTCAGGAAAGAAAAGCTATCTCCTTTACAAACCCCTATGGTCAGCTTCACTGGAGATTGAGCGACGTCCATAGGCTTCATCGACCTCCTAATCACCATCAGAGAGTATCCATGGCAGTTCACGAAACTACTCACTTTCCTCGTTGTCGATTGCCCTTCCGCCTATAACATTATACTTGGACACATAGCTCTCAACGCCTTCCAAGCTGTAACCTCCACGTACCATTTGGCCATGAAATTTCTAATCGATCAGGGGATTGACACGGTGAGGGGTGAACAGATAGTGGCCAGAGAATGCTATGTGATCTCATTAAAGGAGGTTAGAATGAAGGAGACCATGATCATAGAAGGCCTTGATGTCAGAGATGAGGAGGAGTTAATCATAGGAGAACCTGTGGAAAAACTAGTTGAAGTACCCATTGATCCCACCGACCCAACGAAGATAGCCAAAATTGGCAGCCAGCTGCCCTCCTAGCCAAAGCCGACCTTACAGCCCTCTTAACTGAGCATAACGATGTCTTTTCTTGGAATCACTCCGACATGCCAGGTATTGACCATTCTATCATTACTCATCACCTTAGTATTGAGCCCCAATTCCTGCCATTTCGCCAACGGTAGCGCATTTTCCATCCAGAGTGCAACAATCTCATCGCTGCTGAGATAGACAAGCTATTGAAGGCCCAATTCATTAGAAATGTAGATTATCCCAAATGGCTATCCAATGTGGTCTTGGTCTGCAAAAACAATGGCAAATGGAGACTTTCCGTTGACTATTCCAACCTCAACCGAGCCTATCCTAAGGATACCTACCCATTACCCAAGATCGATCTCTTAGTTAATGCAACAACATGACACCAGATGCTCAGCTTCATGGATGCTTTCTCAGGCTATAATCAGATCTTAATACATACAGCTAGCCAGGAGCACACCTCTTTCATTAATGATAGAGGAACTTATCATTACCGTGTGATGCCATTCAATTTGAAGAATGCGGGGCCACTTACCAATGCCTGGTCAATGCCATTTTTAAAGACCAGATAGGTAGGAATATGGAAATCTACGTTGACAACATGCTCGTCAAAAGTAAACTCTCTTCCAATCACTTGGCCGACTTGTATGAGACCTTCCAGGCCCTGGGTAAGTATAAGATGAAGTGGAACCCCAGAGAAATGCACCTTTGGCATTGGGTTCGGTAAGTTTTTGGGGTTCATGGTCAACCACAATGGTATTGAGGCCAATCTAGAGAAGATCAAGACCTTAATCGACATGCAATCCTCTCGAACGGTAAAGAAAGTCCAGTGGCTCACTGGCAGAGTTGATGTCCTCAACAACTTCATTTCACGAGCGACCGACAAGTGCCTTCCATTCTTCAAAGTTCTCTGGCAGGCTTTTGAATGGAACACCAAATCCAATGAGGCCTTTCAACAATTGAAACGGTGCATGGCCAATCCTCCTCTCCTCTCTCAAGCAATGTCAGGAGAGACCCTCTTCCTTAACTTAGCTATGTCTAACACTGAGGTTAGTGCTGCCCTCATTAGAGAAGAAGATTCAGTCCAAGCCCAGTTTACTACATCAGTTGCGTACTTCAGGGGGCAGAACAAAACTACCCCTTGTTAGAAAAAATGGCCCTAGCTCTGGTCATCGCCTCTAAATGTCTTCGCCCTTATTTCCAAGCCCACTCCATAGTGGTCCTCATTGACTAGCCTTTGAAAAAGGTTATGCAACAACCAGAGTCATCAGGCAGACTCACGCAATGGTCCGTTGAGCTAAGCCAGTACAAGATCTCTTACCGACATCGAACAGCCATCAAAGGTCAGGCTGTTACAGATTTTATCTTAGAGTTCACTAACCTCACTCCCGGCATATCCCCGACACCAACAAACATCATTCTTGACACAGAAGACCCCCATTTCTAGGCTCTCAGCATTGAAGGTTCATCCCGCAAGGAAGGTAGTGGAGCCGGTTTGATCCTTACCATCCCCGATAGTGAATCCTTCAAATGTGCTCTCCGATTTCTATTTCCCGCTAGTAACAACAAGGTCGAGTATGAGGCCCTAATAGCAGGTCTTCAGCTGGCCAGGGATATTAGGGTTGACCATCTTTATGTGTTTAGTGATTCTTGGTTGGTCATTGGACAGATAACAGGCGAATTCGATGCAAATGAGGAAATAATACGATCATACAGGGACATCGCTTTTCCCCTCACTTGTCTCTTTAATAGTTTTCATATCAAGCATGTCCCCAGGTCAGAAAATTCCCAAGCAGATGAAATAGCATAGTTAGCCTCAACAGACCAATCCGACCTCAGCTACTATGTTCGAATTGAATACTTGACCCACCCAGCAGTTTCACTAGTTCAACAGGAGGTTCACCTACTCCAGGGCGAGCCTATCCCGTGGGCCCAAGAGATCATCCCATTCTTAGAAGAGGGCACCCTACCAGAGAATAAACAGAAGGCTGACAAGATCAGAGCTCAATCGTCTAACTATGTCATCATCGATGGCATCTTATACAAACAGGGATTCTCACGTCCATTCCTCAGATGTCTAAATGCTGACCAAGCCATATATGTGATAAGAGAAATCCATGAAGGGGTTTGCGGGAACCACTCTGGGGGACGGTCTTTGGCTCATAAAATCCATCGCATAGGTTACTTTTGGCCTACACTCAACCAAGACGTCATCGACTTTGTACAAAAATACAACAAGTGCTAACACTTCGCTAATATCCTTCATGCCCCTCCAACCGAGCTGATCACGCTCAGTAGTTGTTGCCCTTTCACTAAATGGGAATTAATCTCATAGGCCCCCTGCCGACAGACAGAGGCCAAGTAAAGTTTGTCGTGGTTGCCATCGATTACTTTACTAAGTGGGTGGAAGCAGGGTCCTTTGCTAAGCTTACTGAGCGGAATACCACCAGGTTCATTTGGCAGTCCATAGTGTGCCGCTTCGGGGTTCCCCAAGCCATCTTCTCCTACAATGGCAAGTAGTTTGACAATGCCAAATTCAGAGAATTCTGTGAAGAGCTCAACATTAAGCCCTATTTCTCCTCCCCTAGCCACCCCTAAGCCAACGACTAGGTGGAAGTCACCAATCGCTCTCTATTGAAAATAATTAAGACCAAGTTGGAAGCCGCCAAGGGACTCTGGGCTGAGAAGTTGCTGAACATTCTTTGGGCCTATTGAATGACTGCCAAAACACCCACTGGGGAGACCCCTTTTCGCTTAACATACGGCGCTGAGGCAATGATCCCTGTAGAAGTTGGCTTGCTGACTGCTCGGATCACCCATCCCAATCCACAACTGAACAAAGAATTTCAACGAGTCAGTTTGGACCTAATTGAAGAACTGTGGAACACCGTCGCCGTTCGATTAGCTTCATACCAGTAGAAAGTACGACAACACTATAATTGCCGAGTCAGACCCAGAGAATTCGCAGTAGGAGACTTAGTATTGCGAGAAGCCACTTTTGCTACCAAAAACTCGACTGAGGGGAAGCTAGCCGCTAAGTGGAAAGGACCCTACATTATCAAATCTAGGCTACGCCCAAGCACCTAGCATTTACAAGATATAGATGGCAGAGATCTCCCTCACCCATGGAACGCTGATGTGGACACCCCAGTTTTGACCGACCTTAAGACTCAGACGTCACCGATTGAGCGCTTGGTGATGTTGCATATTGTGCTCGTTCTGAGGTTGTGGAGTCCCGGCTGCGAGCCTTGCCTCTGGACTTCCGGACTCTTTTGTGCTTTGCCTCGGTTTGCGAACCAGGCTCCATTTTCTCTGTTTTCTCTTCCCGAAGGGAGGGAGAGGTCTCGTAGGCTACGTTTCGTGGTCGTAGGCCATTTTTTTCCCGTTTGGAGCCCAGTTTCCGATTTTTCGGAGCCGACGGCCATGTGCCTCGGTTCGGGACCGCTTAACCACCTCCGTTTGCTCTGGTTTTTGGCACATACCTTATTTCCTCCCTTTTGAGGGACACTGTGGTCCGAGAGACCGACTTCGTGGTCAAACACCACTTCTGATGCCTAACAGTTAGTTTTCAAGGCCCCGGGCTGCACGTTTTGGCCCCTGAGCCTTGCTTGCAAGCATTGTTGGGCTCCGACCCAAACTGTAAATAGTCATATTTTGAGCTCCTTTGCATGTTTGATTAAGGACCTTTTGCTGTTTGAGGTCTCCTACTATCACTTGCCTCTTTAACTCTCTTTTAGGCCTATTTTTGCATGGTATTTTAGGTTTACTTGTGAGCTGTTTTGGACTTGGTCATAAACTAAAAAAATGTCTTTTTTTGAGCCTCTCTTCAACTTTGTTGAAGGGCTCTCTTCGGTTTGAGGCCAGCAGCTACCACTTGCGTTTTTATCTCACTTTTTGGCCTTTTTTTGGGGGAAATTTGAATTTGAATTTCCCCCCCTTTTCCCCCACTCTTTTGCCTATATAAACACCCCCCCAGCTCTGGTTTTAGGGGTTAGAAAATTTTGGTTTGGAGCTCTCACATTAAATCTCTCTCTCTCTCTCTCTCTCTCTCTCTACTCTAAGCCTTAAAAACCCCCTTGGTTCTTCACCAACCCATAGCTCCACCCTTCCATCCTCCATTCCAGCAGCTTGAGGTTGTTCTTCAGAGCCTAAGGCCTCGTTTGGGAACAGGCTAATTTAGTAACTTCTTGGCTATTTGGCTAAAAAGGTAGCTAAAAAAAACTTGTATGTTTGGGATGACTTTTTAGCTAATTACGAAAAGCTGTGCAAAAAGTAGAGAGAAGCCGTAATGTTTGACCTTTTGGTATGAGTTGTTGACTTTTTAGCTAATTTAGTAACTTTTTGGCTAATTGGCTAAAACAGAAGCATCCCAAACGAGGCCTAAGAGCGCTGTATTTTGGTGTAAAAGGCTGTCAGAGATTAGTCTTCAAGGGTAAGTCCTCTTCTCCCCTTTTTGACCCTTTTCCTGGTTCATATTCTAGCTCATTGTGCTTAATTTTTTGAGCTCCGACCCTAACTAAAAATAGCATTTTTTTGAGCTCTATTTTATGTTTGTTTAAGGGCCTCTCACTGTTTGAGGCTTCCTTGTGGCACTTGCTTCTTTACCTTTCTTTTATGCCATTTCCTTGCATAGTATTTTAGGCCTATGTATAAACTGTTTTGAGGCATGTTATAAACTGTAAAGTGGCTTATTTTGAGCCCTTATTCAACATTGTTGAAGGGTTCCTCACTGTTTGAGGCTTCCATTTGCCACTTGTCATTGTATCCCTCTTTTGGCCTTATTTTTGCATGATTTGTTAGCCCCTTGTGCTTCTGTTTTGGGCTCTGGTCCAAACTGTAAATAACCTTATTTTGACCCCCTCTTCATGTTTCATTAAGGGTCTTTTGCTGTTTGAGGCATCCTTTGTATACTTTGTGTTGAAGCCCTCTTTTTGGCCTTATCTTGCATAGTATTTTAGGCTTGCTTGTGCACTGTTTTGGGTTTGTTCACTAACTGTAAAATGCCATGTTTTGAGCCCTTCTTCAACTTTGTTGAAGGGGTCTTGGCCATTTGGGGCCAGAAGCTGCTACTTGCTTCATTATTTCAATTTTAGGGCCATTTTTGTACGCTAGCTTAGCCCCATTTGTGTTCACTGTTTGGCCTTGATTAAAACTGTAAATATGATTTTTTTGGGACTTCCTTGCTTCTGTCTTCATGCTTCATGTTCAAATAATACATGATTTGTATAGCTATAAGTCATTCCATGTGCCTAATTTTGGATTTCGAGTTTCATTTCATGCATCGGGTGCACTTTTGCCATGTTTCGGGGCTGTTTTGCATAAATTTTTGCTACTGAAATTTGCATGCTAGTATGTCATATTCCATGTCTTGCCATGTGTCTTGTTAGAGTGGCATTCGGTGCCTTAGGGTCGGTCCTCGGTTTGCGTGCACGTGTGCACGCATTTCGAGTGTCTCATTTTCATCTAATGGCCTCTTATGTAAGTGTGGCTGAGGTCCACTCATGTTGGTGTAAGTCCATTATGCATTGTGTATGCTATTTCATTCCATAGCATTGTGTATGCTAGGCTGTATGTTAGCGCATTGCGTATGCCATGTTACCTCGTGCATCGTGTATGCCATTTCATAGCATTGTGCATGTTAGGTTGTATCTTAGTTGCATTTCATGGATGTCATGCATATTGCATTGTGTTCGGGATAAGAGTTAGCCCGAGCACGGGAAACGAGGGGCGTTTCGTACTCCGAGTGACGGAACGTGTCTCAATTCCCCAATCACCGACACTCCGGATTATTCATGATGGAGTTAGGTCTTATTGTGTTCATATGTGCATTCATTTCATATTGAGTTGTGCAATTCGACTCCTCGGCCATCATGCATCGAGTTGCGTGATTGGTGGCACGAGGATCGAGGTATGCATACATATGTGAAAATACATTGCCATGCCTCTTTCTTGCTCTCTGTTGCAGCAAATCAAGAATCAGCAGCCTTCCGGAGCTTGGCGCGCTTTCCAAGAACAATTGCAAACAGAGGCTAATTGGGGCATCACAGTGGATTTCCGCGCAAGGCAGCCCGAACATACATCATTCATCAGAGTTAAGGCAGTCCCTGGCTTGCATGCCAATTTATTGCTTTCCTAGTTAAATTTGTTAATTAATTAGGGTTTTGTACTTATTCGGACTGTATTTATTTGGGACTGTATATTATTCTTTTGGACCCTCTGCGCGAGGGAAATGTTGTAATAAGTGTGCGTGAGTGTGATGTATGTCTTCCAACCCCACGTCTTTCTTCCCTTTTATTTACCAGCTTATGATAGTTAGATTAGGGTATGTTTCAATTAGCATACAGTATGATAGCATGTTTGCATTCATTCATCTGTTTTGCATGCACCGGGCTCGGCGCATCATACTAACTGCATTTGTATTTCAATTCCGAGTTGAATACTTGATAGCTATTGCATCTCATATGCCATATTTAGAATAGCCGAGCCTGCTATAGTTGCATTTTTGCATGTGTTGCATTAGGCATTTCTGTATAGTTAGGATTCATGCATGGATTTCTAATTAGCTTCTGTTTTGGCTTGGAGTACTCGGTGAGTTTTATGCTTTAGCATCCTTGCATGCGTGTGAGTGACTGCCATGAATAGCATGCTTACCATGAGATTACTTGCTTATGTGATATAACTGCCTGAATGCCTGTGGGTGAAGGTTGGTTTATTTGGATTGGAACAATACATTGACTGTGTGTTTTAAGTCCACTAGATAGTGGCAAAATCATGTTTTCTAAAGCCCACCCGAGGGTGGCAAATCCACGTCTTAGCCTACCTGCGGGTAACACCATCAAACCATTTTCAGACAAACAAACATGAAATGTTTTGTTCCAATTCAGGCGACCCAGTCTATACTTGTGTGTTGTGCGTATCACATAGTAAATCTAGGCTAATAATCAGAATAAGAACGTACAATGTTTTCAAAATTAGATATCATGGTTAGTAGAGACCGGTCTTTGACCGGGCGAGCGGGGGTGCTCACGAAGTGACCTTCCCCAATCGTACCCAAGTTCCCGAGCCGAGGCAACTTTGGTGATGACGGACGCGTGGCCTTAGGCAACGAGTCAGGGTTTCCTAAATTTCCCAAAAATAAAATATTTAGGTGGCGACTCTATATCTGGCAAAGCAGTCCATGTTTGGCACTTCTTTCAAAAATCTGTTTTCTCAAAACGATTTGCCGGATTTGGACTCTTTGGTTCAAGATTAAGAACCGTGACACAAATTGAGTCCGAGCTGTAGCGAGGTCCCCCACGGGCTTGTTACAGCTGAACACTTGAAACGGAATTTCCAATAAAACGGAGTCATTTCCTATTGTTTTGTTTATTTTACTGCTTGGTCCACTTGTTCATTTTTGCTATTCCAATACAATGTATGTGCCGACAGTGGCACTACTATAAATCAATAACAAACACATTCCCCTCCATCTATATATGTATGCTGTATAAATTGGTGGCTTGACACGCTGATTGAGCCCTCCAAACCTTAGCCAGATTGAGCAGGCTGAGTCAAGCAAAACCTCAACCAAACTGAGCCTGAAAAACTTAGCTCGGCTGAGTCAAGCAAAGCCTCAGCCAGATTGAGCCTGAAGAATTTAGCCAGGCTGAGTCAAGCAAAACCTCAGCCAGACTGAGCCCTCTAAGCCTCAGCTAGATTGATCATGAAAAAATCAGCTAGGCTAAGTCAAGTAAAGCCTTAGCCAGACTGAGCCTGAAGAACTCAGCCAGGCTGAGTCAAGCAAAACCTCAGCCAGATTGAGCCCTTCAAGCCTCAGCCAGACTGAGCTTGAAGAACTCAGCTAGACTGAGTCAAGCAAAGCCACAGCTAGACTGAGCCTGAAGAACTTAGCTAGGTTAAGTCAAGCAAAACCTCAGGTAGACTGAGCCCTCCAAGCTTCAGCCAGACTGAGCTTGAAGAACTCAGCCAGACTAAGTCAAGCAAAGCCTCAGCCAAACTGAGCCCTCCATGCCTCAGCCAGACTGAGCCTGAAAAACTTAGCCAGGCTGAGTCAAGCAAAGCCTCAGCCAGACTGAGCCCTCCAAGCCTTAGCCAAACTAAGCCTACATAGCTCAACCAGATTGAGTCAAACAATCCTCAGACAAACGAAGACAAGCAAGCTTCAATTCGATTAAGTATACCACTCCATTTAAGTATCTCAATAAACACAGCTCACGACCAATTAAGTATGTCCATACATAATAATAAAACATAAAATATAATATTTAAATATGAGACATTCAAACTCAAAATCAAGCGAATTATTGACTGGCAAATTTGAAGGCAAAACACACATAGGGACAATTCGTTAACACTTCACTACAATTAAAAGACCAGCTTTTATCATTTCATTAATAGTGTACAACTTTTTATCAAACACAACTTCAACCTTTTAAGCAACCTAAAACAATAACCAAAAAAAAAAAAAAAACAAAAAAAAAAAAAAAAAAAAAAAAAAAACAAACAAACAACAAAACAAAACAAAACAACAGTCAGATCAAGCCCAGTCCTCAGTTTGCTCCCCTTTCATCTTCTTTGCTGGACACTAAATCTTCCTTCTCTACGCCCTCATCTAGTGGGGTCTGGGCAATATCCCCCTCTCCTGGCTTCATGAGGTTGAAGTCAATGTCTAGGAAGAGCTCTTGTGCCCGGTACTTAAAGCTCGTCCAGCCACTGTCCCAGCATATGCTCAGCTCGTGCTTGTAGAAGTCAGATTGCTGGAAGTTTTGCATTATCTCCCCCTTGGTCTGCCCCTCTATCAACTCCACTGCCCCACATTAGAAGGCCCAGCTTCACCTTTTCCCCTCCTGGCCAGACTTATGGCCTCCGATGCATTTATGGCTATTTAGAACTTTGGGGTCAGCTTGTACTGCTCCATATCTGCGACATACATATCTGGGTAGGCTACCCTCTCTGCTTGTAAAGTCTTGGTCAGCCCCACCAACTTCTCCTACTTTTCTTCTAAAGCCCTTTGTGCCATAGCCAGTGCCTTCTCTAAATGAACCGCTTGCGTATCTGCCTTCTTCTTATCCTTCAAGGTCAGATCACGTAGCTCTTCGTTGTTTACAAGGGCCTCCTCCAACCTCTCATTGGCCGTGGCGTAGGCTTACTGGGCTTCATCAGTCCTCTTTTGCTTACTTGCCAATTCAAACTCCAGCAACATCGCCATACGACGTATCGTTTCCAGCTTTGCCTTGGTGATTGACAGTTCAGCACTAGCCTCAATTTGGCCCACCCTAGCACGCTCAGCTAGGTAACCCTGCACCACCGCCAACACCTCCATCTTCTTCGTCTTCTGGGTATAGGCCAGCCCCTTTGCGCAGGCACTCCGTGCTGCCTTCCTCCAACTAGACGTCTCCACCCTTATATTCTGCAATTGCGCCCACGCCTCCTCCAATTGAACCTTCGGCGGTTCCGCTTCCACCCTCACCCCCCACCCCTTTGGTCAATAATGCAGCCGCCAAAGTCATTGCCTCCATCTACGCCAAACAGAGCCCTTTTATAAGGAATGCCTCTGTGATGTGAGCAATGCTCACACAACCGTATCCTCAATGGCCCCTAGCACGCAATTTGCAACAGCTCTAGCCTCTCCCCGTCCCCTGCCAAGCAACCGATAACCGCACCTGAATGATGAGTGGCAGTCCCCATTGACCCCAATGCGATGCTCGTCTCTAACCCATTCGCTCGTCATTTCCCCAACTCTTGACTCGGGGGCAGCTCTAATGAGGCCAACCCCTTTGAGGGTTGGTCTATTGATTGCTCTGCACTTTGCACTTTTTCATTTTGTTCCACTCTGCCCACCGCTTTGATGACTGGGGGCTCAGCCAAACCTCCATCTGCAACTGACTCTGTGTTAGTCTCCTTCCCTACCACTTTTGGGGGCATCTCCACGACCCCCCTTTATCTTCTTCGCCAATGACCCCTCTTCTCCACCCTCTGATGCTTCTTTTCTCTTTTTCTCCTTTTTCAACACCAACTCCACCTCCCTTTTACTTCTTTCCCTCAATAGATCCACTGGCGTTCACAAGGGGACAAAGTTTGTCAAGTCCTTCTCTCCTTACGGCTTAGGCCGTGGTCGGACCGACCTCTTTTCGACCCACTTAGGCGTTGGGCCTAGCTCTTTCTCTTTGTATTTTTATGGCATCGCGAACTCTCGTTTGTCTTTCGCCTCTTGCACTTTCCTCCTTGCCTCTACCTTCTCTGGGGCAGGATCTCCCTCGATTGGCTTAGGCCCCGGATTCAAGGCACACAATGCTAAAGGCTGGAGGAGGTCGTCGCATTTCAACCCCTTCTTCTCCCTCCACTCCTTCACCTACTTCACCATTTTCTTTGCCGCCACGTCCAACTTGGGCTTCAACGACTTGGTAGGGACTCTCCACATCATGCGCACTTCCTTTCCTCCACTTGTTGACACAAAAAACCACTTTGGCTGCTAACCCTTCACCAACGAGGGTAGTCCAGCCACCAATTCCCTCACAGCTACTGCTTGCAAGGTCAATCATGTCTCTTGTTGCCCTGAAGCCTTGTAGCATAAAAAAAATTCATCCACCGTCATCGCCTCCCCTCCGGTCGCCTGTGGCCATGCGATCGCGCAGACAAAGAGAATCTTTCATGCGTTCGGCATTAGTTGTCCTGGGGCCACCTCTAAGCGATTCAGCACATCGACCACGAAGCTTGGGGAGGGGTAGCCTTAGACCGCCCCACAATGCTTCTTCGTGCAATGAGAACTCTATTGGCTGTGCATCCAACACCCTCTCCTTTGCCGTTGGTAATCTCAACTCCATATCTGCTGGAATCTGGTATCTACTCTGCAACTCTTCTAGATTCTTTGCCGTTAGCATGTATTTGTCCGCCTTGGTATGCTAGTGATCAGGCGCCACTTGGCTAATTGGCTAGGTCGCTGAGATCATTGTCGCTGACAGGGGTCACTTCTTGCCCCTTTCCGCAAGCCTCTCCACTCTACATTGCTCCGCCAGTGCTTCTCTGTCATCATCTCCTAACGCATCCAATGTCATGGCCGGTGCTTTGTCTTGTGCTATCTTCTTCGTGTTTCTGTATATCGCTTCGGTTGTGGGGGCGAGGAAGTTTGTGATGTGAAAAAGGGGATAACCCACCAAGGTGAAGGAGCTAAACTTTGGAATACACTGATTTTTCGCAACAAGCTAAGTAAATCGCACCAGTCTGAATGCCCAAGGTTTTCCTATGTTTCAAGGATCGTGGTTAAAATTCGCTACTTTGAAAAATTCAACCAAGTTAAAATCCCCGCCTTTCCTACGTCACCCCTACACAACCCTTTCACTTCTTACTATCGCTTCACATCCCCTACTAGTGGCTGTAGACGTCCCCGAACGCATCCCGGGGAAGGAAGTGCGAATCCCCCCCCTCCCATTCTGGTTTGATATTGGGTCTATTACAATTCAAAGGACTCAAATGTCACGGTTCTTAATCTTGAACCAAAGAGTCCAAATCTGGCAAATCGTTTTTGAAAACAGATTTTTTTTTTGAAAAGAAGTGCCAAACATGGACTGCTTTGCCAGATACAGAGTCGCCACCTAAATGTTTTTTAAATGGGAAATTTAGGAAACCCTGACTTGGTGCCAAAGGCCACGTGTCCGTCATCACCAAAGTTGCCTCGGCTCGGGAACTTGGGTACGATTGGGGAAGGTCACTTCGTGAGCACCCCCGCTCGCCCGGTCAAAGACCGGCCTCTACTAACCATGATATCTGATTTTGAAAACATTGTGAGTTCTTATTCCGGTTATCAGCCTAGGTTTACTATGTGATGCGCACAGCATACAAGTATAAACTGAATCGCTTGAATTGGAACAAAACACTTCATGTTTGTTTGAAAATGGTTTGCTACCCGCAGGTAGGCTTAAAATGCAGATTTTGCCACCCTCAGGTGGGCTTAGAAGAACAATGGTTTTGCCACTATCTAGTGGGCTTAAAAAACAATATTTGATGAATTGTCCCAATTCAAGTAACTCAACCTCCACCCACAGGCATTCAAGGCAGTTATATCACATAAGCACATAGCCTCATGGTAAGCATGCTATTCATGGCAGTCACTCACACGCATGCAAGGATGCTAAAGCATAAAAACTCACCGAGTACTCCAAGCCAAAACAGAAGCTCATTAGAAATCCATGCATGATCCCAGATGCACAGAATTGCCTAATGCAACACATGCAAAGATGTAAATTATAGCAGGCTCGGCTATTCTAAACATGGCGTATGAAATGCTATAACTAACACGTATTCAATTTGGAATTGAAATACAAATGCAGTTTGTATGATGCGCCGAGCCCGGTGCGTGCAAAACAAATGAATGATGCAAATATGCTGTCATACTGTATGCTAATTGAAATATGCCCTATATCTAACCATCATAAGCAGGTAAATAAAAGGGAAGAAAGACGTGGGGTTGGAAGACATACATCGCACCCACCCACACTTATTACAATTATGCCCTCGCATAGAGGGTCCGAATAAATAATACAGTCCCAAATGAAAGAATAATACAGTCCGAATAATATACAAATTCCTAATTAATTAACAAATTAACTAAGAAGAACTGTAAACTGGCATGCAAGCCAGGGACTGCCTTGAATCCGCTCCGGATAATGAAATAATGCATGTTTGGACTACTTTGTGTGGAAATCCACTGGGATGCCCCAATTAGCCTCTGTTCGCAATGTTTCTCGAAGTGCGTGCCAGACTCCGAAAAGTTACTGATTCTTCATTTTGCTGCGACAGAGAGCAGGAAAGGAGCATAGCAATGTATTTCACAAATATATGCATGTCTCGATCCTCGTGCCACCAATCACGCATATTGATGCATGATGGCCGAGGAGCCAAATTGCACAACTCAATATAGGATGAATGCATATGAATGCTACAACAAAGCCTAACTCCATCATGGATAATCCGGAGTGTCGGTGACTTGGGAATTGAGACCCGTTCCGTCGCTCGGAGTACGAAACGTGCCTCATTTCCCGTGCCCGGGCTAACTCCTATCCCGAACATGATGCAATATGCATGACATGCATCAATGCAACTAACATATGACCTAGCATGCACAATGCTATGAAAATGAGATGCCTTTAAATGCGTGCACACGTGCACGGAAATCGAGAAAATGATCCTAAGGCATGAAATGGCATACGCAATGCAAATTGGACTTATACTAACACGAGTGGACCTTGGCCACACTCACATAAGAGGCCATGAGATGAAAATGAGATGCCTCGAAATGCGTGCACACGGGCACGCAAACCGAGAAAATAGTATACGCAATGCATTGAGGCTACAATGGCATATATAATGCAATATGGACTTATACTAACATAAGCGGACCTCGGCCACACTCACATAAGAGGCCATCAGATGAAAACAAGATACCTCGAAACGCGTGCCCGCGGGCACGCAAACCGAGAACGGACCCTCGAGCACCGAAATGCCACTCTAATGAGACATGGCAAAGACATGGAATATGATATGCAAATATGCAAAAATCAGTGACAAAATGAGGGGCAAAACAACCCCGAAATGAGGCGAAATAATACCCGATGTATGAAATGATCCCGAAACATGGATTTTAATGCATAAAATGGCCTACAGCTATACCATACATGCATAATTGGTACATGACATGAAAAGGAAGAAGCAAGGCAGCCCAAAAAATCACATTTTTACAGTACAAAACATGGCCAAACAGCAATCACAAGTAGGGCTAAAATGGCATACAAAAATAGCTCCGCAAGGGAGGCAATGAAGCAAGTGATAGATGCAAAGCCCAAATGGAAAAATACCCTTCTACAACACTGAATAGGGACTAAAAATATGAACATTTACAGTAGATTACAAGCCTCAAATCTGTATGAAAACATGCTCAAAATGCAATGCAAGAAATAGGCCACAAGAGGGTATAACATGAAGTATACAAAAAATTCACCAAAAAGCCAAAGACCCTTAATTAGATATGCCAAGAAGGTCAAAATATGGCCATTTTCAGTTCTGATCATGGCCGAAAACAGAAGCTAGATAAGCCTAAAAAAGCATGCAAAAATGGGGGCCAAAGAGGGGTATAATGGTAAATGCTACATGGAGGCCCCCAAAAGTGGTGATCCCTTCTAAAATGTTGTAGAGGGACTCAAAATAAGCATACTAACAGTTCATGACACACTCAAAAACAATTTACACATAGGCCAAACAAATCATGCAAATTTACGGTAAATAGGAGGGATTATGAAGTAAGTGCAAGATAGGGGGCTCAAAAAGGGTTGAGCCCTTCTTAAATGTTGAAGAGGGACTCAAAATAGGCCCACTTACAGTTTACATTATGCTCGAAAACAGATCACACATAGGCTATAAATTTCATGCAAACATGTGACATACCAAGGGGTATTGAAGCAAGTACTAAATGGAGGGCTCAAACAGGGTTGAGCCCTTGAAAAAACATGAAGAATGGCTCAAAAAAGGCCTAGTTTCAGTTAGGGTCGGAGCCCAAAACAGTAAGCAAATAGGCTAGAAAAATGGTGCAAAAAATGAGCTAAAATAAGGGAAATGTGGACTTACCCTTGAAGACTATTCTTTGCGGCCTTTAGGACCAAGGGATGTTGCTTCTAAGCCTCTGAAAAACCTCTCCTTGCTGCTGGAATGGAGTGGTGGTGGTGGTGCTTGGTAGTGATGAAGAAAAGGGGTAGAAACTTAGGGATTTTGAGAGAAAATATGAGAGAAATAGAGAGAGATGTATGCAAGGCCCTTAGGGAAATATTTTGTAACCCTAAAACTAGTCTTGGAGGTTGGTTATAAAGGCAAGAGGAGAGGAGAAAAGGTGGAGGGAAATGACACCAAGTTTCCCTCCTAAAGCTCTCCCCCGGATAGAGATATTTTTTGGGGAAAACTGCTATACAGCTATAAAGTGCTCACCCTGAGGAAGCTGGCCGACCAGCTATTTTTGTTGCAGGTGGCCGGCGGGCCACCCCCTATGGCCGGCCGGCCAAGGGCAAAAATGAAAAGTTGATTTTCTGGCCGGCCACCACATATTGGTGGCCTCCCATGTGTCCTCAACAAAACCCTGTGGTTGGAAATTGGCAACTGTAAAACAGGAGAGACAACAAGCTACTTTTAGGAGGGGCTCAAAAGTGGAAAAAGGAATTGCTGGCCGGCCATAGACTTTTAGGGTCCTCCCATGTGTGTACAACACAAATATGTGGTTTGGGCTTGAAGAAAATGCTCCTAGGGTGGTCAACATTGGCCCGGAAGTGAGAAAAACGGGCGTCGGAGGGCGCCGGAGGGGCATAACTGGTTGCTGAGACAATTGTTGGCCTCCCACCCTTCAGTGACCTTCCTGGTGATAAAACAGAGGTACCTGCCAAAAATTAACAAAAACCGATGCAAAACGAATGCTCGGGGGCCAAAACACGCAGTTCGGGGTCCCGAAAATAGGCCGTTAAGTACCGAAAGTGGCATTCGGCCACGAAGTGGGTCTCTCAGACCCCAATGTGCCTCAAAAGGGAGTAAATAAGATGTATGCCAAAAACCGGAGGAATCGGAGATGGTTAGACGGTCCCGAACCGAGGCACACGGCCTGACGACTCCGAAAACCGGGAACCGGGCTCCGAAATGGGCAAAATGGCCTACGGCCACGAAATGTAGCCCACAGCCACTGAGAGATGGTCTATGGGACCTCTCCCTCCCTTCAGGAAGAGAAACAGAGAAAATCGAGTCTGGTTCGCAAACCGAGACAAGGTACAGAAGAGGGTTCGGAAGTCCGGAGGCAGGGCTCACGGTCGTGACTCTGAGACTTCTGAACGAGCACAATATACAACATCACCGAGCGCTCAATCGGTCACGTCTGAGTCTTAAGGTCGGTCAAAAATGGGGTGTCTACAGTTGCCCCTCTTTGACAGAACTTGGAAGTCACAAGTGACGGGAGTGAATGTCAAAGCCCAGAGATGACCCATTTTTGACAAGGCCGAAGACTTAGACAATCATACACGATAAACAGGGATATGCCCGCAGGCATGGGGCAAAATGCAAAGCGATATGCACGGAGCCAGATGTAACTTAATGATCATGCAAGTGCAGCAAGCTGTAATGAAGCAAGTATCTGCAAATAGATGCAACAGTTTTAAGCAAGAATGCAAAGCAACAACTACATTTCATGCAATTAGGAATGCGGAGAATTATTCAATTCTCGTCGCGTCTCACACGGAGAAGATACGATACCTGCGCGATTCGTCTAGTCGCACCAGCCTCAAATGAACCGTACATACAATATCGTGCCTGCAAAAGAAGGAAATTCAACAAGAACAATACGCTAACAACATATATTCAATGTGATTCCAAAAGTTTGGCACGCGCGGTGCCGGCGGGTGAATGTTATAAAGCAGTGTGATACAGGTAAGGTGCGCAAGATAGCGCGATGCAACGCACTAACAAGTGCAGGTGAGATGCGCGAGATAGCACGAATGATACAATGCACAATGCAAGTAATGTGTACAAAATAGTGCGATGCGCAAAATAGCGTGAGTGAAATGTAATGCACTAACAAGTGCAGTTGGGACGTGCAAGATAGCACGAATGATATAATGCACAATATAGTGCAATACGCTAAACAGCGCGGTTGATTTGAAATGCACAAGATAGTGCGATGTGATATGCAAAGCACAGGACAGTGCGATTGAGTTGTGCAAAATAGCGCGAATGATAAACTGCATAAAACAGTGCGATGGAGGTGCGCAAGATAGCGCGAATGATAAACTGCAGAAAACAATGCGATTCAGGTGCGCAAAATAGCGCGATTGATTTTGAAATGCATAAGATAGTGCGATACGCTAAACAGCGCGATTGCTTTGAAATGCACTAAACAGCGTGAGTGATTTGAAATGCACAAGATAGTGCGATACGCTAAACATCACGAGTGATTTGAAATGCACAAGATAGTACGATACGCTAAACAGCGCGAGTGATTTGAAATGCACAAGATAGTGCGAGTGAGATACAACCACAAGATGTACAAGACAGTGTAAGTGAGATACAAAGTGTAAGTGCACAAGACAGTGCGAGCGAGATAAAATGCACAAGAAAGTGCGATAAAATGCATCTTCTATGCAAGTATGGAGGCATTTTCTATGCAAAAGATACGGGCATTTTCTATGCAAGTATGGAAGCACAATTTATGCAATATTGAAAGCAAGCATATTCTCTGCAAGAATCATAACGATGCGTGGCACGCATGCAACAACAGTGTATATGAAAGTTCACACTCTATACAATAGAGGATCATCAAATATGTACTCTGGTGCCTCTGATTTGCCTCTTAGAGGACTTTGCAACACACTCAGCTCAAAAAGGGCACACCCTGTTCATATTGGCGAGAGATAACATCTGCGTGTGAAACCCTCGGGTGCTACTTGGACTGCCATTCTGACTTGAAGCAGGCTTACACTTGGGGTTGAGATACACTCATACTCCAGAGAAACGGCGAGGCCTGAGAAGGTGCACCTAGAATGCAGTCTCAGATTTTGCTAAAGTTGAGACATGCTAAGATGCCCCAAATTTTCCCTCTTTCTTTTGCTTTGCAGTCTGGAACCTAAATAGCTTCAGATAGGCCCTTGTTTTACTGTTATGACATGACCTGGGTTGAACCCTGCGGCTTTACGAAAGAACCAATTCTGTTTTGCACAAATGTGGAGAATGGCACAGCACTCTGAGCATAGGATGATTTTTCTTTTGAAAATGAGAAAAGGATTCTCAACCTGGTATTGATCCTACAACTGACCACAGCCAAAACGTCTCAACACAGAAAAACAAAAGGTAAACGACCTAAATACAATGAAACACACTCGGGACGACTCAAAGTAGGAATCGAGACAAACAAAACAAAAGACACGACACACAGACGTACACAGGGAGCCTGTTTCACCGGGTATTGTTTCCCACCCTTTCTCATTTGTGATTCTCATATCACTCTGGCACTCAATCTCTTGTTTTCTGAAAAAGCCCTTTTCTCACTTTTTCTCTCATCGCACATCTCTCTATTCTTCAATCTCTCATCTTTCAATCCCTCCCCTGGGTGGTTGATGGATAAACAGCAAGTTGAAGGCTCTCGTCCCTAGCACTTAGCTAGATTCTTCTTTCTTCCGCTCACAGTTAGTGAATTTCTCCCACAGAGGGATTGCGCTACAACTGGGTGTGTAGCAAATCTGCAGCTAGCATCGGTTGATGATGCTTTGCTAGGGAGTTTGGACGTGATAAGATCTGTCCAGATGATAGAGTGGAATATCTTGACTCATTCCAGTTCGTGCTTCGCACTTGGCTCGATACCTCGTTGCTTGGAGGATACGAGAGCTTTCAATCCTTTGCCGTTAACTTCAATTACGCCCTTCTTGGCAGGTAGAGTGCCCTTCTTGGCGAGTAGGGTGCCCTTTCTGGCGAGTATGTTGACAATGGGAAAAAGACAGAGCACCTGACTCAACTGTACCCCTAGTTCATTATTTCGACCATTTTTTTGTTTTTACTTTCCACTAAAACAGTTTTGACCAAAATGAGAGTTAGATCAACATGCTTGTTCGGTTTTTGTTAAAATCATGCAAGTTAGGCTATGAGCACTGAAAATTTTCCTTTTTTGGGTCCATGAAAAGGGTCCAGTTTTGGAAAAGATAGAATGATTTTCGAGAGAATAGTCAACCTCAGTAAAAATTCTCAAAAAGCTATTTTTGCAAACGGCCACTGCTCAACGAGCATAGAACCCACTCTCGAGATGCACAACCTCAGATCCGAAGGAAAATTGCCCCTTGCTTGAAGAGAGTTGCATGGCAACAGAAAGTTGCCCCTTGTTTGAACGGCACCGCGGCGCATTGAATGGCAACGGAAAGTTGCCCCTTGTTTGACTGGCGCCACAGCACACTGAATGGCAACGGAAAGTTGCCCCTCGTTTGAATAGCACCGTGGCACATTGTAGTCAGTCCTCAGAGTGACGAACACAACCAAATCCTCAGATACAGAGAAGACAAAGATGACCAGAACCATCGCATGGACACAATCAAATTGGAGTGTTTTATGGCTGGACTTCAGAATGAAGTTGCCTACGTATCCCAAACATGGGAATCAAGCCCTACGTAGTTCGGGATAAGGTACACTCGGGTATTTAACCTCTCCTTTTTATGCTCTAACTTTTGCCAAGGCGCCTGTTGCAGGTTTTCGACCTTGCGAGCTTTGTTCTTCTTTCTTTTTCATTTCATTTCTTTTATTATTTTTATTTATTTTTTTTAATTTTAATTTTTTTTTTCTTTTCTTTTTTTTTCTTTTTTTGATTTTCTTCTTTTTTCTCTTTTCTTCTTTTTTTTTTCTTTTGCTTTTTGTATATATCTTTTCTTGCTCTAACTTTTGCCTGGGTCGCCCTTTCCGGGTTTTCGGCCCAGCGAGCCTCTCAAAGGGTAAAAGTGTAGCTGGTCCATGCCAAATGGTTTTGAGATCCTGAAGTCATCTGAATCCCGGAAAATGACTGCTGTATTGATTCGCAGAAGGATCCATCTTCGACTCTTCGAGCATATCGGACATTTTTGCCCCTAGTTCGAGGGGTGCTTCTAATTTAGCTTCGCAAGCTTCTTCTGATGAGGTCTGATCTTCTTGATCTGAGTTTGGTGCCTCTTGTTCGAGGGCTGCTTCAAACCTGGCCACACAATCCTCACATCGTAGTTGACCGTTGAACCTTCTAAATTCAAGTTCAAGGTTTGGAAGCAAAAGGGGTTGAGTCTCGAGGCTGAGAGCGATCCTAGGCTGCACAATCTCAAGAGCGACTCCACACAGGTCTTCGCAGGACTGCGCAAAACATTTTGTTTTTGAAAATTTTTAAGAAAGCGACAAATTGCTTGCGCTGAAGATAGTGTGAAACCAGTCTGGATCAAGCCAGGGTCCTTCTCAGTACTCATTCCAACAAGCATGATTTCATTCATTAAGGGCTTAGCACGCCTCTCTTTCTCTCAGTTTGATCAAAGTTTTGCAAATCCCGAGGAATTCCTCCCTCTTTGTTTTTACCGCAGTGTTCAAAAGGTTTCGAAAAACTCAGGTCATTATAATGACTTCAAGGCACAAGAAAGCAGGTGGAATGCACTGCCATTTCATTCAAATCCCGGCACAACTAGCACACGGCAGAAGCAAATGTGAGAGCGTGAAAATCACTGCTGTTTCATTCAAAATCTATTGGCATAACTGGCTCCCTGGCAGAAACAGACTCAAAACAAAACAAAAAGACAAACGCGAAACAAAATAGTGACGCCCGAGGTAACACCCCCGGAATCACCCGACTCCTATATAATAGGACTGACTCGATACAACAAGACAAACCCAAAACAAAAGAGACTGACTCAAAACAAAAAGACAGACTCAAAACAAAACAACAAGACTGACCCAATACCCAAGTCATAATGCAAAATTAACAGCACTTGTACATTGCTCAAAACAGTGCATGCCATCCACCACAGCTGGAGTAAATGGAACGCCGCCCGCAGGTGGTTCATCCCTCGATCACATCACATTATCCCCCACAAGTTCACTAATCAAGTGCCGATAGACTTTGCAGAGCTTGGCGGGAGGACAACCCCATTGTCAAACAGATCCTGTACTTCATGGCGAAGACGGAAGCAGTTGTCGGTAGTATGGCCAGTTTGCTGATGGTATGGGCAGTACTGGATAGCATCATGTGTAGCCGGAAGAGGGTTCGGGAGAGGCCGAGGCTCAAGGGGTTTGAGATGGCCTTGTCCAACAAGGATTTGGAAAGCTTCGGACAAAGGCATGTGGAGGGCATGGAAGACCCTTTGACCTCGGGGTTGGAACTTCTGGGTTTGTAGATTTTTGCTGGGCGCACCAACAAAGGGATTGGGAGGTGCTGGTTTGGTTTGCTGATCTCTTCTGAGTGAAGGATTATAGCTGAAAGGAATGTTTATGATACAACGGCCCTTTTCCCGGCTTGCCCCTTGATTCAAACTGCCCCCAACTTGAGTGGCGAAAATGCCGTCCACAGTTTTTGCAACAACTGCGAGCACTTGCTCTTTGTTCAGTCCCTCGGTTTTCAAAGCCTCAACAGCCAACAGAAGATGCTCATGGGGATCCATGTCCGCCCCTATCTTGTTCTTCCCACTCGCTTCCACTTTGCCAAGGGATTGGCCTTCCTCAGATGTAGCCCGTCCCAAGACTGGGGAGCCTTTTGACATGAAATTCCTAGTATGTGGTGTGGTCGATGATGGAGCCAATGTCCCGGAGGCCAGATCGGTCACAGTTCTTTGAAGATCTTTTATCATTCCCATCAACTCAAAAGTAGTGGGTTCTCGGGTTTGAGATGATTTGGGGTTCAGGTGCACCCATCATGCATAAGTCCGTGCTTTCTGGGATAATCACCTCATGCTTGGGTAGATGGGCCGGGGCGATGTATATGCTGGGGTCATAGGTGGATGATAGTGTATGGATGAGATTGAGGTAGGCATGAGATGTTTGGTCATTGGGGTCTGAAGGTGGGGCTATCGTCCGATTGTCGATAAGATTTTGGACCTCATGACGAAGGCGGTAGCAACGGTCGGTGCCATGACCGCGCTGCTGACGGTACATACAGTACTTGGCAGGGTTATGTCTGGCTGGGAGTGGGTTAGGAAGAGGTTGAGGATCGAGGGGTTTGAGATGCCCTTTTTCCATCAAGACTTTTAGTGCGCTAGTCAAGCTCATATAGAGGGGGGTGAAAGTTCTGCCCTAAGCTCGGGCTGGGTCGGCTATTTGCAGGCTTGGATTGGCAAAAGGGTTGGCTATGGTGACTGTATCGATTTCAGTGGGTTCGGGAATAGTGCTACTTCCGACATTGGTACTCCTTGAAATCACCCTTCTTGTCGGTTCACTTGTTCTGGGAATGATCCCGCTGTTGAACGCATTCTTGACCTGGACCCCCAGTTCATGCAAACTCTTGAAAGTGAATAGCGGAGCAACTATCAATTTCTGCAATATATCATGCTCGAGGTTCCGCACCATCATCTGCACTTGATCCCTCTCAGAAGGGCGGCAATCTGTCATCTGTGCGGCCTTTGCTCTCCACCTCGTAACAAATTCCACAAAAGGCTCTTTTGGGTTTTGGCAGGTTGCTTCAAGCTCTTGGATGGTCATTTCAACTTGGGTATTGTAAGAATACTGATCGACAAAGCCCTCAGCCAATTCTTCCCAGTTTTGCTTCACTTTGTCCTCCAACTTAGCGTACCAAGTGGCTGCTACACCAGACAGGGTTCTTCCATACAGAGAGAGTTTCTGTGGCTTAGTCAAACCCATCGGCTTTAGGACATCCAAGAAAAGTCGGATATGTACCATTGGATCCTCAGACCCGTTGAAACGGTCAATATGTGGCATTTTGAATCTGTCTGGGAGCCGGACGGCAGACTCAGTGTGCCCATCCTCAATATCGGGAATAGAGTTAAGGCCTTGTGCCTTTTTGAATTGCTTCTCAAGGTTCGCAATTTTCACTGCGGTCAGATCGAAGTCATTAGCATCAAGGGGATAACGCCTCTCATTAGGATGCACTAAGGGTCTGAAAACTCGGGCTTGAGCTAACCCTTCTCGAGGATCTGGACCCTGCAAATCTTCAGCTGGCAGAAGTGGGTCAAAGTTCGGCTGGGGTCCCAAAGCTGGATGTGAGGCAGATGCCCCAGATGGGCGCTGTGTTTCAATACTGGTCTCAGCCTACATGGCAGTTCCTTGATTTAGCGCTGCTATCACGGCCACAAATTCTTCCGAACCCTGTGCCATCACGGGTCTACTGATGATGTGACTGGTGATTGTCGGATCAGATGAACCAATGAGCCCTGTCTGGCCCTTCTTTGCCTTGCCTCAGCGAAAGAACACTGGTTGCCCTTGAATTGAATCTCTGACCTAACAAAGTCTATCAGCACTAGTCCAATGTACCCGGGGGATTTCGGAGCCTTCTGAAGCTATGGTTCCAGGACTACCTAGCAAAAGGGAAAACATGCAGCATCTCAGCCTAACTTCACCAAAACAGATATGAGCATAACAGGACGATTGTGCCCTCTACTGAATTCTGCCCCAAAATTCGGCCTGTAAACTGTTACCCTCAGGTAAACTGAATCCCAAAATACTGAATTGGTGCCCGGAGGCCTGATGCCCAAACTTGCAAACTGATACATGCATTCCCTGTAGAGACGCACTCTAAAAGCACATAACAAGCAAGTAAGAGCCAAAACACCCCTACGGAGGGGTAGGGTTTCCCTGTCCTATTTTGTCAGGAACTAGGGTTTCACTACGCACGCAGCGGTTTCAAACAACCTATAAACGGGTAAGCAACCTGTCTTAGTTTGGAATGGTCACTATGGATCCGAATATGCACTAGGTCGAATGGTCAAGAAGGGTGCCCCGGTAAAACCGGGGTTTGTGTTCCTATGCAGTCAGAGCCCAGAGCCGATCAGCCTTATGGTCATGACTTAACAAGAAAAGCCTCCGGCAAATCGTTCGGGAATGGCATATGGCAAACACGGTGTCCTAGGCGCACCAATGCAAATGCAATGCAAAGAAACACACAAGTGTAGTCAAAACCAGATATCAAGAGTTTGGGTCAAGTTCTCTAACTCCCCAGCAGAGTCGCCAGAAACTGTAGACGTCCCCGAACGCATCCCGGGAAAGGGAGTGCGAATCCCCCCCCCCCGGTTCTGGTTCGATATTGGGTCTACTACAGTTCGAAGGACTCAAATGTCACGGTTCTTAATCTTGAACCAAAGAGTCCAAATCTGGCAAATCGTTTTTGAAAATAGATTTTTTTGGAAAAGAAGTGCCAAACATGGACTGCTCTGCCAGATACAGAGTCGCCACCTAAATGCTTTTTAAATGGGAAATTTAGGAAACCCTGACTCGGTGCCAAAGGCCACGTGTCCGTCATCACCAAAGTTGCCTCGGCTCGGGAACTTGGGTACGATTGGGGAAGGTCACTTCGTGAGTACCCCCGCTCGCCCGGTCAAAGACCGGCCTCTACTAACCATGATATCTGATTTTGAAAACATTGTGAGTTCTTATTCCGGTTATTAGCCTAGGTTTACTATGTGATGCGCACAGCATACAAGTATAGACTGAATCGCCTGAATTGGAACAAAACACTTCATGTTTGTTTGAAAATGGTTTGCTACCCGCAGGTAGGCTTAAAATGCAGATTTTGCCACCCTCAGGTGGGCTTAGAAGAACAATGGTTTTGCCACTATCTAGTGGGCTTAAAAAACAAATATTTGATGAATTGTCCCAATTCAAGTAACTCAACCTCCACCCACAGGCATTTAAGGCAGTTATATCACATAAGCACATAGCCTCATGGTAAGCATGCTATTCATGGCAGTCACTCACACGCATGCAAGGATGCTAAAGCATAAAAACTCACCGAGTACTCCAAGCCAAAACAGAAGCTCATTAGAAATCCATGCATGATCCCAGATGCACAGAATTGCCTAATGCAACACATGCAAAGATGTAAATTATAGCAGGCTCGGCTATTCTAAACATGGCGTATGAAATGCTATAACTAACACGTATTCAATTTGGAATTGAAATACAAATGCAGTTTGTATGATGCGCCGAGCCCGGTGCGTGCAAAACAAATGAATGATGCAAATATGCTGTCATACTGTATGCTAATTGAAATATGCCCTATATCTAACCATCATAAGCAGGTAAATAAAAGGGAAGAAAGACGTGGGTTTGGAAGACATACATCGCACTTACCCACACTTATTACAATTATGCCCTCGCATAGAGGGTCCGAATAAATAATACAGTCCCAAATGAAAGAATAATACAGTCCGAATATTACAGTCCGAATAATATACAAATTCCTAATTAATTAACAAATTAACTAAGACGAACTGTAAACTGGCATGCAAGCTAGGGACTGCCTTGACTCCGCTCCGGATAATGAAATAATGCATGTTTGGACTACTTTGCGTGGAAATCCACTGGGATGCCCCAATTAGCCTCTGTTTGCAATGTTTCTCGAAGTGCGTGCCAGACTCCGAAAAGTTGCTGATTCTTCATTTTGCTGCGACAGAGAGCAGGAAAGGAGCATAGCAATGTATTTCACAAATATATGCATGCCTCGATCCTCGTGCCACCAATCACGCATATCGATGCATGATGGCCGAGGAGCCAAATTGCACAACTCAATATAGGGTGAATGCATATGAATGCTACAACAAAGCCTAACTCCATCATGGATAATCTGGAGTGTCGGTGACTTGGGAATTGAGACCCGTTCCGTCGCTCGGAGTACGAAACGTGCCTCGTTTCCCGTGCCCGGGCTAACTCCTATCCCGAACATGATGCAATATGCATGACATGCATCAATGCAACTAACATATGACCTAGCATGCACAATGCTATGAAAACGAGATGCCTCGAAATGCGTGCACACGTGCACGCAAACTGAAGAAATGATCCTAAGGCATGAAATGGCATACGCAATGCAAATTGGACTTATACTAACACGAGTGGACCTCGGCCACACTCACATAAGAGGCCATGAGATGAAAATGAGATGCCTCGAAATGCGTGCACACGGGCTCGCAAACCGAGAAAATGGCATACGCAATGCAATGAGGCTACAATGGCATATATAATGCAATATGGACTTATACTAACATAAGCGGACCTCGGCCACACTCACATAAGAGGCCATCAGATGAAAACAAGATACCTCGAAGCGCGTGCCCGCGGGCATGCAAACCGAGAACAGACCCTCCGGTACCGAAATGCCACTCTAATGAGACATGGCAAAGACATGGAATATGATATGAAAACATGCAAAAATCAATGACAAAATGAGGGGCAAAAAAGCCCCGAAATGAGGCGAAATAATACCCGATGTATGAAATGATCCCGAAACATGGATTTCAATGCATAAAATGGCCTACAGCTATACCATACATGCATAATTGGTACATGACATGAAAAGGAAGAAGCAAGGCAGCCCAAAAAATCACATTTTTACAGTACAAAACATGGCCAAACAGCAATCACAAGTAGGGCTAAAATGGCATACAAAAATAGCTCCGCAAGGGAGGCAATGAAGAAAGTGATAGATGCAAAGCCCAAATGGAAAAATACCCTTCTACAACACTGAAGAGGGACTAAAAATATGAACATTTACAGTAGATGAAAAGCCTCAAATCAGTATGAAAACATGCTCAAAATGCAATTCAAGAAATAGGCCGCAAGAGGGTATAACATGAAGTATACAAAAAATTCACCAAACAGCAAAAGAACCTTAATGAGATATTCCAAGAAGGTCAAAATATGGCCATTTTCAGTTCTGATCATGGCCGAAAACAGAAGCTAGATAAGCCTAAAAAAGCATGCAAAAATGGGGGCCAAAGAGGGGTATAATGGTAAATGCTACATGGAGGCCCCCAAAAGTGGTGATCCCTTCTACAATGTTGTAGAGGGACTCAAAATAAGCCTACTCACAATTCATGACACACTCCAAAACAATTTACACATAGGCCAAACAAATCATGCAAATTTACGGTAAATAGGAGGGATTATGAAGTAAGTGCAAGATAGGGGGCTCAAAAAGGGTTGAGCCCTTCTTCAATGTTGAAGAGGGGCTCAAAATAGGCCCACTTAAAGTTTACATTATGCTCGAAAATAGATCACACATAGGCTAGAAATTTCATGTAAACATGTGACATACCAAGGGGTATTGAAGCAAGTACCAAATGGAGGGCTCAAACAGGGTTGAGCCCTTGAACAAACATGAATAATGGCTCAAGAAAGGCCTAGTTTCAGTTAGGGTCGGAGCCCAAAACAGTAAGCAAATAGGCTAGAAAAATGGTGCAAAAAATGAGCTAAAAGAGGGGAAATGTGGACTTACCCTTGAAGACTATTCTTTGCTGCCTTTAGGACCAAGGGATGTTGCTTCTAAGCCTCTGAAAAACCTCTCCTTGCTGCTGGAATGGAGTGGTGGTGGTGGTGCTTGGTAGTGATGAAGAAAAGGGGTAGAAACTTAGGGATTTTGAGAGAAAATGAGAGAGAAATAGAGAGAGATGTATGCAAGGCCCTTAGGGAAATTTTTTGTAACCCTAAAACTAGTCTTGGAGGTTGGTTATAAAGGCAAGAGGAGAGGAGAAAAGGTGGAGGGAAATGACACCAAGTTTCCCTCCTAAAGCTCTCCCCCGGATAGAGATATTTTGGGGGGAAAACAGCTATACAACTGTAAAGTGCTCACTCTGAGGAAGCTGGCCGACCAGCTATTTTTGTTGCAGGTGGCCGGCGGGCCACCCCCCATGGTCGGTCGGCCAAGGGCAAAAATGAAAAGTTGATTTTCTGGCCGGCCACCACATATTGGTGGCCTCCCATGTGTCCTCAACAAAACCTTGTGGTTGGAAATTGACAACTGTAAAACAGGAGAGACAACAAGCTACTTTTAGGAGGGGCTCAAAAGTGGAAAAAGGAATTGCTGGCCAGCCATAGACTTTTAGGGTCCTCCCATGTGTGTACAACACAAATATGTGGTTTGGGCTTGAAGAAAATGCTCCTAGGGTGGTCAACATTGGCCCGGAAGTAAGAAAAACGGGCGTCGGAGGGCGCCGGAGGGGCATAACTGGTTGCTGAGACAATTGTTGGCCTCCCACCCTTCAGTGACCTTCCTGGTGATAAAACAGAGGTACCTGCCAAAAATGAACAAAAACCGATGCAAAACGAATGCTCGGGGGCCAAAACACGCAGTTCGGGGTCCCGAAAATAGGCCGTTAAGCACCGAAAGTGGCATTCGGCCACGAAGTGGGTCTCTCAGACCCCAGTGTCCCTCAAAAGGGAGTAAATAAGATGTATGCCAAAAACCAGAGGAATCGGAGATGGTTAGATGGTCCCGAACCGAGGCACACGGCCTGACGGCTCCGAAAATCGGAAACCGGGCTCCGAAATGGGCAAAATGGCCTACGGCCACGAAATGTAGCCCCCGGCCACTGAGAGATGGTCTACGGGACCTCTCCCTCCCTTCAGGAAGAGAAACATAGAAAATCGAGTCTGGTTCACAAACCGAGACAAGGTACAGAAGAGGGTTCGGAAGTCCGGAGGCAGGGCTCACGGCCGTGACTCTGAGACTTCTGAACGAGCACAATATACAACATCACCGAGTGCTCAATCGGTGACGTCTGAGTCTTAAGGTCGGTCAAAAATGGGGTGTTTACAGTGGCCTAGATTACCTCACGTGTACAGCCTTGATTCCCCCGTCCATTCCATTTCACATCATCATATGCTTTCCTGTCCCTCGAGCCCCGTGCACCATAAATGCCTGCCTTAGTGGTCGATCCCTTCCGAGGTCGACCACTACATCGGTCGGTCACCACGTAGGTCGGTCACCTCTTTCAATGGTCGATCTTTTCCAAGATCGACGACCACGTCAGTCAACCACTATGTAGGTCGGTCACCTCCCTCAATGGTTGATCCCTTCCAAGGTCGACTACTACGTTGGTCAGTCCCCTCCCTCAACGATCGGTCCCTTCTGAGGTCGACCACCATGTCAGTCGGTCACCTCCCTCAACAGTCGATCCCTTCCTTGATCGACTACCATGTTAGTCGGCCACCATGTAGGTCGGTCACCTCTTTCAATGGTCGATCCCTTCCAAGGTCAATCACCACGTAGGTTGGTCACCTCCCTCATTCGCCCCCATGTCGATTGGCCGCCTCTCTCCATGATTGACCACCACATTGGTCGGTCGACCACTACATTAGTCGGACCCCGTCCTCGACGGTCGGTCACATCCTCGGTGGCTCACCAACCTCGACCACTCCCAGTCGTCCGCCATCGCTCTATAATTTCTCCTTTGGTCCTCTCTTCGACATCTTGGGGGACTTCTCTCTTCTTTCTTATTCCTTTCGTTGGTCTAAAGCTGCATTTGGGAATGTGGGACTACTAATACTAATGGGCACCCAAGAGGGCCTAGCCCACAGCTCAGTGCCCAATTCACAGCCTAGGTGTTAAAGCCCAATAACTCTAATAAACCAATGCTGGCTCAAGACCAATAGCATCAAACACTTGTCAGGCAGGACATCAACCACGTGAAGCAGACAAAGATCCTGCAAAGTTATTGCACTCACATATCAGCCATTTAATGAGGCCATTGTAGCATTGAATGCGGCAAGACCCTTCACGTCAGAGTATGTAGAATCACCATGAATGATGTTAACTAGGCCATAGACTTTCGGCCAACAAGACAGCTTATAATGGACAAGAAAATGATGAGCAAATGATATAAGGAAGCTTTCGAGATACGTTAGAGGTTAAGTCTTCACCCCCTTACATCTCTCTCTCTCTCTCGCTCTCTCCAAAATCAATCTATCCTGACCTAACTTGATCGTCGGAGTGTTCGTCGGGGGTCAATTTCCCCCTTTGGACCTTTTTGCAGGCACGCTTCGAGGACACCGAGGCCAGCAGATCCGTTGGAAGCATGGATCAGTTCGACCCATCTTCCATTAATAGTTATTGCATTATCACTAATAAACAAAGAGTTTAGTACATTCATATTAATGGTTTTATATAGTCTCTATTTAGTAAAAGAAATGATATAGACATTTTCTATTTTATATTCAATTTTTCCTATCCTTTGCTCCAAACACTCTTCTTATTATACTATAAATGTCTCTCTTTAACACCGATCGTGTGTAGAGTTTTGGAATGCAGAGAATTTGTACCCTACAAGAAAAAATCTATATAATAAAGCACAAAGATAGTTGAATCTTTAACATATTTTTGTCATATTAAGATATTTGAACAGTTCAGATCTACTCAAACTACAAAACAATAGTGATATATATATATATATATTAAAAATGTCCTACTACTTTCCTGCTTCTTTTTCTTACTTTTTTTTTTTTCTCACCCATCCCCCCATGAATAATCCCATGATCTCACCTTTCTCCTTCTTTTATTTTTTTTTTATTTTTTTCCTTTTTATTTTTCTCCTTATTTGTTTAATTTTTTTATTTTCTATTTTTTGTTCATTTATTTTTATTTATACTGTGCCTTCATGTACGGACATACACTAGTAATTTCACAAGCAAGTAGGCTTAAAGTTTTTAAATTTTGTTTTGACTTTTATCGTGAATTTAATTTTTCTCTTTTTTTTTTTATAATTATTTTATTTTAAATCAAGGGAGTCAATTTACCTAAAAATGAAAATATTCCTTAAATTATCTTTCAAAATTTAGTGAATCGATTGACATCACACAACCCATAAACATGGTCATGCCAATGCATGAATCATGTATATATGACACCATTTTTTTTTTAATTTATAATAATCAATAAAAGTGGAAAAAAAATTTTTTTTTGCAAAGTGGAAACCTTCCTATTTTCTGTCACCAAAGAGTTAGCTTATGTTTTTGGTACAACTAATGAAGACATTTTGAGACTAGCCAACATACCATGAGTTCAACAACTAGGAATTTAGGATAGAATTTAAGAGCAAAAGGCCTAACTGTTTTGAGACTTTCACATCAATTGTTCCTAAAGTCAAAATAGATTGGAGGATATATAGAGATCTATATATATTGACATCATTGCCCTAATGTGCTATAGTGATGTCCAAATGGTCACTCTATGTGGTCCCTCTGAAAAGGATACGGAGATCATTCATAAAAGCTATGGTGGTTTCACAATTTTTTTGGCTCTTTCTATCTATAGTTGCACTATCAGATAATTGACAGCAAGATAGTGGCGTAAATTCAATATAACTTCAAGTTCAAGCTATGTTAATGGATGACACTATCACACTACTGTGCGTTTTAGGTTCACAACTAACTTGATAACAACTGGGTAATCTCAGGCCATTCTGGGCTTGGGCTTAGGGTTTGGCCCGAGATTGATGATTATTTTGTATTTTTTATTATTTAATGTAATCTAATGTCTATTTCACTCAATATGTGAGACTAACGAATGGTCACATGTATTATAAGTTTGTAATCGTGAGATAGGTTTAAAAGACATTGTGTAAAATCGGTTTTCAATTATGAAAAAAATTGAGTATTCAACATCCTACCAATTTATATTAACAGTAGTACTATAAACTAAGAATTTGTACCTAAAAATTTATCTAGAAACAACAATGTGCGGTCCACATTCATCAATATACCCATCCCATAGCATACCAATTCAATCTCAGCTATAGTTTAATATTATTGTTATATTAGAAAAGAGGGGGGAGGAAAGATGGCATTCAACAAGGATGTCCCAATTCAATATTTTTTAAGCTCATTATCTCATTATTTGTTTATTAAGTTATATATGTATTAATTAAAATTTTGCCAACTTGATCTTGCATATGGGCAAGATGGAGTTTGTCTTTTGGCAAGAAATTCATATTTCAGACTTAGCTCAAGCTGTTAGAACTTGGTCCCACTCAAACTTTTTTGGTCCATGCCCAAATTAGGGGAAGAAATCGGGGACCTCTCTCTCTCTCTCTCTCTCTCTCTCTCTCTCTCTAACAACTAGATTAATAATCATAACAATAACCAAACACAAAAGAGCTTGTACATGACCACTTAAAGCTGGACTATAGTTCATGCTAGCCATATCGCTTGTTTTATTTATTACTAAATTAGTAAGCTAATTGTGAATGTATCAAATTTGGCAGAGGCCTAGTTTGGCTTAGACTATTTGAACTTGAGAAAATTAACTTATATCCATTTTATTAAGATTTTCTATAGTTTGATTATGTTTTTATTTTTAGAGTCCTCTTGTCACAAGGAACTTACAAATAAAAAATAAAAATCATCAATTTTGAAAGAAAAGTTCCAATAAGACGGAAGTAAACCGACTTTTCCCATGCTAAAATAGTCTAAACAAAACAAGCTCTTATTGTGAGAGGGAGAGTTTTATTGTTTAAGATGTATTTTTTTATAGTGTTTTTCTTTAAGAAGCTTATGGAGATAATCAACAAATTAAACACTCCGGTTTTATTATTTTATTTTATTTTATTTTCAGTTTATAGGGTTTGTAAAAAATTTAAAAACTCCAGGATTTATATTTTTTTTTGATCAGCAAAAAAAGTCTTATATTCTCTCTTTAAAGAAACAATTAAACTTTAAATTTGTTTAGCAAAAGCTTTGTTCACTTTAGATTAGGCAATCACTAATATTTAACTAAGGATGGAAATAATCATATTAATAGTATACTTGGATCAATATTTGAAGAATAGTCATGGCTGCCTACAACCAATAAATTCTCCAAAACCTGTCACTCGCCACTAATCTGTCCATAATCGAGCCAATTACACTTGATTAAATTAGATTTGAATTCAATAAATACATAAATAAATAAATACTAACTTTTTAATTATTTTAATTTAAACCGTAAATTTTTAAAATGACATCATGATGTTTGTATCTGTTAACATAACTAACGGAGAATGAACAATTTAGAAAATTTTATCATTTTTCCCCTTTTATTACTATTGACAGTTATTTAGAAAATTTTATCATTTTTCCCCTTTTATTACTATTGACAGTTATTTCCCACGCTTACCATCATCCATTACCACCCCTCCTCTTTCCCCATTTGTTGTCATCCTTCCATTCATTTTTCTCAGTCCACCGCTACTCATCCTCTTTCCAGCTCATTGTTACCCCTCTTCTTCCTTCTCCAATTCATAGTCACTGCCGTCATATAACACCACCAATAAAAAAATCGTTAAAACTTTTTAAATTGCCCACGTTCCATTAGTTATAATTGGGGTTGTTTGGGATGATCTAAATAAGTGTAGTTTTTGTCTTTTTACGAAAAGATGTGAAGAAAAGTAGAGAGATGATGTGATGCAAAAAAGATAAAAAGATAAAAAGTGTATACTTATTTAGGATAGTCAAACTTGGCCTTAAAATTGGCATCATTTTGAAAGTTAAAGGTTTAAATTGAAATAATTATAAAGTTAGGATTTGATTATTACTGAGATCACATCTTAAGATTTTTTTTCATAATTTTTCAAATAATAATAATTATAAAAATTGAAAAATTATATATGATTTTTAGTAAATGACAAGGCAGAATAAGTTAATTTAGTGGTCCCATTGCATAAACTGTCGTGCTTAAAAATGGGTCAAGGTTGAACCGACGAGTTATTTTCTCCAAGGTGTCTACCATCTCATTTTTATTTATTTTTTTCTTTCTTTTCTTTTGTTGTTATTCTATAAAATATGGTTACAACAACTTAGAGATTGATTAAATAAAACCATACGATAAGAACAAAAAACTATATATAAATCAAAGAAAATGGGTGGAGATAGTGACCTTCTTCACCCATTTAAAGTTAGAGGCGCCGTTCAAATTATTGCAATTTGCGTGTGTGTATTTTTTTTTTCATTTTAAATTCATCTACAAAAATTAGTTTAAAAAAATAATCTGCAAACATTAAATAAATTATCTCTTTCTATTAAAAAAAGAAGAAGAAAGAATTGTGCAATAAATAAAACTCTGGCAGGTAGTAATATTTTCGTAGTTTATATATTTTCAATGAATTATATTATTTTTCATCTTTTGGATATAGATGGCATGTCTTGAATATATAAATTACTATAGGGTCTGGCTTTGGTCCAGTCCATCATCGGATTGGACCGTACTGTTGGGCCCGTGGGGGTCCACCACGGGTCCCGTTTTGAAAATCTGAATCGTTCAATGTGTAGAACTCTTCGAGTGCTACATGCCTGTAAAAAATCACATTGATCGGATATCAATAGTTATGTGATCAAATCAGTTTTTTGTCAACCGTTAATTTATTCACCGTCTATTTTTTTTATACAAAACTAATTTCATCACATAGCTATCGATATCCGATCAATCTGATTTTTTTATAAATATATAGTATTCGAAGAGTTCTACACATTAACGGTTCAGATTTTTAAAATGAGATCCGTGATGAGTCCTTACGAACCCAACAACACAGTCTAATCCGATAGTGGACTGAACCAAAGCCAGACCCATTACTATATATATATTGCCCAAATAGTATTTTTTGGGCTTGTTAATGTGTGTCTGCCAAGTTTGACGTAATTTTATTATATTTATAATTAATTTTTTTTTTTTATAAAAAATAAAAAAGTAAATGTCTTTCGAACAGAAGTTAAGAGTGCTTAAAAAAGATTGTGCATTCTGTAACGCACACACGTTCATGCAAGATATGCAAAATTTTTAAACTTTTTAACATGTGCAAGGGTACACATTAATAAAATTCTTAACGCTTTTGCGTATGTTAAGTTAAAAAAAAAAGACCTTTTAACTCAAGGGTGGGTGGCATTGTGATTAAGGTTTGGGATTTAAATTTCAAGGTCATGAGTTCAATTCCTTCTTTTTTGGGCCAATCTTCTGAGCGAAGCACAGTTGGTTAGAAGGTTGGACCTTAAGTTGTCTAATCAGCACTTGGTGTGGGTTTAATGCTGGTTAGGAGGTTGGACCTTAAGTTGTCTAATCAGCACTTGATGTGGGTTCAATGCTCCCCCGTTGTGTGAGTCCTGACTTAAGCGGAACTTGTCTTGGAAGGTCAGGCCAAGTTCTTAGGTTATAGTCTCATCGCTCGGAACGACTAACAGGACATCCTGATAATCTCTGTAAGGGGCGCTGCTTTGAACCTGCGGGAGGGTAAGAAGGATTTTCCTGTAACCAAAAAAAAAAAAAAAAAAGACCTTGCTATCATATGCTAATAGCATGGGTTAAAATGCATTACATGGTTTGCATTTTTTATACCTATATGTCACTTTTATAATAAATGTAAAACCAATTTAAAGTTTGTAAATCAAGATTCAGATTCTCTGTATTACATGTCAATAGTTGCGAAATAACAACATGAACATAATTTTATTTCAAATAAAAAAAAACTGTTATAGGAAATTTTAAATTTTAAATTATTATAACAATTGTGTACAATTAATTTTGAATTAATAATATGTTGTATCTTTATACATTGGAATGGAAAATTCCACTCAATCTATTTAATGGACAAAATCTAAATCGCGTAAGAATAGTAACATACAAATAAAATAAAGGATGCAAATATATAGAAAATTGATGGGGTGTTTGATAACTAAATTCAACATTTAAAACTGAATGTGGTGATAATCAATTGTACTTGTTTAATAATCATAATTGATATCACTTAAAAGTTTAAGCGTCTCTTAAAATGTAAGTTAAAATTTTTTTAAAAAATTAATTCATGTGACACTTACTTAGTTCTAACTAAATTTATAAATATTAAACATAAGCATCAATATATATTATTACCAGTAGCAGGTGGCTAGTCCCTAGTCTTTAGAAGGGATCTGTATGATTGGGAGAAGCCGGAGCTGGACAGACTAATTAATCTGCTACTGGTAGATCCAGTTCTGTGTCCTGAGTGTCCTGACCAGCCTGTCTGGTCAGCCTCTTCTTCTGGGAGTCTGATGGTTTCAGATCTGTATAAGTTTGCTGTGGCCAGTGCTGGAGGCTCACTGAGCATCACTAGGCTGATTTGGCTCAAGTATATTCCTCCTAAGGTGCAGGTTTTTGGCTGGTTTGCATGGAAAAAGAGATTGAAGACAAAGGAGTTCTTAATGAAGCTGGGTGTGATTAACCAAGGTGTATCTACAGCTTGTGTATTCTGTGGGAGTGAGGGTGAATCAGTGAATCATGTACTACTCTGGTGTCCCTTTGTGTGGATGATATGGGCTAAAATGCTAAATTGGTGGGATGTCCAAGCTGTTATTCCAGGTTTTGTGGAGAGCCTTCTTCTATGGTGGGCTGGAGGGAACTGGAGGAAGTTAGAAAAAAAGATTTGGAGAGCAATACCACTGGTAGTCATGTGGTCAATCTGGAAGTGCCGAAATGAGTGTCTGTTCAGGGCAACCATTCCAAATCTGGAGGACCTCTGTGATCTTATCAAGTATAGGACTGCTTTTTGGGTAAAACCTCATTTTCCAGATGTACATTACTCAGAGCATGATTTTGTCTTCAACTTGAGGCAGGTTAGAAAGTGTTTGGGGTGTTCATGGTAGTCCTATGAAAGCACTACAGCTTTGGTACAGGGGTTTAACTTGGCTGTGAGCTTTGCTGGTTTTTTGCTTCAGTACCTGGGTACTTTTCTGCTAGTGGATGGTCTGCTTTGCAAATGCCCTGGGTTAAGTAGGTTGCATATGTTTTTGATGTATGCCAGTTTCTGCTGGTTTTTTGGGAAGGTGCCTCTTGATTTTGATTTTCTTCTAGTTTTGCTGATGCTTATTGGTGTTCCTGTTAGATGGTGCTGTGTGGTTAGAGTCATTATATGTGTCTTGCTGGGCTAATCTGTTTTTGTGCTGTGCTGCTGGTGTTGCTACTGACTTATGGATGCTCATTCATGGCAAATTGGCTGTTATTTCAAGAGACAAAATCTATACATCAATATGAGTCCTGCTAGACTGTTTCTCTGATCTGGCTGAGTGGTGGCTGCTGCTATTATGCTGTGTTATGGCCTTCATGGAATCAGATGCAGCTCATTGAAAGGCACACAAATGTATGGCTGTTGTTGGGTATTCTGCTTCTGCTGTGGTATGGTCTTCATGGGATCAGATGGTGCTATATGTTAGGCATACTAGTGGACTGTATATGGCTGCTTCTGCTATATGGGGGGTTCAGTTGTTCTGATGGGTGTCTTGGAGCTCTTTTGCTGTGTATGGTCTAATGGGATCAGATGCTGCTAATTGTTAGGCACACTGATGGACTGATTGGGGCTGTTTCTGCAGTTTGGGGGTGTTTTAGTGTTGGTGGGCAGATTGTCTCTGCTGTTTTTTTCTTCTTCTTTCCCTCTCTCTTTCCTTCTTTTGTTGGTTTCTCACTAACCGGGGCTTGGTGCTTTTCTTAGCGCCAAGCTCCTCTTTATTGATGTATTCTCTCATACTTTGTCTGTTTCATCAATAAAGATTTTCTTTGTCGATCAAAAAATATATATATATATTATTACAAAACGTTCAAAAATATACAATATTACAAATTTACCACCATCACCACCGCTACCACTACCACCACCATCATACAACCACCACCTCCACCGCCGCCGCCGCCATCGATATCGCTTCCACTATCACCAATGCCACTATCACCGCCGCCACCACAACCACTACTACTACCACCACCTTTATTACCATTGTTAAGCCCAACCATCATTTTACTACTACTATCATCGTTATTGCTACTACCACTACCACCACCACCACCACCACCACTACCACTATTAATGCTACCACTACCACCACCACCACTATGCCACTGCCACAACCACCTCTACCGCCACCATCATGCCACCGCCACCACAACTACCACAACCTTCATCACTATGATTATTGTTGCAAGAAACACCAGCATTATTTTACTATCACTACTGCTACCATCACTACCACCGTCACAATATAAAAATTAAAATATACAATTTGAAAATAATAAATTTCAAATTTGATCTTATATATATCAAACAACTTACTTTTAGCTCAACACTTAAATTTTTATCAAATAGCTTTTCAGTTTAAAAAATTCAGCATTCAGTTTTCAATACTTAATTTTTAGTTTTTAGTCTTATCATATTCCACCTTAATTGTTTCACGATTTATCATGTAAAATAAAATTTTCATTTTCTATTATTTAGTTACAAAACTACTACTATCACAATTTTTAATAAAAAATTTTATATAAAAAAAATGTCAAAAATAACATTAAGAATTGTTGTTAATGTTAACAAAAGAAGAAGAGAGATTTATTTATAACTCACATTTAGTAGACTTAGGGGCTATTTGGCACGCACTACATAAGTGCATTTTTTTGGGTCATATCTTCTTTTTATTTTTCTGTACATTTTTTCATAAAAAGTCAAAAGTACACTTATTTAGATAATTTCAAATACCCCCTTATAGCCAATAAGTCCATAAAGTTTTGTAATGTTACATCAAGTCTTATATATTTAGACTTATATTTCAATAGGTCCTTTTTTTTTTTTTTCATATTAGAATTATTATGTGTACTATTTTACCCTAATAGACTTTTATTATAATATATATATATATATTACTAGCATAATACTTGTGCTAGGCATAGTCTTAAAAAATAATTAAAATTTAAAATTGAAATAAATATTGATAAAAAATAATTTAAAAATATACATGAAAAGCAATTTACAATTAAATAAATTTGAAATGTTTTCATCATAATTATATTTGTAGTGTTCTGAAAATTTTTCTTCATCGCTCGAGTGATAGATTATTCGCTCAAGTAGTATTTCGAGTCTTCTAGTACTTTGTCTACAGACTGAACTTTTGAAAGTTTGCGTTTTGTGCTTGAACGAAGGTTTTGTCGCTCGAATAGTCTTGTGTCTTTGATGCTTGAGTGCAAGCTTCATCGCTCGAGCGGTCTGTTCGAAATCAGTGCTTTAAAAAGTTATTTTTTAGTCAAATCTAGATCATTTCTCTCTCTCTCTCTCTCTCTCTCTCTCTAACATCCTGGATAATACCTTTGACAAAAATTATACGATAATCTATTTTGAAATACCTTAAGCTAAATTAGTAAAATTGACACTTGAAAAATTATATTTACTTTTATGATTGTATAAGCTAAAATATGATGTAATCAAAAATTAAGGGTCATTATATTTTACCAAAAGATAATAATGATTTTAAAGTAGGGGTCATTGTGTTATTAAGGGTTTGTTGAGCTATGTGTATGGCATGGTGTAGGAAGCCACGTGTTTGGCATGTGTAGGGAGCCATGTGTTTGGCTTGGAGCTTGGAGTCTTATTGTAAGATCTCCTATAAATAGGAAATGTTTTAGGAAGAAAGGGAAAATAAACAAGCAAGCAAACAACAAGATAGACGAGGAAGTTGAAAGTTAGGGATCTAATTTTGAGGTGGGTTTTATTACATTTTGAGCTATCATAAATTGTTTTACGTAAATTATATTTTACACATGATATTAGTTTTTAAAATATATTATTTGTTAAATGAATCCTATTTGCTTAAAAAGGGAAACCCATGGATAAAAGTGTTTATAAATGTGTTTTTGAATAATTATTTTGTAATTAGCACCACGAGGTCTCATGCCTTGAGGACTTAAATAACTATTGGGCCTTTGATGGTCCCATGCCTTTGGGGGATTTTAATATCCATTGGCCCTCAGAATTGTCACTTTATGTGACCTTTTAGTCTGTTTTGTTGTCACTTTAAGTGATCATCTGTTTGTCATGGATCCGCTGACCCTCTATTCTGTTATGTTGGCACTTTTGTGACCATTTTAAGGTCCCATGTCAAGGGACTCAAATATTTGGCCCTCTGAAGGTCCCATACTCGGGGACTCAAATATCTAGTCTCTCTGAAGGTCCCATGTCTGGGGGACTCTCTATTTTATTCTGTATCGTGATTATGATTATTTTGCTTATATGAGTTTTATCATTTAAAATAATTTCTACAAATGATTTTCTGTTTAGCCCAAATATTTGTCCATGGTGATTTTTATACCCTTATACTCTCAGTATAATATTTATTACTCTGTCATGTGCTTATAATTGTTAACTACTTTTAGGTGACGTGTTAGGACCAGTGTGTGGGGTAAGTACAAGGTAATTGTAATCATAGTCCAACTCTGCAATTTAATTAAATAGAAACTCCAATGTATATGTTTTTGTTATAATTAAATAAAGTTTTGAGTGTCCTTTTATTTCACTCCACTTCACTATTAATTTGTTATGATTTTAGTTTTTGTCTTGTTGTGACACCGAACCTTCGGGTACTGGGTTTGGATTGTGACAAAAGTGGTATCAGAGCAATAGTTTATTATTATTTAAAAAAAAAAAACATTGGACCATAGGACAAACGCATAATTAACTAGTGGGATACGGGGATGATCAGTACTTAAATGTTATATTTTGTTAGGTCATTTATTTATATTATAGTTTTGTGGTTTATACATAATTTGAATATTTTTTCAAAAAAAAAAAAAAAAAATTATGTATTGTGTCCTCCTTCAATCATTACTTTGCTAAAAGCAAAGAAAAGCTGAGGGGATAACTTTTGTCCTCCTTCAATTACTATTTTGCATAAAGCAAAGAAAAGCTAAAATGATATGTTTTGTGAAAAACAATGATTAATGTAATGATTACTTACAAATAGGAATTACGGATTGGATTCATTAAACCTTTTACTCTGTAGTAATGGCTAATAATAGGAATTATACCGGGACCAATGGAGCCAATCTAATAGAAATAATTGTACATAGGGTTGTTGAGGGAGGTTGAACCACTTCTTGGGGTGGTCGACCAACCGGTCGTCCGGGCGGTTGTTTGGGGAGATCGACTGGCATTGATCTTTGTTTTGTTTCCTCTTTCTTTGCACCCGCGACCTCTTCCATCACGTTTACGACCAGGACGTGTCCAATCTAGCTTCCAAAAGATGACATTACATCCCACAAAGATAGATTAGGCCTGCGACCAGTACTCGATTGCGCTCGCAACCAGCACTCGATCACGGCCACGACCAACACTCGACCGTGACCGCCAGGAAGCAAGTGTAAATGGGTATGTTTAGGTTGGTTTTTCTTTGTCTTTCATTTCATCGACTTGTATTTTGTATTTTGATTAGTTGTAGGCTCAACATCTAGTTCGGAACTTGTTCAAATCCAACCATTCTCAATTTCAAAATTCAAAAGCAAAATGTTTTTCATGCTCAAGTGTTTCATTCATTCCATTCGGATTTGTGAAACAAAACTCTTTTTATTAAATTTCAAGGATCAAACCCATATCAAAATTATGCAAAAGAGAGTTGAAACTATAGGTGCTTAACTCCCAAGAAAAAATTATAGAAAAGATAAAGAAAAATAAAAATAAATAAAAATAAATAAACAAACAAACAAACAAAACGAAAAGAAAAAAGGGTCAGTCTATCTCAAATTCCGGTGACGTGCAGAGCTCAGCGGCAAAGTCAAAAGCAAACCTCGTTTGTGGATAGCTTCACCACTCAACTCTTCCGTCAATTATTTCATTTCGAGTTTCATTTTGGGAAACGCCTTGAAGGCCCTTCCTCAGGATTTGTAGGGTTTTTAAGGAAATGTTTCTCTGTTGGTCGTCAAAGGGGGTATACAAAGGCATTAGTGATATTTTCATGTTTGTTGACCGTCGTTTCAGCTCTTTATTCTGCATTTTTAGCTAGCTTATCTCTCGCCGAATGTCTTGATACATATGCTAGAAGAGGAAGAGTTTTGCAGTCAGCCACTGCATCTCATTTGTTTTACTTGGCAATCGACGCGACAAATTAGATATCGCAGTCATGGTCCCTACACACGCTTTCATTGTGTGGGAGTTGGCATCAACGTCAAAGTGTGTTGCCATCAATTGTTTGACTGACATTACGGGAAAGCTAAAAATAGGGACAGTAATACTCTAAAGGGAAAGATCACTCTGAGGAGGCTCAGAAGTGCCAGTGTCAGTTCTCTCTATCAGTGTACTGTTAAGATCGGGGAAAATGGAAAGAGGACAGAAAGAAACTATGTCAGAAACACACACACACACACACACACACAAAATAAAAATAAAAATTTGAGCTATAGCAGACTAATTTTGGAGCTTTTTGTTTCTACTCTGCTTCTCTCTCACAAACTTGTGTTAAGAAGTAGACGAAAGGAAGGAAGAAGACAAAGGGAATGGTCAAGACAGTCGGTGGAAACGAAATCGAGGCCAACTGTGTCATCGTCAGGTGCTGCAGCCATTGAAATGCGAGAGCCAGACACAATGCTCGATAAAGGAAGAAAAAGAAGAAAGAGAAAATATAGGCGCCAGATGCCTCAGCAGTGGAACAGGGAAGAAAAGAAAAAATAGGAAATAATTCTATCAGAGTGGCGCAGAGGAAACAAAAAGGCAGTCTTATAAATAAATTTCGAAGACGAAATTTTAAAAGGAGGGAAGATTGTAACACCCCGAATAATACCTTTTACGAAAATTATATGGTAATCTATTTTGAAATACCTTAAGCTAAATTAGTTGAATTGACATTTGGAAAATCATATTTACTTTTATGATTGTACGCGCTAAAATATAATGTAATTTAAAATTAAAGGTCATTATGTTTTACCAAAAGATAATAATGTAATATAATTTTAAAGAATGGTTCATTGTGTTATTAAGGGTTTGTTGAGCCATGTGTATGGCATTGTGTAGGAAGCCATGCGTATGGCATGGTGTAGGGAGCCATGTGTTTGGCTTGGAGCTTGGAGTCTTGCTATAAGATCTCCTATAAATAGGAGATGTTTTAGGAAGAAAGGGAAAACAAACAAGCAAGCAAACAACAAGGGAGAAGAGGAAGTTGAAGCTTAGGGATTTAATTTTGAGGTGAGTTTTATTATATGTTGAACTACTATAAATTGTTTTACGTAAATTATGTTTTGAAAATTATATTAGTTTTTAAAGTATATTATTTGTTAAATAAACTCTATTTGCTTAAAAAGGGAAATATATGGATAAAACTGTTTATAAATGTGTTTTTGAATAATTATTTTGTAACTACCATCATGGGGTCCCATGCCTTGGAAGACTTAAATAACTATTAGGCCTCTACGGTCTCATGCTTTTGGAGGACTTTAATATCCATTAGTCATCTGAATTGTCATTTTATGTGACCTTCTAGTCTGTTATGTTGTCACTTTAAGTGACCATCTGTTTGTTATGGATCTACTGACCTTCTGTTCCGTTTTATTGTCACTTCTGTGACCATTTTAAGGTCCCATACTTGGGAACTCAAATATCTAGCCCTCTGAAAGTCCTATGTCTGGGGAATTTAAATATCTATTGACCCTTTATTTCATTCTGTACCGTGATTATGATTTTTTTTGCTTATATGATTTCTATTATTTAAAATAATTTCTACAAATGATATTCTATTTAGCCTAGATATTTGTTCATGGTGATTTTTATACCATTATGCTCTCAGTATAATATTTCTTACTCTACCATGTGCTTATAGTTGTTAACTACTTTCAAGTGACGTGTTAGGACTAGTACGTGGGGTAGGCACAAGGCACTTGTGATCATAGTCCAACTTTCGCAATGTAATTAAATAGAAACTCCAATATGTATGTTTTTGTTATAATTAAATAAAGTTTTGGGTATCTTTTTATTTTACTTCGTTGCACAATTAATTTGTTATGACTTTTGTTTTTGTCTTGTCGCGATGCCAAACCTCCAGGTACTGGGTTTGGATCGTGACACACACACATACTCTCTCTCTCTCTCTCTCTCTCTCTCTCTCCCCTTCCTTCAATTTCAAAAATCCTAAACTTTCAAGCTTAGATCTCATCTCCTTTTTACTTAAATATCACCTAGTTCCATATACCATAACGTAGAGCATGAAGAGAGCTTTCAAGTAATCTGAGCGGATTGTGTTTTCAGTTTTCTCTTCTTCTTGTTAAAGGTAGTGATTTCTTTGCTCCTTTTCAATACTTCTTTATAGATAGACATGTGGTATATTTTTATTGCATAAAAAATATTATTTAGTTATTTATTTCAAAATCATGAAAAGGGGTTTTTGGGTTTGAGCTTTGGAAAGTGAAATTGTATTTCTTTTGGGAGTTTTGATGTATTGGAAGTTAGATTATTTTGTTTATGTTGGGAATAGAGAAAAACCCTCATTTTATTTATTAAAGGCTTAATGGATTGAAAATGGGTAAAGTTGAGTAAGAAATATTAATGTGTTAATTGCTAAAATGATGTATACCGAGATGAGGGGATTGTTTGATCAACATGAGTTAAGTAAAGTTGAGTTGAGTCAGGTTATGGTTTTGTTATCTATGGATTTGGATTTGTTAAAGAAAGAAAATGGATTTTTGGATAATGATTGAAAAACAACGGATTTAATTTTTAGAAAGAAAAGAAATCAAAATTCTTTTGTAAATTGAGAATAAGTGGAGGTTAAACTCTAGGCATTTTATTTGCTATTGTAGTTGTTAGGCTTAACACCTCATAGGAATTGGATTATTATGCATATTAAGTGCTTGTGTTTAGAGATTTTATCATTGGTTATCGTTGGAGGATGACAGTTCTGTATTGAATAGATTATCTGTATGTATTACATTTTTGTTATTTATGTGTTTAGTATGTTGTGATGGTTGATAATGTACATGCGTTAAGAATGAGAGGTCTCATTACCTTCTAACTAGAGAATTAGCTGTGCTTATATTGAGAGGTATCATTACCTTCCAATTAGCGCATGGAAAAATTGGCAGAGGTACCATTACCTTCCAATCGGTGTCTGGTAAATTGGCAGAGGTACCATTATCTTCCAACTTGTGTCTGATAAATTGGCATTTGTTATGGAAAGGTGTATCTTGGTTTACCATGCCTAAGGCAGGTAGAGCATTGTTTCGTTTCTCATTTTATTTCGGTGTGTCGGTGTATGTCATGTGTAATAATGGTTATGATTAGATGAGGCCGAGTTGTCATATATGATTTATGGAGTAGTTATTGCATATATGCTATTCTCTTTCGTGATTAAATGTATATGTATGTACGTTGGTGTATTGAACAAGTCACTGAAAGTGTTTCTTTACCTTTGGGCTTAAGGTTAGGGAATGTGGTACACATGTTAGTAGTGGGTGTATGTGATGTGTTGGGGGTGTAAAGTATAAGAAGTAATTGGGTTTTATGAACATGTTTTTGGAAGCTAGTTATTATTACATGTTACATATGAAATGGGAAATAACAAGGAAAAGTGAACATTTTGGATGGTTAAATAAACTGGTTGATTTCGGAAAAAAGTACTTATATAAGTATATTTTGGTTATAAAACTGTCACATTATATATATAGTATGATATGAAGAATTTATGATCATAGTTATCTGTACGTTGTTATTGTTTAAGATCATGTTGAAATCCCTATTGGATTTTATATTCATCCATCGTTGCTAATCTTTTTTCAAGTGTATGTTAAGAAGTGGCTCAAGGTTAGAAATTTTCTTATCTATTGGCCATGAGGCCTATTAATTGTTGGCGGAACGCTGTTGTTGTAAAAAGGGCTGAACCATTTCTCTTTTATGTAATGTTATAAGCCTACGGGCAATTTATTTAATTGTAATTCATGTTACATTTATAGCTATTCCAGTTTTGACTCGACCCATTTGATATTCTAGACTCGGGTTTTATGGTTTCTGAATTATTCATTGTCATTTTCTCCCTTATTCTTACTTGAGTTTGGCTATTTGGTTGTATCGAACGTGTTTGGAACAGGTTGGTTGTTTGGTTTTCAAACTCTTGTTGCTCAGGATTTTACCCCTCCACTCAAGTGGGCTTTGTGAGCCCTCAGTACTTTTACAAGTCTGCAAAACTATTGGGAGAGTACATTTCATGCTCGAGCGGGTGGGCGTTCGAATGGCCTTTCTTGCGCTCAAGCGTTGGTCTAATGTCTACAAAACTACTGAGAGTATGCATTCTGCGCTCGAGCGGAACAATTTAGTGTGTCTGACGCTCGAGCGTCAACTCTTGCACTCTAGCAGATTATGTGTATATCAGTTTACGAAAATGACTTTTTACCTCACTTTTTCAGATCTATTTCTCTCCAAACCCTAAAGTTGAGACCCTTTCTCTCTAAAACCTATCCTCTCTATACTTTTCATGTAGATTTAGTGATCTCTCTATCCTTGTGCCTTTGTTAAGAAGGTAGAGCACATCGTGGGCTCTCTTTTCATCCAAACAAAAGTGGTTTCGGTGTCTTTGAGGTTTTCCCTTTGCTTTGCTTGTCTTCTCACTTTGAGGTAGAGACTTTCTACACTCTTCTATGAGTTTTAACTTAGTTATTTGTTGATGGGTAAGAAATGTTAAGACTTGTTGTGATTTTGAACAAACCTAGGGTTTGGGTGTTGTGTTAAAATGGTTGATTTTGGTGTTTGGCATGAGATTGGGAAAAATGGGGTTTTGCCCTAAAATGTCTTGAATAAATATTTTGTATAAATAATGAAATTGGTATTGGGAATATGAAATTGGATGGGCGTTTATATAAATGGTGAAATTAGATATGTATTATCTCGCGCCTATGGAAATTTGGACAATTTATCTGATACAAAGATTATATATCTATTTAGAAATATCTGCTTTGGACTATCGGTGGAGGATAACTAGAATTGTTGTAGAAATTGCATGTGGATTAGGCAAATTTAAACAAATCTCTTAGCCATTATCATTGAATATGATTATGATTTATATACATTGTATATGTATGATGTTTAGGAGGAGGAAGGGGATGCACTCCATATTTGGGAGAGAAAGTGGACGAACTCCATTAAACTAAGTTGGTCTGTGTGTTCAGGGTGAAAGTCCCGAAAACCGTGCATTTACATGGGTGCCGATTCTCGCGGATGAAAGTGAATGTATTTCGTATAATAATTATGTTGGTTAGAAGCCTATGAGATGTATCCTCTGTTTGGTTGACTAAATGAAGTGGATATAACTAATGGTTTGAGATGTAAGTTTGACACAACATGGTCTTGAAAAATGTTGTAAAAGATTTGTCATTTGGGAATTGAGCATGTGCATCTTACTTATATCTTTGTCAATATTCATATATTATGTTAGATTGTTTCTATTGGGCTTTGGCTTCCCTACTTGGGAAACCATTTTCAAGTGTTGGTGACATGTCTCCTTCAAGGACTTAACTTGGGAGGACTTGGGAGCTAAAGGCTCTGTTTTGTCATTTTGTATTTAATATTTGTACAAGCCTAAGGTTATATATGTATGGAGCTTAACACTCTCTCTTTTGTTGTAACTAAGTATAGTTTTGGAAAGATGTAAGCCTGTAGGGCATTTATTTTGTTGATCATTAAGTTGCTGTCACATGCTATAGATTCAAGGTAGAGTTTATGAATGTATATCGCATGTGTCACTTTTTGTAAATTAACTCTGATTAATGAAAGATTACTACTTTGTTTATGTCATTGTGTACATGTTGTTTGGGGCCGATTTATGGCATTTATTTCAGGGCATTATAACATTTCAATTTATATATACAATGGAGGGAACATTTATGTATTTATGGATGTCAGTGAATTTCGTTTCCATATTGTATTAATGAAAATGGACTATAATGATGGATTTCATAATGTTAATCGGGTAATAAAAAGTGTGGTGTGACAGTATCTAACCTTTTTTTTAAAATTTTTTTTTTAGGGTCATGTCATTAAGAATGTGTTCTATGTATTAAATGACAAAAACATATGCTATAAGGCAATTGGTAAAAATTTAAGGAAACTAATAACATAAATTACAAATTTAAATATATTTTGTTCTTGAAATTTCTTAATTATAATTTGCTTTATATCAAAGTTCATTCAATGCCAAAACTAATCGCACTTGTCAATTATTAGTTACTTTTTGTTTAATTTTTTTTAAACCTAACAAAAATTGTTAAATAAAAAACAAATTAAAGAATGAAATTTAAATAAACACGAAAAGAAAAGAAAATGGTGCGTCCCCTTTCTTAAGCCACCTCTCAAATCAATTTTCATAACGTCAACACACATGTTTTAAATATTTCTAACCACATTAAATTTTTTTTTAGTCGTCATTTTTCACTCATCTTGCTACTTCGACTACTCTAATCTGACTTTTTTTTTTTTTGAACGACAAAACAAAGAAGCTTCATTGATGTAAAATAAAGTACAAAGTACAAGACAAAATACATCAATAAAGAAAGGGAAGTGTAGAAGCATCACAATGGACTGAATCATTCCAACTTGGTTGGCACAAAAAAGCCCATCCTATCATTTGCTAGCACCCCCCCCCCCCCCCGAGTTGGTGAGCAACTAACCAAAGAAACAGAAAAAACAAAAAAGACCTCAGTCCAAACAGGGTTGGAGACCTCAGACCAAAATGCTGCTGCATAACTAGACCTGAGACCAGCACACCAGATATAGCAGATAGCATCGTGACAAAGACAAGCCCAGAATAGATACAACAGATAGCATAGGGCAGATTCACCCCCCCAAACATTAGTGCAGCAGACCAAACTCCAGAAGATCATTCCACATTAGAGCATCAATCCATCTCCCTTAGGCACCATGGTTATCAGAATCCCGATCCGGATCTTACGATCCATTTGAGTACAATCGATCCAGATCGTGTAAAAAACTCCTTATAGGTAGGATCTTTCGATCCTGGTAGCGGGATCTTATAGGATCGTGGAATCTCGATCCAAATCCGATCCAATTTACAAGCCTTGTTTTGTATTGTATGACATATTTTATTGTAAATTTTATGTTTGTTGTCTAAATACCAATTTATGTGGTTAAAATAAAATAATAAAAATTAAGTAGTATTGAATCAAACAGACTAAGAAAAACAAACTAGGAAACAAACATTCAAATATTGCGGTAATTTAAAAAAATTAAATAGTCAAAAAAAGAAACTTAGCTTTAGCGGAGTCTAAGGAGGGTAAGATAATTGCAACTTTATCCCAATTTTTGGAGAGATTATTTTTGTGACTTGAATTCGCTCCACCGGGGATGCTAACGACAAACCTTATTATTTGGTTAAGTTATTCTTTTGAGTTCTTAATCTATTTTCATATCAACTTTGTTAAATATTTTTTCTTCACTTTTTATGCATTGTTGTAGATTGTAAAGTATTTTGTTATAGAATTCTTCTTCTTCTTCATCTTCTTTTTTGATGAAATAAAATACTTTTACCATTGAGTTTTCTATTGTATAATATTATATGTACATTTTACATGAAGTATTATATTTTTCACAATATCTTCACTTCCTTTTAATAGAATATAGGCTCATTTTGTGTATACTTTATAAGAAATATTTATTTAAATTAAATTATTATGTAATCTGTCTTTTTCGGTAGGATCTTACGATCCTCGATTCGATTCTACGATCCGATCCTATAAACAACTCCAACGATCCAACGTAGGATCCCGATTTTAACAACCTTGTTAGGCACACAACCACCAGACATGAGACCAATGCCACATAGAGCTTCAAAGTCAGCACACCAGCACCAAACCATTGAGCAGCCAACACCACCAGAACAAATCAAGTTTTACAGAACCAGGATAGATATAACAGATAGCATAGTGTAGATTCACCCCCTCAAACATTAGTGCAGCAGTGCAGCCTCCACAGGACCATTCCACATTGGAACAACAAAGCATAGGCAACAATTGGCATTCGAAGCAGCAGATAGCAGTTCAGAAACAGAGCAACAGCAGTAACAGTTCACTCCCACAACTAGAATCAACAACAGTAACAGTTCTACAGACGCAAGGTCATTAACAGAAAAAGTAGTATATCAAATCGCACCATCAACATCTGCTCAGCCTCATCTCAAAATCTATACTTATCAAAAGGCAACATAACAGAACAGCTACCAGCAGTGCCAGCAAACCAATGCTACTGCACTGACATTAATCAGCAACCAATGCTATTGCACTGCACTAGTGCCAGCAACCATTAGCACCAAAACCTACTAGCTGCAGATCCAGATGTGTTGACTCACCCATTTGATATTTGAAGCAATCTCAAGAATGAGATATGGCCAACTTCAAACCAGAACCAACCACACTCAGAACCCCATTGCAGATCAAATGCCACAACAACCCAACAGCAGAATCCATCAAATTGTAGCTCTACCCTAATCAAAAAACAACATAACAGAATAGCTACCAGCAGCAGAATCCATCAAATTGCAGCTCTATACTTTATAAACTTACTATCTCCAAGAGTTTAAGATGAGCACTGTTATACACAACAGAGAAACAGAGGGAAAACAGAGGAAGATGATGATCAGCATACCTCAACAGATACACCCATCAGAGAAACCGAGTACAGCAAAATCACACCCATCAACAGATATACTTCCTAATGCCTGAGATGTTATAGAGGAAATCATTTATAGAGAATGTAAGATCCTTGGAAGAGGCCTTTAGCCAAATAGCTAACCTTATGATTATAAGCTCCTACAACTCGTGCTTGTCTTGTTGTGAATCTTGAAATAGATGTTCATTTCTGAGCTTCCATAATGACCAAAGGGTGACTAATGGTAATGCTCGCCAAATTCTTTGTTCATTTTTCCTACAGAAATGACCTATCCACCATTGCAGCACTCCCTGTATAGAGGCTGGAGTCACCCACAGAGTCCCCCACCATTGCAGCAACCCAGTCCATACTCTCCACACCAGAGGGCAGTGAAGAAGCACATGATCCATGGTTTCCTGCTATGATTTGCAAAAAATACATACAGTAGATGCAGTCCTATCCAGCACACCAATTCGTTGCAAGAACACAGAAGTTTTGACCTTTTGTTTCCAAGTGAGCCAACCGAAGAACTGCACTTTGGGAAGTAGATATTTTAGCCAGACCAAACTGTAGAAACTGACATTACCACCATAAGCGAGATTAGTCTGATTGTAGAGAATAGATACAAGAGACTGCATGGGCTTTACTGCTAACCATGAAGCACTATCTTGGACCAACAGATTGAGTGCAGGTGTTGGTGCAATGATGCTTATTAATCTAAAAAACTTCTCTTTCTCCCAATCGAATAGAGACCTTCTAAAGGAAAACAACCAATTATTAGAGGAGGTATCCATAAACTCTTTAAGTAAACCTTCATTGTCATTCGATAGTTGGAAAAGCCTTGGAAATTCTTCTTTAAGACATAAGGCTCCACACCATTGATCAGTCCAGAACCTAATTCTACAACCATTTCCTACTTTGAGCTGCATGTTACTAACAAAGAATTCCATAAGAGACTACTGATGTTCAACAGCAGCTATGATACCATCCCAGATTCTAGAGAAGGTGGTGCTAGAGGTAAGATTAGGTAGCCAGGCCCCACCTTGAAAATTGTACTTGCTGTAAATAAGCCTCTTCCACAATGAATCATGTCCAAACGCAAACTGCCACCACCACTTCAGAAGTAAACACACATTCACATCCCTAAGCCTTTAAACACCTAGTCTACCTTGTTTTAAGCTTTTTGTGACCTTTGTCCATTTCACGAGATGGATTTTCCTCCTTAAATTTGAACCACCCCATAGGAAAGTAGCTTGTATTTTATCTAACTCCTTAGCTATTCCTTCAGGAAACCTGAACAGAGAGAAGAAAAACACGGGTAAACTTGATAGCATTGCTTTCACCAAGACCAACCTCCCTGCAAAGGAGAGAAGCCTCATTTTCCAGCCAGCAAGCCGCAATTTGAACTTATCTATAACTGGTTTCCAAAACCTTTTCCTTCTCGGATTAGCACCCAATGGCAGGCCTAGATACTTTAGAGGTAAGTTTTGGGTCTTACAATTTAACAGAGAAGCATACTCAACCAGAATAGAATCGGGAACACCAACCCCACAAACCACACTTTTGTGGTAATTGATTTTGAGACCAGATGCTACTTCAAAAGACCTGAGAATCCTTTTTAAGCTCATGACTTCTGGTAGCTCGGCTCAAAGAATAGAAGAGAGTCATCTGCGAATTGGAGATGGGATAGTTGCACTTGGTTGTTGTCTATAAGTACCCCTTTTAGCAAATTCAAGTCCCTAGCTCTCTGAAGAAGAATGTTTAGTGCTTCTACAACCAAATTAAAAAGGAATGGGGATAAGGGATCGCCTTGCCTGAGGCCTTTCTGGGGGCTAAACTCCTTGGTTGGTGAGCCATTCACAAGTACTGAGATCCTTGCAGTAGAGACACACTCCTTAATCCAAGAAATCCATGTGGTACCAAATCCAAAGTTTTCTAGCATAGAAAAGAGGAAGTTCCAATGGATAGAATCAAATGCCTTTTCAAAATCTATTTTTAGCAGCAGCCCTGACTTTTTATATTTAACCCAACCATCCACAACTTCGTTAGCAATCAACACACCATCAAGAATATTCCTACCACCTAGAAAGGCTGACTGTGTGTCACCAATGATCATGGGCATAACCTTTTTGAGCCTGGATGCAAGAACTTTAGAAAGAATTTTGTACATAGAACCAACTAAGCTTATAGGTCTAAACTCACTTAAAGTGATAGCTTTGTCGAGCTTTGGAATCAAAGTAATGAAGGTACTGTTCAAACCAGATTCTAATATGCCATTGACATGAAATTCTTTCATAAAGTTAATCACCTCCACCTTAAGCACCTTCCAGAATTTTTGAAAAAACATCAAATTGAAGCCATCTAGACCAGGGGCTTTATTACCATTACAATCTATAACAGATGACCAGATTTCTTCTTTCGTGAATTCTGCCTCAAGGATATGGAAAGAATCACTAAGCTTTACACTCTTAAAATTTCCGACAAGCCTTGGTCTGATGCTCCAAACTTCAGTGAAATGATTTGAAAGGTGAGTCCACACTGCATGTTTAACTTGACTCGGCTCCTCCAAAACCACATCCCCCACTTTGATGGAGTTGAGAGTGTTCCTAGTGTATCTGTTGCTGGCCATAACATGGAAGAATCTAGTGTTCCTGTCGCCCTTTAGATTCCAATCTAACCTTGATTTTTGGAGCCATTCCCATTCTAGCTTCTTACTCAACAGCCATATGTCATTTCTTTTTTCTCTCTGTAGCTTCAATTCAACCTCCTCCAATGGTCTAGATTCAGCTATCAAGTCAATATTATGAAGTTCAGTTTTAATAGCTTGTAGTTTGAATGCAACATTACCATAAACCTCTCTACTCCATGTTTTTAATATCAACTTGAGAGTATGCAATTTCCTCTGCAGAATGAAACCAAATGACCCAAAAAAATGAGATTCCTGCCATGTTTGTTCTACTAGAAGAGCAAGATGCGAGTGCAGCAGCCAAGCATTTAAGAACTTGAAAGGCTTGGGTCCCCAATCTCTAGCATCTTCCATTAGCATAATAAGACAATGATCAGATACAATTCTAGGAAGGCCCCAAAGTTTGAACTTATATCTCTCTAGCCATTCAGGGCTTAAAAGGAACCTATTAATACAATTCCATTTATTCCCATCAAAGGCATTGCACCAAGTGTATTTTCTGTCTAACATTTGCAAGTCCACCACCTTACATGAATCTATGAATTCATTGAAATCTTGCATGCCCCTATCCCTTATTGATATACCAACTCTTTCCCCTGAGTTTTTGATCTCGTTAAAATCACCACCAAGGCACCACGGCTTGGAAAATGAATCCTTCAGATTTAACAGAATCTGCCAGAGTTTCCTTCTTCTAATGACATCGTTAGGAGCATAAATATTGATAATTACACCATCGAATGAGTTGTAGAGCTTACCTGATAGTAGAATAAAGTTTTTATTGCTGCAATACTCTGAGAGTTGGAAAACCTTAGGGTCCCAGAGGCAGAGTAAACCACCTTCCATTCCTTCAACATCCACAGCCAAAGATTCCATCCTATCCTTAGGCCAAAGACTTTTCATCTCAAAGTTGGTAATGCCTGACTTTTTTGTCTCTTAAAACAAAGCTATGTCAATTTTCCTTTGTAGCAAAAGATTCTTGATCTCTCTCCTCTTAACAGGTCTTCTTACCCCTCTAATGTTCAAACTTAGTGTCTTCATAGAAACATTGTATGACACTGATCTTACCCATTTGGAACTAATCATCCCACAATACCCTTCCCTTTCCCCAACCTCTCCTTATCCTTTTCCTCCATGTGTACTAATTTCCTAATAACCTCAGATTCTTGCCCCATGAATTCAAGCCCTAAACTTTTCCCCATCTGCACTGTTGCCTGGGCCTCTTGAAGAAAATCAATTCCAAAAAGGGGTTGTTTATTAACTGGAGGTGTGGATCTTAACCAAAAGCCTTCATTGTTTCCTTTGTTTGTGGAAGATCCCTTCTGACCAAGCTTTCTAGCAAAACCAGTGAATCTACTAGCTAACAGAGGCTGTTTAAACCCTACTCGTTTGCTTTCTTTCCTCTTGATTCTCTTCAAACGATTAAGAATAGAGTCTGAAATAGATGGGTTGATAGTGTCACTACCCACATCTAATGACCCATTCCCTGGCCTTGCAGATGGAAAATAGAATGCATTACAAAAGGGCCCAATAGGTGGCGAATCCGAATGGGCCAGGTTAGAAGGCTGAAGCCCAGTGGGCAAATGATTAAGAGCTACCTCAAGACAAATACCAGATTTATTTTTCAGGGAAGGACTAAGGCTTTTGATAAAACCTGGGGTGAGGATTTGACCTTCTACTATAGGGGCTAATGCACCTTTTTGAGTTTCATGATTGCACCCTACACTCTGCTGCTAGCTACCCACTGACTAAGCTTTAGCTCCCGTTTGAGCTTCATAAGTGTACCTATGCCTCTGGTGCAGGTTGACCTCTGGCAAAGATAACTCAACCACGCATGCACCCTCTTCATTTGAATTTCCCGCACAATCTGTGGTCTCTTCCACTGCTGAGGCATGACTTCAACTACCACCATTCCCTATAGCCACATCAGATAACTTTGCCAACTCGGCTGCCCTGTCATCACCTTCTAACACCAGGTTGATTTTGGAGCAAACTTCTTGGGTTGCCACCTTGGATGACGTTCCTTTACAACTGATATTAACATCTGCTAAAGTGTAGACACCCCATTTTTGACCGACCTTAAGACTCAGATGTCACCGATTGAGGACTTGGTGATGTTGCATATCGTTCTTGTTCCGAAGTTTCAGAGTCTCGGCTGCGAGCCTTGCCTCTAGACTTCCGAGCTTTTTTATGCTTTGCCTCGGTTTGCGAACCAGGCTCTGTTTTCTCTGCTTTCTCTTTCCAAAGGGAGGGAGAGGTCTCGTAGATCATCTCTCAGTGGCCGTAGGCTACGTTTTATGGTTGTAGGCCATTTTTCCCATTTCGGAGCCGATTTTCGGAGCCGTCAGGCCGAGTGCTTCGGTTCGGGACCGCCTAACCACCTCCATTTGCTCTGGTTTTTGGCATGCATCTTATTTACTCCCTTTTGAGGGACACTGTGGTCCGAGAGACCAACTTCATGGTCGAACACCACTCCCGGTGCCTAACTGTCAGTTTTCGGGGCCCCGGACTGCGCGTTTCAGCCCCCGAACCTTCATTTTGCATCGGTTTGCGTTCATTTTTTTGCAGGGACCTCTGTTTCATTGCTAGAAAGGTTGTAGAAGGGTGGGAGGCTGGTAATTGTTTCAGTAACCAGTTTTATTCCTCTATCGCCCTTCGTCGCCCGTTTTTCTCATTCGAAAGCCAATGTTGACCACCCTAAGGCCACAGTTTCTTGCCCAAAACCACATATTTGTGTTGTAGACACCTGGGAGGCCACCAATATCACATGGCCGGCCAATAATTGTCATTGACCCTTTTGAACCCCTCAAAAAAATGGCCTTTTCTCTCTCCTGGTTCACTGTCTCCAGTTTTTGACCACATGGCTGTGTTGAGCACACATGGGAGGCCACCAATTTGTGGTGGCCGGCCACTAATGCCACTTGACCCTTTTGACCCTTGGCCGGCCGGCCATGGAGAGGGTTGGCCGGCCACCTAAACCCTAGCAAACTGGCCGGCCATGATCCTCAGGGTTGGTACATTACAAATCTGTCCTCATTTTCCCCCTAGATTTTGTATCCGGGAGGCTGCAGTTTTGGGGGAAACTTGAATTGTTTCCCCCCTATTTTTCCCCCTCTTTCTCCCCCTCTTTTGCCTATATAAACAACCTCCAGCCCTTGTCTTGAGGGTTGGAAAATTTGGCTTTGAGCCTCTTGCATTGCATCCCTATCTCTCTATATTCCAAGCACCAAAACTCTCTAAATCCTACACCATTTCTACACCACCACCTAGCACCACACCACCACTCCATTCCAGCAGCTTGGAGGATCTTCTCAGAGCTTAGGAGGCATCTTTTCTCAAGCCAAAAAGCTGTCAAAGATTAGGCTACAAGGGTAAGCACATTTTTCCTCTTTTTGGCCTTATTTTGCTCAATATATTAGCTTCTCTTGCTTGCATTTTTGGGCTCCGACCCTAACTTTAAAACATCATATTTTGAGGCCTTTTTCATATTTTTTTAAGGGTCCTTCCCTGTTTAAGGTCCCTAGCCACCACTTGCCTCTTTACCTCTCTTATATGCCTATTTCTTGTGTAGTATTTTTGGCCTATGTATAAACTATTTTGAGCTCTGTCATAAACTGTAAAGTGGCTTATTTTGATCCCTTGTTCAACATTGTTGAAGGGATCATCACTATTTGAGGCTTCCATTTTCCACTTTCCTTTATATCCCTCTTTTGGCCTTATTTTTGTATGATTTGTTAGCCTCTTGTGCTTCTGTTTTTGGGCTCTTGTCCAAATTGTAAATGGCTTTATTTTGACCCCCTATTCATGTTTCATTAAGGGTATTTTGCTGTTTAAAGTTTCCTTTTTCCTCTTTGTGTTATAGCTTTCTTTTTGGCCTTATTTTGCATAGTATTTTGAGCATGCTTGTGCACTGTTTTGGGTTCGGTCATCAACTATAAAATACCATTTTTTGGGCCCCTCTTCAATATTGTTGAAGGGCCTTCATCTGTTTGAGGCCAGAAACCATCACTTGCTTCTTTGTCCCTCTTTTGGCCCATTTGTTGCATGAGAGTTTAGCCATACTTGTGTTTGTTTTTGTGGTTTGTTTTAAACTGTAAAATACCATATTTTGGGCCCCTATTCAACATTGTAGAAGGGCCCTTCTCTGTTTGAGGTCAGCAGCTGCAACTTACTTCATTATCTCGCTTTTGGGGCCATTTTTGCATGCTAGCTTAGCCCCATTTGTGTTCACTGTTTGGCCTTGCTTAAAACTTTAAATATGCTTTCTTTTGGGATGCCTTGATTCTTTCTTCACACTTCATGTTCAAATAATGCATGCATTGCATAGCCATAGGTCATTCCATGTACCTAATTTCATGTTTCGGGGTTCATTTCATGCATCGGTTGCCATTTTGCCATGCTTCGGGGCTATTTTGCATCACTTTTTGCTACTGAAATTTTCATGCTAGTATTTCATATTCCATGCCTTGTCATGTCTTGTTAGAGTGGCATTCGTACCTTAGGATCGGTCCTCGGTCTGCGTGCATGTGTGCACGCATCTCGAGTGTTTCATTTTCATCTAATGGCCTCTTATGTGAGTGTGGCTGAGGTCCACTTGTGTTAGTGTAAGTCCATTACGCATTGTGTATGCCATTCCATTCCATAGCATTGTGTATGCTAGACTGTATGTTAGTACATTGTGTATGCCATGTTACCTCGTGCATCGTGTATGCCATTTCATAGCATTTTGCATGTTAGGTTGTATCTTAGTTGCATTTCATGCATGTCATGCATATTGCATTGTGTTCGGGATAGGAGTTAGTCCGAGCACGGGAAACGAGGGGCGTTTCGTACTTCGAGTGACGGAACGTGTCTCAATTCCCAATCCCCGACACTCTGGATTATCTATGATGGAGTTAGGTCTTGTTGTGTTTTCCTATGCATTCATTTCATATTGAGTTGTGCAATTCGACTCCTCGGCCATCATGCATCGAGATGCGTGATTGGTGGCACGAGGATCGAGGCATGCATACATTTGTGAAAATACATTATCATGTCTCTTTCCTGCTCTCTGTTGCAGCAAAACAAGAATCAGCAGCCTTCCGGAGCTTGGCACGCATTCCAGAAATAAATGCAAACAGAGGCTAACTGGGGTATCGCCATGGATTTCCGCGCAAGGGCAACCCGGACGTGCATCATTCATCATCTGAAGAAGAGTCAAGGTAGTCCCTGGCTTGCATGCTAGTTTATAGTTTTCCTAGTTAATTTTGTTAATTAATTAGGAATTTGTACATATCTTGGACTGTACTATTTATTTGGACTGTACTATTTGGGACTGTATATTATTTTATTTGGACCCTCTGTGCGAGGGAATAATTGTAATAAATGTGCGTGCGTGTGATGTATGTCTTCCAACCCCACGTCTTTCTTCCCTTTTATTTACCCGCTTATGATGGTTAGATTAGGGCATGTTTCAATTAGTATATAGTATGATAGCATGTTGCATTCATTCATTCTGTTTTGCATGCACCGGGCTCGGCGCATCATACTAACTGCATTTGTATTTCAATTCCAAGTTGAAAACATGATAGCTGTTGCATCTCATATGCCATGTTTAGAATAGCCGAGCCTGCTATAGTTGCATTTTTGCATGTGTTGCATTAGGCATTTCTGTATATTTAGGATCATGCATGGATTTCTAATCGGTTTCTGTTTTGGCTTGGAGTACTCGGTGTGTTTTATGCTTTAGCATCCTTGCATGCGTGTGAGTGACTGCCATGAATAGCATGCTTACCATGAGGCTATATGCTTATGTGATATAACTGGCTTGAATGCATGTGGGTGGAGGTTGGGTTGTTTGGATTGGGACAAATCATCAATTGTGAGTTTTAAGCCCACTAGATATTGGCAAAACCATCTTTTCTAAGCCCACCAGAGGGTGGCAAAATCTGCATTTTAAGCCTGCTTGCGGGTAGCAAACCATCTTTCAAAAATAAACATGAAATGTTTTGTTCCAATTCAGGCGACCCGGTCTATACTTGTATGCTGCGCGCATCACATAGTAAATCTAGGCTAATAATTGGAATAAGAACGCACAATGTCTTCAAAACTAGATATCATGGTTTGTCACGCCCCTAACCTGCCCCAAAAAGTTTGGGCATGACTTATTCATAAATGGACCTATAATCTAGTAACCAAACCTATGGGGCCTTATCGGAAGCATAAACATACGAACAAACATAAATACAACATACACCATTGAGCTATTTCTAATATGCCAGGATCTCATGTCTTATGTACTTCATCAACAACAGTCAAGGTTTAGTTTTGCAGTTCCAGCCTCATGATTGGGCATATACAAAAAAAAAAACACAAAAGTCATATACAATAACTTGTGGATGGCATTCAAAAAGGAAACAAACATCTCCACAGTTTCACCAAAAATAGGTAGCTGGGATAGTGCCTGGACACGTAAAGGTCGACCAAGGGAAACGGCACCCTGAGCTAGGATTGACCACCTGGTGGGTGACCTACAGAAACAGACAAAACTGGGAGTGAGCCGAGCTCAGTGAATAGTAATACTTAAATAAAACATTGCATAACTTAAACAGATTACATATCAATACATTAGTCTGATTCTGTATTCCGTACATAATGGCCTTAGGTCTAATCTTATAACATAGCTTGGTGGCTATAAGCCTTGAAAATGGTGGCACAAAGCCCTTGAGACGTGTGGCTTAATATTCTTGTAAACATTTTGGCACTGTGGCCCTTGTAACTTGATGGCTTTAAAGCCCTTGTAAATGGCATAAGCCCTTGTGATTGGCACGAGGCCCTTGATTGGCACGAGGCCCTTGAAAATGGCACGAGGCCCTTGTACATGCTTTTCTTTACATACTTTTAGTATTAACATAAATAGAAACATACTTGGAACATTAGTCTAGTTGCCTTTCATGTCTTGAAACATCGATACAATTACATAACAGTTACATAGGTACTACTACTCACAGTGCTGTGATGACGTGCTATTTCCTCCTGGAGGGTGTCCTGCACACAATCATAACTTGCAAATTAGTTCTTCTTTTTCTCATATCATTGAGTAACCAGTTTCTGAATTATTACTTGCATCTATCATTATTTGAAAATCGCCAAAGTACTTTAAAAACATCAGCAGAGGAGTGAGCATGCAAAACAGAAGAAAGCATCTCGCTTTCCTGAAAATGAGTCCCCCGCTCGAGCGCCCCTTTTTCCGCTCGAGCGGATTGTACATTTTGCCCCAAACTGCTGGGAGGTGGTTTTCCCGCTCGAGCGGGCTTTCCTCCGCTCGAGTGGACCGCACAGACCCTGAAATTCTGAACTTCGAATTTGAGGTCCAACTTGGTATTTTAAACCTTAATCTCTCCCTTGCAAAAACTACTTCAAATCTATGAAGATCAAGGCTCAAAATACTTGAAAAACAACCTGTCTTAAACTCATGAACACAAAATATGAAACTCACCAACATGATTTCATTCTTGATATTCTTAACTTACACACACATAAGATAAATATACAAAAACATGACAAGAGCATGAATATCAACTTGATAAATAGAGGAACAGGATGGATGATAACTTGAATTGGACTCAAATTGCACAAATCTCAAGAGTATCATACCAAGTCTTCAATACACACACACACACACATTAAGAGCTTTCTATGCTAATTTGAGGAAGATGTTGAATTAGGGGAAATTAATCTTACCTTAGCTTCAATTCCTTTCTTTTTCCTTGAAGACCCTTCTTTCTCTCTTTTACAAACCCTTGTTCTTTCTAAAGGATAACTCACGTTTTTTTTATCAAAGCTCAAGAGGCTTAGATATATTTGTTTATATATAATGACATATAAGACAAAATCTAATCGTTTAATCATTCCGAAATTGAAATTTCGCGAACATGCTTAAAATTACCTAAAAATTATGCTGATCATAAATATATAATTAATTTCTGACAATTAAGCCATTAAGGCCTCCAATTTCTGATTCAAGCATTCCAATGAAACAGATACCTTCCTTGAGCAATAGATAGACATTCATAAACATGCATTTCATTTTCTTAACCATAATTTTCCATGAAATTTTTCAACGACATGTTAAAAGCACAAAACAAGGGTTAACATAGGCGAGGGTCGGGTCATTACACTCTCCCCCCCCCCCCCTTAAATAAGTTTGGTCCTCCAAACTTGTGTTACCTTAGGATTGAAACAGGTATGGGTATTGATGTTGCATTTCTTCCTCTCTTTCCCACGTTGCGTCAGTTCCATAATGTTCTTGCCACTCAACTTTTACCATGGGGATTTCACGGTTTCGTAATTGTTTTACTTGTCGGTCCAAAACGCAAATTGGTTTTTCTTCGTAATTCAACTTGTCATCCAATTCAATCTGATGGTAATCAATAACATGTAACGGATCCGGAAGGTATCCACGAAGCATAGAGATATGAAACACGTTATGCACTTGACTCATATGTGGCGGAAGGGCAACTCAGTAAGCTACCGGACCCACTCTCTCCAGAATCTGAAAGGGACCGACATATCGGTGCGTCAACTTACCCTTCTTTCCGAATCTTGGGTGTCCTTTCATTTGAGTGACTTTCACAAAGACGTGACTATCCACTTCAAATTCTAAATCCCTCCGTCGATTATCCGCATAATTTTTCTGCCTACTTTGAGCAGTTTTCAATCTTTCCCGAATAACTCAAATCTTTTCTGTTGTCAATTGAACAATTTCAGGCCCTAACAAGGATTTGTCTCCAACTTCAGCCCAACGCACAGGAGAATGGTCTTCCATACAAAGCTTCATAAGGTGCCATGTTTATACTCGAATGGTAGCTATTATTGTATGCGAATTCTATCAACGGTAGGTGAGTTTCCCAGCTTCCTTGAAAATCCAGCACACACATTCAGAGCATATCTTCTGGGGTTTGGATTGTTCTCTCGGACTGACCGTCGGTCTGGGGGTGGAAGGCCGTGCTAAACTTTAATTCTATACCCATTGCTTCTTGTAAACTCTGCCAAAATCTGGAAACAAACTTAGGATCCCTATCTGACACAATCGAGACCGGAACACCATGAAGCTTCACAATTTCATTCACATAAATTTCTGCTAATTTGTCTGCATTATACTGAGTTTTTATTGGCAAGAAGTGGGCGGACTTAGTTAATCGGTCCACAATGACCCAAATTGAATTCATACCCCGTGGAGTCCGTGGTAACCCCACAACAAAATCCATGGTCAAATGCTCCCATTTCCACTCCGGGATGGGAAGAGGTTGCAACAGTCCGGCAGGTCTTTGATGCTCCGCTTTTACTTGCTGGCATTGTAAGCACTTGGCGACAAATTCCGCGATCTCTTTCTTCATACTTGGCCACCAAAAATTTTGCTTCAAGTCTCGGTACATTTTCGTGCTCCCTAGGTGCATTGAAAACCTTGAGGCGTGTGCATCTTCCATCAGTTTTTGCTTAAGATTCATCACATTGGGAACACATACTCGGTTTTGAAACTTGAGCATTGAACCTACTACATGGAATCCCAGTTTTGGTTTTGTTTCTAACTTATCATGTATCTTCCTCAAAGTTTCATCTTCCATTTGGTACACTTTCATTTCGTCAAGTAAGGTTGGTTGGGCGACCACTGCTGCCACTAAAGCTTTTTGACCATACAATACAAACTCTAATTCCATTTTATCCAATTCAATTGCCAGTTCCTTTTTCTCTGTAACCATACTTGCCATAATCCTCATATTTTTCCGACTGAGCGCATCTGCAACCGTGTTGGCTTTACCAGGATGGTAATAGATCTGCAAATCATAATCTTTGAGTAATTCCAACCACCGTCGCTGTCGCATATTTAACTCTTTATGAGTAAAAAGGTACTTAAGACTCTTGTGGTCAGTATAGACTTCGCATGTAGTGCCATACAGATAATGTCTCCATATCTTTAAAGCAAAAACTACAACTGCTAACTCAAGATCATGTGTGGGATAATTCTTCTCGTGGGGTTTCAGCTGCCGAGAAGCATAAGCGATGACTCGTCCACTTTGCATAAGTACACAACCTAGTCCTTTATGTGAAGCATCACTGTAAATTACAAACCCTTCTGTACCGGATGGCAAGGCCAAAACTGGTGCTGTAGTCAATTTTGTCTTCAATGCCTGGAAAGCAGATTCTCGCTCTTTTGACCATTCAAATGCAATTCCCTTTCGAGTCAGTTGGGTAAGTGGCACAGCAATTTTTGAAAAATCTTGAACAAATCTCCTGTAATAGCCAGCTAACCCCATAAAACTACGCACCTCAGTCACACTGGTAGGAGTTGGCCAATTTACAATTGCTTCAATCTTGTGCGGGTCAACAGAAATCCCTTCCTTTGTAATGATATGCCCCAGAAATGCCACCTCTAGTAGCCAGAATTCACATTTCTTCAGCTTTGCATACAATTTCTTTTCCCGAAGGGTTTGAAGGATCAAGCGAAGGTGATTCTCATGAGCTTCTACATTCTTCGAATAGATGAGAATATCGTCAATAAAGACCACTACGAATTAATCCAAATAGGGCTTAAAAATACGGTTCATCAAATCCATAAAAGCTGCTGGCGCGTTAGTGACTCCGAAGGGCATAACCAAAAACTCATAGTGACCATAGCGGGTTCGAAAGGCTGTCTTCTCAACATCCTCGGCCTTAACTTTTAATTGATGGTATCCAGACCGTAGATCAATTTTGGAAAAGACTTGTGCCCCCTGAAGCTGATCAAATAGGTCATCGATTCTTGGTAATGGATACTTGTTCTTGATTGTGACTTTATTAAGTTCCCTGTAATCGATACAAAGCCGAAGTGTTCCATCCTTCTTCTTTACAAACAGAACTGGCGCACCCCACGGAGACACACTCGGACGGATGAATCCCTTGTCCAATAAATCCTGCAACTGCATTTTCAATTCCTTCATCTCAACTGGCGACATTCTATACGGAGTCTTCAAAATGGGTTGAGTTCCCGGTGCTACGTCAATAGTAAACTCAATTTCACGGTCTATCAACTGCCCTGGCAATTCCTCAGGAAAGACATCCGAAAAGTCACAAACAACTGGAATTCTGTTGACATTCCCATCCACCACTTGCCCCTCCAAAATACTGCATAAATATCCCCGACACCCTTTCTGAATTAATTTACACGCCCTTGCCGCAGAATCAAATATGGTGGAGAAGTCACTTCCTGTCCCTGAACCATAAACTCTGATTGACCCGGAGGGCAGAAACTGATCTGTTTAGTGAAACAATCTATAGTCACACCATATTCACCCAACCAATCCATCCCCAGAATGATATCAAAACAGGTCATGTCGAGCGGTAATAGATTGGCATATACTCGATTATCCCCAAACTCAAGTTCACAACCAAAATAAGCAGTAGTACAAAACATAAAGTCCTCCAAGGGTGAAGACATACATAACACGTAGGGTAGTGTTTCCTAAATTTTATCTAAGTTTTGTGCAAATAACTTCGACACGAAGGAATGAGTAGAGCCAGAATCAAATAAAACAAAAGCAGAATGACCATGAACCATAAATATACCTGACACCACTGTTGCTGCATTCTGCACATCTCCTGGAACCAATGCAAACACTCTGCCTTGTCTCGCTGTGTCTTTACTGCTATTAGGTTTGACCGGTGCCTTGGTGTTATTAATTGGTGTAGACCCCGTTGAACTCGTAGCAACCCTGTTCTCATTTCGTTGATTCCTTTGGGGGCAGTCCTTTATCAAATGCCCCGTTTTGCCACACTGATAACAGGCTCCAGACTTCCATTGGCATATCCCGCGATGCCTCTTCCCACATTCCGAACAATTGGGAATTGTACCTTGACTAGGAGCAAAAATATTTGAAGTCCCTGAGTTTTGTTTCTTGTTTGGTGGAGTAATCGCTCCCTTCGACCATTGGTTGTTTTGCCTTTTTCCTTTCCATTCGGCAATCCGGTTCTGAGCAGCAAGGTTCCCCTCAGCTATAACAGCCCTCTCCAACACGTCTACATAAGTAGGCAACTTTAACATATTGACTCGATCCAAAATTGCTCCTCGTAATCCCCCTTCAAATTTCCGTACCTTCTTATAGTCCGTGTCCACCATATGCGGCGCGAATCGGGCTAGCTCCGCAAATTGGGCCTCATATTCAGCAACAATCTTGTTCCCTTGCCTAAGAGTTTCAAATTCAGTCACCTTTTTATCCCGCATACTTTGAGGAAAGTATTTATCAAAAAACAGCTCTAGAAATCTGTCCCATGTTAGTCCTGGATGGGTTGTACTAGTTAGCATCCACCATCTGCGTGCTTCATCTTCAAAGGTAAAGGCAGCCAATTGCACCTTTTGAGCTTCAGTGCAAGGGAAAACTTCAAATAATTTCTCTATGCCCAACACCCAGGCCTCAGCTTTCATCAGTTCTATTCCGCCTTTGAAAGATGGTGGTTTTATCTTTTTAAACTCCTTAGTGAGAGTGATCGTTCGGTCTTCAGCATGGAACTCTGGTACTACCGGTGGAGGTGGCGGTTGTCCTTGTGGTTGTTGCTGCTGTGGTGGCTGTTGCTGTTGTTGTCGTATAGTCTCCGCCAGTTCCATAATCATTCTCTCCATCATATCCAGCCGTGCGGCAGTAGCATCCTCTTGCTCCTCTGTCCTTGTTCTCACCATGACCTACATAATAGTCAATTATACACAATAGGCATAGTTTCATAGGGTTAGTATGATCAGAGTACACGTAATGTTGCCATCGAACTTGTCTAATACATGTAGAATGTCATGCATGATGCCTAACTCTTTTCTAGACACCCTACAGCTCAATGGATCCGTGTGTGAGATAGCAACTCGTGCTCTGATACCACTTGTCACGCCCCTAACCTGCTCCAAAAAGTTTGGGCATGACCTATTCATAAATGGACCTATAATCTAGTAACCAAACCTATGGGGCCTTATCGGAAGCATAAACATACGAACAAACATAAATACAACATACACCATTGAGCTATTTCTAATATGCCAGGATCTCATGTCTTATGTACTTCATCAACAACAGTCAAGGTTTAGTTTTATAGTTCCAGCCTCATGATTGGGCATATACAAAAAAAAAAACACAAAAGTCATATACAATAACTTGTGGATGTCATTCAAAAAGGAAACAAACATCTCCACAGTTTCACCAAAAATAGGTAGCTGGGATAGTGCCTGGACACGTAAAGGTCGACCAAGGGAAACGACACCCTGAGCTAGGATTGACCACCTGGTGGGTGACCTACAGAAACAGACAAAACTGGGAGTGAGCCAGGCTCAGTGAATAGTAATACTTAAATAAAACATTGCATAACTTAAACAGATTACATATCAATACATTAGTCTGATTCTGTATTCCGTACATAATGGCCTTAGGCCTAATCTTATAACATAGCTTGGTGGCTATAAGCCCTTAAAAATGGTGGCACGAAGCCCTTGAGACGTGTGGCTTAATATTCTTGTAAACATTTTGGCACTGTGGCCCTTGTAACTTGATGGCCTTAAAGCCCTTGTAAATGGCATAAGCCCTTGTGATTGGCACGAGGCCCTTGATTGGCACGAGGCCCTTGAAAATGGCACGGGGCCCTTCAAAATGGCACGAGGCCCTTGAAAATGGCACGAGGCCTTTGTACATGCTTTTCTTTACATACTTTTAGTATTAACATAAATACAAACATACTTGGAACATTAGTCTAGTTGCCTTTCATGTCTTGAAACATCGATACAATTACATAACAGTTACATAGGTACTACTACTCACAGTGCTGTAATGACGTGCTATTTCCTCCTGGAGGGTGTCCTGCACACAATCATAACTTGCAAATTAGTTCTTCTTTTTCTCATATCATTGAGTAACCAGTTTCCGAATTATTACATGCATCTATCATTATTTGAAAATCGCCAAAGTACTTTAAAAACATCAGCAGAGGAGTGAGCATGCAAAACAGAAGAAAGCATCTCGCTTTCCTGAAAATGAGTCCCCCGCTCGAGCGCCCCTTTTTCCGCTCGAGCGGACTGTACATTTTGCCCCAAACTGCTGGGAGGTGGTTTTTCCCGCTCGAGCGGGCTTTCCTCCGCTCGAGTGGACCGCTCAGACCCTGAAATTCTGAACTTCGAATTTGAGGTCCAACTTGGTATTTTAAACCTTAATCTCTCCCTTGCAAAAACTACTTCAAATCTATGAAGATCAAGGCTCAAAATACTTGAAAAACAACCTGTCTTAAACTCATGAACACAAAATATGAAACTCACCAACATGATTTCATTCTTGATATTCTTAACTTACACACACATAAGATAGATATACAAAAACATGACAAGAGCATGAATATCAACTTGATAAATAGAGGAACAGGATGGATGATAACTTGAATTGGACTCAAATTGCACAAATCTCAAATTACCTAAAAATTATGCTGATCATAAATATATAATCAATTTCTGACAATTAAGCCATTAAGGCCTCCAATTTCTAATTCAAGCATTCCAATGAAACAGATACCTTCCTTGAGCAACAGATAGACATTCATAAACATGCATTTCATTTTCTTAACCATAATTTCCATGAAATTTTTCAACAACATGTTAAAAGCACAAAACAAGGGTTAACATAGGCGAGGGTCGGGTCATTACATGGTTAGTAGAGGCCGATCTTTGATCGGGCGAGCGGGGGTGCTCACGAAGTGACCTTCCCCAATCGTACCCAAGTTCCCGAGCCGCGGCAACTTTGGTGATGACGGACAAGTGGCCTTAGGCAAACGAGTCAGGGTTTTCTAAATTTGTCAAAAATAAAATATTTAGGTGGCAACTCTGTATCTGGCAAAGCAGTCCATGTTTGGCACTTCTTTTCTAAAAATCTGTTTTCTCAAAACGATTTGTCGGATTTGGACTATTTGGTTCAGATTAAGAACCGTGACAAAAATCGAGTCCGAGCTGTAGCGAGGTCCCCCCGCGGGCCTTGTTACATAAAGTCTACTCTTCAAGGACTTGGATGGGGTAAAATCTGCCTTTACACTCCAGATTTAGGCTTGTATTAATCGGATCCATGACACTGGTCATTATTTTGAGCCTTACACAGCAGAAGGATTTAGGAGTGCAGGCTTCATCATCTAGAAGAACCAACTCTCCCCACAATCCTCCTATCTTTCGGAAGGTACCTGAGTTCCATAGATTAGGAGGTATCCCATAACAACTGATCCAAACATACCTCTCCTGATGAGGAAGCATACCTGGATTCCATTCAGTGACATACTAACTCCAGTCACGAAGCCAATCCTTGAATTGAGACTTACTCTAATCTGACTTAACTCTTAACAACCATTTTGATCCCTCTTCGCTAATTGTTTTTTTCTTTTTCATGCTAAAGGTATTGGGTAACAACCTACGAAGTCAACTTGAGCACAAACTATCTCATATTACAATTCATACAATCCCTACCTCAAAATAAAAATATACATAAAATATAAAAATAAAGATTGAATCAAAAACCAAAACAAATAAATGAAAAAAATTTAAAAGTTGAACGCTTAACTGCATATGCATTTATTCACAGCTCACAGATTAATTTTCTAGCAACTTTATACATTGTCATTACTGAAAATAATATAACACGATTCATAGTGAAGTGAGACGGAGTAATCATCAAGTTATACTAAGAGAAAGCCTAAGATAAAAGAAGATAACAGTTTTAATAAAAATCGCCTTTCATAGTTTTGTTCTCCAGAATCATTCCCAAGAAAGTATGGAGGTTTTTTCGACTGAATATATCATCCTTGCTATAGTGGATTTAAATCTATTATGTTCTCGTGTATGATTATATGTTCGATTCATTATATAAAAAAAATTAAATATAAATTTTAAATATTAAGTGCTATGAAATATTTAAAATGATAGGAAGAAGATGGTGATTTGTAAAGAAAAATAATGTAAACCTGCTGAGTATTACAGAGAGTTAACAATGAGATAATAATAGTGGAAAAAAATGGTAGTGAAAAATAATGGAAATGAAAAGAGATAATAATGATGAAAAACAGTGAAAACAAATGGTAAATAATAATGGAACTTGCTGAGTATTACAGAGAGTTAACAATGAGATAATAATGTGAAAAATAAAGGTAGAGAAAAAATAGTAGAAAGGGAATAGAGATAATTATGGTGAAAAATTAATAGTGAAAACACATGTAGATAATAATGGTGTTTTCACTTGAAAATAAATATCAAGCACTTTACAAGATAAAAAAATTCGGTTCAGTGTAGATAATAATAGTGAAGAATGACCTATAAAGTTTCAATTTTATCAAGGAATGAATATTTTAAAATGAAAGGGAGTATTTATATTGAATAATTCGAAATGAACATTTATATAAAATATTTTAGTTCAATTTTATTAACATATGTAAGGGAGTATTCAAATTTAAAATTATTTTATTAGCATAATTTAAGGGATCTTTCATAAATCTAATGGCATCTTTCATAAGAAATTTGGTGCTTATATTATATAATTCCATAAATCTATAAATTTGATGGCAACTTCCCTTACGAATTTGGTATGTTATTATTGTTATACTATGTATATAATTAGGAGTATTTAAACCAATTATAGAATGACATGTGTATTATAGAAATTTAAAAATTCATAAAAATGAGAAAAAAATTAGATGGCACTTCAAACCTCCAATAGAGTGGAACATTTTTGCTTATATTATATAACTAGTAGTTAATTCGTGTGATGTACAGGCTAAATATATTTGTTTTGAAGTAATTTTTTTTATTTATAAAATTTAGTTAAATTATTTATATTTTGAATATATAAAATATTTAAAATAATCGTTAAATTGGAGAAAAAAGAAGCAATAATTTAAAATTTAAATAATGATTCTATTTATTTATTTTAATAATTTTAGTTGTATCATTCCATAAAAGCATTACTTAAATCAACGCATATACTAATTTAAATAAATTATTCATGTGTATTTTAATAATATTAGCTCTATCATGTTATAAAAATGTAACTTACAAAAATATATATAATAAATTTCATAAAAATATATATTTTTAATATTTAATTTTTTTTAAAAAGTGAAAAAAGTATAATAAAATTATGAGGCATTTACATACAAGTCCCATTTTGTGAACTTATAATCCATTAAGTCCTAGATAAAATTATTTGCTCCTTCAAGTCCTATTAATTTTTAATAGACCAATTTATCCTTCCAAGACATCCTCCATCACTGCCAAACAATTGTTGTCTTCATTCTCTCTCTCTCAAAACTCCATAGCAGAGAAAGTTCTCAATCACCATGTCTTCTCAGGGTTCCGGGCACAATCATCCATCTCATAGACAAAGAATAGAGTGTCGAGCTCGCTTGTGTCGAGCTCACAATCGTTCGTCTCTTACAAGGTGGAAACGTCGTCGCCGTTCTCGCTCCCATCGACGATGAAATTCAATGGCTATCAACAAAAGACGAAACTGCTGTGAAGCTCGAAGAGTCGCACTATTTCTTCACTCTTCGTGTTCCATTGTCGTCTCTCATCGTCTCCATCATTGCCTCTCACCATTGTGATCCAGTCATGCTTATCTCAAACTAGATCTAGAACTAGATTAGGAGATTTCCAGATCTGGAAAGTGTAGAAGGAGGAGGAGAAGGTAAATGTAAGAGAGAAAGAGAGAGAGAGAGAGAGAGAGAGAGAGAGAGAGAGAGAGAGAGAGAGTAGACTGATAATATTCTCAATTTTAATCATGAAAAAAATTGAGAAATTTCTCAAAACTGATAATATTCTCAGTTAATACTAGACAAAAATTTGAGAAATTTCTTAGTTTTGATAATTATAAACTGAAATCATTCTCTGTTTTGAAATTGAAAACATTCTTAGTTTATAACATTCTCAATTTTAATCATGAAAAAAATTGAGAAATTTCTCAAAATTGATAATATTCTTAGTTCATACTAGAAAAAAAAATTGAGAAATTTCTTAGTTTTGATAATTATATACTGAAATTATTATTTGTTTTGAAATTGAGAACATTCTCAATTTTGGTGTAAATATTTGACACCACTCTCTCTCTCTCTCTCTCTCCTCTCTTCGTTCTTCTTCCTCTTCTTCTCATCACATAGCTCCAAAACAATGCATTTCATTCCCAGAACCATTTCTAACTCCTAATACTCCGAAACCTTTTTTTTTTTTTTTTTTTGCTTTTCAATCTTTGTGTTTTTTTTTTTTTTTTTGGATCGAAGATTCGAAGAATTTTGGCAAAGGAGATCTGAAGAAGATCGGTATTGATAATTTATTTATTTTTTATTTTTATTTTTATTTTTATTTTTTTGCTTTGAAATTTTAGAGGTTTGTTTTGGGAATTTGATGATGCGCCAAATTAGAATACATTGGCATCTATGAAGACTATATGAGTGGTTGAAGTTGAGACGAATCAGCTTCTTCGGTGGCTTCCCAAGCTTTGTTTCAGATGGAATGGCAAATCTTGTTAATTATGGCAATCCCGAGCGTGACATCGATCAGGTCTCTCTCTCTCTATATATATATATATATATTTTCAAGAATTCAAAACAATGTGTTGTTGATGTAATGACCCAGTTTAACGACAATGCTATTATATATACACTTGTTTGGGTTAAAGGTCAAAACGTCTTTTTACTTGTAAATGAAACTTATTGGTTTGAAAACTTTTTGACAAGACCTAAACTACTACCAAATATGTAGATTGGACTTTTAGGTAATTAATCCTAAAATTAATTAGTAAAATATTTTTAGTATATATAATTCTATTAAGTTTTTGTTAGGTTTTTATTCTTGGCAACCCCGTTTGACAAAACTCTTTTAAGTTGTATTTGTTTTCGCACTTTTTATTTCAGTGAGGTTATGAGTTTTTAGATGCGAATCTAACCCGAATTGTGCCTTGCTGAGAAGTTTTGTGATGTTAATTCTTTCAAAATTGCCACTTCGCTGATTATGACGGGGATCGAGCTGCTCGGTCAGCTCGCGGGGGTCTAGGGGGCAGCGTCCCTTGGTGGGTCTGGGGCAGCACCACGGCGGGGTCGAGGGGCAGCGCCCCTAAAGCAAAATGCAAAAATGCATTCAAAGTTGCCTGTCTGCTCAAGCGAACATTCCTCCGCGCGAGCGAAGAATGCTGGGTTTCAAAAGTTTGTTCGCATGCAAAAATACTAGATGTTGTTTTTTCTCGCTCGAGTAGAACTTTCCGCACTCGAGCGTAGATCCGCTCGAGCGGCCAATTTGACACTCGAGCAGAGATCGCGGGACAATTTTCTATAAATACGTGTTTCAATCCAAATCTAGGATGACTTCTCCAGATCTTCTTCTTGGGTTCTAGGATTTATATTTGGAGATATTTTGCTAGTTTTCTTTGATGTTTTGATTGAGTATTCAACTCATGGTTTAAACAGTATACATCAAAGGATTATTTGTTTATTTTACACAAAAGAGAGAGTTGTTCTCTGGTGGATTCTGTAGAATTCGAGCCTGAAGCTTTGGTCGATTCTGGAGTGGCTCATCGTCAAGATAATTCCGAGGTGAAGAAGGGGTTGGAAGAGACACATAGGGGTTGGTTTAATTCGGGCGTGGATTCGCTAGGTAATTGAGAGTATACTTGTGTAATTCCTTTATATCTTCTTAGTGGATTGTTTTGTGGCTGTTGTCCGTGGTTTTTTTTTTTAATCATAATTAGAGGTGCTCCAATTGTGGTGTTTCCACGTTAAAATCGTTGTGCCGATTTGTCTTGACTATTTGACTGGGATTGTTATATACTACTTAAAATTGATACCTAATCACAAATCAACATTTAGGGGATTTCTAGATTTTTCAATTGGTGTCAGAGCAGGTCATTCTATTTTTTTTTAAAAAAAATCTTTTAGAACAAGATCTTGTTTGATTTGTGATAATGGATTCAATTCGTGAGGGAAATTCTATGGTTCGACCACTCCTACTTGACGAATCCAATTATTCGTTTTGGAAAGCTCGGATGAGATCGTTTTTAAAATCTATTGATAAAAAAGTTTGGCAATCTGCCATGTATGGGTGGACTGAACCAACAATTACCGTTGATGGAGTAACTTTCCCCAAACCAATTGATAAGTGGGACACAATTGATTACCAAAATGGTAGCTGGAATAGTAAAGCTATCAATGCTCTTTTTTGCACTGTTACACCTGAAGAGTTTAGTCGTATCTGTAATTGTGAAGTCGCAAAAGAGGCTTGCGATATCTTACAAACTATTCATGAGGGCACTCCTTCTGTTAAACGCTCAAAACTTCAAAGGCTCACGTTTAGTTTCGAAAACCTTTCAATGAAAGATAGTGAGACTTTTGATGAATTTTATGCGAAGTTGAATGACATTGTAAATTCCAGCTTCAATTTAGGTGAAAAAATACCAGAATCCAAAGTTGTGGGAAAAATTTTGAGATCCTTACCCAATCGGTTCCAACCAAAAGTTACGGCTATTGAGGAGGCTCAAGATGTTGACAACCTCAAGCTGGATCACTTGGTTGGAAATCTCCAAACTTATGAGGCACATAGGAATTTCAAAAAGAAACAAAAAGATGCTATTGCTTTTAGTAGTGCTCATAAAGTTGGAGAGGATTCTGATGAGGATTGTGAGATAGATTCCAAGATTACAGCTGCTTTTGTTAAACAATTTAAAAAATCTTTTTTGAAAAAGAATCCTAATCTTTTGGAATCTACTCATACTCATAAATCTAAAGGCAAAGATAAACTCAAAATTAATTCTATAGCCAAGAAGGATAAAGGAAAGATACAAGGGAACTCTGAAAAAGTCCCATGTATGAATGCCAAGGATTTGGCCACTTTGCTTCAGAATGCCCCGCTCGTTTGAAGAAGAAGAAAGCCCTCGCTATCACTTGGGATGGTGAATCAGAATCTGATGAAGATGAAAGTGACAACGAAGATCAAGGCGAAAAGGGACATAAACAATTCCTTGCTTTCATGGCGGCTTTCGAATCTGAAGGAGGAACAGAGTATCCGAAGAGGTCGGTTGAGAATGCCACTGATGATGAATCCTCGGAGAGTGATGATGAAGGGGTTGAGCAAGCTTATGAAAAGTTATATAAGGAGTCTCTTAACTTATCCAAATTGAATGACAAACTCACAACGAAACTTAATGCATGTGAAAGTGAGAATGTCAAACTTAAGGAGGAGATTTCTGAGGCTAGGACTGATGCCATCAAGATAGCTAATGATTAACAAGCTCTTTGTGCAAAACTCTTAACTTGTGAGGCAGAGAGGAATGAGCTACAGCAAATCTATGCAATGTACGAAGAAAAAATTGAATCTCTCGAGATATCTCAAGTTGTCTTGGAAGAACTAATGATCAAGAAAGAGAAAGAACTCAAGTGTGCTATGGCTACCATTGGTCTTTGGAACAAAGGATCAAAGACTTTGGAGCATATCATTGGTTCTCAACAAATGTTTCGTGACAAGAGTGGCATTGGCTTTGGTGATAACAAAGAGCAAAAACAAAGTGCATCTACATCTCATGATACAAGAACTCAAGGAAAAGGAGAACAAAAAATTCAACATGAGGATGGACTTCTCAAACTTCCTAAAGTTGGTAAGGTAAAAAAAAAGAAGGTACACCCTGTTTTTATCTGTCATCATTGTGGTATGCATGGTCATATTCGCCCTTATTGTTATAAGTTGCATGGGAGAGTGTATTTGCCTAGACTTAAAAATAGAAAGTTGGAAACTAAGTCGAGACGGGTTCCCATTGCAGGGAAAAGGAACCACAACGCCAAGACACCACCCAAAAACCACAATTCTTACAACTTTGTTCATACTAAAGCGGTTTGGGTGAGAAAACTTGACTTGTGCTATTTTGTTTATTCATTTTTAATTTTTGGATTTCTGTGTGTTTTTTTTTTTCTCTTTTTGAGTCATTTAATGTGTACATGTTTGTTTTCTGTCTTGCTTTATTGTTGAAAGAAAAAAAAAAAATCCCAAAAAGATTTTCTTAGTATGGTTTTGCAAGCTTGAAAATTTTGAGTGATCCTTGGTACATATTCGAATTGATGAGAATATCCATTGCATGTTAAGATGTGTGTACTTTCTGTGGTCATTACTCATTTTGGAGTGTGTTATTTGATTATTATGTCTCATTCTGTACACACTCTTGGATTAGCAAATTTTGAAGTCTTCTACCTTAGTGATTATTTTTTCTCTATGGACTTCTGTCATTGATCTTTTGCTTTTCTAGAGAAATTGACCGACACTAGCATATCTTGGGTGATGTTGAGTCTCTTAACCACCTTCCATCTTTTTGCATCTCCATGGCTTTCCCTTCTATTCTTTGTAGTCTAGCCATGAGGAAAAGGCTACATCAGAGTCACCAACCAGGCTATCCTTATTATATCCATGCTTCTCTAGTTTAGTTTCCATACTCTTGAGCGTGTCAGTCGCCAATGAGTGTGCGAAAGAAAAGAAAAAAAAATGTGCAAAATCTAGAGATTGTGCACTTTGTGTTTTCAAGTAATTGTGCTTCTTGGATAATCTTGTGTGTTTTAAGGTACAAATATGAAATTTCTAACTTGCTTCACCATATTATTTTTGTCGTTTTCTTCTTGTTCAGTGTTTTCAATGTTTGTGGTTGTTTTTCGTGAGGGGGAGTTTGGTTTATAATTCGAAGAGCTTGTTAACATGAACTCTTTGAATTGTTTTGGCAAGGGAGATTGGCCTTAGTTGTGTTGCATGTTGCTATGCACTGCTTCTTTCTTGTTCCATTTTTGCATACTATAGTTGTTTGAGCTTCATTTGTCAATTAGTGACAAAAAGGGGGAGAAAGTTGTTTTTCATGTGTCTTAGGATTTCATGTATTCTTGTCATGTGTCAAGTGCATATGTCTTAGTTTTCATCTATCCATCTATCCATGCTACATGTTCTTAAAATCTCCAAGTTACATCTATTCATGTTTTTGCATCTATTCATGTTTTCCATCTCATACTTCAAGATAATCTTGTCATATGTTTATTGCTTTTTCATATACTCTTGTGGGGCTAATAGTTGTTTTGGAGATTGTGGCACTAATAGTTGTTTTGCAGATCATGACCTTGAGAAAGAAGTTTGCTTTTGTTCATTGTAATGGGTTAGGGTGTTTAGGATTTTATTTGTTAGATATGTTTTGTCACGGCATTGCCAAAGGGGGAGATTGTTAGGTTTTTATTCTTGACAACCCCGTTTGACAAAACTCCTTTGAGCTGTATTTGCTTTCGCACTTTTTATTTTAGTGAGGCTATGAGTTTTTAGATGCGAATCCAACCCGAATTGTGCCTTGCTGAAAAGTTTTGTGATGTTAATTCTTTCAAGTTTGCCACTTCGCTGATTATGACGGGGATCGAGCAAAATGCAAAAATGTATTCAAAGTTGCCTGTCTGCTCGAGCGGACATTCCCCCGCTTGATCGGAGAATGCTGGGTTTCAGAAGTTTGTTTGCATGCAAAAATGCTGGATGTTGTTTTTTCGCGCTCGAGCGTAGGTCCGCTCAAGCGGCCAATCTGATGCTCGAGCGGAGATTGCGGGACAATTTTCTATAAATACGTGTTTCAGTCCAAATCTAGGATGACTTCTCCAGATCTTCTTCTTGGGTTTTAGGGTTTATATCTGGGGATATTTTGCTAGTTTTCTTTGATGTTTTGAGTATTCAACTCATGGTTTAAAGAGTATACATCAAAGGATTATTTGTTTGTTTTACATAAAAGAGAGAGTTGTACTTTGATGGATTCTGAAGAATTCGAGCCTGAAGCTTTGGTGGATTCTGGAGTGGCTCATCGTCAAGACAATTCTGAGGTGAAAAAGGGGTTGGAAGAGGCACATAGGGGTTGGTTCAATTCGGGCGCGGATTCCCTAGGTAATTGAGAGTATACCTGTGTAATTCCTTTATATCTTCTTAGTGGATTATTTTGTGGTTGTTACCCATGGTTTTTTTTTTATCACAATTGGAGGTGCTCCAATTGTGTGATTTTTCCACGTTAAAGTCGTTGTGTCGATTTGTCTTGATTGTTTGATTGGGATTGTTATATACTACTTAAAATTGATACCTAATCACAAATCAACATCTAGGGGATTTCCAGATTTTTCTGTTTTGTTTATAGATAATTATATTAAGTGGAAGTATTTTAAATATTAAATTTTAGAAAGAATTTTGGTAAAGGTATTGATCTGAAATTTTTATTAAAAAGCAAAAAAAGAAAAAGAAAAAGAAAAAAAAGAAGATGTGCTACATAGGAGAGAGAAAAATAATTTAAAGGTAAATAATATATATATTTTAAATTTTGATAACTTTAGTCCTATCATTTTATAAAAACCTTACTTAAATCAATACATATAATAATTTTAAATAAATTATTTGTGTATATTTTAATAATTTTAGCTCTATCATACTATAAAAATATAAATCAAATAAATATATATAATAATTTTAAATTATTTAAAATTATAACATATATAAACAAGAAATATTCATTTGATAATTTTAATCTTTCGTGTTACAAAAATGTAATTTAAATAAATATATAATAAATTTATATGATATTAAATTATAACTTGATATTAGAAATAATTGTTATAAAATTAAAAGTGATTATAATTATTTAATAAATTTAATATAATTAATATTATAAATAAGATAGACATAAAAATAAGAAATAATTTTAATATTTTATTTTAAAAAGTAAAAAAAAAAAGTATAATAAAATTAATTGGTAAAGTACTTTTAGTATGTATAATTCTATTAGGTTTTTTTTATGGATAATTTAGATTAAGTAGAAATTTTTTAAATATTAAATTTTAAAAAGAATTTTGGTAAAATGATATATTGATGTGGCATTTAGTAAAAAAGAAAAAGAAAAAAGAGAGAGATGTGTCACATAAGAATGAGAAAAATTGAGAGCAAACACTACTTTTAATAATATAAAACATTGTATACATAACATGGAAGATTATTATTTTTAGTATTTTCTTTGTCTCAATGTGAGGAATTTACTCAATTAAGGATATTCCTTCACCATTATTTTGCATTAAGGTTCTACTATAGGCGAACATTTAGAACAGAAAGTTAGTTATAAACTGATAATAGAGATGATAGTAAACCGGTAATGAACAATCATTTTTTTGCTACTACTACACATAAATCGTAATCTCTTCGTCGATTTATATAGCCATTGGTATTGTGTAGTTAATTCACCTATATTATACTGGCTTTGATTATAAAAAGATTTTTCTAAAAAGGTGGGCCAATATATATTAATTATTTGATGATTTTTCTACATTGTTTGGTACAATGTTTGTTGTTTGAATTTTTTTTTTTTTTTTTTGCCATTAAACAATCGGAATAATCAAATTTTACTTTCTTTTAATTTTTTTTTTCATGTTTTCATGTTTCAATGTGAATGTTAACATTGGTACGAATTTAGCTTTTTTAAGCCTAGTTGTCAGTTAATTGCAAATTGTAAACATTTATATTGTATTTTGATATGAACTTTTTTTTTTTTTTTTTAAAAAATTCGAAAATTAGTTGTATGTTTGTTGTTTTTGTTATCATGCTTGTTGGTTGAACAATTATTTTTATTACCATTGAACAATCGAAATAGTCAATTTTTACTTTTCCAATTTTGTTTTATATTTTCATGTTGCAATGAAAATGTTTATATTGGTACGAGTTTATTTTTTTTAAAGATTAATTGTACGTTAATTGTAAATTATGTACATTCACATTGTATTTTGGAATGAGTTTTGTTTTTTCGAAAGTTAGTTATATGTTTGCTATTTTTGTGACTATGAATGTTGGTTGAACAATCATTTTTGTTACCATTGAACAATCGAAATAATCAATTTTTACTTTTTTCAATTTTGTTTTATATTTTCACGTTGTAGTGTAAATGTTCACATTTGTATGCGTTTATTTTTTTAAGGCTAGTTGTATGTTAATTGTAAATTGTGAACATTCATAATTTATTTTGGTATGAATTTTATTTTTTCGAAAGTTAGTTATGAAGACAAACTCAGTTCAATTCTCATTAAAAGAATATCTAAGCTTCAACACTATTCTCTCTCTATAAAACCTCTCTCTCTCTCTCTAAAACCTCTCTTTCTCTCTCTCTCTCTCTCTCTCTAAAAACCTCCACCCCGGGCCTCACTTTTGGCTGGCCGACCGCCGCCTTTGGCTATGGCGGTCGGCTAGTCCAACTTCCTCTTCTATTTGCGTGTTTTTTTTTTTCCATATAATAACTTGATTCCCACAATGTTTTCCCACTTAGATGTGTTTCATTGCTGCTGGTCCAGCTCCCTTTGGAGTTGTTTGTCTTGTTTTCACCAGGAGGTGCTTGGTATAGGGGTCAGATTAGAGTAGATGGTGGTTGGTTTTGGACCGGAATGGAGGTTGTTCTAATTTGGTTAGGAGTTTTCATTCAGGCCCTCCTGTGCGAGTGGGAGTTTGAGGGATGAATGTTGGTTCGGATCTATAGAGATGCTTCAATCCAGATCTAAGATCTAAGAGTCCAGATCTAGATCCAAATTTTCGATCCAGATCTAAGATTCCATTCGAGCGCTCCTTTTCAAGTGGGTGTTTGAAGGGTGTACTTCATCCAGTTGTATTCAGTGGGTGTGTTCGGAGTTTGGTTCGGAACAGAGGTGTCCGACCATGGATCTGGAGTTGGCAGTGGGTGTGTTCGTGTTCGGCGTTGGGTATGTTCAACCATAGGAGTAGAGAAGTGGAGTTGGCAGTGGGTATTGGCGTGGAAGTGGGTCTCGGCGTTGGGTGTGTTCTGATGCATTGAGTGCTCGATAGGTGTTCAGATGGGTGGCGTGGTTGGTAGCAGCAGGTTGGCTAGCAGGGGAGCTGCCATGGGTGTGAGAAAGTAGAAGATATTGGGATTTGGATTTGCAGTGGGTTTTGGTTCTGCTCTGGGTATGGGTGGCTCGGCTGGCAGTGTGAGTTAAAAAAGGTTGCTAGCATGGAGTTAAAAGATGGTTTCATAGGTTAGGAGGTTGGTGTACCAGTGTAGAGACGAACCATTGTGGAGGATGATGATAGCGGTAGGAGCAAAGTGGTAGGTGAGTCCGCAAGGGGCAACAGCAAAGTGGTAGAAGGGGCTGATGAGGGTGAGTCAGTAGAGGTAGGGGCTGATGATGGTGAGTCAGCAGAGGTGTGGGCTTTGGGTGGCGTGCGTGGATCTTGGTTGTTCAGCAGTGTGGGAGTGCAGCAACTTTGGGTGTTGTTTTGTTTAGTTTGGCTGTTTTATTTAGTTTGGGTTCGGGTTGTGTGGGTTGATGTTGTGGGGAGTCTTGTACTTTGTTTTATAGTTAAGTTCTTCTTAACTTTTTTGTTTAAAAAAAAAAAAAAAAAAAAAAACTTCGTGAGGCCAAAGGATTAGTTGTATGGATGCGAATAGCAGTAGTAGGGGTATTCTGTACTTTCCGAATCTCTCTCGATACATGTCATCTGCCTGTACCTTTAATTTCATGCTGTTAATGAAATTTTTCTTTGCTGATAAAAAAAAAGGAATATCTAAGATACAGAGTATATTTATACAAGTGATATCTAACAAACTAACAGATCCCAACTACTTCTAACTAATACCATGAGTTACGGAATCAGTTGAAACTGTCAGTGAGCTTTGTAAATCTTGGGCTGAGGCTGATTATGATCTGTGAGTGATGTTGAAGCTGAATTGACATGAGCTGCAGCTGAGCTTGCATGAGCTGCAGCTGAGTTTGCACTAGAATGTTCTTCAGCTGTGATTGCATCTGATGCACTAGAATGTTCTGCAATCGTGATATCCTTAACAAGTTGTATGCTTGTTGTTTATTGTGAACATTCACATTGTACTTTGTTGTGTGTGTGTGTGTGTGTGTTTTTTTTTTTTTTTTTTTTTTTTTTTTTTTTTTTTTTTTTTTTTTAAAGTTAGTTGCATGTTTGTTGTTTACTGTGAATATTCACATTGTATTTTAATTTTCTTTCAGATTTTTAATTGTATTATTTTTAAAATTTTCACATTATAAAAAAGTTGAAAGTTCATAATTTGATATTTTCTCTGTAGAATGAGGGATAAATTTTCTCATTGGAATGAAGAAGAAATTTTTTCCTTAGAATGAAGGAGATATTTTCTCTATAGAATATTAGAGATATTTTCTTCCTAAAATGAGAAAAATATTTTTTTCGATGAAATGAGGATTATTGTTATCTTTTTAATGTGTATTAATTTCAAAATGAAAATATGTTCAAAAAAAGAAAATATAAGAATGATTTAGTCATATTACATTAAACAAGACCTAATGGACTACTAAAAAATAAGATGTGTTGAATGGAATAAAACACTTAAAAATAGGATTTATCAAAAAAATACCCCCAAAAAAGTGTAAATTATATTAAAAAGTATAAAAACGCTCTCAAATATGTAAAAATTATATTGAAATTATAATTTTTTTTTCTTTTTTTTTTTTGCAAATTACGACATTAGTAGTTATATTTTGATTATTGTGTTAGTTTGGTCATTATAATTTTAATTGACTCGATTTTAACCTTAGATTTATAATTCTGTCTCAAGTTGGTCCAAGTGATTATAACTCTTAACATTTTTTTATGAAAAATATGCATAAGGTTATGTGTTATATTTTTAAGGGCAAAATTATAATCAGTGTGTTTGGTTTGAGTTTTTTGGATTAAGTTTTTTGAAAACTGAGTTTTTTAATTTTCGTGTTTTTTTTGTTTTTAGTGAATATTTTTAAAATTTCAAACATTTTTTTTTATTTTTGTATATGCACCTTACTTAGACATATTTAAAAAGTAAAAAATTTGTAAAAAAAAAATTTAAAAAATTAATAAGTACATAAAAATACAAAAAATGTACTGAATTCTCGTATTTTTTTATATTTTTGGTATTTAGTGAATTTTTAAAAGGTTTTTTTCACAATTTTTTTTTGCTTTTTAGATATATTTATGTTAAGTATGCCTACAAAGGAAAAAAATTGCTTAAAATATTAAAAAAATTTAGTAAAATAAAAAAAATACGAAAAATAAGAAAGTAGAATTTTCTGAAAAATATTTTTGAAAAAATCTAACCAAACAAAGTGAATCTGACTAAACTCAATGAGTTAACCTCAATCAATTTAGTAATAATTTTTTGTAAAAAACACAAATAATATTATCAATTGGACTAAATTGACACAATATTTAAAATTGAAGGTTAAAATTGAGTTAATTGAGAATATAGAGACCAAAATAACACAATAATTAAAATATACGAACCACCACCATAATTTATTCTAAATTTTTTGACCTTTATAGTTCTTATTAACCACCCTAAAAGTTTGGTCAAAAAAAAAAAAAAAAAAAAAAAAAAAAAAAACAAAAACCACCCTAAAAGCTGTCATTAGAAGATCCTTATATAGACAACATTTTCCATCTTTTAAACCAATGCCATTAGAGCTCTGGGTTACCATTTTCCTAAAATGTATAACACTATCCACAATATATAAGTATATATACATTCACCATCTAAAATATATATATATATATATATTCGTATGATCCATGATCTGTATTGGATCAGATTCCAATGATTGTGCCACCTTTTCAATGGCCCCAAATAGTGGGATTGGGAAAAACCTGGATTGGATATATATCAGAATATGAGAATAACCATTCCAGCCAGTGTGAAAAGGTCTAATCCCACACTGTAATACACTTTTTATAGGGATGCTGTTGGCATCATCTCTAATAATCTCTAAAAGAACAAAATGCTTAAAGACATGCCCACTTGCTTGTGCAAAGCTAGATTTCCATTATTTTATGGTGCAAAGCAAGGTGGGGACAATTATTCCATCAACCTCAAAGTCACTTTGATCATCTAAACATATACATTATTATAAAGTTTTTTGATTATTGGGAAGCTACAACATGGTAAAGTTATTTCTAATTGGGAAGCTACAGCATGGGTCTTGTACGGGAAAGAAATACACCTTCTCGTATAATCCTGTTGACCAAGTCCTCGTTTCTCAATACGTCGTCGTTCCACCACCTGAAAACACAAACGTGAGCTGGCCGGCGGGGGTGTGCCGGAAACCTCTCCGATGCCTAAGTCAGTAAGCAAGACAAGAAGGCAAAAGCTCAATGTATTCAGGGAGCAAAATTGTATTACCTCTCCAAAGGTAGCATTGGTGAGCTTTATATAGATTTCACGTGGCACAATCCTGGTAGGACTCTTATTTCTCCATGCACAGAGTCCTTCCAGGATTACTCCTCCTTGTGTAGAGTCCTCCTAGGATTCATACTCTTCCTAGAAGATAATGCTTATCTTCAACACCCCCCTCACTGCATAAACCAAGTGAGATGGTTCTTCTCATGGCCGAACTACTTCTCAGGACCGAACTAACTATTACTTCGGCCCTTGTTTTACTCTCCCTTACCTCGGCTTTTGCACACTAAGACCGAGCTATCCATAAGGGAAGTAAAACCGAGCTACATGCAAACTATGGTTTACTTCGGTCTCTCACATGCTACGACCGAAGTAACCACTGTAGTCCGAAACATTTCAAGCTACTCCACTCAACCGGAGTAGAACCAAGTTCCCCGAAGACCGGACTATTCACCATGGCTGCGTGGCCGGTCTGCCTTCAAAGTTACTTCTCCAAACCGGAGTAACTTACATGGCCTTCTCTATGTGAGCCTTTTTATTCCGGTCATAAGGCCCAACACCTAGCTCGGCCCACTTGTATACAAATTCCCCTCTCAGGTCTTATCAACACAAAGGGATTAATTTTTAAGAATTCAAATTTTTGCTTAAAGTTAACATGATTTAGTTTGTAAGTTTATTAAATATCATACCAAATAGTGTTGCATTTTTTTTTTTTCCACCAAGATAAATGAAACAGTACAAAATAAGATATGATATGAAGCCAACTTTGTTTTTTACCTTGATTAACTTGATTCCTTTAATCCACAATCATTTTGTACGGCGCCCCCCCCCCCCCCCCCCCCCCCCCCCCCCCCCAAAAAAAAAAAAAAACAAAAGGAAAAAAAGAAAAGAAAAAGGGAAAATATTATATTTATAGAATCTTTATAAATAATTTTTTTTATTAGAACTATGTGAGGTGATAATTCTATAAGTAAACATCACTTTAATATACACTTTATTTTAAAATGATAAATAACTTTATTTTAAAATGATAAGTCTCAATACATTCATAACGAGAGTTTTTATTTGGGTCATGCTAGGTCTCATAAAAATTTTCATAAAAATCATCATGAAAACCATCTGCACCGTTAGATCAGGTATATGTCTCATGATTCAACAGTGCAGACGGTTTTCATGAAAATTCTTCAAGAAACCTAACATTTCTCTTTTTATTTACACACCACAAACTTTTTTATTCACACAACTTTTTTTTTTTTTATTGAATATCAATTAGCAAACACAAATTCATCGTCAAATATTTACTACCAAATGAAAATTCAATTCTTCAATAAGTGATAATTGAATTATTAATTTTTATTTGATAATTAATATCTAAATAAATAATAATAATTTGCCCTAATAAAATGGTGTCCAAATAGAAGCTCCAAACCACATCATACTCTATCTAAATTATATATATATATACATTTAATTGTATGTCATTACTCAACAAAAGAAAAGTGTCAACCTTTTTTTTTTTTTTTGGGCAACTCTTTTAAACTTTTAAATTGCATGACATAAGAAACGCGTCAATACCGACACATGAGGGATACCAAAACAAGCATACTACTTAATAATTGTCTCATATTCAAAACATGGGCAATTTGGTCATTTCACACATAAGGATACCAAAACCAACCTAATACATAATCATTTTTTTCAATATTCAAATCATGGGTATTATTGTCATCTTAGATTAGATTATTGCGATGGTTATGGTGCTAATCACATCACAATCACCTTCAATATTCTTATTACCCCAAAAAAGAAAAATATAATAATAATATTACATTGCTAAAACACTGAACAGTACAAGTGGGATCTTTCTCAACACCAATCTCTCTTGGAAAAAAAAAAAAAAAATACTCTCTCTCTCTCTCTCTGCATCCACATTACAAAAATTACAGCCTCCATTCATATTTTTTAACTAGAAGCACACTTCAATGAAGCTCAAAACCAATAAAAGTTCACTTCCGGCTACTGTGCCCATTTTCCGGCCACTTTCCGGCACCGAGATCCAACCAGAACTGTTCAGAGTCATCAACACAATATCGAAGCCATGACACAACTTTTACATAATTATGTTTTTTTCCTTTTCTTATCTCTATGCTTATATATACAAAAACAAAAACAAAACAAAACCCAAAAGAAAAAAGAAAAGAAAAAAAGAAAAGGAGAGTTTAATAAGAAACAAGAACCCTAATGGATTGAAAATGAATGATAAGAAGAATCAAAACATAACCGGCCATTAAACTTCGGTTGGAGTCTCCGATATGCTCTCTAAATGAGGCCTCCACACTCCGGCACGGCCTCGCCTCCGGTCCCTCTGCGTAGACAGCTTCTCCGATAGGATTTCGCTCAAATACCGATCAGAAATGAGAAGGTTCGTTGTCGCCGTCATAGAAATACTTGTATTCACATTGGTTTGTGCAGCTTCTCTCTTTTTCCTCCTTGTCGATGACCTCGACGATCGGGTTTTCTCCTGTGTCGTCGATGGCACCGGCATGAGGAAGTATATCTTCCCGCGCTGAAGCTCGGCGTCGGGGGGCACGATCACGATCCTCGGACAACAGCCACCGTCCGATGGCGATGAGGGCTTCTTCAAGACGTGCTTTGGATGAGCTTTCATGATCTCGGCAGCTCGGATTGTGCCGCTTATCTCTTCAACCCGGCCATTGGCGTGTACTATTCGAATTACGTCGAGTGCTCCGCATGGAAGAATGCAGGAGATGCAGCACCTTATGGTGTTCTTCATGCCTAATTCTCTCTCTTTCTCTCTCTCTAAAGTAGAGAGAAGAAGGAGAAGGAGATGAGGAGAGAAGTGAGTGGAGGAAAGAAAAAAAAATATAAGAAAGATAGAAGAGGGGGGAGAAGGTAAACAATTCTATTTTTGCCAATGAGAGAGAGGAGATGGGGAGAGGAAGGTATAAATCACATAGAGAAGTTTTTGTAACAAGTGAAATGATGTTTTTATTAGTAACTTTTGGCACTTCCTTTTTTATTTCGAAAATGATTTGTAAAAATATTTTTTGCACAAAAAAAAAATTCTTTCAAAATGATACGTTAATAGCAAGTTTGAAATAATAAGATATTTTTTTAATTTTTTAATTCAAAATAAATTAATACAAATTTAACATATCCTTCGGTATATTTTTGTATAATTTTTCAATTTGTATATTATTACACTTTATATATATATATATTTAGGTGTGGGGAATTTCTCATTTGCTTAGGATGAAATCTATGGCATGAATGATTGCACCTGCCTCTGTACTTCGCCTTTTGGATGCATCATTCAGGACCCCTTCCCATCTCCCCCACCATAGCCTTTCACTAAGTTCAATAATTTGAGTTGGGTATGAAAGGTTGGGGGGCCTCATGGGTGACACATGTTAGTTCATAATTGGGAGTGCCAAGTAGGCAAAAATGGGACCTATTTGTGTGACAAATGTTTGAATCGTAATTTGACACTTGTCACAGCTCTGTTGATTAGGCAATAGTTAGAGTAGGTAAGAAGGCTATTAGTGTAGGGCCCTTTGTTGAGAGAGACAGAGATAGAGATAGAAATAGAGATAGAGATAGAGATAGATGGAAATGGTGTTGTTTGGAGTGTATTGGGTGATGGGAGTTGGAATTGGGGGCATATAGAGAGAGATCTTCTTTTGAGAAGGGTGTGAATGATCTTTCAATATCCCCAAGCAAGATCATGTGGGTTGTGGTTTTTTCATTGGAAAGTGAAGTGTGATAGGACTTCTTTCACTTTATATCTCTAGTGGATTTAGGTTTGTGAAGTGCTTTGACTTAAGTGAAGTTGGTTGTCCTATTTACCAAGAGAAAATTATAACCCCATTGCCTTCTTTTGCACATGGATTCATCAATGAGAAAATTCGTCTCAACTATTTGAGGCTAATCTTTTGTTAATGTCATTTATTTTAGGTAGCTAGGTCAGCAATATGAATTAATGTCTTTACCATACCCAAATTTTTCAAAAAGCAAAGATCACACAACAAGGAAATTAGTTTCCTCTCAGCTATTCAAAGAATATACAATATGATTGATTTGATGCCTCATTCATTTTTATCCGGACCATTTGTTTAGTGGGTCACAAATAAATCAGCTAACATAAAGTTTGGTAGTTAAATTTAATATAATTGGTTTGAGTTGCTTGTTAATTTTGGCAATAATTGCTAAAATAAAAAAATAAAAATAAATAAAGACTATGGATTAAATCTATTTTGGAGTGACCCTAATCACATTAAATTTGAAAATCAACATCATTCCCCCCTTTTTTTTTTGAGAATTTTTTAAAATTATTTTTTCAGATTTTACAAACTTTGTTTTTCTAATTTTGGACATGTCCTATCCGATAAGTGACCCACCCATTAAATGATTCAGATGTAGATGTTAGTGGGCAACATGTGAAGTATGGAGAGGGGGGTCCATGTAGGGGAATGGTGTACCTATTTGAACCTTACCATAAAATCAAGGATTAAAACTAGTTGGAACATTGTTGTTTTTAAGTGCTCGAAGAAACAGAGAGAGTATGGTATGGAATGGAGATCGACTTTGGACCGTTTGATTGTTTTTCAATTATTGAACAATATAGGCTGAGAATGAGGTGGGTCTAATTCACTAGTGCACTTCTTAAAAATCCCAATGAAAGAAGTAACAAAAAGGGAAGTTACCTCTGACATCCTATGACCATATATCCACTGCAATCCTGGTTTTTTTCCTCATCTTTTATCAGAAGAATTCTCATTTTGTTTTTTTTTAGCAGCAAACAAACAGAGAAATTACATTAATAATGAGAAGATATAAACTAGCAAAAGGTACAATTGCATTTGCATCATTGTCAAACTAAATATTCCAACTATGTTGACACCTAAAATAAGATTAATCATGTGTATCTCCAAAGAGTGGTTATACTACTAATGCACTTTGATCTATCTTGTCCACTTCGATTTTAAGGTAACGGAAGGCTAAATAAGTGTTGGATTCAATGTTGGTGAATTAGTTCTTAGAAGTTCATGTTTAACTGAAAACGGTCTGACTGTGAAAACTTACAATAATGTCATAATTTGAAGGTTTTTTTTTAATAAATTTTATCATTTAGACGTTCAATTTTATGATTTTTTTGAAGGTTTTTTTCTTCTTTTTTTTGGCAATAACTTTATTCAAAAATTCAATTTGCAATAGCAATTTTTTTTATGTTCCTCAAATTTGGCATTCTCAGTATTATTTATTTATTATTATTATTTTTTTTGAGTTTTGGTTTGTTTCCTACTAGACTTATGTGAAAATAAATAAATAAATAAATAAATAAATAAAGACTTACGTGGTATAAAAATTGAATGTTAAATACTTTTAAACTAAAAAATTATTTCAAACAAATTTAATTGTTGAAATAAAATAAATTGTTTGATATATACAAAATTAAATTTGAAATTATTTATTTAGTATATATATTTTAAAATAATTACATATAGGTGGAAAATTTTATAATTTTTATTATTAATATTTATAAAATTTATCACTAATTTATAATTATTTTTTAAAATATCACTTATATGACATTTTTATATTTTTATATTGTAGTAGTGGAGGTGGCAGTTGTGGTGGCGACAATGGTGATGGTTAAGAAAGTGGTTGTGGCAATGGTGAAGGGATGGTGTAGTGAAGATAGAGGAGTGGTGGTGGTGTTGTGATGATGGTGGCGGTGATAGTGGCGGTGATAGTGGTATAGTAACGGTGTTGATTGTAGTGGTTGAATGATGATATGTAGCAATGGTGGTGGAGTGGAGGTGGAGAATTGTGATAGTGGTAGTGGTACTAGTAGCGGTGACTATGGTAGTTGTATGATAGTGATAGTATGTGACAATAAAAGTAATGGTTGTAGAGATGGTGGTACTGATGGTGTTAGTGGTAGTGGTAATATTCGTGATGGTGATGGTGATGGTGATGGTGATAGTGATAGTGGTAACAACAGCAATAATGGTAGGAAGAGGCAGTTGCAGTAGCAGTTAATGAGGTTATAACGATACACATCGATACATAGCATAAGTAGTTTTCAACTACTTAATTTGTTTTTAAATTTTTAGTCTATATTTTAAGAGCCATTTAAAATTTTAAGTGATACAAGTTATAGTTATCAAACAGACTTATTTAATTTTTCACTTAATAAATTAAGGTTTTTTTTTTTTTTTTTTTTCTTTTTTTTTTTTCCTTTTGGGGAAAAAAACATTGTCCCTCATGTGTGATTAATCTCGTCCAAAATCAGTTGGCTATGGGTGAAGGGTCTTAAGAATATATAGACAAAGCTTGCTTGACTTAGAAAGATTACATGTGACAAGTCTCTAACACTTTTTCCACATGCAACTTGATCGTGTATGAAGGTGGATAAAGAAATAAAGGAGACATGGAACAAAATCAGGGCGGAAACTTAGGCCTCGTTTGGGAATAGGCTATTTTAGTAATTTTTTGACTTTTTACGAAAAGATGTGCAGAAAAGTAGAGAGGTGATGTGACTAGTTTTAGTTGGCTTTTTGACTTTTTGGTTAAAATAGCCAGTCCCCAAACGAGGCTAGGTAGGGTTTGGTTATGTTTTAGGTCTTCTTTGACATGATCTAAAAAAGTTAAAAAGTCACTATCCTATTTAAGTTATATCATCTTATTTAAATTACATCACTTCTCTAACACATCACTTCAAACCCAACTCATACCCAATCCATATTTCATAAAAAGTCAAAAAGTGTACTTATTTAGATCATCTCAAATCACCACTTAAAATCATGATTGGAATTAAAAAAATTTAAAATTCATAACCAAACAAAGTTTTTAAAACTCAGTTTTACAATTCTTTTCAAAACTCATAATAAACTCTTTCAAAACTCTATTTAAAAAAAAAAATCATTTTTTATTTTGTTCATTAAAATTATATTTTGTTTTTATGAAAAAATATTTTTTTTTTCTTTTTGAAGAAAAATATTTTTTATTTTTCTATTTTTTTTAAGAAAATATTTTGTTATTTTTTAAGTATTGGATAAATAGTTTGTTATATTTTAGATATATATGGGCAATCCAAAAGTTTTTAAAATTTAAAAAAAATTAAAATATTTAAAATTAAAAAATTAAAATTTAAAAAAAATTAAAATATTTAAAATTAAAAAATTAAAATTTTTAAAATTTTAAAATATTTTTTAAAAATACAATGTACAAATATGGTAAATATAACATACATTAAAAAATATATATATATATATATATTTATAATAAAAAATATTTACCCTAAAAAAATAGAAATAAGAAATTTTTTAAATATTTTAAAAAAATAAACTCAAAACAATTTCAAAATACAATTAAATTTTTTTTTCAAAACTCATAACTATTTTCTCTGTTCTAAACTCATTTTAAGAACTTATCGTTCAAAACACAACTCAAAACTCAAATTATAATTCAAAGACTAAACCAGGGATCACCAAATACTCAATTTTGATACCAACTTAATGAAAATGTTGAGAATATAAACACGAATATAAATACACCTCTCTAACTGCTGGAGCTGGCATATGGAGAGGCAAATCACTTAAAACTTTTATACTCACTTAATGCAAGTGTTGAGGATATAAATGCTCCTCTCTAATAACTTAAGTTCATATATGGACAAATAAATAAATTGATAGAACAAGGTGCATGAATATAAACAAAACATAATGCGCAATATTTGAACCAATGATCTCTGGAAATTAGAGCTCATTAAGGACATGTTTGATTTGATAATACGTATGTTTACATTTACTAAAATTTTTAAAATTGTAAATAAAATTCGTTTGTTATCTACTTTTGTTTTTAAAATGTGTAAATAATTTATTAAATTAAATAAATACTTCTAACCACAAAAAAGAAAAAAAAATAGTTTCACTTGTTTTAAAAAAAAAATTCATTTCTTCTTTCTTCTCTCACCTCCTCCGACCACCCTTATTGATCATCACCAACCACCACATCCAACCGAGGTTATCGATGACTTTCACTGAAAACTACTTTCAGTCACTACCTCTTGTTAGAAACCATCTTCAATTGCCACCTTCGGTGACCAAACTAGCTATAGTCACCATCTCTGATTGTTAGTAACCAACTCTCGTGACTAACAATCAATCTCCCACCAATAACAACCACCTCTCCCTAGCAATAACTACCTTTTGCCAGAACCAAATTCGTTCATCAACTTTGGCAACTAACAACTGCTAAGCACCTTTTCCCATTATCTCTGACCAGCGACAATTAATTTCAACCACCCCTCTTGCTTCTTTTCAAAACAAGTTACTGAAAAAACATATATATTTTTTTTATTCTTAGCAAAACTAAATATAAACATAATTAACATTTAATGTTTTCTATAAACAAATAATAATAATAAATATTACCAAATGATAAGTAATTATCTAAAAAAAATTAATGTTATTAGATAGGGATACATATATTATTTACATATTCGAATTTATTTTCAGATACAACGTCTAGAAATTTTAGTTATTGGTGATTAATAATATTTTATAGAAAGAAAATGGAAAAATCGGCCAATAGTCTAGCACTGGACTGTTTTGCGATGGAGGTCCAAGTTTTGTTTTGAGAACTAGTTGTTATATTTAATTTTTTTATAAAAAGACGTGTACAAAAATATAAAAAATAATATATATATATATATATATATATTTTTGGACTATTTTAGTAGATTGTCAAAACAATCTTTATTGATTTTAGGATATACACATGTCAGTTTCTGGTCAGTTAGTCTAAACATTAGGTGGTAAGGATGATTGTTGACATATTTGTCATTTTATGTGTATTTTGGGTTTAGAAAAAAATTTAAATGCTATAATTTAAATACATAAATCCCTTTTCAATAAATTATATATTTTTTTAGTAATCTTTTCAAGTTTTTTAAAACAAGATTTATATTCAATATGAATTTTTGAAGAAAACGAATCAATAGATAGACTAATGCAAGCAACAGATAGATTTTTTTTGAAATTAATTTAAGCATGTCAATGCCAAGGAAACCCATTCTAAGGTAACTGTGTATTTGGTATAATGTAAACTATTTACCTCACTATATGGACCGAATGACATGATTTTTCAATTGTGTTTCATAATTTAAGCAAAACATATAAACTTAGAGTCAGCAAAAAGAAAAAAAAAAGCATGTGAAACCGATCCCCAAAAAATGCATGGCATTAAAAAAAAAAAAAATTTGTGGAAAACTGACTACGTAGTACAAAGTTAAGTATTGTCAAAGTTTTAGCACCATATATCAATATCCATTTTTTAAATTTATAAAATAGACAAATATATGTGTGTGTCCTATTTGCTTAATTTTAAAAAATTTTAAAGCTGCACAGATAGTGTACAAATAGGACATATAATGCACAAATAACACATGTAATGCGCAGATAAACAACATATAATGAACATATAGACAACAAATAATGCAAAACCCGCATAGATAATGAACAAATAGGCAACAAATAATGCACAAATAGGTAACAAATAACAAATATACCTATCTATGCCCTTTTTTTAATTTAAAATAATTTAAATGTGCATGGATAGACCTACATATCTGTTTAAGTTTCCATTGGAGAGTCGTCGAAAAGTCAGTAACATCGAAAAATGTGCCATAAAAAGTTGCTAATGTCAGAGGCTAGTTGTGATGATCTGGATATGCATCTAAATAAATAGTCATCTAATTGCATCGTTATGTGCTAATTGAGTATGTGTTTGATGAGAACTTGCATGTATATGAGAACGATTTGAAATTATATCTGTTGCTTTTAGAGAAACCTGTTGAAATTCCAACTTGAAACTGATCCTGAAGGCCGTAGAGGTACCAGAAACCAAAACTAATTAAATATTTATGATCAACATGATTTTTAGAGCCTACTAGGAAGTTTTGTAAAACTATGATTCAGAATGAATTAAATAGATTTAATTTAATTGAAGCATTAGATATATATATATATATATAGATGAGCCTTAGACTCAACAAAAAAAAAAAAAAAAAAAACTAGAGAGAAAGAGAGAGAGAGAGAGAGAGAGAGAGAGAGAACAAGAGAGTTCTACAGATTTAGAAGGAAACAAGAGGAAGAAGAAGAAGAACGAAGGGGGAAATCAAACAATCTTCAAAGATCAACACTCAAATGTAGGAATTTCCTTTTAATTTCTTGACATGGAGCTAAAACACACATGAACTCATGGTTAATTGGGGGAGTTGTTGGTGTTAGTTTGAAATATCAACATCTGTAGCATATTTTTGATGGAATTCTTGTTTATACATATGATCTATTGCATGTATATATGATCTATTGTATGATTGTTAAGGAACGAGGGGGAAACTCTATGGATTTTCAAGATTTGGAACTCAACATTTACATGTGTTATGCGGATAAAAAATAAATAAATAAAAAAACATTTACATGTGTTATAATTTTACCCTTTTAATCTTTATTTGAAACCTTGGTTTTGATGTGAAGCTATGGTTTGAGTTTGAAGTCAAACATGGTTAATTCAACATGTTTTCATGAATTGCATAAAATTGGAGTTGGAATTGGAGAAGAATGAGTTTCATGTTTCAGCTACATTTTTGGACTGATTTTGGCCAAGACCACACGTGCGGCTAGACCTCCTTTGTTCCAAGTTGTGTTATGCAATAATTGCATGTGCGGTGAAGCTTCTGCACGTGTGGCCAGTGATCCTGCAAGTGCGATTTTTAGAGCAGATTTTCAATTTTGTTTTCTCTTCATTTTTCTGAGGTTTGAGCCTCCATTTTCATGGTTTCTAAGTGTATTTTGAAGTCATGTGCATATCAGGAATACGAAAGAAATTAAAGAACGAATAGAAACAATCGAATGAACGAGTAATGAATTGAATATGTGTTGAATTGTTGTGCTATGAATGTTTGTGTTTGTAGGTCAAGACTCAAGGACCAAGCAACCGATTCTAGAAGCCCACTGTAAGTAATATTACTGTAAAGATATGTTTATACAAAATATATTTGAAATACTATGTGATAAGTTATGTTTTTTTTTTTCTGAAATGGTATTTGTGAATGTGAACGAATATCTGGTTATAAATCTACTATTGCATCCATAGAATGGTTCCAAGTCATGGGGGACAACATGTTAATGTGGGTCCATGACAAATAAGTGATTCCGAGATCTTATTAACCACGTGATAACGTGGTGATGTGCTTAATTGGTATTCGGAGCCAATTACTCTAGTTGGAAGACGATACGTTCTATTTTATTGGATGTACTACTATTATGTTCTGATATGAGAATGATTCTGATATAACTTGTGTTATGTTTAATAAATGTATGGAATTCGTTCACTTACATCTTTATTTTAATGTTATTCACTGGGTTATAACTCACTGTTTGTATATATATATATGTATGTATGTATAGGTGAGTGTCTTGGAGATCAAGCCTAGAAGGGTTCCTTTAACTGAGCCACCCATTAAAGCCTTACTAAGTTTTTGGTGCCTCTATGTTGGGTCTAGGTCGAGAAGTTCGTTGTACAGTTTGTGATCATATTGTTGGGCTTTTGTTATATGTATAGATGCACATGAATGACGTTTTTGTATATGATATTATGTATGTATTGTTCTTTGGGTAAATTAACGTTTATATACATTTGAATTTGTGTATATAGATACATAGTTCAATGAACTATTTGTTGTCTTTATATTATGACTTTCCCCTAGTCTCAATTATTTTGGTTTGTATAGGAAGGCCTTTGGTAATCTTGGATTACTGGTCGGTTACGACGCCAAACTTATAGGGGCAGGTTTAGGTCGTGACAGAATGGTATTAGAGCACGAGTTAATTTACCCACACACGTGCCCAAATGAACTATAGGACGTCTAGAAAAGAGTTAGGAACATTTACATTGTGTTACAAGTGTGTAAGTGAAGATGTAAATCCATGAACTCTATGTGAACATGAGAATAAAAGTTATATGCTTAGGTGTGCTTCTCTTATTGCATATGAAGTACATGAAATGTGGGATGAGTATGAACAAGAAGTTGTGTGAATCAATATGTAATTTGATATGGAATAAGTGACTTATATGAATATGAAATTTCCTATGTTTATTATTTCCTATGCTTATATAGACCAATGGAGAATGCAAGAAATGTAGATGGGTCAGAATCCTTTAATGCTAGAATAGATCGGTTAAAAAGAATGGTAGAGGTTTTAACTGAACTGGTGAGGCAACAACAACAGAAACAACAATTTCTGCCGTTGTCACGACCCAAACCCACCCCTACAGGTTTAGCGTCGCAACCGGCCAGTAATCCTCGGATTACCAAAGGCCTCTGAACAGATTATCTCGTAATAAGGGGCTGCAAAAACAAATATAGAAACAAACATAGTCCATAGAGCTATGCAGACATACATGGGATAGATAATTTAAAACCTTGTATATATATAGACATATATGATGTCATATACATCCATCTAACCTTGTCATTATACACAAATTAGAACAAAAGAATGAGTCACAAAACAACAAAAGTCTTAAGCTATGTCTTGGTTTACAAAACTTGACCATTGAACTCTTTCTGGAACCTCCTCGGGGAGGCACAATGGTTGGTCGACAAAACAGAGACTCTAGGTCATCAACTCTAAACCTGGTCACATGCTTGGTCACCTACATACATAAATAATAGAGTAAGCTGGAGCTTAGTGAATAATAACAGAGTAAAGACTTTAATGAATGATGTCCAGTTTCATATCATATCCATCAGAGATAAGCATGGTCGTATTAAAAATAGAGTCATGTTCATATTCGTATTCAAATCATGTGTGGTACATCCATTAGCATTAACATATCACTTTGGTCAAGTCTAGCAAGTTCCGTAATGGAACCTCTGGTACTGGGTAACATATCTCATACATGGGCCATGGTATTGTTTTTCGCGGGGTGAGGGCCTGAGCCACGGTATTCTATTTCCCGGACGAGGGCCTCATGACCATAAGGCACAATATTATGTCCCTTGGGCGAGGGCCTCTACCAAGGATACCACAAATACATTTCAAAGTTATGGATCATCATTCATGGAATCACAAAATAGCCTTTTGTAGCATTCAGAAACAGTTTATATCATAGCATAAAGTTCAGAAAGTACTTCATATCAAACATAGCTTTACTAAGTTATTAATCACTGATAGTTACACAAATAGCTTGATACTAACTAGCGGATCAACAACTCATAGCACGTGACCTACACAAACATAACTGAAACACACGCTCGGGTTGTACATAGCTGATTTCATGTCGTTCTTCGTGTGTTTTTAAGTCTTATCCTTATTATTGTGTCTTAATCTTGGTCTAGGAATGCCTAGGATGCAATGAGGATGCCAAAACGTGTTGTTCAACACTTAGTCAAATTTACTGAAAACAGGGTCCTCAATTGAGCTCAGCTTCCTTCACTTGAGCAGTGGTCCAAAAATATGAGTAGTCGCTCAAGCGTAACTTCCTTCACTCAAGCGGTCTATAAACTCTACAAAAGTACTAGTCGTGTGATTTTTTCGCTTGACGCACGCTTGACAGTCACTTGAGTGTAAGCCTGAGGCCTACGCTCGAGCGCAATTCTAGTTGCTCGAGCGGTTTGCAAAATGTGTAAACTTCTAGGAGCATGCATTTTACGCTCGAGCCAACTTTTAGTCGCTCGAGTGGCGGTGCAAAACACAAAGTGGTCACTCGAGCGCAGGATCTATCGCTCAAGCGGAGGAGTGGAATTCTGGGATTTCTATATTTGCTCCTAAGCTCAAAACTCCAATTTAAAGCTGCAAATCTTGATCTTTGGGGCCAAAAACTTAAGGAAACTTGAATAAACTTGGCAAACTTCATGAATTCAAAATTATTTTGCAAAATCAAGGTCCAAAAGCATGCCAATTGTGTGAAATCAAACTCAAAATTTGAAAGTATCACATATATGTAATGGATTGAGTTCAAAGCTTCCAAATCATAATCAAATAAGATCAATTGATGAAAAACATGGCAAACTCTCAAACCTAAGGTAGAATTGGCACATGCATGTGAGAATTATTTGAAATTCAAAGTCAAAAATGTGATTAAAGTGCATGCATGCATGAATGACTCAATTCTCTTCATTTCTAGCTTCATTCTTTCGTTACTTAACTTAATTCTCTAGAGTTCATGGCCTAAACATCATAATTGTACAATCTAAGGGTTGAATGCTTACCTAGGCTTTCCAAGGTGAGCGCTAGAGTGTTAATTCTTGAGTCTCTACAGTCCATATGCCTTTAATTCCTAGTAATTCCCTTAGCTTAAGCTTAACTCCTCTCCAAAATGACTCTAAGCTCACTCTTTTCACTCTTCCTCACGTTAGGAGCTCAAAGAGGATGAAATAAGAGTGTAAAGTATATCTTAGGGGTCTCACATGCCTAATATAGCCTCAACTAATAAAGCCTAATTAACTTAAGTTAAATGTAACAAATTGGGATCATTTTATTCTAATTAATTAGTTTCGAATCGAATTTCAATTCAACCTACCATAAATTCCCAAAAAGTCCAAATAACACATAAATCAAGTCAATTTCGTGATCGGATACTGATAAGGCCTTCAATTCATAGAACAAAGCAGAAATATAAACAGATATTCCTACAGTAGACAGATATAAACATGAATAATGCAACACACATGCAATTAATTCAAAATTTTATCTTAATTACTTATTAGACATCTTAATCATGGTTTAGCAGTTAATTATAGGCCAAGGTTGTTACAACTGCCTCTTCTGCCTCCTGTCCACATTGAACTGATCAATAATGAGGACATCATAGCTTTAATATAGAAGTTCAACAAAATAAAGCCACCAACCTTCTAGAGCGGCATTGAACCTTTGAAAGTCAAGGCGTGGGTATTGAAAATTGAGAAATTGTTTGAGGTTTTCTCATGCACTGGGGCACAAAAGGTTTTATTGGAAACCTTTACCTTATAAGAAGAAGTTAGACGATAGTGGATGCTTGTTCGAGATGGGAATAGAGACTTAACATAGGATCAATTTAAAGAAATTTTCTATGAAAAGTACTTCTTGCAATGCATTCAAGATAGAAAGGTATCCGAATTTGAACAACTAAAATAAGATGGCATGACTATGGCTGAGTATGAGGCAAAATTTATTGAATTAGCCTGATACGCACCCTATATGGTTGATACAAATTACAATAAGGCAATGAAATTTGAGGGCGGACTAAATGTTGATGTGCTTGACCGTGTAAATGTTTTAAAATTGCCAAAGTATGTGGATGTCCTTGATAGAGCCTTGATGTCTGAAGCCAATATTGCCGTGTTGAAAATGTCCAAGTCAACATCAACAACCGAACGAGAGAGTAAGAAACAGAAGAAATAGAAATTTGAAATGACAGGTGATTCAATGACTTTCGTGAGAGAAAAATCACATTCACGAACTTTTGACAATACAAGTTGGGAAAGTAATGGGAGCAAAGATATACCTACATATAGAGAGTGTGGGAAACAATATTGGGGCATTTGTTGCCGCCTATCTAGAGCCTACTTTAGATGTGGACAGAAGGGACACTTGGCTAAGTCTTGCCCACAAGCCCATCCGAGCAATAATAGGCCAAATGCTAGTATGACGGATTTCACTTTGGTGCCAAGAACAAAGGCAACCATTTCTCCCGAAAGAAGTAATGTTAGACAATGAGGGGTTTACACTCTAGTTGTAGAAAAGACTCAGAATACAGAGATACCTAACGTAGGTATGACCTTCATTATGTACAAAATGATTATGTGGCAAGTAACATGAGAATCGTATCCTCTTTGACTTGATATAATTGGTGAACATACAGATTGAACTCATTGACTCCTTCGAAATATGAACCTATGCCTTATGCTTGGCTTTCTATTGATATGTAGAATCTTATTAACATTGACGAGTTATGTTTGACTTGTTTCTTTTGACCATCAAATCTTTGAACGGCTATGAGTATGCAATGAAATAAGACAGGGTTGAATGATAGCTAATGAATGCTCTTGAGACTTATATGAATTTGTCATATTACCCATGCTATGGAATCTGTTGGGACTTGTGAATTTTGAGAATTTGATGGGTTGATCCTTTATACTGAATTTAGTTAGTGTAATATGAACTGCTATGCATAATAATTTGAACTATGCTGCAAATGAATAGACATAAGAGCATACTATGTTTGACTGTGATATGGGATATTGAGTACATTTTGAACCATGACTTTGGTTGGAATATTGTGATGGATTAATGACATTTATTCTAATTTTGTTCATGAAACCTTTGCTATGACAATTGCTACCAATTGCTTATACGGAATAACAACTTGAATGATTATTTGATTTTGAGTGATTCGATAGATGGATAGATTGATCAGAACTGCTTGGGATTACGAGTTAGACTAGGAACTTATTTGCTACAATCTTGAACCAGCTTTGTTGAGACCTACAAATTATGACATTGGTTCTCCAAGGCCAAGCGTGAATAGAGATTTCTTTGTTACATTATTGACTATCTTCTTGAAATTTTGGAATCTGGATGAAAAATTATGAGAAATGACTGCATTGTATGAGTGACTTATTCCTATGACAATCGGGAATTAAATGAATCTACATTGAAATGTGTCGCCTCATGGTATTAGAATTTCGAGAAGAATTGAGAAACGTTACTTAGTCACTTGCTGGGGTATTGTACTCATGGGTTTTGACTATGGTGGAATTGATCGACCTTCTGTATCACCGTATAAAAAGAAGAATTAGTGATGCAATGGAAAAATGAAACAATAAATGGGACCCGAATTCGATTTGAGATATAGTAAGACAAGTTTAGAGGACCAAACTTTCTAAGGTTGGGATAATGTGATGACCTAGATATGCATCTGAATAAATAGTCATCTAATTGCATCTTTATGTGCTAATTGAGTATGTGTTTGATGAGAACTTACATGTGTATGAGAGTGATTTGAAATTATATCTGTTGCTTGTAAAGAAACCTTTTGAAATTCCAACTTGAAACTGATCTTGAAAGCCGTAGAGGCACCAGAAACCAAAACTGATTAAATATTTATAATTAGCATGATTTTTAGAGCCTAGTATGAAGTTTTGTAAAAATCTGATTTAGAATGAATTAAATAGATTTAATTTAATTGAAGCCTCATATATATATATATATATATGAGCCTTAGACTCAACACACAAAAAAAGAGGGGGTAAATTACACTGACACCCCCTGAGATTTATATTTATTACAGTTCCTCCCCTCACATTTGGAAAATTACACTGACCTCCTTGTCAGTGTAATTATTTGACAGTGTTAACTTTTAAGTTAAAATGACATATTTACCTTTAACCTTTACATATACTTTTGAGGGTAAATCACATTGACACCCCCTGAGATTTCAATTTAATACAGATCCCCCTGACATTTAAAAATAATAATAATAATAATTTAATAAAAATAAATATGTTGAAATATATTTAATTTGTAAAAAAATATTTCTAACTACTCAAAAGATAAAAATTATATAAAAATTATAATTATTTTTTATTTCTTATTTCTTCACCAAATTAATTTTTAATTTTTTAAAAAAAATTCTAAAAATCAAACCATACATAGCCTAAGAATCTTTTGATAAGTCATTTCTTACGTTGGCTACTTATTTAATTATTTGTTAATTTTACGACATTTTTACCACCTGAGTCCTGTTTGGTAACTATTTAATTTTCAGTTTTCAATTTATATTTACAAAAATTTTAAAAACTATCATAAAAACTTGTTTAATAATTTTTTTGGTTTATAAATGCTTGTCTCAATTTGTAAATTTGAGAAAAAAAATGTAATTTTAAAAAATGAGTTTACATTGGTTTTTAAATAGAAATTTAAAATTTTGACTAACAAAATTTTTTTTCAATTAATTTTTTTTTCAAATATTTTTTTTTCAATGAATTTTTTTTTAACTAATACTAACTGAGGGGGCAATTGGTAATGCTACTTTAGACCTTGGGAAGGGGATTGTAATTTTTAAAATGTGAGGGGTGTCAATGTAAATTATCCAGCGAGGGCAAAATTGGTATTTAAACAAAATTAAATTGCTGGCATCGCAAAATCTGTTAGTTGACTTAATAGTCAACTAACTGAAGGAGCAATCTGTAATGAAATTTTAAACCTCAAGCAGTGGGATGTAATTCCCAAAAGGTGAGGGGTGGAACTATAATAAACATAAACCATAGAGGGTGTCAATGTAATTAAAAAAAATTAGAGAGAAAGAACAAGAGAGTTCTAGAGACTTAGAAGGAAATAAGAGGGAAAAGAAGAACAAATGAGGGAAATCAAACAATCTTCAAAGATCAACACTCAAAAGTAAGTACCACGACCCAAACTCGCCCGTATAGGTTTAGCGTTGTAATCGGCCAGTAAGCTTGGGATTACCAAAGACCTCTGAACAATTAACACATAATAAGGGGCTGCAAAAGCAAATATATAAAATATACATAATCCATAGAAGTGTGTAGACATACACGAGACAAAAATTTCAAAACTTTATATATATACACGTGATGTTATAATTAGAATAGTCATATGTCACAGTCATTACAGATATAGCGAAAAGAGGACTTAGCCCAATATATAACTACACAGAAAACTTTTTCATATTCCAAAAGAAAGCAAAGTCTTATACGTTCACAAAACATGACCACATGACATTCGAAACCTCCTCGGGAGGCACAACGACTGGCTGACAAAACCATAACTCCAGGTCATCAACTCTGAGCCTGGTCACGCGCCTAATCACCTATATACATAAATAATAAGGTGAGTGGAAGCCTAGTGAATAATAACAGAGTAAAGGGTTTTAATTGAATGATGTCCCTATAGACACCCCATTTTTGATCGTCCTTAAGACTTGGGCGCTACTGATGTTTCACTTGGTAATGAAAGTTGTGCAGTGCAAAGGTTTAATTTCTTCAGCGAGAGGAGAGTCAAATCCCAACCTCACACGTCTTTTTGGACTAAAACTATTTTGAATGGTTTTTAGACTTTAAAACCCTCTCTTTCAAAATATTTTTGAAAATAGGTTCCTACGATGTTCTGAAGCTCGCATTTTGTTAAATGTTACGCTTTTCGATAAACTGAGTAAGGACAGAGGGGAAATGAATGAAAGAGGTGAAATCTCTGAAAAATCTTTCAAAAAATCTTGTTTAGAGGTTTGGAGTTGAAGAAAATTGGAGGAGAGAGAAGAAACCAAGTTGGAGGAAAAGTTGAGCATGAACCGTTGAGAGAGAGTCGAGCGACCCTCGGTAAATTAGGCATATCCATTTGTACACTTGGGTTTCAGCTATGAGGCTACCATCATTGGAAATAAGACTTTCGGGGCTTCATTTTTCACTTAAGAATCTCCTAAAGCCGAGGTTAGATGAGGGAGATATGGCTAGTTGAAGTTGGGCATCAATCCGGTTAGACTGAAACTGAGCAATCTTCACTAAAAGAGGGATATCTCTTAACACACTTGGAATTTTTGTGTGAGGCTTCCACCATTGGAAAGAAGACTTCCGGGGCTTCAGTTTAGGCTCAAGAATGACCAGAAAAAGGAGTTTAGATGAAAGAGTCATGCTTGCTTCAAGTCGGGGACCAGGACTGATTTTTGCTGCTGGCCCCTATGGGAGTGTGCCGGCCACTTATGGAGCATGCCGGCCATATGCTGGCCAAAAATGATCCTAGCCAACCAGTTGACGTGGCTTGTTGGCCAGAAATTTCCAGAAAGCCCAGAATTTGAAGATATTTCTTCTCCAGCTGTTGCACACTGCTTCAGATATTTCCAAATCAAATATTTCGACCAAATGCTCCATTTTTGCTATATATTGAAGCTATATCTCCTATTTGAAGAGGTTGGCAATTTGGGAGCTCCTCACACTAAAATCCTCTCTCTCTAGAAGATTTGTGAACAAATTCTCCTCTCTTTCTAGAATTCTCTATCTCTCCTCTTGTTTTAGGGCTTGAAAGTGGGAATTCTTGGTGCATTTGCAAAGGGGCTCTTGATCAAACATTACCATCATTGAGCTGAGGTTCTTGGAGGTCATATTTGGGGATCAAAAGTTGGTTTTGGGCTCAAGAACTTGCTGTTATTGCTGTGCTTCAAGGGTGAGGCCTATATCCTCTTTAAAGCTTTATTTTAATTGCTTGTTTGGCCATCCTTGCATGCTCTTTTAGGCCTTACTCTCAACTACAAAAACCTTTGTTTTTAAGTGTTTGGGATGGTTGTTTGAGGCCTTGTTTGAGTTAGGGGTGGTCTCCCCCCCTGTGGCTTATTTTGCTTTGCTTTGTGCTCCATTTTAAAGCCTTTCAAACTATCTTGTTTTGGACTTTTAACTACTGAATTCCAAAGGAATTTCAGTGATGGAAAGGTGGTTTTGAGGTCCAAAATAGGTGGGGGTAGTCCCTCCTCCTCTTCTCTTGTTTGCATGTGTTGATGGCCTATCAAAGGAGCATGCTTTTCTACCCTTTTAAAGCTTGGTTTAAGCATGTTTTTGCCACTAATTTGCCATGATATAACTCTATTTTTGGCTAGTTTGGTTACCTCTTGCATGCTTCTTGCACTTGTAGTGCAATTTTGTTCACTAGCCTGGCATGTTTGGTGTTTTAGCCTATTGATCTAGCATGTGTACACTCTACTGCAGCATGTTTTTTAGCTATGTTTTAGCATGCTCTAGGTCTGATTTGAGTGGCCTTGATCATATATGCCTTGCCTTGCATGGTTGTAGTGTAAAGGGCCTTGAGTAGCCTTGAGTTTGAAAGCCTCTAGCATGCTCTAATCGAGTTGTTTGCATGCCTAGGCGGCATTTCTCACATGATTTCAGTGTATGTAGTGTAGTCATACTCTCACATATTTCACTCTTTCAATGCTTTTGGAGAGTTGTGCCTTATGCCTTGATCATGAGCTAATTTGTATGCATGCTTGTCTAAGCTTTTGGGCTACCATCTTAGCATGTTTTTAGTCTTATTTTGCCATGTTATAACTCTGATTTTGGTTGGTGAGGTCACCTCTTGCTTGGTTTTGGTACTTGTAGTGTAATACCACTCACTAGCCTAGCATACTTGGTGTTTTGGCCCATTGTTCTAGCTTGTTTTAGATCTATTTCAGCATGTTTTGGCCTTGATTTAGCATGCTTAAACTCTGTTCCAAGTGGTTTTGGTCGTGCATGTCATGTTTTGTATAGCTATAGTGCTAATGCCTTGCTAATCTTGTGTTTTGGAGACCCCGAGCATGCCTTATTTGTGATGCTTGTATGATATGGCATCATTTGGCATGGTATTTTAGAGCATATACTTCCATCACACACTCATATATTTCACTCTTTAAAGTTGTTTGAGAGTTGAGCCTCATGTCTCGTTTATGAGCCAATGCATGAACATCATTTTTTTGCTCTTCATGTTATCTTCTTGGTTCATTTTAGCCACTGTTTTGGCCTGTCATAGCTCTGTTTTGGGCTGGTTTGGTTGTTTGTGAATTGTATTGCATGCCTCTAGTGTTGTGTCCTTTGCTAGTCTCGATGTTCTTGGCTTTTAGTATGCATTGCATGAGTTGTTAGCATGTTTTAGAATCATTTGTCATCCCATTTTAATACTGAAATGTATAGCATTGTGTAGACGTCCCCGAACGCATCCCGGGGGAAGGGAGTGCGAGTCCCCCCCCCTCCCCCGCGTTCTGGTTCGATATTGGGTCACTACAGTTCGAAGGACTCAAATGTCACGGTTCTTAATCTTGAACCAAAGAGTCCAAATCCGGCAAATCGTTTTTGAAAACAGATTTTTTGAAAGAAGTGCCAAACATGGACTGCTTTGCCAGATACAGAGTCGCCACCTAAATATTTTATTTTTGGGAAATTTAGGAAATCCTGACTCGGTACTAAAGGCCATGTGTCCGTCATCACCAAAGTTGCCTTGGCTCGGGAACTTGGGTACGATTGGGGAAGGTCACTTCGTGAGCACCCCCGCTCGCCCGGTCAAAGACCGGCCTCTACTAACCATGATATCTGATTTTGAAAACATTGCGAGTTCTTATTCCGGTTATTAGCCTAGGTTACTACGTGATGCGCACAGCATACAAGTATAGACTGAATCGCCTGAATTGGAACAAAACATTTCATGTTTGTTTGTTTGAAAATGGTTTGATGGTGCTACCCGTAAGTAGGCTAAGACGTGGATTTGCCACCCTCGGGTGGGCTTAGAAAACATGATTTTGCCACTATCTAGTGGGCTTAAAACAAACATTTGATGAATTGTCCCAATCCAAATAACTCAACCTCCACCCACAGGCATTCAAGGCAGTTATATCACATAAGCACGTAGCCTCATGGTAAGCATGCTATTCATGGCAACACTCACACGCATGCAAGGATGCTAAAGCATAAAACTCACCGAGTACTCCAAGCCAAAACAGAAAACCGATTAGAAATCATGCATGATCCTAAATATACAGAATTGCCTAATGCAACACATGCAAAGATGCAAACTATAACAGGCTCGGCTATTCTAAACATGGCATATGGAATGCTACAACTAACACGTATTCAATTTGAGATTGAAATACAAATGCAGTTTGTATGATGCGCCGAGCCTGGTGCGTGCAAAACAGATGAATGATGCAAACATGCTGTCATACTGTATGCTAATTGAAACATGCCCTAATCTAACCATCATAAGCGGGTAAATAAAAGGGAAGAAAGAAATGGGGGTTGGAAGACATACATCACACTCACCCACACTTATTACAGTTATGCCCTCGCGCAGAGGGTCCGAAATAATAATACAGTCCGAAATAAAAGAATAATACAGTCCGAAATAAATACAAATTCCTAATTAATTTACAAATTAAAGAAGAAAGCTGTAAACTGGCGCGCAGGCCAGGAGGCTGCCTCGATTCTGATGAATGATGCATGTTGGCCTGTCTTGGCGCTGAAATCCACAACGATGCCCCGATTAGCCTCTGTTTGCACTTTTTCTTGAAATGCGTGCCAAGTCCCGAAAAATTACTGATTCTTCATTTTGCTGCAACAGAGAGCAGGAAAGGGGCATAGCAATGTATTTCACAAATATATGCATGCCTCGATCCTCGTGCCACCAATCACGCATCTCGATGCATGATGGCCGAGGAGCCGAATTGCACAACTCAATATAGGATGAATGCATATGAATGCTACAACAAAACCTAACTCCATCATGGGCAATCCGGAGTGTCAGTGACTTGGGAATTGAGACCCGTTCCGTCACTCGGAGGACGAAACGCGCCTCGATTCCCGTGCCCGGGCCAACTCCTATCCCGAACACGATGCAATATGCATGATATGCAACTAAAATACAATCCTAGCGTGCACAATGCTACGAAAATGAGATGCCTCGAAATGCGTGCACACGGGCACGCGAACCGAGGTGATGATACTAAAGCATGAAATAACATGAAATATGATATACGATGAGACTAAAGTGAGATGCCTCGAAATGCGTGCCCACGGGCACGCGAACCGAGGCTGTGACATATAGACATGAAATGGCACAAAGAATGCAAATTGGACTTACACTAACATGAGAGAGCCTCAGCCGCACTCACATAAGAGGCCGTCGGATAAAAATGAAGTGCCTCGAAATGCGTGCACACGGGCACGCAAACCGAGGCAGTGGCATACGCAATGCAAATGACATGGAAAATGCAAATTGGGCTTACACTAACATGAGAGGACCTCAGCCGCACTCACATAAGAGGCCGTCGGATAAAAATGAAGTGCCTCGAAATGCGTGCACACGGGCATGCAAACTGAGGCAATGGCATAAAAGTATGAAATGGCACTCCAAATACAGATTGGACTTATACTAATGTGAGAGAGCCTCAGCCACACTCATATAAGAAGCCGGGTGATGAAAATGAAGTGCCTCGAAATGCGTGCACACGGGCACGCAAACCGAGGCAATGGCATAAAAGTATGAAATGACATGCAAATGAGACGTGGCATATGGAATATGAAAAGTGCAAATTTCAGCAGCCAAAATGGTGCAAAAACAGCCCCCGAATTACAGCAAAATTACACCCGATGCCCGAAATGCTATGCTAAGTACCCGAAACGACTTGCAGCTATGCCAAACATGCACAATATGGACATGAAGTGTAAAGACAGATTCTAGGCAGCCCCTAAACTAGTATTTTTCCAGTACAAATAATGTCCAAACAACAATCACAAGTATGGAAAAAACAGCATGCAAAAATGGGGGAAAATAGGGGAACAATGAAACAAGTGATATGTACAATGCTCAAACTGAAAAATAAAGTTCTACAACATTAAAGAGGGACCAAAAATATGCACATTTACAGTAGATGAAATCCTCCAATTCAGTATGTAGATATGCTTAACATAGCATGCAAAATATGAGCCAAAAGGGAGCTATAACATGAGGTATCAAAAGGATGGACCAAACAACCTTGGACCCTTAACAAAACATGACAAGAAGGACAAAATAAGACTTTTTCCTAGCCTGATGAAGGCTCAGAACAGAAGCTAAACAAGCCCAACAAAGCATGCAAAAATGGACCAAAAGAGGGCTATAAAGAGAGGTCATGCATGGAAACACCAAACAAGGATGAGCCCTTCTACAATGTTGTAGAGGGGCTCAAAATAAGCTCAATCACAGTTTATGTCATGCTCCAAATCAGATCACTCAAGAGCTAAAAAAAGCATGCAAAAACAAGGATAAAACATGGATTCAAAGTAACTTGCATATGGAGCATGAAAACAGGGTTGAGCCCTTCTTCAATGTTGAAGAGGGGGTCAAAATAAGCACAATATCAGTTTGTGAGAGGCTCCAAATCAGATTACACATAGGCCAAATATTCAATGCAAAATAATAGCATATAAGAGGATATTGAAGGAAGTGTAAGATAGAGGGCTCAAACAGGGTTGAGCCCTTAAACAAATATCAAGAATAGCTCAAAAGAGGACCACTTTCAGTATTGGTCGGAGCTCAAAACAGTGAGCAAGTAGGGTTAAGAAAAGAGGCAAGAAAATGGTGCAAAAGAGAGGGATTGAGACTTACCCTTGAAGACCTTTCTTTCCTTGCTTCTTGGCTTGAATTTGCTGGTCCTTAGCCTCTGAAAAACCTTCCTTTGCTGCTAAAATGGAAGTAGTGATGGTGAGGCTTGGTGTTGATGAAGGAATGAGCTAGAGACTTGAAGGTTTTTGAGGTTTTTGGAGATGGAGATGGAATCAAATGGAGATGAAGTCTTGGGAAGAAATTTTCCAACCCTAACAAAGAAGAGGGTCAGCCCCTTAAATGGACCAAAATGGGGTGTAAAAGGGGAGGGAAATGCACCCAAGCTTTTCCTCCCAAAATATCCCTCGGAGGAAAAGATATTTTGGAGACACAGTTGCCCAGCTGTAAAGTGTTCAAAAGGAGGAAGCAGGCCGGCCATGCACTTTTCTTGAAGATGGCCGGCCGGCCACCCCACTGGTCGGCCAACCACTCCCCTTGGCCGGCCGGCCAGGGTCAAAAATGGCAAAGAACAATTACTGGCCGGCCACTAAATTTTGGTGTCCTCCCAGGTGTGTAGAACAAGACCCCATGGTTGGAATTTGGCAACTCTGAAACAGGAGACACAACATTCAACTAGAAAGAGAGGCTCAAAAATGAAAATCAGAAATACTGGCCGACCACCATTTTTTAGGGTCCTCCCATGTGCTCTCATCACAAATATGTAGTTTTGGTTGGAAGAAGATGGCCCTAGGGTGTTCAACATTAGCCCGGAAGTGAGAAAAACGGGCGCCGGAGGAGCATAACTGGTTATTTGAGATAATTGCTGGCCTCCCACCCTCCAGTGATCTTCCTGATGCTAAAACAGAGGTACCTGCCAAAATTGAACAAAAACTGATGCAAAATGAATGCTCGGGGCCCAAATCACGTAGTTTGGGGTCCCGAAAATAGGCTGTAAGCACCGAAAGTGGTGTTCGGTCACGAAGTGGGCAACTGAGGCCCCAGTGTCCCTCGAAAGGGAGTAAATGAGATGCATGCTAAAAACTAGAGAAATCGGAGATGGTTGGGCGGTTCCGAACCGAGGCACACGGCCTGACGGCTCCGAAAACCGGGAACCGAGCTCCGAAATGGGCAAAATGGCCTACGGGCACGAAATGTAGCCCACGGCCACTGAGAGATAGTGCACGGAACCTCTCCCTCCCTTTAGGAAAGAAAACAGAGAAAACCGAGTCTGGTTCGCAAACCGAGACAAGGCACAGAAGAGAGTTCGGGAGTCCGGAGGCAGGGCGCACGGCCGCGACTCTGAGACTTCTGAACGAGCACAGCATGCAACATCACCGAGCGCTCAATCGGTGACGTCTGAGTCTTAAGGTCGGTCAAAAATGGGGTGTCTACACATTGCATGCCATCTTTCATTTGTTGTATCACTTGGAAAGAGGTCTTAAGCCCTTTGTTGGTTTGAGCACGAAATTGAGGCATTCATGCCTAATGGTTTTAGCCTTCTCTCGAAGGTTTCTACTAACCAACGGCATGATGCTTCTTTCATGCTCAAGAAGCTTGTGGCTTGTTCTGTCTTTCCAATTAGAGGACTTCTCACTTTTAGACTTAACCAATTAAAGGACTTATTGGTAATCTAAAATGAGCAAACAAAATGAATCAAAGTAAAACATGCCAAGATAACATGTTTGAGTTGCATTACATGTGTTTGGATCGGACATTAATCCAAACACGAGAAACGAGGAGTGTTTTATACTTACAGTAATGAAACGTGTTGTATTTCTTGGTCGTTGTCACCCTTGATCGTGCATGATAGGGTGACGACACTTTGAGTCTTGTTTGTGCATTCAATGACATTGTGCAAGCTTGGCTCTTTGGCCATCATACATTAATTTGCGTGATCCGTGGCTTGGGAGCCTAGTACTATGCTCCTTTGAGCTTGGGAAATGATAAGGAGAGTAGTTGCACACACATTTCCTTACAAATGCATTGCTATGCTTTTGTTGATCTCTATTGCAGCTAAGTTGGAATTCTGGAAGGAAAAGTGGTCGGCCGGCCACTTGCATTAGCCTGCCAACCAGTTGAAGTGGCCGGCCGGCCACTTGCAGCAAAATTTTGCAAAATGCTCATGTTTTGAAGCAGATGCAACCTGAAAGTGTGTTCGATGCTCTGAGGTCACCGCAAGTGCAAACAGAGACAACTCATGGCAAAACAATGCATTTCCGGGCAAAGCAAACCAAGCATGCATGTCTCCCTCCCCTCGAGGCCATTTTACTGCTTTATTTAGCTAGTTGTAACAAGGCCGCGGGGGACCTCGCTATAGCTCGGACTCGATTTGTTGTCACGGTTCTTAATCTTGAACCAAAGAGTCCAAATCCGGCAAATCATTTTGAGAAAATAGATTTTTGAAAGAAGTGCTAAACATAGACTGCTTTGCCAGATACAGAGTCGCCACCTAAATATTTTATTTTTGGGAAATTTAGGAAATCCTGACTCGTTTGCCTAAGGCCACGTGTCCGTCATCATCAAAGTTGCCTCGGCTCGGGAACTTGGGTACGATTGGGGAAGGTCACTTCGTGAGCACCCTTGCTCGCCTGATCAAAGACTGGCCTCTACTAACCATGATATCTGATTTTGAAAACATTGTGTGTTCTTATTCCGGTTATTAGCCTAGGTTACTATGTGATGCGCACAGCATACAAGTATAGACCGAGTCGCCTGAATTGGAACAAAACATTTCATGTTTGTTTGTTTGAAAAATGGTTTGATGGTGCTACCCGCAGGTAGGCTTAAAATGCAGATTTTGCCACCCTCAGGTGGGCTTGGGAAACATGATTTTGCCACTATCTAGTGGGCTTAAAACACACAGTCAATGATTTGTTCCAATCCAACTAACCCAACCTTCACCCATAGGCATCCAAGCAGGTATATCACATAAGCACATAGCCTCATGGTAAACATGCTATTTATGGCAGTCACTCACACGCATGCAAGGATGCTAAAGCATAAAAACTTACCGAGTACTCCAAGCCAAAACAGAAGCTAATTAGAAATCCATGCATGATCCTAACTATACAGAAATGCCTAATGCAACACATGCAAAAATGCAACTATAGCAGGCTCGGCTACTCTAAACATGGCATATGAGATGCAACAGCTATTATGTATTCAATTTGGAATTAAAATACAAATACAGTTAGTATGATGCGCCGAGCCTGGTGCATGCAAAATAGATGAATGAATGCAAACATGCGATCATACTGTATGCTAATTGAATTATGCCCTAATCTAACTATCATAAGCGGATAAATAAAAGGAAAGAAAGACGTGGGGTTGGAAGACATATATCACACACACACACTTATTACAATTATGCCCTCGTACAGAGGGTCCGAATAAATAGTACAGTCCAAATAATATAGTCCAAATATGTACAAATCCCTAATTAATTTACAAATCAACTAAGAAAAATAATAAACTGGCATGCAAGCCAGGGACTGTCTTGACTCTGCTTCAGATGATGAATGATGCATGTCTGGGTTGACTTTGTGCGGAAATCCATGGCGATGCCCCAATTAGCCTCTGTTTGCAATTATTCTTGGAAAGCGTGCCAAGCCTTGGAAGACTGTTGATCCTTGATTTGCTGCAACAGAGAGCAGGAAAGGGGCATAGCAATGTCTTTTCATAAATGTATGCATGCCTCGATCCTCGTGCCACCAATCACGCATTTCGATGCATGATGGTCGAGGAATCGAGTTGCATTATTCAATATAGAATGAATGCACATGAAAACTCAACTAAAACCTAACTCCATCATGGATAATCCAGAGTGTCGGTGACCGGGGAATCGAGATACGTTCCGTCACTCAGAGTATGAAACGCACCTCGTTTCCCGTGCCTGGGCTAACTCCTATCCCAAACACAATGCAATATGCATGACATGCATGAAATGCAACTAAGATACAACCTAAAATGCACAATGCTATGAAATGGCATACACAATGCACTAACATACAGCTTAGCATACAGAATGCTATGGAATGAAACGGCATACACAATGCAATAATGGACCTACACCAACATGAGTGGACCTCAGCCACACTCACATAGGAGGCCATTAGATGAAAATGAGACAACTCGAAATGCGTGCACGCATGCACGCAAACCGAGAACCGACTCTAAGGCACCAAATGCCACTCTAACAAGACATGGCAAAACATGGAATATGGCATATTAGCATGCAAATTTCGGAGGCAATAAGTGATGCAAAATAGCCCCGAAAGATGGCAAAATGACACCCGATGCATGAAATGAATCCCGAAACACGAAATTAGGCATACGGAATGACCTATGACTATGCAATGCATGCATTGTTCGAACATGGAGTGTGAATACAGAATCAAGACAGCCCAAAAATAAGCATATTTACAGTTCTAAGCAAGGCCAAACAGCGAATGAAAATGGGGCAAAACTAGCATGCAAAAACAGCCCCGAAAGCAAGATAATGAAGCAAGTGACAGCTTCTGACCCTAAACAGAGAAGGGCCCTTCTATAATGTTGAAGAGAGGCCCAAAATATGATGTTTTACAGTTTACCACAAGCCACAAAAACAGACACAAGTATGGAAAAACCCTCATGCAAAAAGTGGGCCTAAAGGAGGTCAAAGAAGCAAGTGATGCATGCTGGCCCCAAACAGATGAAGGTCCTTAAACAAAGTTGAAGAGGGACCTAAAATATGACTTTTTACAGTTTATGATCAGAGCCAAAAAAATATACAAGTATGCTCAAAATACTATGCAAAATGAGGCCTAAAAGAGAGCTATAACACAAAGTATATAAAGGGTGCCTCAAACAGTAGAAGACCCTTAATAAAACATGAAGAGGAGGTCAAAATAGGACTCTTTTCAGTTTGGACCAGAGTCCAAAAACAGAATCACAAGGGGCTAACAAATCATGCAAAAATGGGGCCAAAAGTGGGATACAATGGCAAGTGACACATGGAGGCCCCAAACAGTGATGAGCCCTTCAACAATGTTGAAGAAGGGCTCAAAATAAGCAACTTTACAATTTACAACAGAGCTCAAAACAGTTTATACATAGGCCAAAAATACTACACAAGAAATAGGCATACAAAAGAGATAATTAAGTAAAAAAGAAAGCCTCAAACAGTGAGAGGCCCTTAATAAAACATAAAAAATAGCTCAAAAAAAGCCTATCTCCAGTTAGGGTCGGAGCCCAAATATGCAAGCATAAGGAGCTAAAATATAGACCAAGAAAAGAGCAAAAAGAGGGAAAATGAGACTCACCCTTGAAGACTAGTCTTTCATCAACTCTTGGTCCAAAATCTGAGCTTTCAACCTCTTCAAAAGAGTCCCAAAGTGCTGGAATGGAGGATGGAGGTCTTGTGCTATGAGTTGGTGTGTAAAAATGGTGTAAGAATCAAAGTGTTTTGATGGTTAGAATGTAGAGAGAGAGAGAGATTTAATGTGAGAGCTCCACAACAAGATTTTCTAACCCCTAAAACACAGCTGGGGGGTCTGTTATATAGACACAAGAGGGTGGAAAAGAGGGGGAAAAATGGGGGGGAAATGAAATTCAAATTTCCCCTCAAAATTGGCCTAAAAGGGAGATAAAGGGGCAAGTGATAGTAGGAGATCTCAAACCGAAGAGAGCCCTTCAACAAAGTTGAAGAGGGGCTCAAAAAAAGATACTTTTTAGTTTATGACAAGCCACGAAAATAAATAAAAATAGGCCTAAACTATCATGCAAGAAAAGGCCTAAAAGAGGGGTAAAGAAGCAAGTGGCAGTAGGAGATCTCAAAAAGCAAAAGGTCCTTAATCAAACATGAAACGGACCTCAAAATATGACTACTTCTAGTTTGGGTCGGAGCCCAACAATGCTTGAAAGCAAGGTTCGGGGGCCAAAACGCGCAGTCTGGGGCCCCGAAAACTGACTGTTAGGCACCGGAAGTGGTGTTCGACCACGAAGTCGGTCTTTCGGACCACAGTGTCCCTCGAAAGGGAGGAAATAAGGTATGTGCCAAAAACCGGAGCAAACAGAGGTGGTTAAGCGGTCCTGAACCGAGGCACACGGCCGTCGGCTCCGAAAAACCGAGAACCGGGCTCCAAACAGGGAAAATGGCCTACGACCACGAAACGTAGCCTACAGCCACTGAAAGATAGTCTACGAGACCTCTCCCTCCCTTTGGGAAGAGAAAACAGAGAAAACAGGACCTGATTCGCAAACTGAGGTAAAGTACAAAAGAGTCCAGAAGTCCGGAGGCAAGGCTCGCAGTCGGGACCCCGCAACCTCAGAACGAGCACAATATGCAATATCACCGAGCGCTCAATCGGTGATGTTTGTGTCTTAAGGTCGGTCAAAAATGGGGTGTCTACACTAGTTAATTTGCCGGTTTTGTAATTAATTAGTTAATGTGTTCAGCTAATTTGTTTCATCTTTGTAAAATTCTAATTAGCTTAGAATAGCTAGTTTTAATTCGGTTTGTAATTAATTAGGTAGAGTTAGTTAATTAGTTGGTTTTGTAATAAGTAGCTTAGCTTAGCTCTTATTCATTCGAACCCTCTATCGAGAGGGCAAATGTTGTAATAAGGGTGCGTGTGTGTGTGCATGTCTTCCAACCCTACGTTTTTCTCCCTTTTATTTATCTGCTTTCAGTGGTTAGATTAGGGCACGTTTTGATTAGCATACCTTATGCTTTGCATGTTTGCATCATTCATCTGTCTTGCATACACCGAGCTCGGCGCATCATACAAACTCCATTGTATTTCAATACTTATTTGAATACATATATCAAAGTGTTGCATTCATATGCCATTTTTGGTAACGGAGCCTATTTATTTGCATTTTGCATGTGTTGCATTAAGCATCTTAACATAGATAGGATCATGCATTGATTTCTAACTAATTTTCTATTTTGGCTCGAAGTACATTGTAAGTGTTTTCACTTTAGCATCCTTGCATGTGTGTAAGTGACTGCCATGATAGCATGCTTGCCATGAGGGTATTTGCTTAATTGATAAATTGCATGAATGCCTATGGATGAAGGCTTTATTGTTTGAATTGGAACAATTCATCAAATGTTAGTTTTAAGCCCATTTGAGGGTGGCAAATCATGTTGTTTCAAGCCCACTTGAGGGTGACAAATCCGCACTTTAGCCTACTTGAGGGTAGCAACTTCAAATCATTTTCGAAAAACAAGCATGAGATGTTTTGTTCCAAATCGAGTGATTTAGTCTATACTTGTATGCTGTGTGCATCACATAGTAAGTTCGCTAATAAACCAAAATAAGAACACGTGTTTTCAAAAACAACATATCATGCTTAGTAGAGGCCGATCCTTTGATTGGGCGAGCGGGGGTGCTCATTTCATGACCTTCCCCTCTCGTACCCAAGTTCCCGAGCCGAGGCAACCTTGGTGATGACGGACACGTGGCCTTTGGCATGAGTCAGGGTTTCCTAAATTTCCCAAAAACAAAATATTTAGGTAGCGACTCTGTAATCTGGCAAAGCAGTCTATGTTTGGCACTTCTTGATTAAAATCGATTTTCCAAAGCAATTTACCGAATTTGGACTCTTTGGTGATTTATCAGTCTTACATTGTACTTTGTGAGACTAGATACAGAACCGTGATAGGAGTCCAAATTGTAGTAGCATGAACCAAATCTGCACCCTCTCCGAAAGGAAGGCGCGCGGAGAGAGTTCGGGCGGTCTACAGTCCCATATCAGATTTGGAAATCAGACTTCATATCAGAAATAGACTCACATTCATATATAGAAATCAGAGTTTATATTTAATCATACATGATACATCCATTGGAGCTAACAGAATAGATACACAACAGATACAGAACAAATGGTGGTTATGTATAACTAGTTCCATAATGGAACCTTCGTATCCAGGTAACAGATAATAGATATGCTGAGCTTCATGATGGAGTCTCCGGTACGGGTAACAGATTGCAAACATATTAAGTTCCATGATGGAACGTTCGTTATCGGGTAACAGCTAACATATATTATATGATGTTAAGGATGCCACGAATACATGTCAGAAATTGAACAATAATTCATTATACAAAACATAACATTTCAGAAAAAACAAATCTTATTTCATTATATAGAAAATAACTAAAGTTAAACATAGCTTTACTAAGTTATCACTCACAGATAACTTCGAAAGAAAACAGACAAAGTAGACAAATAAGATAGCTTACGGCGCGTGACCTACACAACATAACAGATACACACATAGTGAAACACACACTCGGATAGCACTTAGCTTAGTTCTTTCTTAACTTGGTGTATTTTTAGTCCTTATCCTCATTATTATGTCTTAATTATGGCCTAGGAATGCCTATGATGCTATGAGGATACTAGAATGCACTTGAAAACACTTAGTCAGATTTGTTGAAAAAAGGGGCCTCGCTCGAGCGTAACTTCCTTCGCTCGAACGGGTGTCTAAAAATATGAGTGGTTGCTCGAGTGCAGATTCCTTTGCTCGAGCGGTCTGTAAACTCTGCAAAAGTACTGATTGCTTAATTTTTCCGCTTGACACACGCTCGACGGTCGCTCGAGCGCAAGACTAGGGTCTTCGCTTGAGTGCAGCTCTTGTTGCTCAAGTAGTTTGCAAAATGTATAAACTTCTGGGAGCATGCATTTTATGCTCGATCCAATTTTTGGTCGCTCGAGCGAGAGTGCCAAAGAAAGAGTGGTCCCTCGAGCGGAGAGCAGAATTCTAGAATTTCCAAATTGCACTCCCAAGTTCAAAACTCGAATTCAAAGCTTTAAAATACAACCTTTTGGGCCCCAAAACTTGAGAAAACAAGTCTAAACTTGTAAAACATTGAGAATTAAAGGTCATTTCATGAAATCAAGGCCCATAAGCATGTTAATTGTACAAACTCAAGCTTTGAAATGTGAAAACATAACATGAACATGACATGCATGAAATGATTTGAGTTCCAAGTATCCAAATCATGAGTAAATGAGATGTTTAGGTCAAAAACATGTCGAATTCCTTGAACAAAACCAAGATATGGACATGCATGTGGAAATTCTTGAGAATCAAGTTACAAATCTTAATGAAGTATGCATGCATGGTTGAATTCCTCCAATTTCTTCTTCCTTGGCTTAAATCATGTCTTTAATCTTATATTCTTTTGAATTCTTACATTAGGTGACTCAAATACAATATTAAAAGTTGGATTTCTTACCTAAACTCTCTAATTGGGCTATAACCAATTAGTTCTTTGAATCTCCAAGCCAACTCCTCTAAATCCTTCTAATTCTCCGTCTTCAGCTTGAATTTCTTTCTGTCAAGTTCTCCCTCTCTCTCTCTCACACACGTTTTTAATGGGGAAGATGATGAATATGTGTATATTTGAAAGGTTCTTGAGTCAACTTTAGCCTTATATAGGTTTAATTAGTATTTACTAATGAAGAGTGATCAACACTAATAAATCTAGCCTAGTTTACTCAATTTATTCTAATTATTTGGTTCCGAAATGAATTTCAATTAAACCTACCATCAAATTGTAAAAATTCCAAATAACACATAAATCAAGTCAGTTTTTTGATTGGACAACGATAAGACCTTCAATTCGCAGAACAGAATAGAAATACAGACAAATATTCCTATCATGAACAGATATAAACACAAAGAATGCAAACACATGTGCAATTGATTCAGAATTTCACCTTAATTACTTATTTGGCATTCTTAATCATGGATAAATTGTTAATCACAGGTTGGAGTTGTTACAGTAAGAATTTCCTTCTAATTTCTTGACATGGAGCTAAAACACACATGAACTCATGGTTAATTGGGGAGTTGTTGATGTTAGTTTGAAATATTAACACGTGTAGCATATTGTTTATGGAATTCTTGTTTATACATATGATTTATTGCATGATTTTTAAGAATGAGGGGGAAACTCTATGGACTTTCAAGATTTGAAACTCAACATTTACATGTGTTATAATTTTACCCTTTTGATCTTTATTTGAAACCTTGGTTTTGATGTGAAGCTATGGTTTGAGTTTGAAGTTAAACATGGTTAATTCAACATGTTTTTAAGGGTTTTGAGCCATGAATTGCATAAAATTGGAGTTGGATTTGGAGAAGAATGAGTTCCATGTTTCAGTAGCATTTTTGGACTGATTTGGCCCAGACCGCACGTACGGTCTGAGGCCCCGTACGTGTAGCCAGACCTCCTCTGTTCTAAGTCGTGTTCTGCAATAATTGCATGTGCAGGCACACATGCAGTGGAGCTTCTGCATGTGCGGCCAGTGATCCCGCACGTGCAGTTTTCAGAGCAGACTTTCAGTTTTGTTTTCTCTTCGTTTTTCTGAGGTTCAAGCCTCTATTTGCATGGTTTCCTAAGTGTATTTTGAATTCATGTGCATATCGGGAATACAAAAGAAATTAAAGAACGGATAGAAACAACCGAATGAACGATAATGAATTGAATATGTGTTGAATTGTTGTGCTATGAATGTTTGTGTTTGTAGGTTAAGACTCGATGATTGAGTGGCCAATTCTGGAAGCCCATTGTGAGTAACATTATAGTAAAGATATATTTATATGAAATACATTTGAAATGCTATGTGATAATGTGACGCCCCGATTCTACACTATAGGTTGCAGTCAATGGAGAGTCACTAATGAGTCCTATGGTCAATAACCAGTAAGATCCCAGATCGCCAGAGGAGTCAAATTAGCCTCCTTTCTATGTCTGGCTTTCTTAGGCAGCGCACTACCCTTTTGATAGATCTTAACCGGTATTGACACAAGGTCTCACAAGCAACGATAAGGTGTGTACATATAAATAATAGAATATAAGTACATAACAACCACGAATACTTAATTCAAAAAGCTTGTTCGATTACATTACATCCCAAAAGTAAGTTTAAATCCTTACATGAGTCTTACAAAATATCAAAAGAACATCTAACTTTCCTAAGATAGCCAAAAGTCTTCGAAGGTTTCAGGCTCGTCGTCTCCAGCTATAAACTCCTCTTCGGCACCTGGCATGATACACCGTGAGCTTTGAATGCCCAGTAAACACACACACACACCCTGCCCATTTTTCCCCAATCCAACACACAATCACAGGTATAACATAAAGCATGATACTCAAATGAATAAATAAAAGGTTACAAGTTAGATGTTAGTAAACTATAAATCCCCCAAAGAGATTTCGTTCTCCCAACCACAAGAATCGAACGCGGATTATTCGGTATGCCCCCTCTTTTGCTGCTTGGTTGCAGAACTAACCTCGGATGCCTACCAACGGTTATGTACCGTGTAGCGCCAACTGCAGGGCCTCAAAAGAGACGGTAAAATAGGGCCTTGCCCGAATCCCTCCTCACACCAAACCACCTAGGGTCCGAATACAACCGCTCCATTCAAGAGTTTCGAAAACCACTTGCGCAAGACTTTAACTTCCAAATAGGAAACGCATCCCAACAATCCATATATCACATATTCTCATCTTTTCATACTCAAGCGATTGAAAACCTAATACCCTCCTAATTAAGTTTTCCGTTGAGTTAAATGTTTTAGATCAAGGTTAGGCAACTTAACAAGATAAAAATATCCACACAAGCATGCATCAATAAGGTGAAGAAGATGAAGAACATAACATAACACATACAATTTCATGCCAAGATATGATCATAAGCTAATAAACATTTTCATGAATACAAGGGCACAAAACATCCATGTACAACAAAATTTCCAGATTTAATATCACATAAAGATTAAAATGAAGGGACTATTTTAGATCCTTCACCGGACTTGACCTTTCTATGGTTCGTAGAGAATTTGATCTAGTTTCTAGAACATAATTCGGAAATGGGATTACTTTTTCAGATTTTAAGTTATTTAGAAAATATTCCAGCGCTGTTCAGGTTCTGTCCAGATTCGTCGACCGTTACGAAAAATTGATTTTCTTGCAAACCGCTTAATGTTTTTTGATGAAACCAATTTTAGTTGAAAGCTAACACCTTAAGGAAGATTTTGACATAAAACAGAGGTCCAAATAATGTTTTACATTTTTCTAGAATTTCTGGAAGTGGCCTGCAAAAACAGATTCTAGGGTACTTTGCCCAAAACAAGAAGATTTATGAAAAAGGGGTTCCACAAAGGGAAAGTTTCATTTATTTTGTGAAGAAAATATGCTAACTATCACATGTTTAACTCAGAAAATTTGTTTGAAAGAGTGCCCTTGAAAAGTTGAGAGATTGGTACGAAAAGAAGATGGTTTTGTGCCAAAATGGGGAAAATACAAGAGAGATGGAATCAATACTCAACCCTTAGCATTTTTAACATAAAAACTCGTTAATAACAGATCTGAAAACATCATTTAGAACCCTTAGAAACTTGTATTGAAAAAAAGGAAAATGAAAGAAAAGGTTGTGTTGTGGCTTACCTACTAAGCTTTGCACAAGAGGGCTCTCTTCTTCCTCCATCTTCTTCTCTAGACTTCTCTCTCTTGCTCTCCTCCTTCTCTCTAGCCGAAAGTGTATGTGTGGGGTGTGGTGTTTGTGCTTTGCCAAGTTAGGAGATGTTGGTATATATAGGCAATTTTGATGTAAAAAGTCCTAAAAGCCCATTAGTTGGAAATGGATGGAAATGTTAGGATTTTTCTTGGAGTCTAATGGGATAGGAGTAACTAAGGTGCTAAATCATAGGATTAGGCATTATTTAGTTGATTTTTAGTTGAAAGGTAACTAGTATAGGGAATATCATCCTAGGTCTAGGGTACTAAGTTTTGGTTTTTCCTAGAATATCATGATAAAAAAATCTTGAAATTTGGCTCATCTCTTCTTCCTAGGGTGGCTGGCCTTGGGGAGTGTGATGGAGTTATTATTTTATTAGTTTTGGTCCTAGGGCACACTCTTCAAGGTGTATATATATATATAAATCTTACAAGATTGATGGTACTTCAAGGTACAAGGTACAAGTACTAGCTTTTGGGTAAGTTTTGAATTTAAATAAAGAGTGAGGGCTTGGAGTTAAATACATGTAACTTAGGTAGAATTAAATTAGGTTAGGGAACCTAATCCGGCTAGGGTAATTCTTGTAAAATAAAAAAGTAATACTAACCGACAAGATTCAAATTAATTTAAGTAACCGAGGGGCTTTAAGAAAATAATTCAACATTAGAGTTTTTAAAGTGAATACATATTTCAGGGCTTCAGAGATTAGTTATGTTTTTCTGAAATGGTATTTGTGAATGTGAATGAATATCTGGTTATATGAATCTACTTTAGCATCCAAGGAATGGTCCCAAGTCATGGGAGACAGCATATTAATGCGGGTCCATGACAAATAAGTGATTATGAGATCTCGTTAGCCACGTGATAACATGGTGATGTGTTTAATCGGTATCTAGAACTGATTACCCTAGTCAGAAGATGATACGTTCTATTCTGTTGGATGTACCACTATTATGTTCTAATATAAGAATGATTCTAATATGATTTGTGTTATGTTTAATAAATATATGGAATTGGTTTACTAATCTATTTACTTTAATGTTATTCACTGGGCTATAACTCACTATTTATATATATATATATGTATGTATAGATGAGCGTCCTAGAGATCAAGCCTAGAAGGGTTCCTTTAACCAAGCAACCTATTGAAGCCCTACTAAGTTTTTGGTGCCTCCAAGTTGGGGCTAGGTCGAGAAGTCCATCATATAGTTAGTAATTATATTGTCGGGCTTTTGTTATATGTACAGATGTACATGAATGATGTTTTTGTATATGATATTATGTATGTATTGTTCAGTGGGCAAATTAACATTTATATACATTTGAATTTGTGCATATAGAAACACTGCTTAATGGACTATTTGTTTTCTTTATATTATGACTTTCCGCTAGCCTCAACTATTTTGATTTGTACAAGAAGGCCTTTGGTAATCTCGGATTACTGGCCGGTTATGACGCCAAACATATAGGGGTCGGTTTGGGTCGTGATACCAGCGGTGGCTAGCAACAACTGATAATGGATGTGAGTTGATTGGGATAAAGGGGAATTTGTTAGGAGGCAGATTCCCTACAATACATAATCTGGAACGGATATTTGGGCCGTAGGGTCCACCACGGATTACATTTTTAGAATTCGAATAATTCATTTTGTCAGGCACTTTGTATATTTCATCTACACAAAAAATTAGGTCGATCTGATAATCATAGCATGTTTAACTTATTACATTTGTCACAAAAAAAAAAAAAAAATTAATAGTTTATTTTAAAAAGTACAACTATCGTTCTTTCTTTTTTCTTTTTTTTTTCTTTTTTTTTTTTGTGATAAACGAGATGAATTGAATAAGTTACGATTTTCAGATCAACCTAATTTTTTTGGGAATGAAATATTGTAGACGTCCCCAAACGCCCCAGAAGGGTTAAGTCCCGTTCCGTTCATATTGGGGTCACTACAGTTCAAGGACTCAAATGTCACGGTTCTTAATCTTGAACCAAAGAGTCCAAATCCGGCGAATCGTTTTGAAAATAGATTTTTTGAAAGAAGTGCCAAACATGGACTGCTTTGCCAGATACAGAGTCGCCACCTAAATATTTTATTTTTGGAAAATTTAGGAAACCCTGACTCGGTGCCAAAGGCCACGTGTCCGTCATCACCAAAGTTGCCTCGGCTCGGGAACTTGGGTACGATTGGAGAAGGTCACTTCGTGAGCACCCCCGCTCGCTCGGTCAAAGACCGGCCTCTACTAACTATGATATCTATTTTTGAAAACATTGTGTGTTCTTATTCCGGTTATTAGCCTAGATTTACTATGTGATGCGCACAGCATACAAGTATAGACTGAGTCGCCTAAATTGGAACAAAACATTTCATATTTGTTTGTTTGAAAATGGTTTGATGGTGCTACCCGCAGGTAGGCTAAGACGTGGATTTGCCACCCTCGGGTGGGCTTAGAAAACATGATTTTGTCACTATCTAGTGGGCTTAAAACAAACATTTGATGAATTGTCCCACTCCAAGTAACCCAACCTCCACCCACAGGCATTCACGGTAGTTATATCACATAAGCACGTAGCCTCATAGTAAGCATGCTATTCATGGCAGTCACTCACACGCATGCAAGGATGCTAAAGCATAAAACTCACCGAGTACTCCAAGGCAAAACAGAAGCTCATTAGAAATCATGCATGATCTTAAATATACAGAAATGCCTAATGCAACACATGCAAAGATGCAACTATAGCAGGCTCGGCTATTCTAAACATGGCATATGGAATGCTACAACTAACACATATTCAATTTGGAATTGAAATACAAATGCAGTTTGTATGATGCGCCGAGCCCGGTGCGTGCAAAACAGATGAATGATGCAAACATGCTGTCATACTGTATGCTAATTGAAATATGCCCTAATCTAACCATCATAAGCAGGTAAATAAAAGGGAAGAAAGATGTGGGGTTGGAAGACATACATCACACTCACCCACACTTATTACAATTATGCCCTCGCGTAGAGGGTCCAAATAAATATACAGTCCCGAATGAAAGAATAGTACAGTCCAAATAATGTACAAATTCCTAATTAATTTACAAATTAACTAAGAAAATAATAAAACTGGCATGCAAGTTAGGGACTGCCTTGATTCTGCTCCGGATGATGGAATGATGCATGTTTGGGCTGCTTTGCGCAGAAATCCACTGGAATGCCCTAATTAGCCTCTGTTTTGCAATGATTCTTGAAAAGCGTACCAAGCCTCGGAAGACTGCTGATTCTTGATATGCTGCAACAGAGAGTAAGAAAGGGGCATAGCAATGTATTTTCATAAATGTATGCATGTCTCGATGCTCGTACCACCAATCACGCATCTTGATGCATGATGGCCGAGGAGGCGAATTGCACAACTCAATATAGAATGAATGCATATGAAGACTACAACAAAGCCTAACTCCATCATGGATAATCCGGAGTGTCGGTGACTTGGGAATTGAGACATGTTCCGTCACTCGGAGTACGGAACGTACCTCGTTTCCCGTGCCCGGGCTAACTCCTATCCCGAACACGATGCAATATGCATGATATGCATGAAATGCAACTAAGATACAATCCTAACATACACAATGTTATGGAATGGCATACACGCTATACGAGGTAATACACAACCGAGCTTGCACAATGCTATGGATGAAATGGCATACGCAATGCAATATGGGCTTACACCAACATGAGAGAGCCTCATCCACACTCACATAAGAGGCCATTAGATGAAAATGAGACAACTCGAAATACGTGCACGCGTGCACGCAAACCGAGGACCGAACCTACGGCACGGAATGCCACTCTAATGAGACATGGCAAGACATGCAATATGATATGAAAACATCCAAATTTCAGAGGAAAAATGACATGCAAAACAGCCCCGAAACATGGCGAAATGAAACCCGATGCAAGGAACGAGTCCCGAAACATGGAATTAAGCACATGAAATGGCCTATAGCTATGCAATGCATGCATGATTCGTACATGAAGTGTGAAGACAGAAGCTAGGCAGCCCCAAAAAAAGCATTTTTACAGTTCGAAGCATGGCCAAACAGTGGGTACAAATAGGGAAAAATTAGCATGCAAAAATGGGGGGCCAAGAGAGGTAATGAAGCAAGTCATAGCTTCTGATCTCAAAAATAGAAGGCCTCTTCTACAATGTTGAAGAGGGGCCAAAAATATGATGTTTTACAGTTTATGACAACCCCCAAAAATAGATACAAGTATAGCCAAATTAACATGCAAGAAATGGGCCAACAAAGGGGCAAAGAAGCAAGTGGTGCACACTGGCCCCAAACAGGTTAGGGCCCTTCAACAATGTTTAAGAGGGGACAAAAATATGGCTGTTTAAAGCTTATGATCAGACCCAAAACAGAACACAAGCATGCTCAAAGTATGATGCAAGATGAGGCCACCAAGAGGGCTATAACATGAAGTATACCAAGGATGATTCAAACAGCCCTAGACCCTTAATGAAACATGAATAGGGGGTCATTTTAGGGCCATTTTAAGTTCAGACCAAGGTCCAAAAACAGAAGCTCAATAAGCTAATAAATCATGCAAAAATGGGGACCAAAGAGGGGTACAATGGTAAGTGATACATGGAGGTCCCCAACAGTGTTAAGCCCTTCTTCAATGTTGAAGAGGGGCTCTAAATAGTCCTTTTTACAGTTTACATCAGGCTCCAAAAAAGATCACACATAAGCCAAAAATACTATGCAAAGTAATGGCATTCAAGGGGATATTGAAGCAAGTGCAACATGGGGATCCAAAAAAGTGTTGAGCCCTTAAACAAACATGAAAAATGGATCAAAATAAGCCTAGTTCCAGTTAGGGTCGGAGCCCAAAACAGTAAGCAAAGAGGGCTAAGAAATGTTGCAAAAATGAGACCAAAAAGAGGGGAAATGAACTTACCCTTGTAGACCAACCCTTTTGCTGCCTCTTGGACCAAAAATGTTGCTTCCTAGCCTCTGAAAAACTCCCCAAGCTTCTGGAAATGGAGTAGTGGTGGTGGTGCTAGGTGGTGATGAAAAAAGGGTGTAGAACTTGGAAGATTTTTGAAGGAAATGAGAGAGATGGAGGGAGATATGCATACAAGAGCTCAAAGAAATTTTTTGTAACCCTAAAACCAGACCTGGGGCTGCTGTTATATAGGCAAAATGGGTGGAAAAAAGGGGGGAAAATGGAGGGAAAACAAGCAGAGTTTCCCCCCAAAATGGCCAAACCCTCGGACATGGGTGAAGTGTAAAACAAAATACATGGCTGGAACACACTCCCATGGGCAAAAATGGCCGGCTAGTTTAAAATGGTAAAAAAAATCATTCACCAAAAAAAGTAGCCGGCCGGCCAGAAAAAGTGGCCGGCCGGCCAGGCCAAAGGGGGAAAAGTGGCCGGCCACACCCTAGGATGAAGCCCCAAAAGTTATCTTTCCAATGCCGCAAACCTTGCATTAAAATTCCTTCTGTAGAAAAAGTTATGCCAGTTTCCGTAAAGCCGCATAGATTCAGTCCAACCGGACTTCAACCAACCATATCTCCACCCCCCGGATTTGGACTTAGGATATTATTGAGTGAAAAATGAAGCCCCGGAAGTAAGCTTTCCAATGGTGGTGGCCTCATATCTTAATTCCTCTTGTGCAAAGAGTTACGCCCGTTTTGGTGAAGCCGCGTAGACTTTCTCCTTCCCGGATTCATGCTGAACCACTTTTGACCAAACAAAAAGTTGGTTGTCAGAACAATTGCTGGCCTCCCACCCTCCTACAAGCTTCCTAATAATGAAAATAAGGCCTTCACCAAAAATGAGCTCAAACCGATGCGAAATGAAGGTTTGGGGACCGAAACACGCAGTTCGGGACCCCGAAAACTGACTGTTGGGCACCGGAAGTGGTGTTCGACCACGAAGTGGTCTCTCGGACCCCAGTGTCCCTCAAAAGGGAGTAAATAAGATGCAAGCCAAAAACTGGAGCAAACAGAGGTAGTTAGGCGGTCCCGAACCGAGGCACACGGCCTGACAGCTCCGAAAACCGGGAACCGGGCTCCGAAATGGGAAAAATGGCTTGCGACCATGAAACGTAGCCTATGGCCATTGAGAGATGATCTACGAGACCTCTCCCTTTCCTCAGGAAGAGAAAACAGAGAAAACTGAGCTTGGTTCGCAAACCGAGGCAAGGCACAGAAAAGTCCAGAAGTTCGGAGGCAAGGCTCATGGCCGAGACTCCGCAACCTCAGAACGAGCACAGTATCAACATCACCAAGCGCTCAATCGGTGACGTCTGAGTCTTAAGGTCGGTCAAAAATGGGTTTTCTACAGTTGCCCCTCTTTGGCAGAACTCGAAAGTCATAAGAATGACGAGAGTGAATGTCAAAGCCCAGAGACGACCCATTTTTGACAAGGCCGAAGACTTAGACAAAGCAGACAAGATAGACAAAGTTGTGCCCGCAGGCAGGGGCAAAATGCAAATGATATGCGGGAAGATTTTGATAATTGGAGTTATACGCTACGCGAAGCCAATTTGATAATTGGACTTATACGCTACGCGAAGCCGGTTCGAAAATTGGACTTACACGCTACGCGAAGCCGGTTTGAAGATTGGACTTATACGCTACGCGAAGTCGGCTTGAAGATTGGACTTACACGCTACGCGAAGCCAGTTTGAAAATTGGACTTATACGCTACGCGAAGCCGGTTTGATAATTGGACTTATACGCTGCGCGAAGCCGGTTTGAAAATTGGACTTATACGCTACGCGAAGCCGGTTTGAAAATTGGACTTATACGTTACGCGAAGCCGGTTTGAAGATTGGACTTATACGCTGCGCGAAGCCGGTTTGAAGATTGGGGATTCATGTAATGCATTGTAATGTAGTGGCTAAAATGCAATGTGATAGCTAGGAAAATGGAGGTACCTTACAGGGGCAATTGGCAATGACTTACCTCGGCAATGTCCTACCTTATGCTGATGTGAGAATCTTCCGCTTCTTCTTGGTTGAACCATAGGTACTACTTTTCTCCCTGACTATGGTCGCAGCTTTCCCTATTCTCCAACAGAGTGACAGACTAGGTTGATTCAGTATCCAGAATTGAGGCCCATACACATGCTATCTCAATCTATGGGGCTGCCATACAGATTTCAAGCCGAGGATATACCCCTGGGTATTTAAACCAGACTTTAGTCTCCAAAATCCTGAACCTTTGCATTCTAGGCATAAGCCATTCAAACTCTAGTTTCCACCGTCTCAGTTGGTCTCTTAGGAACTCACCGCTAACACAGGCAGGTGGCTATACTAGACCACTGGAAGTCGTTCGGGCACGACAAACACCAAAGGAATTGCACCTTTAGAGGACTTAAGGTCTCCTAGACCAGGCAATAAAATAGATATGATGCAATGGATGTGATAGATGTGATGCAATAGATAATAGATGCGATGCAACAGAGAGTATAATAGATGCAAAATGGTGACATACTCCCACCGCGCTAGACTCGTAAGAGGAGAGAGAACAAAGAAAACCAATCAGGCGCATTCCACGCAACCTAAGAAAAATTCCAGACACGCTGAAAATTGTGTGAGGAAGGGGACACTCAAAACATGCTGATAATCGTGAGAGGAGGTCCAAAAATAGCCCGCCCAGCGCACCTGGGATAAATTCCAAACACGCTGAAATCGTGTGAGGAAAAGAACACTCTAACCACGCTGAAATCGTGAGAAGAGGTCCAAAAACAACCGCCCAGGTGCGTAGACAACGTAACCTGCAATAGATTCCAAACACGCTGAAAATCGTGTGAGGAAAAGAACACTCTAACCACGCTGAAATCGTGAGAAGTGGTCCGAAGACAACCGCCCAGGTGCATACACAACACAACCTGAGAGAGATTCCAAACACGCTGAAATCGTGAGAGGAGGTCCAAAAACAACCGCCCAGGTGCATACACAACACAACCTGAGATAGATTCCAAACACGCTGAAATCGCGTAAGGAAAGGGACACTCAAACCATGCTGAAATCGTGAGAGGAGATCCAAAAACAACCGCCCAGGTGCATACACAACACAACCTGAGATAAATTCCAAACACGCTGAAATCGTGTGAGGAAAAGAACACTCTAACCACGCTGAAATCGTGAGAAGAGGTCCAAAAACAACTGCCCAGGTGCATACACAACACAACCTGAGATAGATTCCAAACACGCTGAAATCGTGTGAGGAAAAGAACACTCTAACCACGCTGAAATCGTGAGAAGAGGTCCAAAAACAGCCCGCCCAGCGCGTCTACAACGCAACCTGGGATAAATTCCAAACACGCTGAAATCGTGTGAGGGAAAAAACACTCTAACTACGCTGAAATCGTGAGAAGAGGTCCAAAAACAACCACCCAGGTGCGTACACAACGCAACTTGAGATAGATTCCAAACACGCTGAAATCGCGTAAGGAACAGGACACTCAAACCACGCTGAAATCGTGAGAGGAGGTCCAAAAAAAACCGCCCAGGTGCATACACAACACAACCTGAGATAAAATCCAAACACGCTGAAATCGCGTAAGGAACGGGACACTCAAACCACGCTGAAATCGTGAAAAGAGGTCAAAACAACCGCCCAGGTGCGTACACAACGCAACCTGAGATAGATTCCAAACACGCTGAAATCGCATAAGGAACAGGACACTCAAACCACGCTGAAATCGTGAGAGGAGGTCCAAAAACAACCACCCAGGTGCATACACAACACAACCTGAGATAAAATCCAAACACGCTGAAATCGCGTAAGGAACAAGACACTCAAACCACGTTGAAATCGTGAGAGGAGGTCCAAAAACAACCGCCCAGGTGCATACACAACACAACCTGAGATAAAATCCAAACACGCTGAAATTGTGTGAGGAAGAACCAAACTCCAACCACGCTGAAATCGTGAGAAGAGGTTCAAAAACAACCGCCCAGGTGCGTACACAGCGCAACCTGAGATAGATTCCAAACACGCTGAAATCGTGTAAGGAAAGAACCAAACTCTAACCACGCTGAAATCGTGAAAAGAGGTCAAACAACTCGGGAGCGTGTTCCACACAACCTAAGTTAAGTCCCGGGGGACAACGATCCTAAATGCTGCTCAGCGTAAAAGGATAAACAATAAGAGATAACACAAGATGCAAATAAATGCAATAAGTGTGATGAAACGCGTGTACAATGCAAGACTTGGCACACAGCTTACGACATAGCATTCCATTCATTTGGCACACAGCTCACAACACGACACTCTGTTCGTTAGGCGCGCAACTCGCAACACAAAATTCTGTTCAATCTGGGCACACAACTCTTTGGGGGCACACAGCGCATTTCGGGCACGCAGCTCATCTTGGGCACACAACGCGTCTTGGGCACGCAGCAGATCTCGGGCAGACAGCGCATTCTTCAGGCGCACAGCTCATTTGGGCACATAGTATATTTCCGGGCACACAGCTCATTTTTCGGGCACACAGCTCATTTTGAACATACAGGATGCAATGACAGAACTTGCAGAAGTTGAAACAATCTCAGATGCCCAACATTTTTCCTCTTTTCTTTTGCTTTGCAGCCTGGAACTTTCACAGCTTCAGATAGGTCCTGGTTTTACTGTTCTCACATGACTTGGGTTGAACCCTGCGGTTTTATGAAAGAACAAATTCTGTTTTGCACAAATGTGGAAAACGGCACGACACGGCACTCGGAGCACAAAACGATTTTATTTTTGAAATTGAGAGATGAGTTTTCGATCAGGTATTGAGCCTACGACTGGACACAGCAAAACGACTCAACACGGAAATAAAAGGCACACAACCTAGACACATCGAGTAACACTTGAAACGACTCAAAACAAGAATCGAGATAAAAAAGACACGACACTCAGACGTGCATAGGAGCCTGTTTCACCGGGTAGTGTTTCCCACCCTTTCTCATTTGTGGTTCTCACATCACTCGGCCCTCAAGCTCTGTTTTTCTGAAAAAGCCCTTTTCTCACTTTTTCTCTTATCGCACATCTCTCTATTCTTCAATCTCTCATTTTTCAATCCCTCCCCTGGGTGGTTGATGGATAAACAGCAAGTTGAAGGCTCTCGCCCCTAGCACTCAGCTAGATTCTTCTTTCTTCCGCTCACAGCTAGTGAATTTCTCCCACAGAGGGGTTGTGCTACAACTGGGTGTGTAGCAAATCTGCAGCTAGCATCGGTTGATGATGCTTTGCTGGGGAGTTTGGACGTGATAAGATCTGTCCAGATGATGGAGTGGAATATCTTGCCTCATTCCAGTTCGTGCTTCGCACTTAGCTCGACACCTTGTTGCTTGGAGGATACGAGAGCTTTCAGTCCTTTGTCGTTAACTTCAATTGCGCCCTTCTTGGCAGGTAGAGTGCCCTTCTTGGCGAGTAGGGTGCCCTTTCTGGCGAGTATGTTGACAATGGGAAAAAGACAGAACACCTGACTCAACTGTGCCCCTAGTTCATTATTTCGACCATTTTTTGTTTTTGCTTTCCACTAAAACAGTTTTGACCAAAATGAGAGTTAGATCAACATGCTTGTTCGATTTTTGATTTAAAATCATGCAAGTTAGGCTATGAGCACTGAAAATTTTCCTTTTTTTGGGTCCGTGAAAAGGGTCCAGTTTTAGAAAAGATAGAATGATTTTCGAGAAAATAGTCAACCTCAGTAAAAATTCTCAAAACCTGTTTTTGCAATCGGCCACTGCTCAACGAGCATAGAACCCACTCTCGAGATGCACAACCTCAGATCCGAAGGAAAATTGCCCCTTGGTTAAAGAAAGTTGCACGGCAACGGAAAGTTGCCCCTTGTTTGAACGGCACCGCGGCGCATTGAATGGCAACAGAAAGTTGCCCCTTGTTTGACTGGTGCCGCAGCACACTGAATGGCAACGGAAAGTTGCCCCTTGTTTGGATAGCACCGCGGCGCATTGTAGTCAGTCCTTAGAGTGACGAACACAACAAAATCCTCAGATACAGAGAAGACAAAGATGACCAGAACCATCGCATGGACACAATCAAATTGAAGTGTTTTACGGCTGGACTTTAGAATGAAGATGCCTACGTATCCCAAACATGGGAATCAAGCCTTACGTAGTTCGGGGTTAAGGTACACTCGGGTATTTAATCTCTCCTTTTTATGCTCTAACTTTTGCCAAGACGCCTGTTGCAGGTTGTCAACCTTGCGAGCTTTGTTTTTCTTTTCTTTTCATTTTCATTTCATTTCTTTTTTTTTTCCTTTTTTTTTCTCTTTTTCTCTTTTTTTTTTCTTTTTGCATTTTTTGTATATATTTTTTTTGGTCTTGCTCTAACTTTTGCCTGGGTCGCCCTTTCGGGTTTTCGACCCAACGAGCCTCTCAAAGGGTAAAAGTGTAGCTGGTCCATGCCAAATGGTTTTGAGATCCTGAAGTCATCTGAATCCCGAAAAATGACTGCTGTATTGATTCACAGAAGGATCCATCTTCGGCTCTTCGAGCATATCGGACATTTTTGCCCCTAGTTCGAGGGGTGCTTCTGATTTAGCTTCGCAAACTTCTTCTGATGAGGTATGATCTTCTTGATCTGACTTTGGTGCCTCTTGTTCGAGGGCTGCTTCAAATCTGGCCACACAGGCCTCACATCGTAGTTGACCGTTGAACCTTCTGAATTTAAGTTCAAGGTTTGGAAGCAAAAGGGGTTAAGTCTCGAGGCTGAGAGCGATCCTAGGCTGTACAATCTCAAGAGCGACTCCACACAGGTCTTCGCAGGACTGCGCAAAACATTTTGTTTTTGAAAATTTTTAAGAAAGCGACAAATCGCTCGCGCTGAAGATAGTGTGAAACCAGTCTGGATCAAGCTAGGTTCTTTCTCAGTACTCACTCCAACAAGCATGATGTCATTCATTAAGGGCTTAGCACGCCTCTCTTTCTCTCAGTTTGATCAAAGTTTTGCAAATCCCGAGGAATTCCTCCCTCTTTGTTTTTACCGCAGTGTTCAAAAGGTTTCGAAAAACTCAGGTCATTACAATGACTTCAAGGCACAAGAGAGTAGGTGGAATGCACTGCCATTTTATTCAAATCCCGGCACAACTAGCACACGGCAGAAGCAAATGTGAGAGCATGAAAATCACTTTTGTTTCATTCAAAATCTGTTGGTATAACTGGCTCCCTAGCAGAAACAGACTCAAAACAAAACAAAAAGACAAACGCAAAACAAAATAGTGACGCCCGAGGTAACACCCCCGGAATCACCCGACTCCTATACAACAGGACTGACTCGATACAACAAGACAGACCCAAAACAAAAGAGACTGACTCAAAACGAAAAGATAGACTCAAAACAAAACAACAAAATTGACCCAATACCCAAGTCAGAAAACACAAAAACTGGTATTTCCACATTGCTCAGAACAGTGTGTGCCATCCACCATATTTGGAGTAAACTGAGCGCTGCCCGCAAGTGGTTCATCCCTCGATCACATCACATTATCCCCCACAAGTTCACTAATCAAGTGTCGATAGACTTTGCAGAGCTTGGCGGGAGGACATCCCCATTGTCAAACAGATCCTGTACTTCATAGCGAAGACGGAAGCAATTGTCGGTAGTATGGCCAGTTTGCTGATGGTATGCGCAGTACTGGGTAGCATCATGTGTAGCCGGAAGAGGGTTCGGGAGAGGCCGAGGCTCAAGGGGATTGAGATGGCCTTGTCTAACAAGGATTTGGAAAGCTTTGGATAAAGGCATGTGGAGGGCATGGAAGACCCTCTGACCTTGGGGTTGGTACTTCTGGGTTTGTGGATTTCTACTGGGCGCACCAGCAAAGGGATTGGCAGGTGCTGGCCTAGTTTACTGATCTCTTCTGAGTGGAGGATTATAGCTGAAAGGAACGTTTTTGATACAACGATCCTTCTCTCGGCTTGCCCCTTGATTCAAACTACCCCCGACTTGAGTGGCGAAAATGCCGTCCACAGTTTTTGCAACAACTGCGAGCACTTGCTCTTTGTTCAGTCCCTCGGCTTTCAAAGCCTCAACAGCCAACAGAAGATGCTCAAGGGGATCCATGTCCGCCTCTATCTTGTTCTTTCCACTCGCATCCACTTTGCCAAGGGATTGGCATTCTTCAAATACAGCCCGTTCCAAGATCGGGGAACCTTTTGTCGTGAAACTCCTAGCATGTGCTGTGGTTGATGATGGAGCCAATGTCCCAGAGGCTAGATCTGTTACAGTTCTTTGAAGATCTTCGATCATTCTCTTTAGCTCAGAAGTAGTGGGCTCACGGGTTTGAGATGATTGGGGTTTAGGTGCATCCATCATGCATAAGTCCATGCTTTCTGGAATGAACACCTTAGGCTTGGGTAGATGGGCTGGGGTGATGTATATGCTGGGGTTGAAGGTGGTTGGTAGTGTATGGATGAGGTTGAGGTGGGGAGGTGACAAGTCAGTACTAACCTGAGGTCCTTTGGGTGGAGCTAGGGTCTCTTCGTCAATAAGATCCTGAATCTTATGACGGAGGCGGATGCAACGGTTCGTATCATGACCGTGCTGCTGATGGTAGGCACAGTATTTAGCTGGGTTGTATCTTGTTGGAAGAGGGTTTGGAAGGGGTTGGGGTTCTAGGAGTTCTAGGTGCCCCTCTTCTTGCAGCTTTTTCAAAGCTTGGGAGAGACTCATGTAAAGAGGATGGAATTTTCGGGCTTGGGGTCAAGTTGAAGTGGTTGGTTTTTGGTCATTGAGGGAAGTGGTGATAGTGTCTACTTCTGAGCATTTCGCAACTGTGCTACCATCAGTAGTAGCATTGGAACTGCGAGCAACATTCCTCTTCAAAGGCCCATTATCTTCTGCAAAGATCCCTTGTCTGATAGCATCCTCAATTTGAACCCCCATTTCATGAAGGGCTGGAAAAGTAAATAGAGGTAGAACGACCATCTTTTGCAGCAACTCGCCATGCAGATTCCGAACAATCATCCTGATCTAATCTTTGTCGGAAGGCCTTGTAGTCATCATTGAGGCCTTTGCCCTCCATCTCGTCACGAACTCTGAGAAACCCTCCTTTGGTTCTTGGTGGGTGACTTTGAGATCACTAGTTGTGACCTCGATCTGTGTGTTATAGGAGTATTGATCAATAAAGGCCTCAGCCAGCTCTTCCCAGTTCTGTTTCACAGAGTTCTCCAATTTTGCATACCAGATTGCGGCTATCTCGGACAGGGTTCGGCCGAATAGTGATAGTTTCTGGGCTGTAGTCAAACCCATTGGTCTCAAGATATCAGAAAACAGTTTGAGGTGCACCATTGGGTCTTCAGAGCCATCGAATCGATTGATATGCGGCATTTTAAATAGCTCCGGTAATGTCACCACTGAGTCAGTATATCCATCTTCAATGTCCGGGATGGAGTTGACTCCCTGAGATTTCTTGAACAACTTTTCGAGCTTGCTCAACTTCAGCGCTGTAGGGTCCAACTCGAACTCAAAGGGTGAACTTGGCAAGTTGATTGGTGCTTTGGACAGCTGGGGTAGAACCGGGGGCGGAGGTGGCCTTGTCGGAATGTCCGTATCTTCCTGGACATTAACTGTCTCCCCGAGCGTTGGAACTCTGGGTAAGGGAGGAGCTTGGTGTGAAGTAGATACTCCAGTTTGTTGCTCTAGCCTGGCAATTGTCTCTGCCTGTTGGGCTATAATCTCGGCCTGGGCTTTGGCAAATTCCGCTCTGTTGCATGAGTTTCATACTTTCTTGGAGTTGACGCATCATTTCCTCTATCCCTGCCATATTGCCCTGGTCTAACTGAAAACTGGTATAACTGTCCCTGACTGGCCTTTTTACCCTGCCTTTGGTGAAGGAACACTGATTGCCCTCGAGCTGAATCTCTGACCCGACAAAGTCTATCAGCACAAGTCTAATGATCCTCGGGGGATATTGGAGCCTTCCGAAGCTATGGTTCCAAGACTACCTAGCAAAAGAGAAAACATGCAGCATCCCAGCCTGATGTTTACCAAAACAGATACGGGCCTAGCAGGATGACCGTGCCCTCTACTGAATTTTGTCCCAAATTCTGCCTTAAAACTGAATTTGATACCCGCAGATAACTGATTCCTAAAATACCGATACTGGTGCCCGCAGGCCCGATGCCTAAACTTGCAAACTGATACATGCATTCCTGTAGAGACGCACTCTAAAAGCATATAACAGATAAGTGAGAGCCAAACACCCCTATGTTGGGGTAGGGTTTCCCTGTCCTATTTTGTCAGGAGCTAGGGTTTCACTACGCACGCAGCGGTTTCAAACAACCTATATCGGGTAAGCAACCTGTCCTAGTTTGGAATGTCACTATGGATTTCGATATGCACTAGGTCGAATCGTCAAAAAGGGTGCCCCGATAAAACCGGGGTTTGTGTTCCCATGTTGTCAGAGCCCAAAGCCGATCAGCCTTATGGTCATGCCTTGACAAGACAAGCCTCCGGCAAATCGTTCGGGAATGGCATATGGCAAACACGGTGTCCTAGGCGCACCAATGCAAATGCAATGCAAAGAAACACACAAATGTAGTCAAAACCAGATATCATGAGTTCAAGTCAAGTTCTCTAAATCCCCAGTGGAGTGGCCAGAAACTGTAGACGTCCCCGAACGCCCCGGGAGGGTTAAGTCCCGTTCCGTTCATATTGGGGTCACTACAGTTCAAGGACTCAAATGTCACGGTTCTTAATCTTGAACCAAAGAGTCCAAATCCGGCGAATCGTTGTGAAAACAGATTTTTTGAAAGAAGTGCCAAACATGGACTGCTTTGCCAGATACAGAGTCGCCACCTAAATATTTTATTTTTGGGAAATTTAGGAAATCCTGACTCGGTGCTAAAGGCCATGTGTCCGTCATCACCAAAGTTGCCGCGGCTCGGGAACTTGGGTACGATTGGAGAAGGTCACTTCGTGAGCACCCCCGCTCGCCCGGTCAAAGACCGGCCTCTACTAACCATGATATCTATTTTTGAAAACATTGTGTGTTCTTATTCCGGTTATTAGCCTAGATTTACTATGTGATGCGCACAGCATACAAGTATAGACTGAGTCGCCTGAATTGGAACAAAACATTTCATGCTTGTTTGTTTGAAAATGGTTTGATGGTGCTACCCGCAGGTAGGCTAAGACGTGGATTTGTCACCCTCGGGTGGGCTTATAAAACATGATTTTGCCACTATCTAGTGGGCTTAAAACAAACATTTGATGAATTGTCCCACTCCAAGTAACCCAACCTCCACCCACAGGCATTCACGGTAGTTATATCACATAAGCACGTAGCCTCATGATAAGCATGCTATTCATGGCAGTCACTCACACGCATGCAAGGATGCTAAAGCATAAAAACTCACCGAGTACTCCAAGCCAAAACAGAAGCTCATTAGAAATCATGCATGATCTTAAATATACAGAAATGCCTAATGCAACACATGCAAAGATGAACTATAGCAGGCTCGGCTGTTCTAAACATGGCATATGGAATGCTACAACTAACACGTATTCAATTTGGAATTGAAATACAAATGTAGTTTGTATGATGCGCCGAGCCCGGTGCGTGCAAAACAAATGAATGATGCAAACATGCTGTCATACTGTATGCTAATTGAAATATGCCCTAATCTAACCATCATAAGCAGGTAAATAAAAGGGAAGAAAGATGTGGGGTTGGAAGACATGCATCACACTCACCCACACTTATTACAATTATGCCCTCGCGTAGAGGGTCCAAATAAATATACAGTCCCGAATGAAAGAATAGTACAGTCCAAATAATACAATCCAAATAATGTACAAATTCCTAATTAATTTACAAATTAACTAAGAAAATAATAAAACTGGCATGCAAGCCAGGGACTGCCTTGATTATGCTCCGGATGACGGAATGATGCATATTTGGGCTGCTTTGCGCGGAAATCCACTGGAATGCCCCAATTAGCCTCTGTTTTGCAATGATTCTTGAAAAGCGTGCCAAGCCTCGGAAGACCGCTGATTCTTGATATGCTGCAACAGAGAGCAGGAAAGGGGCATAGCAATGTATTTTCACAAATGTATGCATGTCTCGATCCTCGTACCACCAATCACACATCTCGATGCATGATGGCCGAGGAGCCGAATTGCACAACTCAATATAGAATGAATGCATATGAACACTACAACAAAGCCTAACTCCATCATGGATAATCTGGAGTGTCGGTGACTTGGGAATTGAGACACGTTCCGTCACTCGTAGTACGGAACATACTGTAGACACCTCATTTGTGACTGTCCATAAGACTTGGACGCGACTGATGGTTTACATGGTGGAGAAAGTTGTGCAGGGAAAAGGTGCAATTTCTTCAGCAAAGAGAGAGGAACAAATCCCAACTTCACGCCCCATTTTGGACCAAAGCTATTTTGAATGGTTTTTAGACCTTAAAACCGTGTCTTTCAAAACATTTTTGAAATAAAGTTTCTGCGATGTTCCGAGGCTCGCCTTTTGTCAAACGTCGCGTTTTTCGGTAAACCGAGCAATGACAAAGTGGAAATGAATGAAAGAGAGATGAAATCTTTGAAAAATCTTTCAAAACACCTTACTTAGGGGTTTGAAGTTGAAGAAAAGAGGAGAAGAGGGAAGAAATCCAGTTGGGGGAGAAAATGGGCATGAACCGTCAAGAAAAGTCGAACAGCCCTCGCTGAATCGGGCCTATTCGTTCGCATACTTGGAATCAAGCTGTGAGGCCACCACCGTTGGAAATCTTACTCCCGGGGCTTCATTTTTTACTCAAGAATCTCCTAAATTCAATTCTGGACAGAGGAAATATCGTTGATTGAAGTAAGGCATCACTCCGGTTGAACGGAAATCTGCGCGGCTTCACGGAAACGAGCATAACTTTTTCCAAAGGAGGAATTTTGATGCAAGGTTTGCGCCATTGGAAAGATAACTTCCGGGGCTTTAATTTGGACACTTTAATGGCCACCATTGGACTTCCCAATCACCCACCGGCCACTTTTCTTTCCGGAAGCCTATTTTTCTTGCCTTGAAAGTAGCTGGCCGGCCAGAAAATCTAGCTCGCCGGCCACCCTTTTTGTGAAATGACCTTTTTGCCCCTTTAAACTAGCCGGCCATGCCCCCCTCCCCAAGGGTGTCCTAGATGTGAATTTTGTTTTCCACTACACCCATGTCCGAGGGTTTGGCCATTTTGGGTGGAAACTTGACTAGTTTTCCCCCCCTTTTTTCCCTCCATTTTTCCACCATTTTGCCTACATATACACCACCTCAGGTCTGTTTTTAGGGTTAGAAAAATTTTTTGGAGAGTCTTGTATACATATCTCTCTCCCTCTCTACTTCCAAGCAAAAAAACAACCAAGTTCCAACCCATTTCTTCATCACCACCAAGCACCACCACCACTACTCCATTTCCAGAATCTTAGGAGGCTTTCCAGCAGCTAAGAGGCAGAAAATTTGGTCCAAGAAGCAGCCAAGGTTTTAGTCTTCAAGGGTAAGTCCACTTCCCATCTTTTCTAGCTCTATTTTGCAACAATTTCTTAGCCTATTTTCTTGCTGTTTTGGGCTCCGACCCTAACTGAAAGGGGAATTTTTTTGAGCCGTTCTTCATGTTTGTTTAAGGGCTCAACCCTGTTTGAGCCCCCCATTGTGCACTTGCTTCAATACCCTCTTGTATGCCATTATCTTGCATGATTTTTCTAGCCTAGGTGTGATCTGTTTTTGAGCATGATATAAACTATAAGTTGGCTTATTATGAGCCCCTCTACAACATTTTAGAAGGGCTCAATACTGTTGGGGGCCTCCATGTGGCACTTACCATTATACCCCTCTTTGGCCCCCATTTTTGCATGCTTTTTTAGGCTTACCTAGCTTCTGTTTTCAGCCATCATCAGAACTGAAAATGGCCATATTTTTACCTTCTTGGAATATCTCATTAAGGGTATTTGGATGTTTGGTGATTTCTTTGTATACCTCATGTTATAGCCTCTTGTTGGCCTATTTCTTGCATTGTATTTTGAGCATGTTTTCATACTGATTTGAGGCTTGTTATCTACTGTAAATGTTCATATTTTTAGTCCCTCTTCAGTGTTGTAGAAGGGTATTTTTCCATTTGGGCTTTGCATCTATCACTTGCTTCATTGCCTCCCTTGCGGAGCCATTTTTGTATGCCATTTTAGCCCTACTTGTGATTGCTATTTGGCCATGTTTTGAACTGAAAAAATGATATTTTTGGGTCTTCCTTGCTTCTGCTTTTTCATTTCATGTACCAATTATGTATGCATTGTGTAGTTATAAGCCATTTCATACACCAAAATCCATGTTTCGGGAGTGATTCCATGCATCGGGTTCCGTTTTACTGGGTTTCGGAGCTGTTTTACCCTTCATTTTGCTACTGATTTTTGCTTATTTTCATATCATATTCCGTGTCTTTGCCATGTCTCATTAGAGTGGCATTTCGGTGCCTGAGGGTCCGTCCTCGGTTTGCGTGCACGCGCGCACGCATTTCGAGTTGTCTTGTTTTCATCTGATGGCCTCCTATGTGAGTGTGGCTGAGGCTCTCTCATGTTGGTGTAAGCCCATTATTGCATTGCGTATGCCATTTCATCCATAGCATTGTGTATGCCCGGTTGTGTATTATCTCGTGCAGCGTGTACGCCATTCCATGACATCGTGTATGTTAGGGTTGCATATTAGCTGCATTTCATGCATATCATGCATATTGCATCATGTTCGGGATAGGAGTTAGCCCGGGCACGAGAAACGAGGCACATTTCGTACTCCGAGCGACGGAACGGGTCTCAATTCCCAAGTCACCGACACTCCGGATTATCCATGATGGAGTTAGGTTTTGTTGCAGCATTCATATGCATTCATCCTATATTGAGTTGTGCAATTCGGCTCCTCGGCCATCGTGCATCGATATGCGTGATTGGTGGCACGAGGATCGAGGCATGCATATATTTGTGAAATACATTGCTATGCCCCTTTCCTGCTCTCTGTTGCAGCAAAATGAAGAATCAGTAACTTTTCAGAATCTGGCACGCATTTCGAGGAACATTGCAAATAGAGGCTAATTGGGGCATCCCGGTGGATTTCCGCGCAAAGTAGCCCAAACATGCATCATTTCATTATCCGGAGCGGAGTCAAGGCAGTCCCTGGCTTACATGCCAGTTTACAGTCTTTCTTGGTTAATTTGTTAATTAATTAGGAATTTGTATATTATTTGGACTGTATATTTTGGACTGTATTATTCTTTTATTTTGGGACTGTATTATTTGTTCGGACCGTCTGTGCGAGGGCATAATTGAAATAAGTGTGGGTGAGTGTGATGTATGTCTTCCAACCCCACGTCTTTCTTCCCTTTTATTTACTCGCTTATGATGGTTAGATTAGGGCATATTTCAATTAGCATACAGTATGACAGCATGTTTGCATCATTCATCTGTTTTGCACGCACCGGGCTCGGCGCATCATACAAACTGCATTTGTATTTCAATTCCAAATTGAATACGTGTTAGTTGTAGCATTTCATATGCCATGTTTAGAATAGCCGAGCCTGCTATAATTTGCATCTTTACATGTGTTGCATTAGGCAATTCTGTGCATCTAGGATCATGCATGGATTTCTAATGAGTTTCTATTTTGGCTTGGAGTACTCGGTGAGTTTTTATGCTTTAGCATCCTTGCATGCGTGTGAGTGATTGCCATGAATAGCATGCTTACCATGAGGCTATGTGCTTATGTGATATAACTGCCTTGAATGCCTGTGGGTGGAGGTTGAGTTACTTGAATTGGGACAATTAATCAAATATTTGTTTTTTAAGCCCACTAGACAGTGGCAAAACCACTGTTCTTCTAAGCCCACCTGAGGGTGGCAAAATCTGCATCTTAACCCTACCTGCGGGTAGCAAACCATTTTCAAACAAACAAACATGAAATGTTTTGTTTCAATTCAGGCGATTCAGTCTATACTTGTATGCTGTGCACATCACATAGTAAACCTAGGCTAATAATCGGAATAAGAACTCACAATGTTTTCAAAATAAGATATCATGGTTAGTAGAGGCCGGTCTTTGACTGGGCGATCGGGGGTGCTCACGAAGTGACCTTTCCCAATCGTACCCAAGTTCCCGAGCCAAGGCAACTTTGGTGATGATGGACGCGCGGCCTTTGGCACCGAGTCAGGGTTTCCTAAATTTCCCATTAAAAAAACATTTAGGTGGCGACTCTGTATCTGGCAAAGCAGTCCATGTTTGGCACTTCTTTCAAAAATCAGTTTTCTCAAAACGATTTGCCGGATTTGGACTCTTTGGTTCAAGATTAAGAACCGTGACATTTGAGTCCTTGAACTGTAGTGACCCCAATATGAACGGAACGGGACTTAACCCTTCCGGATGCATTCGGGGACGTCTACAGTTTCTGGCGACTCTGCTGGGGATTTAGAGAACTTGACTCGAACTCATGATATCTGGTTTTGACTACACTTGTGTGTTTCTTTGCATTGCATTTGCATTGGTGCGCCTAGGACACCGTGTTTGCCATCTGCTATTCCTGAGCGGTTTGCCGGAGGCTTGTCTTGTCAAGGCATGTCCATAAGGCTGACCGGTTACGGGCTCTGCCAGTATGGGAACACAAACCCCGGTTTTACCGGGGCACCCTTTTTGACCATTCGACCTAGTGCATATTCGGATCCATAGTGACCATTCCAAACTAGGACATGTTGCTTACTCGATATAGGTTGTTTGAAACCGCTGCGTGTGTAGTGAAACCCTAGCTCCTGAAAAAATAGGACAGGGAAACCCTACCCCAACATAGGGGTGTTTTGGCTCTCACTTATCTGTTATGTGCTTTAGAGTGCGTCTCTACAGGAATGCATGTATCAGTTCGTGAGTTTGGGCATCAGGCCTGCGAGCACCAATTCAGTATTTTGGGAGTCAGCTTTACCTGTGGGTATCAGACTCATATTTGGGGCAAAGATTTAGGCAGAATTCAGTAGAGGGCACACTCATTCAACTATGCTCGTATCTGTTCAGATGGAATCAGGCTGAGATGCTATCTGTTTTCTCTTTTGCTAGGTAGTCTGGGAACCATAGCTTCAGAAGGCTTCGATATCCTCCGATGTTCATTAGACTTGTGCTGATAGACTTTGTCGGGTCAGAGATTCAGTTCAAGGGTAATCAGTGTTCCTTTGCCAGAGGCAGAGTAAAAAGGCCAGTCAGGGACAGTTATACCGGTTGTTCAGTTAGACCAGGGCAATATGGCAGGGATGGAGGAAATGATGCGTCAACTCCAAGAAAGTATGAAACTCATGCAGCAGAGCGCTGCCCGTCAAGCGGAATTCGCCAAAAGCCAGGCCGAGATTATAGCCCAACAGGCAGAGACAATTGCCAGGCTAGAGCAGCAAACTGGAGTATCTACTTCACACCAGGCTCCTCCCCTACCCAGAGTTCCAACACTCGGGGAGACAGCTAATGTCCAGGAAGATACGGACATTCCGACAAGGCCACCTCCGTCCCCGGTTCTACCCCAGCTATCCAAAGCACCGATCAACTTGCCTAGTTCACCCTTTGAGTTCGAGTTGGACCCTACAGCGCTGAAGTTGAGCAAGCTCGAAAAGTTGTTCAAAAAATCTCAGGGGGTAAAGTCTATCCCGGACATTGAGAACAGGTACACCGACGCAGCTGTAACTCTGCCAGACAGGTTCAAGATGCCTCTCATCGACCGTTTTGACGGGTCGGGAGATCCCATGGTCCACCTGAGTTTGTTTTCAGATGTTCTGCGCCCGATGGGCTTGACAAGATTACAGAAGCTCTCCCTTTTTGGCAGGACCCTGTCGGGTATTGCGGCCATCTGGTATGCCAAATTGGAGGATTCAATGAAACGAAGCTGGGAGGAGATGGCCGAGGCCTTCGTCGCACAATATTCATACAATACCCAAATTGAGATTACGACCCGTGATCTTGAGACGACGAGGCAGGAGCCTAAGGAGAGCTTCTCAGAATTCGTGGCCCGCTGGAGGGTCAAGGCCTCAATGATGACCGTTAGGCCAACGGATAAGGATCATATACGAATGGTTGTGCGCAACCTCCAGCCCAAACTAATGCAGAAAATGATCGTGCTCCCCTTCCCTACCTTTTCAGATTTGCATGAGATGGGAGTACAGATCGAGGATGCTATGAAACAGGGCCTCATTGACCAGGAGAAGGAGCAGCCCAGGAGGGCGTTTACCCGCAGTTCGAATGCGACCACCAGCGGTGACACAACTGCAAGATCTTCCGAAGTGGGCATGGTCTCCACCACCACGCCAAGAGCAGCCATCCCCTTTGTTGGTGCATCCACTTCAAACCCCTGAACTTCAGACTATCTACCCCGAGGCAAAAGGGTTTTCACCCCACTCTATATGTCTTTGTCTAAAGCCCTGGGGGTCCTACTCAGGAAAGGACATCTGAAACTGTTGGAGCAACGGCCTCTACCCGATCCTCTCCCTCCAAAGCATGACCCGGCTAAGTACTGTGCTTTCCATCAACAAACCGGTCATGACACCGACAGTTGCGTCCGTTTCCACCACGAGATACAAAATTTGATTGACAACGGGGTCATCCCCGCACCAGGTCCTGCAAAGTCTATCGGCACTTGATCAGTGAACTTGTGGGAGATAATGTGATGTGATCGAGGGATGAACCACCTGCGGGCGACGTTAAGTTTATTTCAGATATGGTGGATGGCATGCACTATTTTGAGCATTTGCGAATGCTAGCTTTTGTGCTTTCTGACTTGGGTATTGGGTCAGTCTTGTTGTTTTTGAGTCTGTCCTTTTGTTTTGAGTCAGTCTCTTTTGTTTTGGGTCTGTCTTGTTGTATTGAGTCAGTCCTATTGTATATGAGTCGAGTGATTCCGGGGGAGGTGTTACCTCGGGCATCACCATTTTGTTTTGTGTTTGTCTTTTCGTTTTGTTTTGAGTCTGTTTCTGCCAGGGAGCCAGTTGTGCCAGCAGACTTTGAATGGACAGCAGTGATTTTCACATCCTTGTGTTCGCTTCTGCCTTGTGCCAGTTATGCCGGAAGTTCTGAGTGAGATGGCAGTATTTGACTAAGAACTCTGTCTTTTTTGTGCCTTGAAGTCGTTGTAGCGACCTAAGTTTTTCAAAACCTTTTGAACACTGCGGTAAAAACAAAGATGGAGGAATTCCTCGGGATTTGCAAAACTTTGATCAAACTGAGAGAAAGAGAGGCGTGCTAAGCCCTTAATGAATGAAATTATGCTTGTTAGCGTGAGTACTAAGAAGGACCCTGGCTTGATCCAGACTGGTTTTACACTATCTTCAGCGCGAGTGATTTGTCGCTTTCTTAAAAATTTTCAAAAACAAAATGTTTTGCGCGGTCCTGCGAAAACCTGTGTGGAATCGCTCTTGAGATTGTGCAACCTAGGATCGCTCTCAGCCTCAAGACTCAACCCCTTTGCTTCCAAACCTTGAACTTGAATTCAGAATGTTCAACGATCAACTACAATGTGAGGCCTGTGTGGCCAGATTTGAAGCAGCTCTCGAACAAGAGGCCAGGAAAGTCGGATCAAGAAGATCAGAAGATCAGAAGAAGCTTGCAAAGCTAGAACAGAAGCACCCCTCGAACTAGGGGCAAAAATATCCGATGTGCTTGAAGAGCCGAAGATGGATCCTTCTGTAAATCAATACAGCAGTCATTTTCCTGGATTCAGGTGACTTCAGGATCTCAAAACCATTTGGCATGGACCTGTTACACTTTTACCCTTTGAGAGGCTCGCTGGGCCGAAAACCTGGAAGGGCGACCCAGGCAAAAGTTAGAGCAAGAAAAGATATATACGAAAAGCAAAAAAAAAAAAGAAAAAGAAGAAAAGAGAAAAAAAGAAGAAAAGCAAGAATGAAAAAAAAAAGAAATAAAGAAAAAAAGAAAAATGCAAAAAAAAAAAAGAGAAAAGAAAAGAAAAGAAAAGATGAAAAAAAGAAGAAAAGAAAGAAATGAAAAAGAAAAGAAAAACAAAGCTCGCAAGGTTGAAAACCTGTAACAGGCGCCTTGGCAAAAGTTAGAGCATAAAAAGGAGAGGTTAAATACCCGAGTGTACCTTAACCCCGAACTACGTAAGGCTTGATTTCCATGTTTGGGATACGTAGGCAACTTCATCCTGAAGTCCAGCCGTAAACACTTCAAATTCGATTGTGTCCATGTGATGGTTCTGGTCTTTGTCTTCACTGTATCCGAGAGTCTGGTTGTGTTCATCGCTCTGAGGACTGACTACAATGTGCTGCGGTGCCATTCAAACAAGGGGCAATTTTCCGTTGCCATTCAACGCGCCGCGGTGCCGTTCAAACAAGGGACAACTTTCTGTTGCCATTCAATGCGCTGCGGTGCCGTTCAAACAAGGAGCAACTTTCCGTTGCCATGCAGTTCTCTTCAAGCACGAGGCAGTTTTCCTTTGGATCCGAGGTTGTGCATCTTAGGAGTAGGTTTCACGCTCGTTGAGCAAGTAGCCGTTTGCAAAAATAGTTTTTGAGAATTTTTACTGAGGTTGACTAATTTTCTCGAAAATTGTTCCATCTTTTCCAAAAACTGGACCATTTCTTGGACCCAAAAAAGGAAAATTTTCAGTTCTCATAACCTGACTTGCATGATTTCAAATCAAAAATTGAACAAGCATGTTAATCTAACTCTTATGTCGGTCAAAATTACTTTAGCAAAAGCTCAGAAAAATAAAAAATGGTCAACATGATGAACTAGGGGCACAGTTGAGTCAGGAGTTCTGTCTTTTCCCCTTTGTCAAAATACTTGCCAAGAAGGGCACTCTACCTGCCAGAAAAGGCACAACTGAAGGCGACAACAAAAGGGCCGAAAAGCTCCCTCATCCTCCGAGCAACGAGGTATCAAGCCCAGTGCGAAGCACGAACTGGAATGGATCAAGATATTCCACTCCCTCATCTGGACACATCTGATTACGTCCAAACTCACCAGTAGAGCATCGTCAACCGATGTCAGCTGCAAATTTGCTATACACCCAGTTGTAGTGCAACCTCTCTGTGGGAGGAATTCACTAGCTGTAAGCGGAAGAAAGAGAATCTAGCAGAATGCTAGGGGCACGAGCCCACAACTTGCTGTTTATCCATCAACCACCCAGGGGAGAGATTGAAAAATGAGAGATTGAAGAATAGAGAGATGTGCGATGAAAGGAAAAGTGAGAAAAGGACTTTTTCAAAAAACAGAGCTTGAGGGCCGAGTGATGTGAGAACCACAAATAAGAAAAGGGTGGGAAACACTACCCGGTGAAACAGGCTCCCTGTGCACGTCTGAGTGTCGTGTCTTTTTGTTTTATGTCGTTTCTTGTTTTGAGTCGTTTCGAGTGTTACTCGATGTGTCTAGGTTGTGTGCCTTTTATTTCCTTGTTGAGTCGTTTTGCTATGTTCAGTCGTAGGCTCAATACCTGGTCGAAAAACTCATCTCTCAATTTCAAAAATAAAATTGTTTTGTGCTCCGAGTGCCGTGCCGTTCTCCACATTTGTGCAAAACAAAATTTGTTCTTTCATAAAACCGCAGGATTCAACTCAGGTCATATGAGAACAGTAGAACCAGGACCTATCTAAAGCTATAATGGTTCTGGACTGCAAAGCGAAAGCAAAAGAGAAAAATATCGGGCGTCTGAGTTTGTTCCAACTTCAGTAGGCTCCGAGATTGTATTCCGTGTGTACCTCTTCAGGTCTTGCCAATGCTCCGAAGTATGAGTGTGCCTCTACCTCAAGCTCAAGATCAAGTCTACCTCAAGCCAGAATGGCGATCAGAAGTGCTCTCTCTGAGTACCAGTTCCTTGCCGGGGTCATCTTGGTTGTGTTTGCAATGAGTTCCTAGGAGACCAACTGCGACGGTGGAAACTAGAGTTCGAATGGTTGTTGCCTAGAACGCAAAAGTTCGGGATTTCCGAGACTAAAGTCTGGTTTAAATACCCAGAGGCGTGTCCTCGGCTTGAAATCCGTATGGAAGCCCCATAGGTTGAGATAGCGTGTATGCACCTCAATTCTGGATACTGGACCAACCTAGTCTGTCACCCCGTTGGAGAATAGGGAAAGTTGTGAATATAATCAGGAAAACAAGCAGCAGCCGTAGCTCCTACATACAGATGTTGTTACTTGTCAGCATTTCAGAGCCTTTGTACTGTGAGTTCAAGGTAAAGTGTTCAAAGAGCACGAGGGGAGATCCCCGTCAGAGTAGAGCAGTTCACCGCCACTCACCTCAGGAGATGCTTTCTAAAGCGCCGCTTTGTCCATTTATTGCTTTCCTTAAGCATCATGCATTGTAATGCATTGTACCTATAAAGTTTCTTTCTCAGTCGTGCACAATATTGTATGTACGGTTCATCCAAAGAAGTTCCGTTTGAGATCATTTATTAGTGTATCAATCACACTTCATTCATTTAGTGTATCAATCACACTTCATTCATTTTGTGTATCTATCACACACATTCTCACTTTTGCGTATCTATCACACACATTCTCACTTTGTGTATCTATCACACTTTGTGTTCACCTTTTGTGTATCCATCACACACCTTTAGTGTATCAATCACACTTGTTCACATAATGCATCTATCACACTTTGTGTTCACCTTTAGTATGTCTATCATACTCTGCTCACTTTGTGTATCAATCACACTATGCTCATTCGTTGCATTGTTATGCACATCTGTATAGCATTGTTATGCTCATTACTTGCATTGTTATGCACACTTCACCTGCATTGTTATGCACCTTTTCACTTGCAATTATCACTCTTTCTCCTCGCGCGTGCGATGGGTTAGACCTCTTCGGTTAAAAGCATTTGGAATACATTCCAATGCGTACACCATTTCGGAATACTGGGATACGTCCCTATGTTTCTCCCTCTTCGGTTAAAAGCGTTCGGAATACGTTCCAATGCTTACACCATTCTGAAACACCGGGATACGTCCCTATGTTTCTCCCTCTTCGGTTAAAAGCGTTCGGAATACGTTCCAATGCTTACACCATTCTGAAACACCGGGATACGTCCCTATGTCTCTCCCTCTTCGGTTAAAAGTGTTCGGAATACGTTCCAATGCTTACACCATTCTGAAACATCGGGATGCGTCCCTATATTTCACATTCCTTGCAGAACACCGAGATACGTCCCTACGTTTCTCCTCTCTTTACGGAACACCGGGATACGTCCCTATGTTTTACATTCCTTGCGGAACACCGGGATACATCCCTATGTTTCACATTCCTTGCGGAACACCGGGATACATCCCTTTGTTTCACATTCCTTGCAGAACACTGGGATACGTCCCTATGTTTCTCCTTCTTTTCTAATCTTTGGGATACGTCCCTAATCTTTGGGATACGTCCCTAATCTCTGGGATACGTCCCTAATATCTGGGATACGTCCCTAACCTTTGGGATACGTCCCTAACCTTCGGGATGCGTCCCTAATTCTCTGGGATATGTCCCTAACCTTCGGGATGCGTCCCTAATCCTTGGGATATGTCCCTAACCTTTGGGATACGTCGCTAACCTCCGGGATACGTCCCTCTGTTCCCCCCTCTTTGGTTAAGAGCATTTGGAATACGTTCCAATGCTTAAACCACTCTGAAACACTGGGATAAGTCCCTACGTTTCTCTCTTTGTTCATTCCTCAGCATTTCATTCGCGCTGTCTTGCGCACCTCACCTGTACTTGTTAGTATATTACATTGTTTTGCATACAAATCGGCTTCGCGTAGCGTGTAAGTCCAATCTTCAAACCGGCTTCGCGTAGCGTGTAAGTCCAATCTTCAAACTGGCTTCGCGTAGCATATAAGTCCAATCTTCAAACCGGCTTCGCGTAGCGTATAAGTCCAATTTTCAAACCGGCTTCGCACAACGTATAAGTCCAATTATCAAACCGGCTTCGCACAACGTATAAGTCCAATTATCAAACCGGCTTCGCGTAGCGTATAAGCCCAATCTTCAAACCGGCTTCGCATAGCGTATAAGTCCAATCTTCAAACCGGCTTCGCGTAGCGTATACGTCCAATCTTCAAAATGGCTTCGGGTAGCGTGTAAGTCCAATTATCAAAATCTTCTTGCATATCATTGTGCATCCTGCCCCTGAACTACGCTGGTTTGATTCCTTGCAAAAGGATACGTTGGCAGCCTACGGGCACAACCATTTATTTATCTATATTTTGTTTGTTTGTCCAAGTCTTCGGCTTTGTCAAAAATGGGTCGTCTCTGGGCTTTGACATTCACTCCCGTCACTTCTTGACTGCCAAGTTCTGTAAAAGAGGGGCAACTATAGACACCCCATTTTTGACCGTCCATAAGACTTGGACGCGACTGATGGTTTACATGGTGGAGAAAGTTGTGCAGGGGGAAGGTGCAATTTCTTCGGCAAAGAGAGAGGAACAAATCCCAACTTCACGCCCCATTTTGGACCAAAGCTATTTTGAATGGTTTTTAGACCTTAAAACCCTCTCTTTCAAAACATTTTTGAAATAAAGTTTCTGCGATGTTCCGAGGCTCGCCTTTTGTCAAACGTCGCGTTTTTTGATAAATCGAGCAAGGACAAAGTGGAAACGAATGAAAGAGAGATGAAATCTTTGAAAAATCTTTCAAAACACCTTACTTAGGGGTTTGAAGTTGAAGAAAAGAGGAGAAGAGGAAAGAAATCCAGTTGGGGGAGAAAATGGGCATGAACCGTCAAGAAAAGTCGAACAGCCCTCGCCGAATCGGGCCTATTCGTTCGCATACTTGGAATCAAGCTACGAGGCCACCACCGTTGGAAAGCTTTCTCCCGGGGCTTCATTTTTCACTCAAGAATCTCCTAAAGTCAATTCCGGACAGAGGAAATATCGTTGATTGAAGTAAGGCATCACTTCGGTTGAACGGAAATCTGCGCGACTTCACGGAAACGGGCATAACTTTTTCCAAAGGAGGAATTTTGATGCAAGGTTTGCGCCATTGGAAAGATAACTTCCGGGGCTTCAATTTGGATACTTGAATGGCCACCATTGGACTTCCCAATCACCCACCGGCCACTTTTCTTCCCGGAAGCCTATTTTTCTTGCCCTGAAAGTAGCTGGCCGGCCAGAAAATCTAGCTCTCCGGCCACCCTTTTTGTGAAATGACCTTTTGCCCCTTTAAACTATCCAGCCATGCCCCCCTCCCCAAGGGTGTCCTAGATGTGAATTTTGTTTTCCACTACACCCATATCCGAGGGTTTGGCCATTTTGGGGGGAAACTTGACTAGTTTTCCCCCCCTTTTTTCCCTCCATTTTTCCACCGATTTTGCCTACATATACACCACCTCAGGTCTGTTTTTAGGGTTAGAAAAAATTGTTGGAGAGTCTTGTATACATATCTCTCTCCCTCTCTACTTCCAAGCAAAAAAACAACCAAGTTCCAACCCATTTCTTCATCACCACCAAGCACCACCACCACTACTCCATTTCCAGCATCTTAGGAGGCTTTCCAGCAGCTAAGAGGCAGAAATTTTGGTCCAAGAAGCAGCCAAGGTTTTAGTCTTCAAGGGTAAGTCCACTTCCCCTCTTTTCTAGCTCTATTTTGCAACAATTTCTTAGCCTATTTTCTTGCTGTTTTGGGCTCCGACCCTAACTGAAAGGGGAATTTTTTTGAGCCATTCTTCATGTTTGTTTAAGGGCTCAACCCTGTTTGAGCCCCCCATTGTGCACTTGCTTCAATACCCTCTTGTATGCCATTATCTTGCATGATTTTTCTAGCCTAGGTGTGATCTGTTTTTGAGCATGATATAAACTATAAGTTGGCTTATTTTGAGCCCCTCTACAACATTGTAGAAGGGCTCAACACTGTTGGGGGCCTTCATGTAGCACTTACCATTATACCCCTCTTTGGCCCCCATTTTTGCATGCTTTTTTAGGCTTAGCTAGCTTCTGTTTTCAGCCATAACAAGAACTGAAAATGGCCATATTGTGACCTTCTTGGAATATCTCATTAAGGGTCTTTGGCTGTTTGGTGAATGCTTTGTATACCTCATGTTATAGCCTCTTGTTGGCCTATTTCTTGCATTGCATTTTGAGCATGTTTTCATACTGATTTGAGGCTTGTTATCTACTGTAAATGTTCATATTTTTAGTCCCTCTTCAGTGTTGTAGAAGGATATTTTTCCATTTGGGATTTGCATCTATCACTTTCTTCATTGCCTTCCTTGCGGAGCCATTTTTGTATGCCATTTTAGCCCTACTTGTGATTGCTATTTGGCCATGTTTTGAACTGAAAAAATGCTAGTTTTGGGGCTTCCTTGCTTCTTCTTTTTCATTTCATGTACCAATTATGTATGCATTGTGTAGTTATAAGCCATTTCATACACCAAAATCCATGTTTCAGGAGTGATTCCATGCATCGGGTTCCGTTTTACTGGGTTTCGGGGCTGTTTTACCCCTCATTTTGCTACTGATTTTTGCTTATTTGCATATCATATTCCGTGTCTTTTCCATGTCTCATTAGAGTGGCATTTCGGTGCCTGAGGGTCCGTCCTCGGTTTGCGTGCACGCGGGCACGCATTTCGAGTTGTCTTGTTTTCATCTGATGGCCTCCTATGTGAGTGTGGCTGAGGCTATCACATGTTGGTGTAAGCCCATTATTGCATTGCGTATGCCATTTCATCCATAGCATTGTGTATGCCCGGTTGTATATTATCTCGTGCAGCGTGTACGCCATTCCATGACATCGTGTATGTTAGGGTTGCATATTAGCTACATTTCATGCATATCATGCATATTGCATCATGTTCGGGATAGGAGTTAGCCCGAGCACGGGAAACGAGGCACGTTTCGTACTCTGAGCGACGGAACGGGTCTCAATTCCCAAGTCACCGACACTCCGGATTATCCATGATGGAGTTAGGTTTTGTTGTAGCATTCATATGCATTCATCCTATATTGAGTTGTGCAATTCGGCTCCTCGGCCATCGTGCATCGATATGCGTGATTGGTGGCACGAAGATCGAGACATGCATATATTTGTGAAATACATTGCTATGCCCCTTTCCTGCTCTCTGTTGCAGCAAAATGAAGAATCAGCAACTTTTCAGAATCTGGCATGCATTTCGAGAAACATTACAAATAGAGGCTAATTGGGGCATCCCAGTGGATTTCCGCGCAAAGTAGCCCAAACATGCATCATTTCATTATTCGGAGTGGAGTCAAGGCAGTCCCTGGCTTACATGCCAGTTTACAGTCTTTCTTGGTTAATTTGTTAATTAATTAGGAATTTGTATATTATTTGGACTGTATTATTCTTTTATTTTGGGACTGTATTATTTATTCGGACCCTCTGTGCGAGGGCATAATTGTAATAAGTGTGGGTGAGTGTGATGTATGTCTTCCAACCCCACGTCTTTCTTCCCTTTTATTTACTCGCTTATGATGGTTAGATTAGGGCATATTTCAATTAGCATACAGTATGACAGCATGTTTGCATCATTCATCTGTTTTGCACGCACCGGGCTCGGCGCATCATACAAACTGCATTTGTATTTCAATTCCAAATTGAATACGTGTTAGTTGTAGCATTTCATATGCCATGTTTAGAATAGCCGAGCCTGCTATAATTTGCATCTTTGCATGTGTTGCATTAGGCAATTCTGTGCATCTAGGATCATGCATGGATTTCTAATGAGTTTCTATTTTGGCTTGGAGTACTCGGTGAGTTTTTATGCTTTAGCATCCTTACATGCGTGTGAGTGACTGCCATGAATAGCATGCTTACCATGAGGCTATGTGCTTATGTGATATAACTGCCTTGCATGCCTGTGGGTGGAGGTTGAGTTACTTGAATTGTGACAATTAATCAAATATTTGTTTTTTAAGCCCACTAGATAGTGGCAAAACCATTGTTCTTCTAAGCCCACCTGAGGGTGGCAAAATCTGCATCTTAAGCCAACCTGCGGGTAGCAAACCATTTTCAAACAAACAAACATGAAATGTTTTGTTCCAATTCAGGCGATTCGGTCTATATTTGTATGCTGTGCGCATCACATAGTAAACCTAGGCTAATAACCGGAATAAGAACTCACAATGTTTTCAAAATAAGATATCATGGTTAGTAGAGGGCGGTCTTTGACCGGGCGAGCGGGGGTGCTCACGAAGTGACCTTTCCCAATCGTACCCAAGTTCCCGAGCCGAGGCAACTTTGGTGATGACGGACACGTGGCTTTTGGCGCTGAGTCAGGGTTTCCTAAATTTCCCATTAAAAAAACATTTAGGTGGCGACTCTGTATCTGGCAAAGCAGTCCATGTTTGGCACTTCTTTCAAAAATCAGTTTTCTCAAAACGATTTGCCGGATTTGAACTCTTTGGTTCAAGATTAAGAACCGTGACATTTGAGTCCTTGAACTGTAGTGACCCTAATATGAACGGAACGGGACTTAACCCTCCCGGATGCGTTCGGGGACATCTACACATAACTCATTTCCCGTGCCTGGGCTAACTCCTATCCCGAACACGATGCAATATGCATGATATGCGTGAAATGCAACTAAGATACAATCCTAACATACACAATATTATGGAATGGCATATACGCTATACGAGGTAATACACAACCGAGCATGCACAATGCTATAGATGAAATGGCATACACAATGCAATATGGGCTTACACCAACATGAGAGAGCCTCAGCCACACTCACATAAGAGGCCATTAGATGAAAATGAGACAACTCGAAATACGTGCACGCGTGCACGCAAACCGAGGACCGAACCTACAGCACGGAATGCCACTCTAATGAGACATGGCAAGACATGCAATATGATATGCAAACATGCAAATTTCAAATGAAAAATGACATGCAAAACAGCCCCGAAACATGGCGAAATGAAACCCGATGCAAGGAACGAGTCCCGAAACATGGAATTAAGCACATGAAATGGCCTATAGCTATGCAATGCATGCATGATTCGTACATGAAGTGTGAAGACAGAAGCTAGAAAGCCCCAAAACAAGGATTTTTACAGTTCGAAGCATGGCCAAACAGTGGGTACAAATAGGGAAAAATTAGCATGCAAAAATAGGGGGCCAAGAGAGGTAATGAAGCAAGTCATAGCTTCTGATCTCAAACACAGAATGCCCCTTCTACAATGTTCAAGAGGGGACAAAAATATGATTTTTTACAGTTTATGACAACCCCCAAAAACAGATACAAGTATGGCCAAATTAACATGCAAGAAATGGGCCAACAAAGGGGCAAAGAAGCAAGTGTTGCACGCTGGCCCCAAACAGGTTAGGGCCCTTCAAAAATGTTGAATAGGGGCCCAAAATATGGCTGTTTACAGCTTATGATCAGACCCAAAACAGAACACAAGCATGCTCAAAGTATGATGCAAGATGAGGCCACCAAGAGGGCTATAACATGAAGTATACCAAGGATGCTTCAAACAGCCCTAGACCCTTAATGAAACATGAATAGGGGGTCATTTTAGGGCCATTTTCAGTTCGGACCAAGGTCCAAAAACAGAAGCTCAATAAGCTAATAAATCATGCAAAAATGGGGACCAAAGAGGGGTACAATGGCAAGTGATACATGGAGGTCCCCAAAAGTGTTTAGCCCTTCTTTAATGTTGAAGAGGGGATCAAAATAGTCCTTTTTACAGTTTACATCAGGCTCCAAAACAGATCACACATAAGCCAAAAATACTTTGCAAAGTAATGGCATTCAAGGGGATATTGAAGCAAGTCCAACATGGGGATCCCAAACAGTGTTGAGCCCTTAAACAAACATGAAAAATGGCTCAAAATAAGCCTAGTTCCAGATAGGGTCGGAGCCCAAAACAGTAAGCAAAGAGGACTAAGAAATGTTTCAAAAATGAGACCAAAAAGAGGGGAAATGAACTTACCCTTGTAGACCAACCCTTTTGCTGCCTCTTGGATCAAAAATGTTGCCTCTTAGCCTCTAAAAAACTCCCCAAGCTGCTGGAAATGGAGTAGTGGTGGTGGTGCTAGGTGGTGATGAAGAAAGGGTGTAGAACTTGGAAGAATTTTGAAGGAAATGAGAGAGATGGAGGGAGATATACATACAAGAGCTCAGAGCAATTTTTTGTAATCCTAAAACCAGACCTAGGGCTGCTATTATATAGGCAAAATGGGTGGGAAAATGGGGGGAAAAATGGAGGAAAAACAAGCCAAGTTTCCCCCCAAAATGGCCAAACCCTCGGACATGGGTGAAGTGTAAAACAAAATACATGGCTGGAACACACTCCCAGGGACAAAAATGGCCGGCTAGTTTAAAATGGAAAAGAAAATCATTCACCAAAAAAAGTGGCCGGCCGGCCAGAAAAAGTGTCCGGCCAGCCAGGCCAAAGGGGGAAAAGTGGCCGGCCACAACCTAGGATGAAGCCCCAGAAGTTAGCTTTACAATGCCGCAAACCTTGCATTAAAATTCCTTCTGTAGAAAAAGTTATGCTAGTTTTCCGTAAAGCCGCGCAGATCCGGTCCAACCGGACTTCAACCAACCATATCTCCTCCCCCCGGATTTGGACTTAGGAGATTCTTGAGTGAAAAATGAAGCCTCGGAAGTAAGATTTCCAATGGTGGTGGCCTCATATCTTAATTCCTCTTGTGCAAAGAGTTACGCCCGTTTTGGTGAAGCCGCGCAGACTTTCTCCTTCCCGGATTCATGTTGAACCACTTTTGACCAAACAAAAAGTTGGTTGTCAGAACAATTGCTGGCCTCCCACCCTCCTACAAGCTTCCTAATAATGAAAATAAGGCCTCCACCAAAAATGAGCCCAAACCGATGCGAAATGAAGGTTCGGGGGCCGAAACGCGCAGTTCGGGACCCCGAAAACTGACTGTTGGGCACCGGAAGTGGTGTTCGACCACAAAGTTGGTCTCTCGGACCCCAGTGTCCCTCAAAAGGGAGTAAATAAGATGCATGCCAAAAACCGGAGCAAACGGAGGTAGTTAGGTGGTCCCGAATCGAGGCACACGGCCTGACGGCTCCGAAAGCCGGGAACCGGGCTCCGAAAAGGGAAAAATGGCCTGCGACCACGAAACGTAGCCTATGGCCACTGAGAGATGATCTACGAGACCTCTCCCTCCCCTCAGGAAGAGAAAACAGAGAAAATCGAGCTTGGTTCGCAAATCGAGGCAAGGCACAGAAAAGTCTAGAAGTTCGGAGGCAAGGCTCACGGCCGAGACTCCGCAACCTCAGAACGAGCACAGTATACAACATCACCAAGCGCTCAATCGGTGACGTCTGAGTCTTAAGGTCGGTCAAAAATGAGATGTCTACAAATATACAAAATGTTCAACAAAATAAACGGTTCATCATAAAAAAAGACATGCGATAAGCCTCACGGGCCCAAATAGTGCCATTGAATCCAGCTTATGAACTAGAGGTAATCCTCAATTTGTTATTATGGTTGAGAATAATACAGTTTTTTAAATTGTAGTTGCCCTTTCAGCCTATAAATTTTTGACTAATTGATACAAAAATTCAAAATTAAATTTATAACCCAAATGTCCAAAGAATAATTCTTTTATTTATGTGCTCGTACTTAATTATTTATTTTTGATGCAATACTTAAATTCTATAGGTTCTTTCCATCTTAATGCATACCAAAAACTCTCACTCTTCCAATATTTTTTTTTCCAACTCATTTTTCCAAGAAAAATGACTTCATAAGTACCATAATATTGTGATTAATATTGTGATTAATTAGTAGTTATATGTACTATGGAAATCGCTACATTTATTAAAAAAATTATACATATTTTTCTTGTAAACTTCAGATATGTGTAATAATAATTTTAATATTTGAAACCAACGTGTACAAATAATATGATAAGTGTCATATTAATTTTTTAAAAATATATTTATAAATTTTAGGATAAATTATGCAAATGACTCATGTTGTTTACACGATATATCAATTTGATACTTATTGTTTTAATTTGTTCGATTTTGCTCTTTAATTTTACTGATGTCATATTGATCTAATAAATAACGGCTATTAGATTTGGTGGATGAAAAATCGTCATGCTCTTAAATAATGTGTCAATTTGGTCCTATAGCTTACAAGATGCGTTAATTTGGTCAATATTGTTTTAATTTGCCCGATTTTTACAGTGACCATGTGGTGACCAAGTGGACACATTATTTAAGTTTCTGTCCACCAAACCTAACGGTCGTTATTTATTGGAAAAAGACTAAGACCCCCACTACCCCCACTATTTTTTGATTGGCACAAATTTTTTATTTTTTATTTTTTTTTTTGACCTTGGTCTCACAGCCTCCCACGTGGAGGTGGGGTGCTGGAGTCATTCCCCACTGGGGGTCCCCAGCACTGCCGTTATTTATTGAACCAATATGATACGATCCATTAAATTAAAGGACAAAATCAAGTAAATTAAAATAGCAGAAATCAAATTGATACATTGTATAAATTACAGGACGATTTATTTCTTTTTATACGCCTGTCACTTATTTTTTGCACTTTTCATACTGTCTATAATGATTGATGAATCAAAAACTTTCAAATGAACTTATTCTTTCAATTGGTATTTTCGCTTATCTCCCTATCTTACAAAAATGGAAACTAACTTAAAGCCTTTGGTTTGCGGATGGCCATCTAAACATTGGGACAGTAACGAGCAAAATGCCCCACTCCTCCACATTCATAACAGTTACCAGATTCCCTCTGCTGAGTCTTTTCTTATCTCCTATCCTAAATTTTATTTATTTAATTGTACAACACTACTTTTATAATAAGGGATACTTTCGTGTACGTCCTAATAAGTAAACTTATTGTCTAATAGGTCCAATGCGAAAAATATCGCCCCTTGTAAATTGTTATTTCACATGGGTAAATGAACTTCATAAAAAGCATAAATTCAGATTATGATTTCCATGTAGATGGTGATAAGGATGTCACCAGATCACAAAACTAGAGATGTGAGAGCCTCATGGCCCATCTGTCTATGCAACATGAAAGTTCACCAAACATACTTTTGTATACATAATTTGATTTTGATTTTCATTTCATCTTTCAAGAGTCCCATGAAGTTGGTAATCGATCCTTTTTAAAATTAGATTTTTCGTAAAAGTAAATACAATCATATTTTATCTTTCTTGTAAAGAAATAAAAATAAAAATCTATAAACATTATTAAACATTCTTTTAGGATGGTCACGAGACTGATTTGGGACAAATTTGTATTTCCCTACCCCTTATCCTGTATCATATCAGGAGCGAGACAAATTGGGGAGGTGGTGGTGATGGGGCGGGACAAATCAGGAAGGTGACGGAGAAAGGCAGGAGCGAGATGAAAATAAAAAAGTAAAATTGAATGTTGAATACAATATTTTAGTGATTTAATCTTTTATATTTAAGAAAATAAAATTATATATATTATATTAAATATAATCAGGACAGGATAGGAAAAATCTACCCCGCCTCGCTTCTTCATATTGATAGGAAAAACTGACACAGAGCAAGGTGAGGGATGCAGGACAGAGTGAGTGAAGGGACAATTGTCATCCTAATCTCTTACAATCATTTCTCTTTAGCAAATCCAACATCCAAACATAACATACATAAAGCTACATTTTCAAAACAATGGGGGTGTTTGTTTCAGTTTTTCAGAGTCAACTTATGGCTTTTAACTTTGAAAAAGTTATTTTGGACTGTTTGGTTAAACTTATTTCAAACAGCTTCTGATTCTAACAGCTTATTTTAACTCAAAAAAGCTGATTCTGAGAAGCTGCTCACCCCTTGCTTCTGATTATCAGCTTCTGCTGTGGACATGTTAATTTATGGTTATACTCTTAAATTTTTTTATTTTTTGTTTTTTTTAAAAATAGAAAAAGACTCAAATGGACTATAGATTATTATTATTTTTTTATGAGAAATGTAGACAAATAAAAAATAAAAATTAATTGAAAAAACTATTTCACAGCTTATTTAACAAACACTACTCAGCAACTTAAATCTATAATCTAACAGCTACACCAAACAGATTAAAAACTTCTGATTAAAGTCATAATCTATAATCTGTTAAGCTATAATCTATAAGCTGTTTTAACAGCTACACCAAACGGGGCTAATATTAGGCAATAGATATTGTTTCCGAAGTCATAAAAAAAAAGAAAAAAAAAAAAAAAAAAAAAAAAAAAGAAGGAGGAGGGACATGACTGGTTAATTAAGAAGTGATAAAGTGTAGTATCCTTCATGTTTCAGTGCAATAATTTAACCTTATTCTGTCAAGCAAATTTCAATGTGATCCTTCCATTAATCCTGGTTACAAAAATTGACCCAAAAAAAAGGTTTATTCTGAATGGCACATGTATTTGCTGCATTGGTCATTTTCCTCTAAATTTGGTTACATTTTAATTTCCACCCCCTGAATGTCATTTAATTAAGCTTCACTTTTTCTTTTTAAACTTTTCTATCAAGTTTCACTGTGTTTAGTTGGGAGATTTGAGAAGGAATTTGAAAAGAAAAATGAAAAAGATAAGTGAAATATGAATAAAATATACCTATATTTTACACACTTTTTCTCTTTCTTTTTCTAAATCCCTGAACCAAACACAAAGTTATAGAATCTTTGATAAGACCAAAACTAAGTGATGCAATTTTTTTAATCATTTCTTCTATTCACGCATAAATTAATTATAAAATCAAATAATACCCTCTCATATCACATGGGTGTGAGACTTGCAAAAAAATATAACTTATCTCATGTGACAGGATTATATCTAATTTTGTGATCAATTTCTATATTCCTAATATTATTCTTTTTAATACTAAAAATTTTTAGTGTTGAAGTATTAAAGAGTTGAATTGCTACATTTTTAGTGGTGAGATATAAAATTTTAGGAAGAATTTCAGTTGAGATTAAAAATAAATAAATAAATAAAATAAATAATAATAGAAACTACATTTCATTGAGCGCTTTCAACATTTAGGCCTTGTTTGGGAAGACTAAATAAGTGCACTTTTTGTCTTTTTTGACTAAAAAAGTGAGGTTGAAAATATGGATGTTTGGGTTAACTTTTTGACTTTTTATGGAAAAATGTGTAATAAAAAATTGTAAAAATTAGTTTTTAGAGGAAAATTTGAATTGGGAGTTGTGCAGCCGTAATTGTTGACTTTTGATGAATAGTGTTAACTTTTTAACTTTTTGAGTAACTTTTTGACTTTTTGGATTATTCTCTACATCCCAAACAAGGCCTTAATGGTAAGTTAAGCCTATTCAACTTAACATTTAGAGTCTTTTTACTTAATTTTTATATTTAAGAAGTTAGTGATTATAAGATGAAAGTTATGCCTAATTTAATTTATATTTACAGTGGTGTTAGAGACCACTAATTTAATAACTCTAAACCCACCACTAACGAGGTGGCAAAGCCAAAAAAAAAAAAAAAAAAAAAACAGACACAACATATGCTGTGGTAGCACATCATTAGTGGTAGCTGTAATTAGAACTCCCACTCATTTTCCTTATATTTAAGAGATTGGTATATCTTAATGATCATTTCTAAACTTGGATAATATAGACTTGTTCCTGTTTTTCCTTTTTTTTTTTAGGGAAATTTATTAGAAAATCATCTTTTAAGTTCTTACATATCAATTAGTTCATAAGATATTCTTATATTCTAATAAGTCCTTTTATTTTGGACATTTAATCCACCAAATTTTAATTCTCATATTTGAATTATTTTATAAATAATCTTACATTTACAAATATTTTTTGAATCATTAGCAATTATTATTATTATTTAATGTGATGTGAATATTAACATTAAATAAATTTGACAATGTAAACGTTCACGTTGACAGTATAAATGTTCACATCATGGATTACACTGTCAATGTGAACATTAATGTAATCTCATGCTCTTTGTATGTTTCATTTTCATGAACAAAGTTTCATCTTTTTACTGATAAAAAAATGTGAATGTTAATATGTGCTTCATCCTATTATTATTATTATTATTATTAGTCTATTTTGGTAATTATGTCACCTATCAAGTTTATTGGAATATAAAAAAAATAATTTAGATTAAGTAAAACATAAGTAGATGAAGAGAGAGATGTATAAATAAATATATTTTTTAATTAATTAATTTATTTTAATTTTAATTTTAATTTTAATTTTATTTATTTATTTATTTATTTTTTGTTATGCACACATATCAACTAGGAGAGTTTTGGATTGGAACTTTGAAGATAGTGATTAATATCTTATACGAGTTTTTGATTTAATAAAGCAGGCAATAATGAGGAATTTGGCGTCTACTTTTCATGCACACATTCATTTTTGGTGATTTTCAAGATTGAATTAACGTTCCGAACAAGTACCTGAAGGTTTTCTTTTTCTTTTTTTTTTTTTTTTTTTTTTTTATTTTATGTTTTCTTCTATTTTTTTTTATTTAAATTTTTGAAGAAAAAAATTGCTTCATTTTTATTTTAGAAAAATTTTTTGAAATAATTTACCGAGCAATTTTTTTCCCCATGAAAACTATAAAAATAAATAAATAAATAAAATGCATAAAGTGAGCAAGGAGCTCGTTTAAACAAAGATTCAGAAATTCGCATATGTATAGATGGCTATCTTTTTGGTAATCTATCTATAGAAATTATGGGAAATTTTATATAAATTTCGAATGTATACTATATGCACCTTTGGTTATGATTTACTGTGTTATTAGTTATGACAGATTATGATATTGGTTATGACATTATTTTTGTTATACCTTATGGTAATGTTTGGTTATAACTCAATTTTATTTTAATTTTTTAATTATAGCTCTCGTTTTTTTTTGAATGGCAAATCAATAATCTTTATTGATGAAACATACGAAGTATGACAAAAACATTAATAAAGAGGAACTTGAAGCTTGCGTTGAGGAGCTTGAAGCTAACGCAAGCTTCAAGCTCCAGTTGGCGAGGAGCCAACAAGAACAAAAGCAACAGAAACAAGACAAAGACACAACAAAGTAGAACCAGGACAGAGCTAAACTGCCAAAATAGAACAAAACTCCCAGAAACAGAACAGAAGCAAGCAGAAAGCTCCCAGACACAGAAGAAAACTACTTGCAGACAAATGAATGCGCAAAAAGACCAAAACAAGCTGCCAAAAACCTGTGCACATGCAGAACGAAAGCCAAAACTGAGAAGAACCACTACTGCCAAAAACCTCATCAGATCAGATTACCAGTGCTAAGCACCTCTATAGATCAGATTACCAGCCATGAACAAAACAACCCAAGCATCTCATGAGCGGATGTTGTGCCTTACACCAGAAACATTGAAGAGAAGATCATTAATGGAGAATGGAAAATCTTTGGTGGAGGACTTTAACCAGATTGTAAGCCTAATGATAATGAGATCCTGCAAAAACTGAGTGTTTAGTTGGAAGGCTTGAAAAAGGCACTCTTTTCTGATCTTTCAGATGGACCATAGAGTGACCAATGGAATGGCACGCCAGATTCTCCTCTCATTTTTCTTGCAGATGTACCCTGCCCACCACTGCAGTAGATCCTCAACAGAGGCAGGTACGACCCAAACAATTCCCCACCATTGTAACAGCCCTATCCAAATCCTCCAAACCATAGGATAGTGAATCAGAACATGTTGGGTTGTTTCCTGCTGTGATTTACAGAAGAGACATGATGTAGAAGCCGGCCTATCCAATACACCAATCCGTTGCAAGAATACGAATGTTTTAACCTTGTGTTTCCATGCGAGCCAACCAAAAAATTACACTTTGGGAGGCAGATAGTTGAGCCAAACCAAACCACTTGAATTAGAAGTGTTATCGAAGGCAAGGTTAGAGTGATTATAAAGATTAGAAACAAGAGACTGACCGGGTTTTAGTGCTGCCCAAGTTGCACTATCATCAACACCTTGATTCAAGGAGAGAGGTGTTGCTATGGTGATAAGAAGTCTATTGAACTCATTCTTTTCCCATTCAAAGAGTGCTCTCCTGATGGTAAACAACCAAATTGTAGCTGAACTTGACACAAAATCCTTGAGAAGACCCTCCTTGTTATTGGACAGTTGAAAAAGCGTGGGAAAATCATCTTTGAGGCAGAGAGCTCCACACCACACCAGTGATCATACCAAAGCTTGATTCTACAACCATTCTCCACTTTTATATGAAGATTGCTAACATAAAACAATAAGAGGGACTCTTGCTTATCTGTTGCTGCCATAATGCCACCCCAGATAGTTGAATGATGGTTACTAGAGCAGAGGTTTGGAAGCCATGACCCTCCTAGAAACTTGTACTTACTACATAAGACCTTCTTCCATAATGATTCATGATCAGAGGCAAACCTCCACCACCATTCGAGTAGTAGACATACATTCACATCCATTTATTCTTTTGATGCCCAATCCTCCTTATTTTATACTCTTCGTTACCTCTGTCCATCTAACAAGATGAATCCTCCTCTTTTGATCAGGGCCTCCCCAAAGAAATGAAGCTTGAATTTTGTCTATCTCTTTAGCTATTCCTTTAGGTAACTTAAACAGAGATAAGTAAAATACTGGCAGACATGACAGCACTGCCTTCACCAAAGTCAACCTCCCAACAAAGGAGAGAAACCTCATTTTCCATCCAGCAAGTCTCATTTTAAATTTATCAACAACTGGTTTCCACATCCTCTTTCTTTTGGGATTAGCACCCAGAGGTAATCCAAGATACTTGAGTGGTAAACTTTGAGTCTTGCAATTCAACAGATATGTAAACTCCTCTAGAGCAGTGCCAGAAATACCAACCCCACAAACCACGCTTTTATGATAATTGATTTTGAGACCTGAAGCTACCTCGAAGCACCTGAGGATCCTTTTCAAACTAAGGACATCTGATAATGCAGCTTCACAGAATAAGAGAGTCATCTGCAAATTAGAGGTGGGACAGCTGAACTTGATTATTTCCAATGACAACCCCTTTGAGCAGATTCAACTCCCTAGCTCTCTGTAGGAGAATGTTCAGTGCTTCAGTAACCAAATTAAAAAGAAATGGGGATAAATGATCACCTTGTCTGAGGCCTTTTTGTGGATGAAATTCCTTAGTTGGTGAACCATTAACAAGGATTGAAATCCTTACAGAAGAGACATATTCCTTGATCCATGAGATCCATTTGGTACCAAACCCAAAGTTTGCTAACATTGAGAAAAGAAAGCCCCAATTAATAAAGTCAAAAGCCTTTTCAAAATCAAGGTGTAGACGTCCCCGAACGCCCCGGGAGGGAAATCCCGTTTTGTTCATTTGGGGCTCACTATAGTTCAGGACTCAATGTCACAGTCCTGTATCTAATCTCGCAGAGTGCCATGCAAGACCGATGAATCATCAAAGAGTCCAAATCCGGCAAATCGTTTTTTAAAACAATTTTTTGAAAGAAGTGCCAAACATGGACTGCTTTGCCAGATACAGAGTCGCCACTTAAATATTTTATTTTGGAAAATTTAGGAAACCCTGACTCGTTGCCTAAGGCCATGTGTCCGTCATCACCAAAGTTGCATTGGCTCGGGAACTTGGGTATGATTGGGAAAGGTCACTTCGTGAGCACCCCCGCTCATCCGATCAAAGATCGGCCTCTACTAACCAAGATATCTAGTCTTGAAAACATTATGCGTTCTTATTCCAGTTATTAGCCTAGATTTACTATGTGATGCGCGCAGCATACAAGTATAGACTGGATCGCCTGAATTGGAACGAAACATCTCATTTTTGTTTTGAAAACAGTTTGTTACTCGCAAGTAGGCTAATATGTGGATTTGCCACCCTCAGGTGGGCTTAGAAAAGATAGTTTTGCCACTATCTAGTGGGCTTAAAAACTCACAGTCGATGAATCATTCCAATTCAGATAATCCAACCTTCATCCATAAGCATTCAGATAGATATATCACATAAGCATATAGCCTCATGGTAAGCATGCTATCATGGCAGTCACTCACACGCATGCAAGGATGCTAAAGCATAAAAACTTACCGAGTACTCCAAGCCAAAACAGAAGCTAATTAGAAATCATGCATGATCCTAACTATGCTGAAGTGCCTAATGCAACACATACAAAAAGGCAACTATAGTAGGCTCGGCTATTCTTAAAGATGGCATGCGAAATGCTACAACTAACAAGTATTCAACTCGGAATTGAAATGCAATGTAGTTAGTATGATGGGCCGAGCCCGGTGCATGCAAGACAGATGAATGAATGCAAACATGCTATCATACTGTATGCTAATTGAAACATGCCTTAATCTAACCATCATAAGCTGGTAAATAAAAGGGAGAAAGACGTGGGGTTGGAAGACATACATCACACGTACGCACACTTATTACAATTGTGCCCTCACTCGGAGGGTCTGAATAAATAATACAGTCCCAAATGAATAATTACAGTCCGAATAAGTACAAAACCCTAATTAATTAACAAATGAACTAGGAAAACAGTAAATTAGCATGCAAGCCCATGGACTGCCTCAACTCTGTTCCGAATGATGAATGATGCGTGCTTGAGTTGCCTTGCGCGGAAATCCATTGCGATGCCCCAATTAGCCTCTGTTTACAATTAAGCCCGGAATATTGCACGAAGCTCCAAAAAACTGCCGGTTTCTAATTTGCTGCAACAGAGAGCAAGAAAGGGGTATGGCAATGTATTTTCACATATGTATGCTTGCCTCGATCCTCCTGCCATCAATCACGCATCCCGATGCATGATGGCCGAGGAGTTGAATTGCACGACTTAATATGAAATGAATGCACATGAAAACACCACAAGACCGAGACTCCATCATGGATAATCCGGAGTGTGGGTAACGGGGAATTGAGACACGTTCCGTCACTCGAAGTACGAAACGTCCCTCGTTTCCTGTGCTTGGGCTAACTCCTATCCCAAACACAATGCAATATGCATGACATGCATGAATGCAATCCTAACATGCAACCTAGCATACTCAATGCTATAAGATGGCATACACAATGCACGATGTAGCAAGGCATGCACAATGCTCTAACATACAACCTAGCATACACAATGCTATGAATTGAAATGGCATACACAATGCATAATGGACTTACACCAATGTGAGTGGACCTCAGCCACACTCACATCAGCGGCCTTAAGATGAAAATGAGACTATCGAAATGCGTGCACACATACGCGCAAACCGAGGACCGAACCTAAGGCATAGTATGCAACTCTAACAAGGCATGGCAAGGCATGAAATATGGCATATAGACATGCAAATTCCAGCACTGAAAGATGATGCAAAATGGTCCCGAATCATGGATATAGGGCACCCGATGCATGAGACGAGCCCCGAAACTCGAAACTAGGCACACATATTGACTTATAGCTATACAAAACATGCATTATTTGACCATGAAGCACAAAGATAGAGCCAAGGCAGTCCCAAAATATGAAAATTTATAGTTCAAAGCATTACCAAAAGATGCTAGCATGGTGGACTAAAATAGCATGCAACTTTGACTAGCAAACATGGTTTACATGGCATGTATGTGAAGCATGTGAGATCTCATCAAACCAGCAAAAATCAGTGAACAAAATATGTGAAAATATGCCCAAGTAATCACTGAAATGCAGCCAACATGTGCAAAAATGATGAGCTCCTTTGGAGGGCCATGCAAGAGTTATTAAGCACATATAAGATAGACATGAAGCATAGCAAAACTACCTCTGGAAATGAACTCTGACAGCCCTAAAACTCACCAAATTGGTCCTGAAATAGGTCTAGGAAATATGCAAAGAAAGGCCCCTTTGAAAGGCCTTGGATGGGATTGCTCTACACATGCATTGTAGACATAAAATCTGGCCGAAAGGGCCTTGGACAGAGCCAAGGCAGACCCCAAAACTCACAGAATGAGGCCTGAAACATAACTTCGATGCATGCAAAAAAAGGGTCCCTTTAGAAGGCCCAAAAGGCCACCAAACAAGACAAGGAGAGAGGGGGTCACCCCCCTCTAATTTTGGCCTTCAAGAATACACCTAAGCCACTGAAAATCTACTAGATTTCAGTGGCTAAAAGGCCAAGCCATGGCCAATGCAAGTGCTCTAATGCATAGCCCTATTCATGAAGAGATGAAGCATGCATAAGGGGAAAATGACCTCAAACAGAGAAGAGTCCTTAAAAAAACACAAAGAGGAGGCAAAAAAAAAAGACTTTTTTTAGTTTATATCAAGCCTTGAAAATATTCACAAGTAGGGCTAAAACATGACACAAAAATGACCCTAAAAGAGAGATAGAGGGAAAGGGATACCAGATGATCTCAAACAGCAAAGAGCCCTTCAACAAAGTTGAAGAGGGGCTCAAAATAAGACACTTTATAGTTTGGCTCAAAGCCCAAAAATGCTCACAAGTAAAGCTAATATATCATGCAAGATAAGCCCTAAAAGAGAGATAAAGCACAAAGGGAGAGTAGAAGACATTAAACAGAAAAAAGTTCTTGATCAAACATGAATATAAGCTCAAAATAAGACTATTTTCAGTTCAGGTCGAAGCCCAAAAATGCTTGCAAAAGGGGCTAAGATATAGAGCAAAAGAAGGCAAGAAAAGGGGAAATAGGGACTCACCCTTGTAGCACAGCAAAGCAACAGCCTTTGGTCCAAGATTCCGAGCTTCCAACCTCTGCAAATGGCCTCCAAGTTGCTGGAATGGAGTATGGAGGTGGTAGGCTATTAGTTGTAGGGTAAAATGGCCAAGAACCAAGGTGTTTGGAGGCTTGGAGTAGATAGATATATGGTTGTATGTATCAATGCCCCAGCTGGTTTTTCTAACCCTTAGAAATGAGGTAGGGTGCTAGTTATATAGAGGGAGAGGAGTGAAAGAAAAGGGGGGAAAAAACAATTCAAATCTCCCCCCAAAAGGACAGACCCTCGGGCAGGGGGTCTGGTGCAAAACAGCTGGCACAACTGGAATGCACCAGGAGGGACAAAAATGGCCGGCCAGGTTCAAAAGGTCCAGGTGGCCGGCCGGCCACCTCCTCTGGCTGGCCGACCAGGGGTCAACAAGAATTGCTGGTCGATGTAGACACCCCATTTTTGACTGACCTTAAGACTCAGACGTCACCAATTGAGCGCTCAGTGATGTTGCATTTTGTGCTCGTTCAGAAGTCTCAGAGTCTCGACCGTGAGCCCTGCCTCCGGACTTCCGAACCCTTTTCTGTACTTTGTCTCGGTTCGCGAACCAGGCTCGGTTTTCTCTGTTTTTGTTCCTGAGGGGAGGGAGAGGTCCCGTAGGCCATCTCTCAGTGGCCGTGGGCTACTTTTCGTGGCCGTAGGCCATTTTGCCCATTTCGGAGCCCGGTTCCCGGTTTTCGGAGCCGTCAGGCCGTGCGCCTCGGTTCGGGACCACCCAACCATCTCCGATTCCTTCGGTTTTTGGCATGCATCTCATTTACTCCCTTTCGAGGGACACTGGGGTCTTAGATACCCACTTCGTGGCCAAACACCACTTTCGGTACTTAACGGCCGGTTTTCGGGACCCCGAACTGCGTGTTTTGGCCTCCGAGCATTCGTTTTGCATCGATTTTTGTTCATTTTTGGCAGGTACCTCTGTTTTATCACCAGGAAGATCACTGGAGGGTGGGAGGCCAGCAGCAACCAGTTATGCTCCTCCGGCGCTCCCCGGCGCCCGTTTTTCTCACTTCCGGGCTAATGTTGAACACCCTAGGGCCATTTTCTTCGAGCCAAAACCACATATGGGAGGACCCTAAAAAATAGAGCTCGGCTAGTAATTCTTGTTTTCATTTTTGACCCTCTCCTAAAGGTGGCTTGTTGTTTCTCCTGGCTCAGAGTTGCCAATTTCCAACCATAGGGTCTTGTTGTACACACATGGGAGGACCCTAAAAAATAGAGCTCGGCTAGTAATTCTTGTTTTCATTTTTGACCCTCTCCTAAAGGTGGCTTGTTGTTTCTCCTGGCTTAGAGTTGCCAATTTCCAACCATAGGGTCTTGTTGTACACACATGGGAGGACCCTAAAAAGTAGAGCTCGGCCATTAATTCAACTTTTCATTTTTGCCCTTGGCTGGCCGGCCATGGGAGGTGACTGGCCGGCCACCTCCAGTAAAAGTGCCTAGTCGGCTGTATTCCTTGGGATGTGTGCATTCCAACTGTACTTTGGTTTTCCCCAAAAAATATCTTCTCCGGGGGGCCCCTTTGGAGGGAAATAAGAGCTCATTTCCCTCCACTTTTGCCTTGACTCTTCTCTCCCCCTCTTGCCCACATTGGTGTCCTCCCCACTCAAGAGAAGACAATACAAGCTTTGGTTGGAGCATACACATAGATACAACTCCATTTTCTTCAAGTTTTGGTGCCATTTCTTCATCATCTCCAAGCTCTAACACCACAACTCCATTCCAGCAGCTAGGAGGGCTTTCCAGCAGCTAAGAGGCAACAAATTTGGTCCAAGAAGCAACAAAAGTCTTGTCTTCAAGGGTGAGTACTCTTTTACCCTTTTTGAGCTTATTTTTGCTTCATTTTTCTACCCTATTTTCTTGAGGTTTTGGGATCCGACCCTAACTATGATTGAGCTTATTTTGAGCTCCTCTACAACATTGTAGAAGGGCTCAACCTTGTTTGGTGCTTCCATGCATGACCTCTCTTTATAGCCCTCTTTTGGTCCATATTTTGCATGCTATTTCTAGCCCATGAGTGATCTGTTTTTGAGCATAATATAAACTGTGAGTGGGCCTATTTTGAGCCCCTCTTCAACATTGAAAAAGGGCTCAACCCTGTTTGGCCTCTCTATCATGCACTTGCTTCACAATCTCTCATATTTACCGTAAATTTGCATGATTTGTTTGGCTTATATGAAATTTTTTTTGGAGCATGCCATAAACTGTGATTAAGCTTATTTTGCGTCCCTCTATAGCATTGTAGAAGGGATCAACCTTGTTGGGGGTCTCCATGTTGTGCTTGTCTTCATATCTCTCTTTGACCCCCATTTTGCATGCTTTGTTAGGCCTATTTTGCTCCTGTTTTCGGCCACCATCAGTACTGAAAATATCCATATTTTGGCCTCCTTGTCATGTTTTGTTAAGGGTCCAAGGCTGGTTGATGGATGTAAGGCATACTTCATGTTCTAGCCTTTGTTGGCTTCATTCTTGCATGACATTTTTAGCAAGTCTGCATACTGATTTGAGGGTTTTCATAAACTGTAAATATGCATATTTTTGGTCCCTCATCAGTGTTGTAGAAGGAAAATTTTCAGTTTGAGCATCGCATACATCACTTGTTTCAATACCCCTCTCTTGGCCCCCATTTTTGCAAGCCATTGTTGTCCTATCTATGCTTATTATTTCGCCATGTTTTGTACTGTAAAAGATGTTATTTTGGGGCTGCCTTGCTACTGTTTTGCATGTCATGTACCAATTATGCATGTTTAGTATGGCTGTAGGCCATTTCGGGTGCTTAATATCGCATTTCGGGACCATTCCGTGCATTTGGTGTCATTTCCCTACCTTTCGGGACTGTTTTGCATCATTTGTGAGTGCTAAAATTCCATTTGCATGTTTGCATATCATTTTCCATGTCATTTCATGCCTTTATGTCATTGCCTCGGTTTGCGTGCCCGCGTACACGCATTTCGAGGCACTTCATTTTCATCCGACGACCTCTTGTGTGAGTGTGGCTGAGGCTCTCTCATGTCAGTGTAAGCCCGTGTTGCATTGTTTATGCCATATTAGTCTCCTTGCATTGCATATGCCATTGCCTCGGTTTGCGTGCCCGCGTGCACGCATGTCGAGGCACTTCATTTTCATTCACCGGCCTCTTGTATGAGTGCGGCTGAGGCCCTCTCATGTTAGTGTAAGCCCAATTTGCATTGTGTATGCCATTTCATACCTTTATGTCATTGCCTCGGTTTGCGTGCCCGTGCGCACGCATTTCGAGGCACCTCATGTTCATCCATCGGCTTCTTACATGGGTGTGGCTGAGGCTCACCCATGTTAGTATAAGTCCATTTTGTATCCTGTATGCCATTTTAGTCTTATTGCATTACGTATGCCATTGCCTCGGTTTGCGTGCCCGTGTGCACGCATTTCGAGGCACTTCATTTTCATCCATTGGCCTCTTATATGAGTGTGACTGAGGCTCTCTCATGTTGGTGTAAGCCCATATTGCATCGCATATCTCATTTTAGTCTCATCACATCGTGTATGCCATTTTCTCGGTTTGCGTGCCCATGTGCACGCATTTCGAGACATCTCATTTTAGCATCATCACATCCCGTGTGCCACTTTCTCGGTTTGCGTGCCCGTGTGCATGCATTTCGAGACATCTCATTTTAGTCTCATCACATCGTGTATGCCATCGCCTCGGTTTGCGTGCCCGTGTGCACGCATTTCGAGACACTTCATTTTTATCCGACGGCCTCTTATGTGAGTGTGGCTGAGGTCCACTCGTGTTAGTGTAAGTCCAATTTGCATTGCGTATGCCATTTTATGCCTTAGAATCATTTTCTCGGTTTGCGTGCACGTGTGCACGCATTTCGAGGCATCTCATTTTCATAGCATTGTGCATGCTAGGTCATATGTTAGTTGCGTTTCATACATATCATGCTTATTGCATCGTGTTCGGGATAGGAGTTAGACCGGGCACGGGAAATGAGGCGCGTTTCGTACTCCGAGTGACGGAACGGGTCTCAATTCCCAAGTCACCAACACTCCGGATTACCCATGATGGAGTTAGGTTTTGTTGTAGCATTCATCTGCATTCACCCTATATTGAGTTGTGCATTTCGGTTCCTCGGTCATCATGTATCGGTATGCGTGATTGGTGGCACGAGGATCGAGGCATGCAGATATTTGTGAAATACATTGCTATGCCCCTTTCTTGCTCTCTGTTGCAGCAAAATGAGGAATTAGCAACTTTTCGGAGTCTGGCACGCATTTCGAGAAGCATTGCAAACAGAGGCTAATTGGGGCATCCCAGTGGATTTCTGCGCAAGGCAGCCCAACATGCATCATTTCATTATCCGGAACGGAGTCAAGGCAGCCCCTGGCTTGCACGCCAATTTTACAGCTTTCTTATTTAATTTGATAATTAATTAGGAATTTGTATATTTATTTCGGACTGTATTATTCTTTCATTCGGGACTGTATTATTATTTATTCGGACCCTCTGCGCGAGGGCAAAATTGTAATAAGGGTGTGTGAGTGTGATGTATGTCTTCCAACCCCACGTCTTTCTTCCCTTTTATTTACCCGCTTACGATGGTTAGATATAGGGCATATTTCAATTAGCATACAGTATGACAGCATGGTTGCATCATTCATCTGTTTTGCACGCACTGGGCTCGGCTCATCATACAAACTGCATTTGCATTTCAATTCCGAGTTGAATACGTGTTAGTTGTAGCATTTCATATGCCATGTTTAGAATAGCCGAGCCTGCTATAGTTTGCATCTTTGCATGTGTTGCATTAGGCATTTCTGTATACTTAGGATCATGCATGATTTCTAATGAGCTTCTATTTTGGCTTGGAGTACCCGGTAAGTTTTATGCTTTAGCATCCTTGCATGCGTGTAAGTGCTGCCATGAATAGCATGCTTACCATGAGGCTAAATGCTTATGTGATATAACTGCCTTAAATGCCTGTGGGTGGAGGTTGAGTTACTTAGATTGGGACAATTCATCAAATGTTTGTTTTAAGCCCACCAGATAGTGGCAAAATCATATTTTTCTAAGCCCACCCGAGGGTGGCAAATCCGTGTCTTAGCCTACCTGCGGGTAGCACCATCAAACCATTTTCACAAAACAAACATGAAATGTTTTGTTCCAATTCAGGCGATTCAGTCTATACTTGTATGGTGTGCGCATCACATAGTAACTAGGCTAATAACCGGAATAAGAACTCACAATGTTTTCAAAATCAGATATCATGGTTAGTAGAGGCCGGTCTTTGACCGGGCGAGCGGGGGTGCTCACGAAGTGACCTTCCCCAATCGTATCCAAGTTCCCGAGCCGAGGCAACTTTGGTGATGACGGACACGTGGCCTTTGGCACCGAGTCAGGGTTTCCTAAATTTCCCATTTTAAAATATTTAGGTGGCGACTCTGTATCTGGCGAAGCAGTCCATGTTTGGCACTTCTTTCAAAAAATCTATTTTCAAAAACGATTTGCCGGATTTAGACTCTTCGGTTCAAGATTAAGAGCCGTGACATTTGAGTCCTTCGAACTGTAGTGACCCAATATCGAACCAGAACGGGGGGGACTCGCACTCCCTTCCCCCGGGATGCGTTCGGGGACGTCTACAGTCGGCCACCCCAAAAAGGTGGCCTCCCAAATGTGTGCAACACAGCTGTATGGTCAAAACCTAGAAAATGTGAACTAGGAGAGAGAAAAACTAGCTTTTTAGAGGGGTTCAAAAGGGTCAAGGACAATTGTTGGCTGGCCTACCCATATTGGTGGCCTTCTAGGTGTGTACAACACAATGATGTGGTGGAAAGTCAGAAAAAGTGGCCCGGGAGTGGGAAAAACCAGATTTCTAGTGAAGAAAATGGGCGATGAAGAGCGATGAAAAATAAGACTGGTTTTTCAGAACAATTGCTGGCCTCCCACCTTCCTACAACCTTTCTAACAATGAAAATAAGGCCCCCGCCAAAAATGGACCAAGACAGATGCAAAAAGGAGGTTCGGGAACCGAAACGCGCGGCCCGGGGCCCCGAAAATTGACTATTAAGCACCGGAGGTGCCGTTCAACCACGAAGTTGGTCTCTCGGGCCACAGTGTCCCTCAAAAGGGAGGAAACATGGTGTGTGCCAAAAACCGGAGCGAACGGAGGTAGTTAAGCGGTCTCGAACAGAGGCACACGGCCGACGGCTCTGAAAATCGGGAACCGGGCTCCAAACGAGAAAAATGGCCTACGACCACGAAATGTAGCCTACGGCCACTGAGAGATGATCTACGAGACCTCTCCCCCCCTTCGGTAAGAGAAGACAAAGAAAACAGGGCCTAGTTCGCAAACTGAGGCAAGGCACAAAAGAGTCCGGAAGTCCGGAGGCAGGGCTCGCAGCCGTGACTCTGAAACCTCAGAACGAGCACAATATGCAACATCACCGAGCGCTCAGTTGGTGACGTCTGAGTCTTAAGGTCGGTCAAAAATGGGGTGTCTACAGTTGCCCCTCTTTGACAGAACTCGAAAGTCATGAGTGACGGGAGTGAATGTCAAAGCCCAGAGACGACCCATTTTTGACAAGGCCGAAGACTTAGACAGACATACAAGACAACAGAGAAACGTGCCCGCTGGTATGCCCACGGGTGAGGGGGGGAAATACAAAGCGATATGCACAAAGCCGGATGTAACTCAATGATCATGCGAAGCAGCAAGCTGTAATGAAGCAAGTATTCACAATAGATGCAATAGTTTTAAGCAAGAATGCAAAGCAATACTACATTTCATGCAGTTGAAGAATGCGGAGAATCATTGAATTCTCACCACGTCTCACACGGAGGGGATACAATACCTGTGCGGCTCGTCTGGTCGCACCAGCCTCAAATGAACCGTACATACAATATCATGCCTGAAAAAAGAAGAAACTCAACAAGCACAACATAGTTAGCAACATATGTTCAGTGTGATATCGAATGCAGGCAAACGCGGTGTTGATGGGTGAGTGCATCGCAATGCGAGAAGCAACGCACGTGATAACGCAAGTTAAGCACAGGGGTATGACAATACTCGTGAAACGTGCAGAACAGTGCAAGTGATGTGCATGGGAATGCAAGTAACATGCATAACAATGCAGGATAAGTGTAAACTCGAATGCACATTTTGAAATGAAACAACGAGCAAAGCAATGCAAGTTTCGATGAAGGTGGCTCAACTGTGACCTCCGGTTTACCTCTCGGAGGGGTCACAGCATATTCAAAAAGGATACACCTCGCTTTTGACGAGTAACAATGAGATACGCATCGAAAGTTGGAGTTGAAGTTCCCGCGGGGGGATTTTGTGACGAAAAGTGCACTTTCCTTGTACTTTCTCGGGTGCCGGAGACTCCAATCATCACCCAAAATTTGCAGAGACCTTGGAGAGCACCTTGGGAATGCTGCCGGCCAGGTTTGGTCCAAGGGGGAGGCCGCCGGCCAGGTTTGAGGGAGAGGGGTGGCCGGCCGGCCACCTAGCCCAAATTCGGGGCAGTTTGGTCTTTTTGCTCTCATTTCTTTAAATCCACTCGGCCAAACACCTTTTCCTCACAACTCTAACTCCGAAATCAGCCCCTCTACCTTCCTAGAGCATTTTCCCTCTCAGATCTGTGCTCCATATGCGTTTTCCAACGCCCCACGCCAAGTTGTTTCGTGAAAACTTTCAGTTCTCTTCACTTTGAACCGATTAAATTTTGATTTCGGTGCTTCTTTTCTCATTTTCACCACTTGAGGTAAGTTTGTCTCAAAATTTTGAAGATTTTCTCGGGGGTTGACTTTGGTTGACTTTTCCATTTTCCGAGAGTTGACTTTTGTTGACTTTTTCCAATTTTGGCTCATTTTGCTCATTTTTGCAGATTTCTTGAGATGGCGGGTCATTTTCCCCATGGCGGAAGTTCTCCAGGCGCCGGAGGTGATCTAGACATCATGTCTTTACCCCCGAGGGTTCGGCCATTCATCCCCAAGAGGTACGACCCTCCGACACAAGTCCTCCCCCAGGCAGTTTTTTATCATTTTACTGATTTCGATGATCGAGCGCCTGGGGATCTGCTTTTGCGAGAGCCGGAGTCCTACCTCTCTCATCAGGCACGAGAGGTATTTACTTCACTTTTACATTTTCTGCAATGTATTCTGTATTTTCCGTGCATTTTGTGCTTTCGCTATGTTTATCCGCTCACTCAAGCACACAACTTGTTTTGAATGTTTAGTCTATAACACCGTATTCCGCTTCCATCTTGAACACACAGTTCAAACACTCTGACTTTTTGAACACACGGCCCGTATATTGATTGTAAACACACAGCACACACTTGTTGAGAATTGAACACACAGCCCAAACTTTGAGATGAACACACAGCTCACTGATTTTGAAATCTGAACACACAGCTCAAATACTTGACGTTGACGTTGAACACGTAGCTTGAACTTTGATGATGAACACACAGCCCATTTTTCTGATTGTGAGCACACAGCACACACTTGTTTGAGAATTGAACACACAGCCTAAACTTTGAGATGAACACACAGCCCACTGATTTTGAAATCTGAACACACAACTCAAATACTTGATGTTGAACACACAGCTCGAACTTTGAGATGAACACGCAGCCCACACTGATTGAGAGTTGAACACGCGGCCCAAACATTTGATGTCGAACACAAAGCTCGTTGTTGAGGTGAACACACAGCACACACTGATTGAGAGTTGAACACGCAACCCAAACTTTGAGATGAACACACAGCCCACACTGATTGAGAGTTGAACACGCAGTCCAAACACTTGATGTTGAACACACAGCTCGTTGTTGAGGTGAACACACAGCACACACTGATTGAGAGTTGAACACGCAGTCCAAACACTTGATGTTGAACACACAGCTCGTTGTTGAGGTGAACACACAGCACACACTGATTGAGAGTTGAACACGCAGTCCAAACACTTGAATTCTGAACATACGGCTCATACTTTAAATTTTCTAAACACACAGCCCAGATTCTGTATCTGATTTGATTTTGTACACAGCTCATGCATTTCATTTACACGCAGCTTATATATTTCATTCTGAAACTGAATACATGTGTTCACCCTGAATACAGGTGACTTCTCGTGCTGCACGAGGATATGGCTCCATCGCGGCGAGAGAGTGGTACGCAGAGCTCCTAGAGGCTGTCCGGGATTTGGTTGACGTGGCAGGGTTTGGGCCCTTTTGCACTGGGATATCTTGTTGTCCTGCTAGTAGGATGCTGATGGGTGCCTTGGTAGAGAGATGGTGGGACACCACCAACTCCTTCCATTTCTTTGCCACTGGGGACATGACTATGACCCCGTTTGACTTCGCGGTATTGACTGGCCTTGATGTGGGAGGTTGGGCAATCCCGTATGACGAGAACATGGGCTAATAGGAGGCCGCCTGGATATACTTATTGGGGGCTCGCCCGCCAGTTGACAGATCTTCGGGTAGAGTCTGATATACTTGGTTTTCTTTACATTTCAGGAGGGCGGAGATGGAGCCTGAGACTCCTGAGGAGGTAGCACAGTACACCCGCGAATTTCTGATGTTCCTCTTCGGGACCACTCTGTTCGCCGATAGGGGGAATACCGTCGGGCTCTATCTGTTGAGTGCTCTAGTGGACCTATCATAGGTCAGCTGATATGACTGGGGTGGCGCCAGCCTGGCTACTCTCTATTGCTATATGAGTGCAACCTCCTGTGGATGGGGGAACATGGTTGGCGGCTATTGGAGGGCCTGGGAGGTACTTTCTGCCCTCTTGATTTATATTTCTGCTTCTCATTACTTGTACATTGCACACACGGCGCACTTTACACTCTGTACCTTGCACTTTGTTCTCAGCATTCTGTATTCTGATGGCTACTGCTTTGTTTTTCACAGCTATGGATCTACGCATACTTCCCGACGCTAGCCCCAGAGCTTGAGGTGGAGGTGTCCCTCACGACCCCTTATTCGCTCGTATTCGAGGGCCAGTACCGGCTGAGACCTCGGGAGTCTTTCATCTACCTACAGCAGTACTTTGATACAGTGCGGTCGTCAGAGGTATTTCAGAACTCTCAGTTCTTCATGTTTCTGATCTTTGATTTATCTTGCTCATTCACAATTTTTGACCAGTTTATACATCGGTTCCGCAAATCTCGTGGCAGCCCTGGGTGCCTTTAGGTAGAGACCTCTGATTTCAGTTTGCCGGAGCATGCGGAGCCTCTCGATATAGGATCTTGTTCGAGGGGCCAGTTGGTAGGGCCTGGTTTTTGGGGGATCGCTTCTTGTGTCAGATATGGGGCTACCCTGATCAGGACATTCCTTCAGTACCTCCAGACGATATGCGGACCGCTGATAGGCTCCCTCCCCAGGATGTCGTCAGTGCTATGCAAGGTACCGACGCATTACTACATTTGGAGCAGGGGGAGTACGCGACCTACCGTCACACATACTTGATGCCTCCACTGACGGGAGTCCGTACCCCGACGAGGAGGTCTGCTGGTATGCCCTCATTGAGCCGGGCCCGGACTGCAGATGTCCCTTCCACCAGCAGGGTTGGCACATCTAGAGGTGGGGGTGGATTGGTTCCCCCGATTCCTCCGACTCATCATCATCATCCTGGATGGCTAGATATGCCGACTGAGTTGATGAGATGGCGATATGGGACTTCCTACCCGATTCCGATAGAGCCTCCTATGCCTGACCACCGATATGTCAGTGACCCTGACTTGCCACTGGTATGTTCCACTATTTTCCATTTATCACTCAGATACTTTGGTGTTTGTTTATTCATTGATGACTTGAGCTTGTATCTGCAGCCACCCAGGGAGTACATGGACAAGGTGCTCGGGATGGTAGCCTCACTTGAGGGCATGGTCCTGCGGAGAGAGGCGCAGTTGTCCATCATGGGTGTCCAGGTACCCTTTAGTTTTCTTGCCTTATCATACTTCTGGTGACATGTTGCTCTTGAATATCTCACTACATTAATTGACTGTGTATGTTAGAGCACATTTGACTCACACCATATTTACGTACCGTACCTGTATGCACCCACTTTGTGTAGTTTGCTTGCATCTGTATCTGATATACATGTTTTGGCGGATGTATTCAAATTGCATTCTTCATCTTCAGATGCCTCCAGTGTATGCTCAGTCATAGGCTGGGCCATCCAGGCCTTCTCGAGGAGCTGGGCCATCTAGGCCTTCTCGAAGAGCTGGGAGAGGGGAGTCGTCTCGCGGACGAGGCGGACGTAGGGCGCACATCATAGAGGAGGAGTCCAGCGAGGAGGAGAAGGCTGCAGATCCCCAGTCAGAGACATCTGCTGACAGAAAGGGTGGCTCTGATCCTGGTTCCGGTAGTGGAGATGAGGCTGAGGAGGGTTCCGAGGATGGCAACCCCGACTCAGATGATGGTAATGATGGTGCAGAGGCTGTTTTACAGAAGAGGACGAAGAGGGCCTCTCATTCTTGCTCTTGAGAGCATTGATGCAGTTGTTCCCTGCTTTATTTACCTTTTTATTAGTAGTTGTAGCACATTGTACATTATTAGGCAGTTTTATTTTTTGTAAAACTTGTACCCTTGTTGTAAAAAATGTTGTAACAAAGGAAGCATGATGGAATGAAACGGCTTTTGAAAAAGTTTTGTATTTTATGTTCTTAGCATCGCATCGTATCATTTTGCACCAAAATGAGATTGAATGGAAATGTGCATTGTGTATTTGCCAAGTCAGGTAGTGAACCGACGCAACAAACTAAACAACCTAACTTACTAAGAAATAACAAAACCTTAGCAAGTTTACAACTCGATAAGCAAAACACAACAAAGTTGATAGCTCGATAAGTAAGGCACAACAAAATTAAACAAAAAGTAACAACTCAACATACGAAACTCGACAACTCGACAAAACTTAACAACTCGATAAACAGGACATCTCAACCAAGAAAACAACAACTCGATAAGCAAGACTTAACAACAACTCTATAAACAAAGTGCATTTCGGACAATCTGGGTGATGGAATGCATCCGAACCTGAGGGAAATGGAGGCCTTTGACACTCCCGATGCATACAAATGCTGGGAACTTCCTTCTAGAGGCTAGAACAGGACCAAAGACACAGTTTGCAGCATGGCCGCCCACCTTTGGGGGCTGGCCAACCAGCTTTTTGCATTGGAGGGGAGAGGGGTGGCCGGCCTACTAGAAAAGGTGGCCGGCTGGCCACCTAGCTTGGCAGCCACCAATTTTTCGACACGTGTCCTCCCGAACAGTGCCTTATCCTCTTTAAAAGTCCTAACTCTGTGGTTGATTCATTTCATCTTAGTTTTGCACCAAAATGGAGGCGTTTCTCGTCGAAAATCTCACAGCTTGGATCGCTTCTCTAGATGGCTCTGAAAAGTTGAACTTCCGGGGCTTCGGCTTGAATGCACTATTCACGCTGAGCTGTACTCTGCTGCACCTTCCCTTCCTTCATGCCGCAGTGAGGTTTTGGAACCCGATAACGCATGTGTTTAGCTTCGACGGGCAAGAGGTATGTCCAACTTTCGAAGATTTTCAAGTTTTGATGGAATCTGAACGCTATGAAGAAATTTTGCCTCAGTTTTGCTTCGGCCACGCCCAAGCTTTAGGGCGGATGTGTGGGCTCACCATGCATGACGCTCGGTCTCTGATCTGCAACGGGGAATTGGACATCCTCAGCTTGATTCATCGCTTTTCCGATGCCGGTGACCGCGGCAACCATTATTGGCAAGGTTTTCGGCAAGATGCACTTTGCTTGTGCATGCTATCTCATTTTTTGCTTGCCCCAAGCTTTAGTGGATCTAGCATTCGTCTGATTGAAGTTGCTCAAGGCTTGAAGGAAGGAAAGGGCTGCATCGCTATGACATTGGCCGAGACACTGATGGGCTTGGACACTTTCTATCGCCAGGAGACGACCAAATTTGCAGGGAGTCCACTGCTGCTGCAGGTAATGTTTCCCACCTGATCTCATATATGTATTGCTCACATCACTCGGCCCTCAGGCTCGTTTTTTCTCACAAAACCCTTTTCTTACTTTTCTCTCATCGTACATCTCTCTATTCTTTATTCTCTCATTTTTCATCCCTCCCCAGGTATGGTTGATTGATAAATTGCAGGTTGTGGACTCTTGCCTAGCCTACTCAGCTCGCGGCTACTTCTTTCAACAACGCCTAGTCGATGCCCTTGATAAGGGATGGTGGTTCGACTGGATGTGCAATTTGTCTGCAGATCGCATTGCCTGGCACTGTCCTTAGCTCAATCTCCTGGCAATGAGCTATAGTATGTCCCGGCAGACTGGGATCCAGCTGATTGGTCTGACCCACTGTGTGTTCTACTTTCTGTTCCAGTTCCAGCGTCAGTTCGGTCATGATCAGACTTGCCTGCCAGAGGGGATAGAGTATCCTGCCACATTCCCGGTTCGAGGCGCACAACTTGCCCGGTATGCCACAGCATGGAGGACTAGAGAGCTCCTGGCCCCCGCTCCCACTTTCTGTTGCACTTTGTCTGACGAGTGCTTGGATTGGCTCAATGAAGAGGCACAGATTGGGCCCAGCTTGGCGTCAGAGGCTTCGACCAGCTCTGGGAGGGGGCGCAGGGACACCTGACTTATCTATGCCCCAGATTTATTGCTTTACCAGTACTTTCAAGTTTTCTTTATGAATGTAATAAAAAAAGCAACTTCAATTTGTATGTAAGAGCAAGAGAACTTTGTTTTGAAATCAATGAAATTGAAGGTTGTGGGTACTGAAAATTTTCCGCTTTGGTCCAAAAATGGTCTAAGTTGTAAAAAGATTAATTTGAACAAAGTCAACTTTTATTAAAACTTTTCAAAACCATTTTTGATATGGATCAGAACTGGACACGCCTGAGATCTGTCACCGAGATGCACAACCCCGGACCTTAGCAACTGGAAAGTTGTCCCTAGTCTGAATAGTACCGTGGCACTGCACAGCAACGGGAAGTTGCCCCTAGTCTGAAAAGCACTGCACCGGAGATCACGATAAATGCTGATAGAGAAAGATGACTGAGATGATCAAATGGACAAACTTGATTGGGGAAAGGTTTATGGCTTAACTCCAGGATGAAGTTGCCTACGTATCCTAAAGATGGGAATCAAGCCTTACGTAGTTCAGGCTCAGGTTCACTCGAGTATTTTCATTCTCCTTTTACGCTCTAACTTTTGCCAAGGCCGCCCTTTGCGGCTTTTCAACCTTGTGAGCTTAGTTTTTATAATTTCAAATTTTTTGTGCTCTGAGTTTTGCCTAAGTCGCCCTTTCGGGTTTTCGGCCTAATGAGCCTCTCAAGGGTAATATTTCTTCAACTTGTCCATATTGATCGGTTGTGAGAACTCCAGGCCATCTAGATCCATCAGAACCACAGCTCCACCTGACCAGATAGACTTAATGATGTAGGGACCAGTCCAATTGGGTCTGAACTTGCCCCTTGGGTCGTGGATGGGAGCTCGGTTGACTTTGAGCACCAAATCTCCTTCTTTTAGATTCCTGGACTTAACTTTCTTGTTAAAAGCCCGCGCAATTCTGCGCTGATAACCATGAACATGGTACAATGCTTTCAGTCTTCTCTCGTCAAAGAGCATGAGTTCTTCAAACTTGCTCTGCTGTCAATCTGCTTCGGCTATTTGACACTCAGCCAGTACTCGCAATGACGGAACGTCAATCTCGATACGTAGAACGGCCTCCATCCCATAAACCAATGAATACGAAGTCGCCCCAGTAGAAGTCCTGATTGAAGTCCGGTATCCCCACAGAGCAAACAGTAGCTTATCTGGCCAATCCCGGTAGGTTTCCACCATCTTTTGCAATATGTGTTTGATGTTCTTGTTGGCAGCCTCAACCGCTCCATTGGTTTGCGGCTGATATGTGGATGACTTACAAAAAGCCACGTTGTATTTTTCCAACAAGTCAATCACTTCCTTCTTGAAGTGGGAACTGTTATCTGAAATTATCTCGTTTGGGACTCCGTAGCGACAGATGATGTTGTTTCTGATAAACTTTGCAACATGCGAAGCCTTCAACACCGTATAAGATTGGGCCTCGACCCACTTCGTGAAATGATCTATCGCGACCAGAATGAATTCATGCCCATTTGACCCCTTTGGAGTGACAGCCCCGATCACATCAATCCCCCAGACTGAAAATGGCCATGGCAAAGTCATATTGTACAGCTTCGACAGCGGAATGTTCATGCGATTTGCATGAATTTGACATTTGTGGCATCGTCGAACAAAACCGATACAGTCCTCCTCCATGGTAGACCAGTAGTAACCCTGTCTGAGGATCTTTCGTGCTAGCATTACTCCGTTCATATGCGCACCGCATTCCCCTCCATGGATGGCCTCCATTAGGCGCTTCGATTCTTCGGCATCGACACATAGCTTATGCATTCCCAGATGACCTCTCTTATACAGCTTACCCCTGCAGATGATGAACTGAACATCCATTCTTCTGATTGCCCTTTTATCCTTGGCATTTACCCTTGGCGGGTATGCTTTCTTCTCCAAGAAATTCCAAATGTCGTAATACTAGGGGTTTTCATCCTGAGCCTCATCTATAGCAGCAATCGACTCGTAGGCTGGTGCAAATTTCTGGTCAATGATGACTGGACGCATCCGGACTCCAAACGGGATGTCTATCATGGAAGATAGAGTTGCTAAAGAATCTGCGAACCTATTGTTCTCTCTTATTAGATGAGCAAAGTTTAGCTTCTCAAAACGAGGGATTAACAAGTTCAAGGCCTGGTAATACATCATCATCTTTTATTCTTTGACTTTTCAATCCCCTTTTGCTTGAGACACAACAAGGTTCGAGTCCTCGATGACGTCCAACCGTCTTGCCCCTAGTTCCAGGGCTGCTTCTAGACCAGCAATGCATGCCTCATATTTTGTTTCGTTTTTCGAGACTTTGAACCGGAGTTTGAAGGCTAAAGGGATACGGGAATTGTCGGGTGCTATCAGCAACACCCCTATCCCATACCCGTACTGATTTGACGCTCCGTCAAAGTATATCGTCCAAGTTTCATCATTGATGTGCAAGATGGCTTCATCTGGGAATAAGTACTCGACTGCTTCACCCCCTTCTACTGGATGGTCGGCTAAGAATTCTGCTACTGCTCTTCCCTTGACTGACTTGCGTGTCACATATTTCAAATCAAATTCGGAGAGCAACAGCAACCAACGAGCTAGCCTACCCGTAAGTGCTGGTTTCTCGAAAAGATATTTGATGGGATCGAGTCGTGAAACCAACATTACGGAGTGAGCTAACAGGTAGTGCCGCAGCTTCCTGGTAACCCATACCAAAGCTAAGAAAGCCTTCTCTAACGGTGTGTAGCGAGTCTCATACTCTAGCATCTTCTTGCTCAGATAGTAGATGGCCTTCTCCACTTTGTCCTCTGATTCTTGTGTGAGCATACTGCCCATTGTGGTCTCAGTCACTGAAAGGTACAATATCAACGGTTTCCCCGGCTCTGGCGGTGACAACATGGGTGGGTTCTGTAAGTATTCCTTGATCTGTTCAAAAGTAGCTTGGCATCTGTCGTCCCATTGGAATTTCTTTCCTTTTTTTCAGGAGACCAAAAAGTGGTTCACAAGTCAAGGTTAATTTTGAGATAAACCGTCTTATGAATTGCACTTTACCTAGAAAGCCTCGCACCTCCTTTTCAGTCCTTGGTGGTGGCATTTCTAAGATGGCCTTGATTTTGGAAGGGTCGACTTCGATACCTCTCTGTGTAATTAGAAACCCCAGCATTTTTCTTGCTGTAACACCGAACGTACATTTTTGAGGATTCGGCTGCAACTAGAATTCTCTGATCCTTTGAAAGAACTTTTGCAAGGCGGTGTAGTGACCCTCTCTTTCTTTGGACTTGACAATCATGTTGTCCACGTACACCTCAACCTCTTTGTGGATTATGTCATGCAATATTGTGGTCGTGGCCCGTTAATAAGTAGCTCCAGCATTCTTCAACCCAAACGGCATTACTCTGTAGCAGTATGTCCCCCACGGGGTGGTGAATGCAGTCTTTTCCCGGTCTTCAGGTGCCATCACTATCTAATTGTAGCTCAAGAAGCCATCCATGAATGAAAACAAAGCATGCCCCGCTGTAAAGTCCACTAACTCATCAATATGCGGCAAGGGAAAGTTGTCCTTCGGACTGGCTCTGTTCAAATCCCTGAAATCCACGCATACCCGGATCCTGTCGTTCTTCTTCGGCACTAGAATGATGTTGGCTAACCAAGTCGAGTATTTGGATACCAGCAGGAAGCCTGCGTCAATTTGCTTGGTGACCTCTTCCTTGATCTTGAGAGCCCAGTTTAGGCGGATCCTCCTGAGTTTCTGTTTGACGGGTCAGGCCTCGGGGTCAAGAGGGATTTCATCCTCGTCGTTTTCATCAAAGTTTTGAAAGTTTGAGTTAATGCAATAAATCAAGGGCACAGAAAAGTACTTAGAAACCACAGCTACTTGATTCTCATTAAGCACATCCAAGTCGTCCGATTCCTCGGTTACAACAGACTCGAAAGAGAAAGAAAAAGACGACCTGGACAAGATTGTGGCATCTGGGTTATCATCTCCAGGATTACCAGACTCAGACTCAGTTGAGCTGGAACCTGATTCTGACTCACAAGATTCGGTGGAATCAGATTCCGGCTCACTACTTGACCTGGTGCTGGTGGACAAAAATCCCTCTTCATATTGCCAAGTGAGAGAGGATGCGAGAGATGCATCCAAAATAGTTGCTGGTAGGCCCACAGCCGTTTCATTCCCAATCATGGAAACCGAGAAGTTATCCCCTAAGCACTTCTGGTCGATCAGAGGATCTGAAAGTAGACAAGCCAATGCTACCCCTATTTCAGTTTCAGCACCCTCGGAATCCACTTCCTTACACTGCTCAACTTCAGCTGATGGGTCTGTCTGCTCTTCGGCAACGTCATCCCCAGATAATTGCAGGTCAAAGAAGATCTCGAAACCTGGCACGCGCTTCTTCTCCGCGTTCAGCCATGGCTCTGGGAAGCCACAAAACGGAAAGTCCTCCCCCTCCCAGACGAAGCGTCCGTTTAGGGTACCCTGAATGGGCCTATGCATCAGCTCAAAAGGCTTCCTAGCCCACTTTGCCCTGACTCTTCCAGCAATTTCCTTTCCCTTTCTTATCCAATCCTCTTTGGTGGGCAGATAACCCAATCCAAAGGTATGGGGGTTGTGTGGCACTTCGGCCAATGCTGCGACGCCCTTCCGGCCGCTCTTTCCCAATTCCATCCCGGGGATGTGTTGAAGCTTGTTCATAAGGTATACAGATTGAGCACTGACATACACTCCCTCATTAATAGCCATGATGTTCTGCACAACCCAAGCCTCAGCTAGGGTAAAACTTGACATAAACACGTCCTCCATACCGTGCTCAATTTCTAGGACTGGTGTAGATACCTCTGGAGGTGGATGGATCAATGAATTCCTGAAAACAATGGCTACTCCCTTTCCATAGGGGTATTTCATCATCTGATGCAGAGTGGACGAGACGGCCTTCACCTGGTGCAACCACGGCCGCCCCAAAAGCGGGTTGAAAGTTGCAGGAACCTCTGAGACATAGAAATCTATTTCATGCTGTCCTGACCCAACTTTGGTCTGGATCTTTACTGTCCCCATGACTTCTCGGCTCGTGTTGTCATATGCCCAAATTACCTGGGCTGTTGGTATAAAATCCGTGGTCTTCAAACCGATTGCATACGCTGTCCTTGCCGGGCACACGTTGATGGCGGATCTGGTATCAACAAGAACCACTGATATCCATTTATCTCTACACTCCACAGAGATGTAGAGTGGCTTATTGTGGTTCGTACCCTCAGGTGGTAGTTCTTTGTTAGAAAAAGTCAACATCGGGGTAGCTCCTCCCGGAAAGACTAATCCCACCAGTTGCTCCGGCGTGGTTTCTATTGAGAGTTTAGCCTTGTCCATGGCAGATAGGACAGCTTGTCTATGTACTCGTGATGCCACAAGCAGTCCCTAGATAGAGATGTCTGCTTGTATCTTTTTTAACTGTTTGAGCACAGCCTCTTCTTCAAGTTGTTTCTCTTTTTGTCTCTCAGCTTCCTTATCCTTTCCAGATGCCTCTGGCTGGTCTAGGTGCGGGGGCTTGAAACACCGCCCGCTTCTTGTCATGTGATCAATTTCATCGAGATACCAAGTGTCGTCTGGTTGATTGCTCCCCCAATCATCGTCTGTGTGGGCAAGACATAAATGATCGTCTTCGCACCACATCCCATGAGCAGCCAATAGACATCTGTTTGGCTCCGGCATGATTGTACTCGCAGTACTTTCAGCCCACATGCTCGCAGTATCTTTTGTCCTTGTGCCTACAGCATTTTCAGTTCTCTCATGGGCTTTGGCTTTCCTAGTTCTCTCAGAATCCCAAAACTTTTCTTGTTCCACCTGCGTCGGCGCAGTTTATTGTTCAGCTTTCCCTGTATTTACAATGCTCCTGTTCTTAGCGAAATTCTTTGTACCGGCGCTTTCTGGCAATATACTCTGACTTCCGGCCCTTCCGGCCACAACTGATACCCTTGCCCCTACCGGGCCCTGTTCTGGTTGGAGCTCTTCTACCACATCCGGTTGATCATCCAGCTATCCAGTGGCCTTTGTCGATTCCTTATAATCGAACTAGTTGACTGCCACGCCCCCTGATTCTTAGTCATCGAAAAACTGTAGGTTGGCAAATTCCTCTTCTACAGCCGTCAAATCATCCGTTCCCTGCCCAAATCTATCCCCCTGGATCACACACAGTTCTACTCTCTCTAGCAATTCTACACTTGGCTCAGACTGGCCCGCTGACAGGATGTAATCACTTGAATCGTAGGCTTCCCCAGCAAAATTTCCAGACTGTTCAAACCCTGACTCAACAGTTCCATCCTCCTCTGCAATCTCCCCTGTACCGTCTTCAACAGCTGCCACCATTGGCTCAGGTTGGGTTGTGGAGATGTCCAGCATGCACAAAAAGTCAGTGCAGTCATGAAGGAGCACCTCCGGCTTAGGTAGATGGGACGGGGTGATATAGATGCTAGGATCGTAACATACGTCCCCAGTCTGGATAAAGTTGATTCTTTTGGAAGGTGGAGCTTGGTTGTGTATAGGGAGCAGGTTGGTTGTGACATTGGGTCTTTCTAGTGGCAAAATCACCTGTTTGTCAACGAGATCTTGAATCTCGTGACGCAATTTGAAACATTGGTCGGTGTCATGACCGTGTTGTTGGTGATATGCGCAATATTTGGCTGGGTTGTGAGTGGGGGGGAGTGGATTTGGCAACGGCCTCAGTTCTAGGGGTTTTAGATGCCCTTTTCTGATTAAGACCCCTAGAGCCTTGGACAGGGGCATGTACAATGAGGTGAAGGTTCTTTGGCCTCTGGGTTGGTATTTGGTGGTCTGTGTACTGCTTCCGGATGCACCGGAGAAGGGTGTGGCTGCCATAGGCCTTGGAAGGGGAGGGGAAATCGTGGCGACCATTCTTACCTCCGAAGTTCTTGCAGTTACAGCGCCACTCGAGCCTGCATTGTTGTTGCGGTTAAAGGTTCTTCAAGGTTGCTCTCTGTCTTGGTCAATCAGACCCTGTTTCATTGCATCTTCAATTTGTACCCCCATCTCGTGCAGATCTGAGAAGGTGGGGAAGGGGAGCACAATCATTTTTTGCATTAGTTTTGGCTGGAGATTGTGCACAATCATCCTGATCTGGTCCTTATTGGTGGGCCTTAGAGTCATCATCGAGGCCTTTGCCCTCCACCGGGTGACAAAATCTGAGAAGCTCTCTTTGGGCTCTTGCCTTGTTGTTTCGAGATCACGGGTTGTAATCTCGATTTGGGTGTTGTATGAGTGTTGCACAACAAAGGCATCGGCCATTTCATCCCAACTTTGCTTGACATCATCTTCTAATTTTGCATACCAGATAGTGGCCACACCCGACAAGGTCCGGCCGAATAGTGAAAGCTTCTGGGGTCTGGTGTAGTATATCTGAGAATTGCCGGAGGTGGACCATGGGATCCCCAGATCCGTCGAAGCGATCAATCTGGGGCATTTTGAATCTATCCAGCAACGTCACAGCCACATCGGTATATCTGTCCTCGATATCCGGGATAGCCTTTACTCCTTGGGATTTTTTGAATAGCTTCTCAAGCTTGCTCAATTTCAGTGTCGTAGGGTCTACTTCGAACTCGAAGGGAGAGTCCGGGTGGTTGACGGGTGTATGTGCCTTGGATAATTTAGGTGGAAGCGGGGGCGGAGCTAGCCCTGTTGGAATGGCTGTGTCTTCCTGAGTGGCATGGACATTTGGCAAAATGTTCTGGGTATTTGGCAGGACATTCTGGGTAGTTGGTGTTTGCTCGAGCAACGGGACCCCTGGTAGGAGAGGAATTGGATGTGAGGCTGATGCTCCGGCTTGCTGTTGTAGCCGGGTAATTAGTTTCGCCTGTTGGGCCATGATTGTGGTCTGTTATTTAGAGAACTCTGCTTGGCGGACAGCGTCCTCCTGCATTTGCTTCATACTCTCTTGGAGTTGGCGCATCATTTCTTCCATTTCAGCCATGTTCTGCCAATCCTGCTGACTAACTGGTATGTGTATCTCTATGGCAGAAACTGAGACCTCAGCTCGACTGTTCACTGCTAGGGTAGACCACTGCTCTGGTAACCTCTGCTCGGACACACTATGCTTTCTCGGCCTCCGTCTAACAACCGGGGGTAGAGAATGAAACACTAGTTGTCCGTCAACCAGATCCTCAGATCGATTGAGCCGATGACCTCTTGTCCAGAGTGCTTGGGGAATATCTGCTTGGTTTGAAGCAATTGTGCTAAAACTGCCCTAGCAAAAAGATAAATAAAGCAATAAGGAAATAAATAACTAGACAAACGGACAGCATAACAGCTTAAAATAAACACACAACACACAGTTAGGCATAACAACACACAGTCGGTAAGCTGAATACACACTATCCTTCAACACTGATCATTATCCCTGAATCACTGTCCCCAAAAACTGAATCTGATACCCGCAGATAACTGATTCTCAAAATAACTGAACTGATGCCTGCAGGCCTGATGCCCAAACCCGCAAACTGTTACATGCATTTCCCTATAGAGACGCACTCTAAAAGCACATAACAGATAAGTGAGAGCCAAAACACCCCTATGTTGGGGTAGGGTTTCCCTGTTCTATTTTGTCAGGAGCTAGGGTTTCACTACGCACGCAGCGGTTTCAAACAACCTATCGGGTAAGCAACCTGTCCTAGCTTGGAATGGTCACTATGGATTCCGAACATGCACTAGGTCGAATGGTCAAAAGGGTGCCCCGGTAAAACCGGGGTTTGTGTTCCCATACTGGCAGAGCCCGTAACCGGTAACCCTTATGGCACGCAGCCTCTGGCAAACCGCTCAGGAATAGCAGATGGCAAACACGGTGTCCTAAGCGCACCAATGCACATGCAATGCAAAGAAACACATAAGTGTAATCAAAACAAGATATCATGAGTTCGAGTCAAGCTCTCTAAATCCCCAGCGGAGTTGCCAGAAACTGTAGACGTCCCCGAACGCCCCGGGAGGGAAATCCCATTTTGTTCATTTAGGGCTCACTATAGTTCAGGACTCAATGTCACAGTCCTATATCTAATCTCGCAGAGTGCCATGCAAGACCGATGAATCATCAAAGAGTTCAAATCCGGCAAATTGTTTTTGAAAACAGTTTTTTGAAAGAAGTGCCAAACATGGACTGCTTTGCCAGGTACAGAGTCGCCACCTAAATATTTTATTTTGGGAAATTTAGGAAACCCTAACTCGTTGCCTAAGGCCACGTGTCCGTCATCACCAAAGTTGTATCGGCTCGGGAACTTGGGTACGATTGGGGAAGGTCACTTCGTGAGCACCCCCGCTCGCCTGATCAAAGATCGGCCTCTACTAACCATGATATCTAGTTTTGAAAACATTATGCGTTCTTATTCCGGTTATTAGCCTAGATTTACTATGTGATGTGCGCAGCATACAAGTATAGACTGGATCGCCTGAATTGGAACGAAACATCTCATGTTTGTTTTGAAAACAGTTTGCTACTCGCAAGTAGGCTAAAATGTGGATTTGCCACCCTCAGGTGGGCTTAGAAAAGATGATTTTGCCACTATTTAGTGGGCTTAAAAACTCACAGTCGATGAATCATTCCAATTCAGATAATCCAACCTTCACCCATAGGCATTCAGGCAGATATATCACATAAGCATATAGCCTCATGGTAAGCATGCTATCATGGCAGTCACTCACACGCATGCAAGGATGCTAAAGCATAAAAACTTACCAAGTACTCCAAGCCAAAATAGAAGCTAATTAGAAATCATGCATGATCCTAACTATGCTGAAGTGCCTAATGCAACACATGCAAAAATGCAACTATAGTAGGCTCAGCTATTCTTAAAGATGGCATGCGAAATACTACAACTAACAAGTATTCAACTCAGAATTGAAATACAATGTAGTTAGTATGATGCGCTGAGCCCGGTGCATGCAAGACAGATGAATGAATGCAAACATGCTATCGTACTGTATGCTAATTGAAACATGCCTTAATCTAACCATCATAAGCTGGTAAATAAAAGGGAGAAAGACGTGGGGTTGGAAGACATACATCACACGCACGCACACTTATTACAATTGTGCCCTCACTCGGAGGGTCCGAATAAATAATACAGTCCCAAATGAATAATTACAGTCCGAATAAGTACAAAACCCTAATTAATTAACAAATGAACTAGGAAAACAGTAAATTAGCATGCAAGCCCATGGACTGCCTCAACTCTGTTCCGAATGATGAATGATGCGTGCTTGAGTTGCCTTGCGCGGAAATCCATTGCGATGCCCCAATTAGTCTCTGTTTACAATTAAGCCCGGAATATTGCATGAAGCTCCAAAAGACTGCCGGTTTCTAATTTGCTGCAACAGAGAGCAAGAAAGGGGCATGGCAATGTATTTTCACATATGTATGCTTGCCTCGATCCTCCTACCATCAATCACGCATCCCGATGCATGATGGCCGAGGAGTTGAATTGCACGACTTAATATGAAATGAATGCACATGAAAACACCACAAGACTGAGACTCCATCATGAGACTCCATCATGGATAATCCGGAGTGTGGGTAACGGGGAATTGAGACACGTTCCGTCACTCGAAGTACGAAACGTCCCTCGTTTCCTGTGCTTGGGCTAACTCCTATCCCAAACACAATGCAATATGCATGACATGCATGAATGCAATCCTAACATGCAACCTAGCATACTCAATGCTATAAGATGGCATACACAATGCACGATGTAGCAAGGCATGCACAATGCTCTAACATACAACCTAGCATACACAATGCTATGAATTGAAATGGCATACACAATGCATAATGGACTTACACCAATGTGAGTGGACCTCATCCACACTCACATCAGTGGCCCTAAGATGAAAATGAGACTATTGAAATGCGTGCACACATACGCGCAAATCGAGGACCGAACCTAAGGCATAGTATGCAACTCTAACAAGGCATGGCAAGGCATGAAATATGGCATACAGACATGCAAATTCCAGCACTGAAAGATGATGCAAAATGGTCCCGAATCATGGATATATTGCACCCGATGCATGAGACGAGCCCCAAAACTCAAAACTAGGCACACGTATTGACTTATAGCTATACAAAGCATGCATTATTTGACCATGAAGCACAAAGACAGAGCTAAGGCAGTCTCAAAACATGAACATTTCTAGTTCAAAGCATGACCAAAAGATGCTAGCATGATGGACTAAAATAGCATGCAACTTTGACTAGCAAACATGGTTTACATGGCATGTATGTGAAGCATGTGAGGTCTCATCAAACCAAAAAAAATCAGTGAACAAAATATGTGAAAATATGCCCAAATAATCACTGAAATACAGCCAACATGTGCAAAAATGATGAGCTCCTTTGGAGGGCCATGTAAGGAGTTATTAAGCACATACAAGATAGACATGAAGCATAGCAAAAATACCTCTGGAAATGAACTCTGACAGTCCTAAAACTCACCAAATTGGCCCTGAAATGGGTCTAGGAAACATGCAAAGAAAGGCCCCTTTGAAAGGCCTTGGATGGGATTGCTCTACACAAGCATTGTTGACATAAAATCTGGAAAAAAGGGCCTTGGGCAGAGCCAAGGCAGACCCCAAAACTCACAGAATGAGGCCTGAAACATAACTTCGTTGCATCCAAAAAAAAGGGTCCCTTTGGAAGGCCCAAAAGGCCACCAAACAAGACAAGGAGAGAGGGGGTCACCCCCCTCTGATTTTGGCCTTCAAGAATACAGTTAAGCCACTAAAAATCCATTGGATTTTAGTGGCTAAGAGGCCAAACCATGGCCAATGCAAGTGCTCTAATGCATAGCCCTATTCATGAAAAGATGAAGCATGCATAAGGGGAAAATGACCTCAAACAGAGAAGAGACCTTAAACAAACTCAAAGAGGAGGCCAAAAAAAGACTTTTTTCATTTTATATCAAGCCTCAAAAATATTCACAAGTAGGTCTAAAACATGACACAAAAATGACCCTAAAAGAGAGATAGAGGGCAAGGGGTAGCAGATGATCTCAAACAGCAAAGAGCCCTTCAATAAAGTTTAAGAGGGGCTCAAAATAAGACACTTTATAGTTTGGCTCGATGCACAGAAATGCTCACAAGTAAAGCTAATATATCATGCAAGATAAGCCCTAAAAGAGAGATAAAGCACAAAGGGAGAGTAGAAGACCTTTAACAGAAAAAAGTTCTGATCAAACATGAAGATAAGCTCGAAATAAGACTATTTTCAGTTCAGGTCAAAGCCCATAAATGCTTGCAAAAGGGGCTAAGATGTAGAGCAAAAGAAGGCAAGAAAAGGGGAAATAGGGACTCACCTTTGTAGCACAGCAAAGCAATAGCCTTTGGTCCAAGATTCCGAGCTTCCAACCTCTGCCAATGGCCTCCAAGTTACTGGAATGGAGTATGGAGGTGGTAGGCTATGAGTTGTAGGGTAAAATGGCCAAGAACCAAGGTGTTTGGAGGCTTGGAGTAGATAGATATATGGTTGTATGTATCAATGCCCCAGCTGATTTTTCTAACCCTTAGAAATGAGGTAGGGTGCTAGTTATATAGAGGGAGAGGAGCGAAAGAAAAGGGGGAAAAAAACAATTCAAATCTCCCCCCAAAAGGACAGACCCTCGGGCAGGGGGTCTGGTGCAAAACAACTGGCACAGCTGGAATGCACCAGGAGGGACAAAAATGGCCGGCCAGGTTCAAAAGGTCTAGGTGGCCGGCCGGCCACCTCCTCTGGCTAGCCGACTAGGGGTCAAAGGGGTCAACAAGAATTGCTGGCCGGCCACCCCAAAAAAGTGGCCTCCCAAATGTGTACAACACAGCTGTATGGTCAAAACCTAGAAAATGTGAAACAGGAGAGAGAAAAACTAGCTTTTTAGAGGGGTTCAAAAGGTTCAAGGACAATTGTTGGCTGGCCTACCCATATTGGTGGCCTTCCAGGTGTGTACAACACAATGATGTGGTGGAAAGTCAGAAAAAGTGGCCCGGGAGTGGGAAAAACCAGCTTTCTAGTGAAGAAAACGGGTGATGAAGAGCGATGAAGAAATAAGACTGGTTTTTCAGAACAATTGCTGGCCTCCCACCTTCCTACAACCTTTCTAACAATGAAAATAAGGTCCCCGCCAAAAATGGACCAAGACGGATGCAAAACGGAGGTTCGGGGATCGAAACGCGCGGCCTGGGGCCCCGAAAATTGACTATTAAGCACCGGAGGTGGCGTTCGACCATCAAGTTGGTCTCTCGGGCCACAGTGTCCCTCAAAAGGGAGGAAAAAAGGTGTGTGCCAAAAACCAAAGCGAATGGAGGTAGTTAAGCGGTCCCGAACCGAGGCACACGACCGACGGCTCCGAAAATCGAGAACCGGGCTCCAAACGGGAAAAATGGCCTACGACCACGAAATGTAGCCTACGACTACTGAGAGATGATCTACGAGACCTCTCCCCCCCCCCCTTCGGGAAGAGAAGACAAAGAAAACTAGGCCTGGTTCGCAAACCGAGACACGACACAAAAGAGTTCGGAAGTTCGGAGGCAAGGCTCGCAGCCGTGACTCTGAAACCTTACAATATGCAACATCACCGAGCGCTCAGTTGGTGACGTCTGAGTCTTAAGGTCGGTCAAAAATGAGGTGTCTACACAAGGTTAAGCAGCAGCCTTGATTTTTTGGTTTTAAGCCAGCTATGTACAACTTCATTTGCCACCAACACTCCGTCCAAAATGTTTCTACTCCCCAGGAAAGCTGATTGTGAGTCACCAATAATCATAGGCATAACTTTTTTGAGTCTAGAAGCAAGGACTTTAGAGAGAATTTTGTACACAGAACCAACAAGGCTTATAGGTCTAAACTCATTTAAGGTGACAGCTTTCTCTTTCTTTGGAATCAGTGTGATAAAGATACTGTTAAAACCTGATGCTAATCTGCCACTAGAATGGAATTCCTTCATAAAGTTGAGCACCTCCTCCTTAAGCATCTTCCAAAACTTTTGAAAAAACATCATGTTAAAACCATTCGGCCCAGGAGCTTTGTTCCCATTACAATCAATTATAGCTGTCCAGACTTCTTCTTCAGAGAACTCTGCCTCAAGTAAATGAAGTTGATCACTAAGACTTACACTCTTGAAATCTCCTACAAGAACTGGTCTATTCTTCCAAGCTTCAAAGAAATGATGAGAAAAGTGTGACCACACTTCTTTTTTGACTTGATCTAGTTCCTCAAAAACAACTTCCCCAACTGTGATAGAATTGAGAGAATTTCTATTTTACCTACAAGTAGCCATAACATGGAAAAATCTTGTATTTTTATCGCTTTTCATGTTCCAATCTTGCCTAGACTTTTGGAGCCATTCCCATTCTAACTTCTTGCTCAACATCCACATTTCATTCCTTTTCTCTCTTTGCTGCATCAGTTCTTCCTCCACCAGAGGCCTATTCTCAACTTTCAAATCAATCTGATGAAGTTCATTTTTAATAACTTGCAGCTTAGTTGAGACATCACCATATGCCTCTTTACTCCATTTTTTTAGAGCCAGCTTGAGTAGATGAAGCTTTCTCTGAAGGATGAAGCTAGCAGGCCAAGAGAAATGTGAGTCCCTCCAAGCTTGTTCCACAAAAGGATGCAAAATTCAAATGCAATATCCGGGCATTTAAGAACTTAAATGGTTTAGGCCCCCAATCTCTAGCATCCTCCATAAGTACAATAGGGCAGTGATCAGATAAGATTCTAGCAAGACCCCATTGATTGAGCTTGAATTTTTCCAGCCATTCAGAACTGAGCAGAAACCTATCTATTCTGTTCCACTTGTGACCATCAAATGCATTACACCAGGTGTATTTTCTTCCAAGCAATGGAAGATCAACTACCTCACATCTATCAATAAAATTGGTGAAATCTGTAGACACCCCATTTTTACCAACCTTAAGACTCAGACGTCACTAATTAAGCGCTCGGTGATGATGCATATTGTGCTCGTCCTTTGGTTTCAGAGTCTCGGCTGCGAGCCTTGCCTCCGGACTTCGGGGCTCTTTTGTGATTTGCCTCGGTTTGCGAACCAGATCCTGTTTTCTCTATTTTCTCTTCCCGAAGGGAGGGAGAGGTCTCGTAGACCATCTCTCAATGGCCGTAGGCTACGTTTCGTGGTCATAGGCCATTTTTTTCCCTTTTGGAGACCAGTTTTCGGTTTTCGAAGCCGTCGGCCTGTAGACACCCCATTTTTGACCATCATCAAGACTTGGACGTCACCGCTTGAATACTCGGTGATCATCCATGTTTCTGTTCTTCCTGAGTTCCCGGAGGTCTCGGCTACGCGCCTTGTCTCAGGATCTCTCGACTCGACTGTTTTGTGTCTGGTTTTGCACCAAACACTTGTGTTTTGCCTTTGAAGGGTAGGGAATGGCTTGTTGGCCACCCCCACACATCACCGGCCATGGCTTGAGGCCACCGGCCATAGGTTTATTGCCACCGGCCAAATGTTTGGCCGATCGGCACTATTTGTGGCCGGCCGACCATCTATTTTAGTCAAATTGCATTTTTGGCTGGCCGACCACTGTTCATCTACTTTTACAGATATTTTTATGCCAGCTATGCTAGCCGGCATGCACTTTGCTCCCCTCCATACACGTGTATGGAGGGATCTCCTTCTTGACTAGCTTGTTTGGAAAGCTTTACAAGAGGGATTGTCTATAAGAGGGAGCCTATTCTCTCTTATTTTGGTTAGACAATTTGTCCAGAGCTTTGAGTTTTAGGGTTAGGGTTTGTTCATACTCTATCTCTATATCTCTCACTCTCTTGAGTGTTTTGTGTGTATGTTTAGTCTTAGTTTTGCACACAAACACCTACCATTACACCATATCTTAGTTGCTGAGGCATAAGGGGCTTTTTCTTGGAGGTTTTGGACTAGTTTGAACCTAAGGAAGCTGCTGGCCTTCTATTTTTGAAGAGGGTCTACAAGGGTACAATCTTACCCCTTTTTTCCCATTTTTGCATAGCTTTTTCACCTATCTTGCAACTATTTTTAGACTTTGTGTATAGCATATAAAAGTCTTGTTTTTTCCTGCTCTAAATAGTTGTTTAAGAGTGTTTTATTGTTTGGGGTTGTTTGACCCCTCATAAGCCTTGTTAGGCTTTATTTTTGTGCTATTTTGGTGAGCTCCGAGACCACTTTGTTTGGGCCTCCTCACCACTGAAATCTTGAGGGATTTCAGTGGTGGGGATGGTGCCTTGAGGTCCTAAGAAGGAGAGGGCCACCCCCTCTCCTTGTTGCCTTTGAAAAGGGCCATTTTTGCCTCATGTGTGAGCACCATGTTTAAGTGTATGATGGCCATTCCTTAGCTATTTTTTGTGCTTATTCTGTCATAATATAGCTTTATTTTTACTTGGTTTAGACACACCATGCTTGCTTAGCATACTTGTATTGTAATGCCTTAAATTTTCCTTAACATGCTTTAGGCCTTGACCCTTGTTCTAGCATGATTTAGGCCTAGCTTTGTGAAGCTTTCATGCTTGTTTTAGTATGCTTTAGCTCTATTTTCAGTTGCTTTGGTCATGCTCAACATGCTTTGTGTAGTCTCTTTGCATTTTGGCTTGATTGGCCTTGGATGTGTGAGTCATGGTTGCATGCTTTGCTTGTGTTGATTAATTGGTTTGGCACCTCTTTTCCATGCAATTTCAGAGCTTATAATGCATGCCATTAGCCCATGTTTATTCTCTTTTAAGTGTGTTTAAAAGTTGTCTCTATGTGCCTAAGTGTTGGACCTTGCATGCATGCCTATTTGTATGTGTTTTGGCTTTCATTCTTGAGCATATTGGCCGCTGTTTTGGGCTTAGTATAGAGCTGCCCAAATTAGTTTAAGTCCATTATCCGCATGTTGTTGCATGCTCACCTTGTGTGTTGTTGCATACTTGTGTGTTGTTACATGTTTAGGTTGTTTAACATGTTTGCTCCATGTGTTGTTGCATGCTTGAAAATCCACATTACATCTTGCACACTTGTTAGTTTGCGTTGCCTCCTGCCTTGCATGCTTGCTTGCATAGGTTGTATGCCTAGTATGCATTGTGCATTGCATGCCCATGTTGCATATTTAGTTAACATACCTAGGGTGCATTGCATTGACATGTATGCTTAGCCTCTTGAATTGAGCATGATAGAGGTTGAGCTCCTCGCTTGTTTATGTGCATTCCATTTGAAATCAAAGTACATAACTTGGTTTCTTAGGCCATCACGCATGGAAATGCGCGATTAGTGGTCCGAGAATCGAGAACCATGTCCCTTTGAGTCATAAACATGATACGGGATGTGTTGGTGCACACATTTGCTTGAAATGCAATGCTATGCCTTGTTTTGCCCTCTGCTGCTGTCAAAATAGGATTCTGCAGGAAGGTTTGGCCGGCCGGCCATCTTTAGTGCCGATCGACCAACAATTGATGGCTGGTGATCATTTCCAGTGGCTGGTGATCATTTTCTTTAGCCGGTGACCCATTCCCTTGGTCGGTGGTGTCCCACAGGGTTAATAGAGTACACCTTGGGAATCTTGCACTGATTAGAGAAGGAAAATAGTGTGGACAGAGGCAAACTTGTGCATGGCAGTGGACTTCCGAGCAGAGCCGAGCATGCATTGCATTGGGCCCTCTTCCCGAGGCTGTTTACTGTTTTATTAGATTAGTTAATTTGCTTAACTAGTTTAATTGGTCTGTAATATTTAATTAGCTTGTAGGTTAGTTAAATCTGTATTATTCTTTCGGTCTCTCCGAGTGAGGGCTAATTTGTAATAAGTGTGGGTGCGTGTGTGCGTGTCCTCCAACCCCCACTTCTTTCTCCCTTTTACTTACCTGCTTTGATGGTTAGTATTAGGACATGTTTAATTTAGCATACCTTATGCTATGCATGCATGCATCATTCATCAGTATTGCATGCACCAGGCTCGGCGCATCATGCTAACAGCATAGTATTCCAAATCTAACTTGAATATGTGCTACTTGTTGCATCCCACATGCCATCCTAGGATTAGCCGAGCCTATTCTAGTGACATTCTGTATGCGTTGTATTAGCCACTTAACATGGACTTGGATCATGCATGATTGCTAACATGTTTATTGTTCTGGCTTGGAGTACTCTGTAAGTGCTTTATGTTTTAGCATTTTGCATGAGTGTGGATGCTAACATGTTAGCATGCTTACCATGGGCTAGATGCTTATGTGGTATAAACTGCCTGAATGCTTGTGGGTGAAGGTTGAATTGTTTGAGTTGGGACAACTCGTTGAAATCCGTGTTTTAGCCTACTTGCGAGTAGCAAATTTCAAACGATTTCCTAAACAAAATGGATATACAATGCTTTGTTCCAAATTAGGCGATTTAGTCTATACTTTTGTATTGTGCTCATCACATAGTAATTCTAGCTAATTAATCGGAATAAGAACGCATGTGTTTTCAAAAACAAGATATCATGGTTAGTAGAGGCCGATCTTCGGATCGGGCGAGAGGGGGTGCTCATAGCTGACCTTCCCCAATCATACCCAAGTTCCCGAGCCGAGGCAACTTTGGTGATGACGGACACGTGGCCTTAGGCAAACGAGTCAGGGTTTCCTAAATTCCCCCATTAAAAAATATTTAGGTGGCAACTCTGTATCTGGAAAAGCAGTCCATGTTTGGCACTTCTTTACAAAAATCTGTTTTCTAAAACGATTTGCCGAATTTGGACTCTTTGGTTTAGATTTAGAACCGTGACAATTGAGTCCGAACTGTGGGGTGAGGCCTTTACGCAGGGTGCGTCCACACGGCCGTGTGCCTCGATTCAGGACCGCTTAACCACCTCCATTTGCTCCGATTTTCAGCACACATCTTGTTTCCTCTCCTTAGAGGGACACTGTGGCCTGGGAGACCACCTTTGTGGTCGTACGCCGCCTCCGGTGTTTCACAGCTTGTTTTCGGGGCCCCAAGCCGTGCGTTTTGGCCCCCGACCCCTCGTTTTGCATCGGTTAGGGTTCATTTTTGGTATGGACCCTATTTTCATTGTTTAGAAGGCGGTACTATAGTGGTAGGCCAGAAATTCTTTTGAAGACCATTTTCTCTCTCCTCCAGCTGGTTTTCTTGACAGAAAGCTGGTTTTCCTCACTTTTGAGCCACAATTTCAGGTCTCTCATGCCACCATTGTGTTGTGCTCATCTAGGAGGCCACCAATATGGGTAGGCCGATCAGTATTTCTTCTTGACCCTTTTGAACCTTGTTAGAAAGTTGGTTTTCCTCTCTCTTGGGTCACATTTTATGGTTTTCCACCATATAGCTGTATTCTACTCATCTGGAAGGCCACCTTTCTGGTATGGCCGACCAGCATTTCACATTGACCTTTTTGAACCCTGGTTAGCCGACCAAGGCAAGTGGTCGGCCGACCACTTGAACTGGTCAGCCTACCTTCTGCTTTTTGGCCTTCCTGAGTGCAACACAGCTGTGCCAGCTGTGAAGCACTTGACCCTCCCTCCGGGTTTTTGGCCCTCTTTTTTGTCTTCTTAAGGAAGCTTTGGCCCTTTTTGCTTAGTTTCTAGGAGAAGCTTTCAAGCTTCTCGAGGAAGCTTGACCCCTTTGGTCTAGCTTTCTCAAGAAGCTTGACCCTTTTGGTTAGCTTCTTTTAGAAGCTTGCACCCTTTACTTGAGGCTTCTCCAAGAAGCGTTGGCCCTTTGTCTTCTATAAGAGAGGCTTTCCTCTCCATTTGCAAGGGTTGAAGAATTTGGTTAAGGCACTTTGCATACAACTCTCCATATCTCTCCATCCCAAGCTCTAAACTCCATCATTCTTGGCCATTTGCACACCAACCCTTAGTACAACACCTCCACCATCCATCCAAGCATCTTGGAATTGATTTTCAGAGGTTGAAGGCTCACCATCTTGGTCCAGAAGTTGCTGGAGGTCTTCTCTACAAGGGTAAGTCTCTATTTCCCCCATTTTGGCATTGTTTTGTTTCATTCTTTAGCCTTCTTTGCAAGCATTTCTGGGTTTCATCTTAAACTGAAAAGTGTTTTATTTTCAAACCCTCTTGAAGTTTGATTAAGGACACTTTTCTATTTGAGGTCATCTACCTCCTTGTATGCTCCATCCCTCTTTGTAGGCTTATTTTGCTTCCTATCTTAGCCTTGCTTGCAAGCATTTTCGTGATTTTTCATAAACTGAAAAGAGTCTTATTTTGGGCCCCTATTGAATTTTGATTAAGGGCCTTTTTATTTTGGGGTTCATCTACCCCCTTGTATGCTTGTTTGCATCTTGTTTTGAGCCTTGCATCTAGGCCTTTGTTTCATGCTTTGTTTGGCCTTCTAGCCACTGAAATCCAGCGGATTTTCAGTGGCTAGCACACTATTTTGAGAGCCAAAATTAGAGGAGGGTGCCCCCCTCTCTTATTGTCTTGTTTGTTGGCCCTTTTGGCCTTCCAAAGGGGCTCCTACTTGCATGTTGTAAGGTCACATTTCAGGCCCTATTTTTTGAGCTTTAAGGTCTGCCTTGACTCTCTCCAGAGCCGTTTTGGCCATATTTTATGTCCCTCATGCATGTGTAGAGCAATCCTCCTCAAGGCCTTTCAAAGGAACCTTTCATTGCATGCTTCCTAGACTGATTTTAGGGCCTTTTTGGTGGGTTTTAGGGCAGTCATAAGTCATTTCCAGAGCTAGTTTTGCCATGTTAATTGTCCTTGTTGCATGTGTAGAGTAACCTCTCTTGTAGCTTATCAAAGGAGCACCCCATTCTAGCATGTGTGGACTTTGTTTCAGTGGGTTTTTGGGGTTTATTTGACATGCCTTGCTTCTATTTTTGGCTGGTTTGGTGAGCCCTCATGTGCTTCATATACGTGTAGTGTAAATCATGGTTCACTAGCTTTCTTTGCATGCTTTGTTGACCCTTGATTTTAGCACTTTTTGGCCATGCATTAAACTGATATTGTGCTTATTTTGGACTTTCCTAGCTCTATTTTTGGGTCTCATGATTGAATGATGTTGGTTTTGCATGCTTGTAGTTCAATACCCATGCTTAACTTGGAGTTTTGAGGTTCATTCCATGCATATACTGAGGTGTGTTCATATTTTGGGCTCATTACACATCATATTTCAGAGCTTGTTTGAATGCCATATTGCCATGTTTTGTACTCTTTAAATGTGTTTGAGAGTCGGACTTGTATGTCTTGTTTTCGGATCATTGATTGAGCTTCATTTCGTTGCATTCCGAGCCATCATTTTAGGCCATTTCCCCACTGTTTCAGACCTTCCTAGGGTCTATTTGGGGTTGGTTTTGCCTTTGGTGCATTGCTTTGGGTACCTCTAGTGTAACGCACTTCACTAGTTTCGATACCCGGGCCCCTTAGCTTGCATTGTGTGCCATATTTGCATGTTTCGGGACCATATTTTATGCCATTTTAGAGCTGTATCATTTCCCATTCTATGCCATGTTTCATCCTTTGCATTCATGCATGTTTGCATGTATTTCGGTTGTCTCATTTTCATCACATGGCCACTGATGTGAGTATGGTTGAGGTCCACTCATATTAGTGTAAGTCCATCGTGCATTTTGTATGCCATTTTAGTCCATAGCATCGTGTATGCTAGGTTGTATGTTAGTCGCATTGTGTATGCTATCTTATTGCATTGTGTTTGGGATAGGAGTTAGCCCAAGCATGGAAAACGAGGGACGTTTCGTACTCCAAGTGACGAAACATGTCTCAATTTTCGGTCGCCGACACTTCGGATTACCCATGATGGAGTCTAGGCCTTGTTGTGTTTATATGTGCATTCATTTCACATCGAGTCGTGCAATCCGACTCCTCGGCCATCATGCATCGAGATGCGTGATTGGTGGCACGAGGATTGAGGTGTGTATACATATGTGAAAATACTTTGTCATGACCCTTTCTTGCTCTCTATTGCAGTAAACCAAAAATCAGCAACTTTCCGAAGCCTTGCACAGCATTCCGGGATCAATTGCAAACAGAGGCAAATCCGGGCATTGCAATGGATTTCCGCGCAAGGCAACTCAAGCATGCATCATTCATTATTCGGAACAGAGCTGAGGCAGTCCATTTGATAGCTTGCATGCTAATTTACTTACTTTCTTAGTTAATTTGTTAATTAATTAGGGTTTTGTAATATTTAATTATTTATTCGGACCGTCCGAGCGAGGGCAATTGTGTAATAAGTGTGCGTATGTGTGATGTATGTCTTCCAACCCCATGTCTTTCTCCCTTTTATTTACCAGCTTATGATGGTTAGATTAGGGCATGTTTCAATTAGCATACTTATACTCGCATGTTTGCATCCATTCATCTGTCTTGCATGCACCGGGCACGATGCATGATACTAACTGGATTGTATTTCAATTTCGAGTTGAATACTTGTTAGTTGTAGCATTTCACATGCCATCTTTAGAATAGCCGAGCCTATTGTAGTTGCATTCCTGTCGGTGTTGCATTAGGCATTTCTGTATAGTTAGGATCATACATTGACTTCTAACATAGCTTCTGTTTTGGCTCGGAGTACTCGGTAAGCTTTTATGTTTTAACATCCTTGCATGCGCGTGAGTGACTGCCATGATAGTGTGCTTACCATGAGGCTATGTGTTTATATGATATAACTGCCTGAATGCCTGTGGGTGAAGGTTGGATTATCTAAATTGGAATAATGCATTGACTGTGAGTTTTAAGCCCACTAGATAGTGGCAAAACCATCTTTTCTAAGCCCACCCGAGGGTGGCAAAATCTGCATTTTAAGCCTACTTGCGAGTAGCAAACTGCTTTTAAAAACAAACATGAAATGTTTCATTCCAATTCAGGCGATCCAGTCTATACTTGTATGCTGTGCGCATCACATAGTAAATCTAGGATAATAACCGAAATAAGAACGCATAATGTTTTCAAAACTCGATATCATGGTTAGTAGATGCCGATCTTTGATCGGGCGAGCGGGGGTGCTCACAAAGTAACCTTCTCCAATCGTACCCACGTTCCCAAGCCGAGGCAACTTTGGTGATGACGGACACATGGCCTTAGGCAATGAGTCAGGATTTCCTAAATTCCCCCAAAATAAATATTTAGGTGGTGACTCTGTATCTAGCAAAGCAGTCCATGTTTGGTACTTCTTTCAAAAACTTTGTTTTCAAAAATGATTTGCCGGATTTGGACTCTTTGATGATTCATCGGTCTTGCATTGCACTCTGCGAGATTAGATACAGGACCGTGACATTGAGTCCTGAACTTTAGTGAGCCCAAATGAACAGAACGAGATCTCCTCCTGGGACGTTCGGGGATGTCTACAAAATCCTTCATGCCCCTATCCCTAAGAGATACACCTACTCTTTCCCCTAAATTTCGAATCTCATTGAAGTCACCACCAATACACCAAGGCATGGGGAAATGAGCTTTCAAATTTAGCAGAGAGTCCCAACATTTCCTTCTCCTTAGGATGTCATTGGGAGCATGAATATTAACTATAACACAATCAAATGAGTTGAATAGCTTACCAGATAGGATAATGAAATTTCTACTACAACAGCGCTAGTAAGCTCAAATATACCTGGATTCCATATGCAAAGTAGACCACCAGCCAATCCTTCAGCATCCACATTCATGAATTCAAGCCTATCTCTAGGCTAGACACTTTTCACCATCAAATTGGTTAGACTTGATTTTTTTGTTTCTTGGAACAAAGCCATGTCAATCTTTCTTTCAAATAGCAACTTCTTAATTTTGCTCCTCTTTTCATGCCTTCCTAGCCCTCTAATATTTCAACTTAATGACTTCATATGAATAAAAAAGACTCTGATAACACCCAGTGGTCGTAGATTATTCCATATTACCCTTCCCTCTTGCCAATCTCTCCTTATCATTTTCCTTCATTTGTGCTAATTCTCTAATAACCTCAGGTTCCTAACCCTTGAAATCTAAACCCAATCTTTGCCCTAGTTGCAGTATGGATTGAGCTTCTTGAACAAATCCACTATCAGGAAGTTGTTGTAATTCTGGACCATGATTTGAAGCAGGTATAGCTACAGAACCTGATCTGGAGCTTTTGGTGACTCCCTTATTTGAGGTTGCACCCTTCTGCCCTATTCTTCTAGCAAAGCCAGAGAACCTACCAGCTAGCAAATAGTGCTTGAAATCTTCACTTCTAATCCCTTTCTTCTTTCCTATTTTCAGTCGTTGAGTAATAGAGCTCAAAATAATTGGACTGGAGCTAACACTTAATTTTGAATGAGAGCCCACCCAAGATGATTCACAAATTGGTCTTGCAGAAGAAGGCTTCAGTCCAGCACTTGAGAGCCCACTAGGCAGTGGCCCATATGGATCTTGACCCAAGGCAATATCCAAATGGATACCAGGCCTATCTTTAAGAGGTTGGCTTAGACTTTTAATGAAGCCTGGGGTGATAGATTGATCTTGCACTGTAGATGCTAGTACACCTTTTTGAGCTTCATAAATGCCCTCTATTGACTGTTGCGTGTTATCCACAAGCTGACCTTCCACACCTTTCTGAAAATCATGATTACACTGTCTCTGATGCTGGCTATCTACTAGTGATGATGATTCCACAACACCTATACCTATTTCATTTGAAAAACCCACGCAATCTCTGGTCTCTTCCAGTGCTGATACATGGCTTAAACTGCCCCCATCAACCAACTCAGCTCGTGACCTCATTTGGGATGCCAAATCCCCTAACGCCACCTTAGGTGTTAATGCCACATCAACTACATTGTTAGCATCTTCTTGCACCGAGTTGGCCTCTGCAGGGAGAGGGAGCACCCTATTGATGTTGGAGCTAACCTCTTTGATTGTGGCATTGGAGTTCAATCCAACGAAGCTGATGCTATCCTCTTCTGAACTCAGCTCCTCAAAGACTCTAATCGGATATATTCTTCCTTTACACTCCAGATTTAGACTTGTATTGATTGGATCCATTACATTGGTAACAATCTTGAAACGGCCACAATGGAAGGATTTGGCGGTACTAACATTCCCATTAAGGAGGACCACCTCCCCCAAAAGCGGCCCAATCTTACGGAAAGTATCTGAGTTCCACAGGTTGAGGGGCATACCATAGCAGTTAACCAAGACACACCTCTCCTGTTGAAGATACATGCCTGACCTCCATTCTGTGATATACTCACACCAGTTATGAAACCAAGACTTAAACAGAGTCAATTTACTCACCATCTCTTCCATGGAGCTGAATGAGATAATGACGTCTCGCCCTCCTTCCTCTCTTACCAAAACATTCTTTGCCCTATTTTTTATGAGTTCATTTCTTACCTGCTGAGCAGAGTAAGGTGGCTTGAGCCTCATAATCATGCTTTCATAGAGCCATCCATTTTCGATTTCATCTAGTTTAATAGTTGTCGAAGGTTGATGTCTGGGTTCAACTCCCTTTATGACCTCTGCAAATGACCTACCATCAGTGCGTTGTTGCCAGATTTGTTTTGATGTTGCCATACTGGCCTTCATGGGTTCAAAATATCTTGGTGGCAGCAGATTCTACCTTTGCTTAACCACTCTTTCTTTACCATATTCTGCAACTTTAACTGATAAGGACTTATCATCCACCCACAAGCCATTGGCCTTTTGCTCAGCTACATCAGTTGCAATAGAACAATCATAACGCACAAACCCAAATCTGGTATTTGTTGCTCTCCTCCTTTTTTGTGGAATGAAAACACCTTTCACCACACCAAACTTGTTGAACAAATCATGGAGCTTTCTAGGTACCATTGATTCGGCAAGTTATCCACAAATAATGTAAACAAAGATGCTCTTTGATTCTCAAATCGCGAGTTCGTACGCAAATGTCTACCTCTTTGTTTAATCACTGTTATCTAGCCTCCCCTTGCTCCACTTTCCATGGCTCTTTTAATTATAACTCTCATAGTATTAAGTTATGTCGTTTGTGATAATAAAACTCCTAATTGACATAAATTACATATGGTACACTCCCATTATCCTTATATTATAGGAAAGTGATGTTCTAACAAGAGTATTGTGAAAGTTACGAAGTATTGATTTAAAAATTTCAATTTTATAATTTTTAAAAATTAAAAAAATACACATACGATAAAACTATTGACTTATCTTGCCACGTCTGATTTAAAATTTTAAAAATCTTTACATGAAACTCAAAAATAAAATTGCAATCATATATGAGACTTATCAATTTGAAATTTGACAATCTTTGAATGGTAAGTCTAGCATGACAATAAAGGGAAGCTCTGTGATACTTTCTGTGTTAGTGATTTTCCAATCACACTGCCCTTCTTAGTAATTCAGCTGTAAAACACAGGCAGAATAGATGGCACCCTGCTGTCCTGCACAAAAAGAAAAGGCTCCGGCGGTGGTTCTTCCACCCGGGGGCACTCCGACGGTCAAGTCAGTATATCTCTCAAAGATAATCAAGTATTCAACTCACAAGCTTGAGTATTCAAAACATACCTTAGACCCATGAGGGTGCCTCCCTTTTATAGCCAACTCAATCCTAGTCCCAATGGAAGCCTAACTCCAATGGACTCAGGATTACTGCTAATCTGAAACTCCCAGTGGGATTAGGATAAACTCTCTAAGAGTTTCATCTTTATCCAAACTGAAGTCTTCTCTCAATCGAGGACTCTTGTCCCATATCCGCTTATCTCAGATTCTGGTATCCTCGTGGATAACCTCGGCGTAACTACCACGACACGTGGCACCTCGGCTGACTTGTCGGCATCACCATGCCACGTGTTGGTATTTAGAAATATATCCCCACAACTGCCCCCTAGGTTTTATTACCTCGGCACTCTGAGGTGATGGAACCTATATTGTTCCTCCTTCCAGTACGTCGGCATAAGAACTCCTCAACCGAGGTCATTCATTTCAGGCCGACATCTTTTCTTTCAAGAACAAGAATTCAAATGAACCTTTCTACGTGCATGAGCTGTCATGCATCACTTCTCAACCGTTTCACTTACGTGTTTCGTTTCCATTGGCTCGTGCTTATGACGCGCTTGCAGGCTGTCTTTTATCTGTCTGCGCCGTTTGATGTATGCGTTACTCCAGCCGCATTAAATGCCCTGTTTTTGCCGCCGTTTCAAGTTTTTTAACAAAACTTGTTTTTTCCCTCTCTCTTTCCTTACCTTTGTATTCGATTTACTTGCTTTTCTCTCTCTAAAGCTCTTGCTTCTTGAGTCTGCCATTGCTAAGGCTCCAAGTTCTGTAACCGTCTTCGTTTGTCTTTTTGGTGAAGCTTTTACCACTCTGGTACTTTAGCAACCGTCGTCTATCTTCGGCGAATTTTATTTCGGCCTCACTTCGTCTGGTAAGCAACTGTTCCTTCTTACCTCAATTTTTGATCTTTTCTGGAATTTTCTTGCTATTACTGTCTTACTCAAACTTTTAATTTACTGGATTATTCATTTGAATGCGTCTATTCCACGATTTTGCTCATGTCTTGAACACCTGCACTGCTTCACCACTTTTTTGCCACTGTTCTTGGCCTTCAACCCTTTGTATTCTCCATGTTTCTGATAGCCCCTTTCTGTTCTAAATTCTGAAACTTCATTTTTGTTTTCTATTTTTTGTATCTTTTTCAGATCCGTGCCTTTGATCTTCATCTTCATAGATTTAGTTTTGGGACTTGTCTGTAGAACCTATCAATCTTTAGGAAAAACTAAAACAATCCTTGCCAATTTACCTAGGTTTTCGCCGAGGTCCCTAGTAACCTGTTAAGAACATCTTCTTTCTGCCATCAAATTCTTTTACGCCAAAATCATGGGTATGTGGAGACATAGGGTAGATACCCCGACCAAACTTGAACACTTTAGGGAAGAGTTTGAAATTCCTGCCGATGTCCATCTGAAACTGGCTGGGGATGACGACTCAATCATGCCCACAGATGATACGATGCCTTTTCCTGTTGTCGCTTTTATTGAGTGTGGATTTCGGCTTCCACTCAATCCCCTTTTTCGTGAAGTCCTTCATTACTATAAGTTGAACCCTATGCAACTTACCATTAACTCTTACCGAGTGATTAACAGTATTATAGCCTTAGCTAGGTAGGAGAACGTTAGGATCACCCTTGCCGACATCCAATTTTGCTATACCATGTGTGCCCTTAACCTGGAAGAAAAAGGTTTCGTCTATTATCTCAAGCCGAGGTCCACCGAATTTAAAATTGTAGCCGACCTCCCAGACTCCAACAAGGGGGCTGGGGATGATTACGTTATTGCTTTGGGGAATTGGGAGTTTGGCGCAGACGAGGACGCTCATCTGTACCCTCTCCTCAATCAGTTAAGGAGGGTAAGGGTAAGAGCCCAGTATCAATACTTAGTTGTTTCTTTCCAAGTGTCTCAATATTTTATCTATTTTTAATGTATGTTTTCTTCTTGCAGACGTTCGTAAGCCAAAATTTTTTTGCCAATCCTATGTTTCCAGCAAGGATCTGAAAAAGCTCCTGGACTTGCCGGTTCATAAGAGAAAAGCCCCTCTTCTTCTCAACTTTATCCCTACATACAAATCAATTTTGCCTGACGTCCCGAAAAGAAAGAAGAAAAGCTTATCTCATTTCTCTGCTACCATTCTACAAATCGTATCAACATCCCGGGCTGACCAAGGGTCAACCTCTGATCCAGCCGATCAACCATCAACTTCAGCCCCATACTTAGTCCCAATACCAGAAAGAAAACGTCGGCGACGACTTGTCAAGACTGCTGAGATGGGTCGCCCGAAGCCTGTTGCCCAAGATCTCCTAGCCGACCTTCCTACGGACGTTGATGCTCAGCCGACGCAAACCATTCCACCAAAGCCGAAGAGAACCAAGAAAACCCAGCCAAAGGCTAAAGTGACTCAGGTTGAACCTGAGGACACTTTACTTATATCAAAACTGGCTGACAGTGGGAAGACCGCTTCCATTCCCTCAAAAAGGTTTGCTAAAACACAGCCATCAGAGTGCACTCAATCAAAGAAGTCGAGGTCGTCGTCTGTGACGACCTTGGGTTCCAAAATACCAAGAGTCCCCTGGGTACCTAAAATCACCCTGGAAGACAAGCCTGTTCTAGCCTGTGACAGTGCCGATGATATCAATGTCGGCGTGGCACTCAGTACTGCTGTTCTCCTTCCTGGTGATTTTGAGCGGAACGCCAAAATGAGCGAGTATGAGAACTACGCCCTCATGCTCCAACGTTCTGTACAAGTAAGCTCCCCTATTTGGCAACTTGTCTTTCTGCCTCTTTTTCTATACTTCTAAAGTTCGTATAATAACTTTTCCCTTAGGTTCTTGCAGGCCATTCGACATGCCCACTCTCTCTCCATGCAATCTTTTGAGACTAGGGAGAAGTTGGCCGACTTGAAGAAGGAGTTTTCAGCCCTTCAAAAGATGAATAAAGGCCTCCAATCAAAAATGAGAAGTTAGAAGATCAGGCCGAGGCTGCCACTAAAGCCCAAACATTAGCCGAAGAGAAGGCTAAAGCTGTCGAGGCCATCAAAAAAGTTACTGAAGCTCAGAAACGAGAGGCCGAGGAAAAAATGGCCCAAGCTGAAAAAGAGCTTCAGGAGGCCCTAGTTACTAAAGAGGCTAAAATCAAAGAGGCCGACGAAAAGGCCTATTCTCAGGGCATAGCTGATGTTATTGAGGACTACAAATTGCAAGTCAGGCAGGCATGCAACAGGGGCTTCTCCCTTGGTTGGATGTCCCTGATAAAAAAACTTGATCTTCCTGCTGATTCACCCTTTCGAAACGCTGATGCTATCCCTCTCCCATTCCCCCCACCTCCTCCTCCAAGTCAACCAGAGGGAGATTCTGAATCTGAGTCTGTAGCTGAGGAGGAGGGTGAGAATGAAGCGTTGGTAAGAAAACCCAAGGAGGCCGTTGGGACTAAGTCTCCTTCTCTGAATGAGCAGGTGTTAGACCTGACTCAAGATGATGATGGTGATGGAGTTATCAAGGAAACTACTCTTCAGCAGACTTTGTCCGATGTTCATCAGGTCGACAAGAGTGTTGACGAAACCCTTGCCGAGATTGATGCCGAGATCGTGGCAGAAAAAGCTGCCGAGGTAGTTCTTCCAGAATCTGCCGAGGTCCAGACTCAAGTTGCGCCTGAAGTTGAAGAATCACAACCTTGATGTCTGTTGTACTTTTTTTGTTTCTTCTGTACTCCCTGTCTTAAAACAATGCAAGCTTTTTTGTATGGCCGATGTGCCTCTGTCCCCTGTTGAATGTTCAATACAACTTTCTTTTAAATGCTTGTACCTTTGTTCTTTTTCTGATTGCTTCTGCATGGTTCTATACTTAGAATATTTTGCAGGTCTTTTCTTCTTTACGCAATCTTCTCGGGGTAATATACCTCGGGTATATATAACTACAAGTTTTACTTCGGCAAGATACTGACCTGCAAACTTTTCATGAATTTCAACAAGTGTAAAACATATACTATTCAATGTTCACTTTGCAAACTTTTCTCAAGTTGCAACAAATGTTTAAATTGTAATCTTCAGTCTAACCTACTTGTAAATTGCAACAAATTTCAGCAAGGACTAACATACACAGTAAACTTTTCTCAAGTTATAACAAGTGCTTAAACAATCATTTACTTGTAAATTGCTACAAAATTCAACAAGGGTTTAAACAATATACTTAGCTTTTACCTCAACCTGTAAATTGCTGCAAATTTCAACAGTTGTTTACATGTCGGCCTAACTTCAACTTGTAAATTGCTACAAATTTCAACAAATGTTAAGCAATGATCTTTGGTTTAACCACCCTGTAGATTGCTATAAGTCTATAAGCAATAACATCAGCTTCACTTCGACTTGTAAATTGCTACAAATTTTAACAAGCGAAGGGAAACAGAAATCTCGGCTTAACTTCAACTTGTAAATTGCTACAAATTTCAACATGTGAAGCTAAGGAACCATCTCAGCTTAACTTCATCTTGTAAATTGCTACAAATTTCAACAAGTGAAGCTAAGGAACCATCTCAGCTTAATTTCAACTTGTAAATTGCTACAAATTTCAACAAGTGAAGCTAAGGAACCATCTCAGCTTAACTTCATCTTGTAAATTGCTACAAATTTCAACAAGTGAAGCTAAGGAACCATCTCAGCTTAACTTCAACTTGTAAATTGCTACAAATTTCAACAAGTGAAGCTAAGGAACCATCTCGGCTTAGCTTCAACTTGTAAATTGCTACAAATTTCAACAAATGAAGCTAAGGAACCATCTCAGCTTAACTTCAACTTGTAAATTGCTACAAATTTCAACAAGTGTTAAGCGTCTTTGTCTTCTCTCTGCCCCCAATGTGAACCTAAGCTCCACTTGGGTTCTCATTATTCATGTATCTAAGAAACAACATTATGTATCTTTATCAATCATATGCATTTGAAGAATTCTGAAAAGATTTTATTAATGACATTGGCCAAAAATCATGAACATCTAATGATAGAAAAATTTCAAATTACAAGTGTTCCAAGGTCTTGGTAATGCTTTGCCCTCATTGTCTTCAAGCCGATAAGCTCCATTGCCTAGTACCGAAATAATTCTGTAGGGTCCTTCCCAGTTTGGGCCAAGCTTGCCCTCTCTGGGATCCTTCTTGTTGCCGACGACTTTTCTCAAGACTAAGTCGCCGACTTGAAAATCTCTTGGATTGACCTTCTTGTTGTAAGCTCTGGCAAGCTGTTGCTGGTATACTGCGAGCTGAATTGCAGCCTTCTCTCTTCATTCTTCCAAAAGATCCAGATCTCGGGCTAAGAGTATATCATTAGTCCCATTCTCAACTCCCTGGGTTCGTATCCCTGGGATGCCGACGTCCAGTGGAATGACTGCTTCTGTGCCATAAGCCATGGCGAAGGGGAATTCCCCTGTTGATCTTCTCGGCATAGTCCGATATGCCCAAAGCACGTTGGGCAATTTGTCTACCCACTTCCCTTTTGCTGCCTATAGCCTCTTCTTTATTCCATCCAGAATTACTTTGTTGGATGCTTCTGCTTGCCCATTACTTTGGAGAAAGCTTGGTGTTGAAAAGTAATTCTTGATCTTGAATTTCGCGCAAAAGTTCTTGATGAGTTTGCTATCAAACTGCGTTCCGTTGTCGGCAACGATGGCTCTTGGAATGCCAAATCTAGTGATAATGTTTTTCCATATGAAATTCTTGACGTCCACATCTCGGATTTTGGCAAGAGGCTCTGCCTCTATCCATTTTGTGAAGTAATCTATTGCTACCAGCAAGTATTTTCTCTGCCCAGTTGCTTGGGAGAGTTGTCCAACGAGTTCCATGCCCCATTGGGCAAACGGCCAAGGGCTGGATACTGGATTCAGGTCAGCAGCTGGCTGATGGATCAAAGGTGCAAACCTTTGGCATTGTTCGAACTTCTTTACGTATGCTTCTGCATCTTTTTGCATGTAGAGCCACCAGTACCCTTGGGTAATGGCCCTGTGGGCTAGTGATCTGCCCCCAGCGTGGCTTCCACAAATTCCTTCATGAATTTCATATAAAAAATCTTCAACCTGCAAAGGGTATACGCACCTTAAAAGGGGTCCAGTGAAGGACCTTCTGTAGAGATGTCCGTCCGCAGTCAGACTGAATCTTGCCGACTTCAATCTGACTTTGTGTGCCTCCTTGCGGTCTTCTGGTAGCTTTTCCTCTTTCAGGAATGCAACAATTGCATCCATCCAGCTTGGCCCCATGTCCACACACATTGCTTCCTGCTTTGTGTTCTGTGGTTCTATGCTCGGGCCCGACATATAGTCAATCATAATTGTTCTTGTTTTTCCAGTCTGCATTGAACTTGCTAGGTTAGCCAACGCGTCGGCGTGGTTGTTATCATCTCGGCTTACTTGGAGAAGTCAGCAGTTCTGAAATAGGGCTGCCAATCTGATGACCTCTTTTGCATATGCCGACATCCTCTCGTCTCTGGCTGCAAATTCTCTTGTTGACTGGTTAACAATTAACTGTGAATCACAAAAAACTATTACCTCATCTGCTTCTGCTATTGTTGCCAGTTTTAGTCCTGCAATTAATGCTTCGTATTCTGCTTCATTGTTTGAGGCTTTGAACCCCAAACGGATGGACTGTTCTATTATTTTCCCATCTGGAGATATCAGTAGCACTCCTACCCCCACTCCTTGTCGATTTGAACTTCCATCGACAAACAGTCTGAAAGAGTCACTGATGTAGATGCTGCAGGGTCTGAGTTTGTCCTTCTTTTGCTCTTTTGCCTTTGGCTGGGATTCTCCTGGCTTGCTGGGACCTCATTTATCTTGGCTCAATGGAGCTCGATGTTCAATGGATTCAGGCGTGAATTCCGCCACGAAATCGGCCAAAACTTGGCCTTTTATTGCTATTCTAGGCCTGAACTCTAGGTCATACTGGCCCAAGGCCACTGCCCATCTTGCTATTCTTCCGGTTAAGTCTCCTTGTTACAACAAGGACTTCAGTGGGTGCTTTGTTAACACCACAATTTTGTGCGCCTGGAAGTAATGGTTTAATTTCTTTGAGGCCATTACCAAGGCCAGCATTAATTTTTCCAGTGGTAGATACCTTGTTTCAGCGTTGGCCAAGGTTTTACTTGCATAATAGACAGCCTTCTGTTCTCCTTGTTCTTCTCAGATTAGCACTGCACTTACTGCGTGTTCTGACACGGCTAAGTACAAAAACAACTCCTCTCCAGGTTCAGGTGTTGAGAGGACTGGAGTCGTGGTCAGATATTTCTTTAGGTCGACCAAAGCGGCCTCACATTCTTCAGTCCACAGGAAGTCTGCGGTCTTTTTCACCAGGTTGAAGAAGGGTTTACACTTGTCTGAGCTTCGGCTTATGAACCTGTTTAGGGCTGCGGCCCTTCCAGTAAGCATTTATACCTGTTTTGTCGACGTTGGACTCTGTAGATCTAGGATGGCCTTGATCTGATCTGGGCTGGCCTCTATTTCCCTTCTTGTTACCAGGTGCCCCAGAAACTTCCCAGATCCAACTCCAAACGCACACTTTGATGTGTTGAGTCGGAGCCGATATGTTTTAAGTATCTCAAATACATCTTTTAGGTCGGCAAGATAACTCTTAGGCTCCTTGGTCTTCACGACTATGTCATCGATGTAAACTTCTACTGTTTGGCCAATCAACTGCTTGAACATTTTGGTTACTAGCCTTTGGTAGGTTGCTGCTGCGTTTTTCAGCCCAAAAGGCATCACTCTGTAACAGTACAGGCCTTTTGGGGTAATAAACGCTGTTTTCTCTTCGTCTGGAGGGTACATGGCTATCTGGTGGTACCCCCTATAAGCATCCAGGAAGCTCATCCTTCCATGTCCAGATGTGGCGTCCACCAGCTGGTCAATTTTGGGCAGAGGGAAGATGTCTTTGGGACAGGCTTTGTTCAGGCTTGTAAAATCTACGCAGACCCTCCATTTACCGCTTTTCTTTTTTACTACCACAGTGTTTGATAGCCATGTCAGATAATTGACTTCTCTGATGGCCCTGGCCTCTAGAAGTCTATCTACTTCCTCCTCCACTACTTTGACGTGCATTAAGTTCGGTCTTCTGGCTCGTTGTATTACAGGTTTGGCCGACCTGTCAACGTTCAGTCTGTGACAAGTGACCTCGGGGTCAATGCCAGGCATTTCGTAGGGTGTCCAGGCGAACATCTCTATGTTTGCCCTAAAAAAAGCTTCCAGTTCCTTTTCCTCTTCTTCAGCTAAGCCTGAGTCGAGAAGAAAGAAGCGTTCTTCGTCGTCCTCCTAGACGAGGATTTTCTTTAGTGTTTCCTCACTCTTCTCGACGGGCTCCTTGCCGACATCATCTAGGACCTCCATGTCCTCATCTTCAATCTCTGCCTTCCCTGGTTCTCGTACGTTGCAGGTTGTTTTCATTGCCGCCATGGAGCATTTTTTTGCCTGTAGTTGATCTCCTCTAACTTCTTCAATCCATGTTCTGTTGGGAACCGTAATAGTTGATGCAACGTTAAGGGAACTGCCCCCATTGTATGCAACCATGGCCTCCCCAAGATGATGTTGTATGGTGAAGGTGTGTCAATTACGAGGAACTCTGTCCTGATCTTCTTACTGCCGGCCTGCACCTCTAAATTTGTAGCACCCAGTGGCCACGCCGGAGTCCCATTGAAGCCGACCATCGGGCCGTTTGATTGTTCCATGTTGTCTGGGTGAAGGTCCAGCTCCTTGTAACATCTAACATACATGATGTCACAAGAGCTGCCTTGATCTATTAGGATGCGTTTTACTTGGCACTCCCCAACCGGGAGGGATACTATCAAGGCATCATTATGCGGATGCTGGACCATCTCTAGGTCGGCTTTGGTGAATGCTATCATCGGTCCTTGGCACTCTTCAGGCCAAGGTCTTTTCTGTCCTACCTGGTTTACGTGCTGCAGGTGCTTTATTCTTTGGGTTTCCCCCCGAATGTCGTTTTTGTTCACCTTTGATTGGATTACATTGACCACCCCAAGTTCCCCTCCCTGAGGTTGCTGTGGAAGAGGCGGGGCTGCTAGTGCTTGAGGCAATCTTGCCTATTCTTCTCTTGTCCTTGCTTCGTCGACAAGGTCCCTCAGATGGCCTTGCCTTACTAAGTCATCCAAGTATGCTTTTAGGGCTCTACAACCCTGAGTTGGGTACCTTTCTTCGTTGTGGTAAGCGCAACGCCTACCAAGGTTCCTGCCCATGTATTCCCCTGGGGCCTTTGCTGGTGCCCTGAAATAGGGTTGGTTTCGAATTTGATCCAGAACTTTGTGGACCGGAATTTGGAACACAGTCGTCACTGCTTGTTTGCCCCTCAATTCTATCTCTGCTTTGCTAAATCCGTTGTTACTTTGGCTTCGCTTCGGCAACCCGTTCCCTTTTTCCTGTTTTACTTCCTTATTCCCCGATGTATCCTCCTCGGCTCTGGCATACTTCTCGATTCTTGCCATGAGCTCTTCCATGCTCTTTGGCAATGTCTTTGCCAAAGATTTCCGCAGTGAACAATCGTCTTTCAGGCCGTTCTTGAAAGACACGACTGCTACTTCCTGGTTGCATTCAGGTATTCGATTGAACACCTCGTAGTATCTTTTTGCATAGGCCCTAAGGGCTTCATCCTTGCTAATCTTCAGGGCCATTAGTGCGTCCACCCTTAATGGCTGCAGTTTATTTGTCACGAACCTGGCCACAAACATCTCGGCCAGGCCTTCCCAGGTCTGCACGCTTCCCTTTGGCAATTTGTGGAACCAATCCGATGCAATCTCCCCAAAAGACGAGGGGAACACTTTGCAGAGCAACGGCTCGTTCCCACTGTATAACACCATTGAGTTCAAAAATAGTCCAACATGGAAGTTAGGGTCTGACTTTCCGTAGTATATTTGAAACCTCGACATGCTGAATCTCTTTGGTGCCTCAAATTTTTCTAGCTCTACCAAGAATGGTGTCCTCGGTTTGACGGGTGAAGTAACCTCGGCTTCGGCATTATGTTCCTTCCTCTTGAGGTAATTCCTCAAGTCTTCTTTACTCCTTCCTGAAGCTCGGCTATCTTTTGACTTCAGCCTCTTTGGCACACTACTCTCGGCCTCGTGGTGTGCCCGTTTTGATCTTTCTCCATGGGTTGTGTCAAAGTAGAGCGCCTGCTGTAACATGCCCGCAGAGGACCTCGATACAGCTTGGACTCGATTTGTGTTACGGTTCTTAATCTTGAACCAAAGAGTCCAAATCTGGCAAATCGTTTTGAGAAAACTGATTTTTTGAAAGAAGTACCAAACATGGACTGCTTTGCCAGATATAGAGTCGCCACCTAAATATTTTATTTTGGGAAATTTAGGAAACCCTGACTCGTTGCCTAAGGCCACGTGTCCGTCATCACCAAAGTTGCCTCGGCTCGGGAACTTGGGTACGATTGGGGAAGGTCACTTCGTGAGCACCCCCGCTCGCCCGATCAAAAATCGGCCTCTAATAACCATGATATCTAGTTTTGAAAACATTGTGCGTTCTTATTCCGGTTATTAGCCTAGATTTACTATGTGATGCGCAAATCATACAAGTATAGACCGGGTCGCCCGAATTGGAACAAAACATTTCACGTTTGTTTTTTGAAAGATGGCTTGCTACCCGCATGTAGGCTTAAAATGCAGATTTTGCCACCCTTAGGTGGGCTTAGAAAAGATGGTTTTGCCACTATCTAGTGGGCTTAAAACTCACAGTTGATGATTTGCCCCAATCCAAATAACCCAACCTTCATCCACAGGCATTCAAGGCAGTTATATCACATAAGCAGTTAGCCTCATGGCAAGCATCCTATTCATGGCAGTCACTCACACGCATGCAAGGATGCTAAAGCATAAAACTCACCGAGTACTCCAAGCCAAAACAGAAACCGATTAGTAATCCATGCAGGATCTTAAATATACAGAAATGCCTAATGCAACACATTCAAAAATGACACTATGGCAGGCACGGCTATTCTAAACATGGCGTATGGAATGTTACAGCTAATATGTATTCAACTTAGAATTGAAATACAAATGCAGTTAGTATGATGCGCCGAGCCCGGTGCATGCAAGAAAGATGAATGAATGCAAACATGCTATGATACTGTATGCTAATTGAAACATGCCCTAATCTAACCATCATAAGCTGGTAAATAAAAGGGAAGAAAGACGTGGGGTTGGAAGACATACATCACACACACGCACACTTATTACAATTATGCCCTCGCACAGAGGGTCTGAATAAATAATATACAGTCCCGAATAGTACAGTCCAAATAATACAGTCCAAGATATGTACAAATTCCGAATTAATTAACAAAATTAACTAAGAAAACAATAAACTGGCATGCAAGCCAGGGACTGCCTTGACTCTTCTTCAGATGATGAATGATGCATATTCGGGTTGCCTTTGCGCGAAAATCCACTGTGATGCCCCAATTAGCCTCTGTTTTGCAATGGTTTTTGGAAAGCGCGCCAAGCCCCGGAAGACTGCTGATTCTTGATTTGCTGCAACAGAGAGTAGGAAAGGGGCATAGCAATGTATTTTCACAAATGTATGCATGCCTCGATCCTCGTGCCACCAATCACGCATCTCAATGCATGATGGCCGAGGAGTGGAATTGCCCAACTCAATATAGAATGAATGCACATGAAAACTCAACAAGACCTAACTCCATCATGGATAATCCAGAGTGTCAGTGACTGGGGAATTGAGACACGTTCCGTCACTCGGAGTACGAAACGTACCTCATTTCCTGTGCTCGGGCTAACCCCTATCCCGAACACAATGCAATATGCATGACATGCATGAAATGCAACTAAGATACATCCTAACATGCAACATGCTATGAAATGGCATACACGATGCACGAGGTAACATGGCATACACAATGCGCTAACATACAATCTAGCATACACAACGCTATGGAATGAAATGGCATACACAATGCAATATGGACTTACACTAACACAATTGGACCTCAGCCACACTCACATAAGAGGCCATTAGATGAAGATGAGACACCCAAGATGCGTGCACACATGCACGCAAACCGAGGACCGACCCTAAGGCACGAAATGCCACTCTAACAAAACATGGCAAGGCATGGAATATGGCATACTACCATGAAAATTTCAGCACTAAAATATGATGCAAAACAGCCCCGAATCATGGAAACATGGCACCCGATGCATGAAATGAGACTCGAAACTCGAAACGAGGCGCATGGAATGACTTATACCTATACAAAGCATGCATTATTTGAACATGAAGTATGAAGACAGAATCAAGATAGTCCCAAAAAAAGAATATTTCCAGTTTTAAGCAAGGCCAAAAGGTGAACACAAGTAGGGATAAGCTAACATGCGAAAATGGCCTCGAAAGAGAGATAATGAAGCAAGTAGCAGTTGCTGGCAATAAATGGCCAAGAGCCATTCAACAAAGTTAAAGAGGGGCTCAAAATGAATCACTTTACAGTTTTCAACAACCCACAAAAACAAACACAAGCAGGCCCAAAATATTATGCAAGAAATGGGCGAAAAGGGAGACAAAGAAGCAAGTGATGGTTTCTGGCCTCAAACAGAGGAGGGCCCTTCAACAATGTTGAAGAGGGGTCCAAAACATGGCATTTTACAGTTGATAACCAAACCCGAAACAGTGTACAAGCAAACCTAAAATACTATGCAAGATAAGGCCAAAAAGGAAGTTTGAACACAAAGAGCAATAAGGAAGCCTCCAAAAACAAAAGAACCTTGATAAAACATGAATAGGGGATCAAAATAAGGCTATTTACTGTTTGGACCAAAGCCCAAAAATACAAGCATAAGGGGGTAAAAAAGCATGCAAAAATAGGAGCAAAAGATAGATACAAAGGCAAGTGATATGTGGAAGCCTCAAACAGTGAGGAGCCCTTCAACAATGTTTAAGAAAGGCTCAAAATAAGTCACTTTACAGTTTACAACATGCCTCAAAACAATTTACATATAGGCCTAAAATACTATGCAAGAAAGAGGCATACAAGAGAGGTAAAGAAGCAAGTGCAAAAAGGAAGCCTCAAACAGTGAGAAGCACTTAATCAAACATGCAAAATAGCTCAAAATAAGCCTATTTATAGTTAGGGTCAGAGCCCAAAAATGTAAGCACAAGGAGGTAGGATTGCATGCCAAAATAGGGCCAAAAAGAGGGAAAAGAAGCTTACCCTTGTAGCCTATGTCTTCAACAACTCTTGAACCAAAAAATGATGCTCCTTGCCTCTGAGAATGACCTCCAAGTTTTTGGTATGGAGTGGAGAGGTGTAGTGCTATGGATTGGTGAAGAAATGGCCCAAGAACAAATGGTATTGAAGCTTTGAATGAGAGAGATGGAGGGTGTATGTATGCCAAGCTCCAAGAGGATTTTTCTAACCTCTAAATGCAGCTAGAGCTGCTGGTTTTATAGGCCAAAGGTGTGGAAAAGAGGGGGAAAAATGGGGGGGAAAACTAATTCAAGTTTCCCCCCAAAAGGCCAAACCCTCGGACATAAGGCTTAGAGGAAAACAAAATTCACTTTTAGGACACACTTGGGGAGGGGGTTATGGCCGGCTAGCTAAAAAAGGCAAAAAAAGTCATTCAATTAGGTAAGTGGCCGGCCTGCTACTTTTTTCTAGCCGGCCGGCCACTTTTTCTGGCTTTTTGGCCGGCCTGCTACATTTTTTGGCCTTTCTGGCCGGCCTGCTACTTGTCAGGACAAAAAATGTGTCTGCCGAAAAGAAAGGTGGCCGGCTAGTGCTAGAGAAGTCCAATGGTGGCCGTTCAAGTGTCCAAATTGAAGCCCTGGAAGTAAGCTTTCCAATGGTATAAACCTTGTATTAAACTTCCTCCTGTGGAAACAGTTATGCCAGTTTCCGTGAAGCCGCATAGATTCGGTCCCAACCAGAGTGGTGCCCTACTGCAATCAACCATATCTCCCGTATCCGGAATTGGATTTAGGAGATTCTTGAGTGAAAAATGAGGCCCTGGGAGTAAGCTTTCCAACGGTGGTGGCCTCATAGCTTGATTCCAAGTATGTGAATGAATAGGCCCGATTCGGCGAGGGCTGTTCAATTCTCTCTTAACGATTCATGCCCATTTTCTTCCCCAATTGGATTTCTTCCCTCTTCTCCTCTTTTCTTCAACTTCAAACCCCTAAGTATGGTATTTTGAAAGATTTTTCAAAGATTTCATCTCTCTTTCATTCATTTCCACTTTGTCCTTGCTCGGTTTACCGAAAAGCGCAACTTTTAACAAAATGCGAGCGTCAGAACATCGTAGGAACTTTATTTCAAAAACATTTTGAAAGAGAGGGTTTCAAGACTAAAATCTTTTGATCAAGATTGTTTTGGTCCAGAACAGGGGTAGGAAGTTGAGATTTGACTCTCTCTTTGCCGAAAAAATTACACATTTTCCCTGCATACCTTTCTCCACCAAGTAAACCATCAGTCACGTCAAAGTCTTAAAGGTAGTAAAAAATGGGGTGTCTATAGTTTCCCCTCTTTGACAGAACTCGGAAGGCAAGAAGTGACGGGAGTGAATGTCAAAGCCCAGAGTCGACCCATTTTTGACAAGGCCGAAGACTTGGACAAACAAACAAAATATAGATAAATAAATGGTTGTGCCTGCAGGCTGCCTACGTATCCTTTTGTAAGGAATCAAACCAGCGTAGTTTAGGGGCAAGATGCAAAATGATATGCAGAAAGATTTTGATAATTGGACTTATATGCTACGCGAAGCCGATTTGAAAATTGGGCTTATGCGCTACGCGAAGCCGGTTTGAAAGTTGGACTTATACGCTAAGCGAAGCCGGTTTGAAGATTGGACTTATACGTTACGCGAAGCCGGTTTGAAAATTGGACTTATACGCTACGCGAAGCCGGTTTGATAATTGGACTTATACGCTACGCGAAGCCGGATATCACTCATGATCATGCAAAGAGAGCTGTAATGAAGCAATTATGCAAAATAAATGCAACATTTTAAGCGAATGCTAGGCGAGCAAGTAAACTCGAACCAAACTATACCTCATGCAGAAAGGATGTAAGAAAATTATGGAATCTTCACGAACATGTGCGATAGATACAGAAAGGTGAACGAAGTGTGTGATTGATGCACGAAGCGAGCGTGTGTGATAGATACACAAAGTGAAGCGAGTATGATGGATATATTAAAGGTGAACACGAAATGTGATAGATGCACTAAGTGAACAAGTGTGATGGATACACTAAAAGTGAACACAAAGTGTGATAGATGCACTATGTGAATAGAGTGTGATTGATACACTAAAAGCGAACACAAAGTGTGATAGATGCACTAAGTGAACAAGTGTGATGGATACACTAAAAGCGAACACAAAGTGTGATAGATGCACTATGTGAACAGAGTGTGATTGACGCACTAAAAGCGAACACAAAGTGTGATAGATGCACTAAGTGAACAGAGTATGATAGATATACTGAATGTGAACATGAAGTGTGATAGATGCACTTAGTGAACAAGTATGATTAATATATTAAAGGTGAACACGAAGTGTGATAGATGCACTTGGTGAACAAAGTGTGATTGATACACTAAAAGTGAACACAAAGTGTGATAGATGCACTATGTGAACAGAGTATGATAGATATACTGAATGTGAACACGAAGTGTGATAGATGCACTCAGTGAACAAGTATGATTGATATACTAAATGTGAACACGAAGTGTGATAGATGCACTTAGTGAGCAAGTATGATAGATATACTGAATGTGAACACGAAGTGTGATAGATGCACTTAGTGAACAAGTATGGTAGATATACTAAAGGTGAACACGAAGTGTGATAGATGCACTTAGTGAACAAGTATGATAGATATACTAAAGGTGAACATGAAGTGTGATAGATGCACTTAGTGAACAAGTATGATAGATATACTAAAGGTGAACACGAAGTGTGATAGATACCCAACAGTGAATATGTGCGTGATAGATACACAAAAATGAGAATGTGTGTAATAGATACACAAAAATGAATAAAGTGTGATTGACACACTAAGTGAAGAGAGTGTGATTGATACACTAAGTGAATGAAGTGTGATTGATACACTAAGGCAAATAAAGTGTGTTAGATACACTGAGTGAAGCAAATGAAGTGTGATTGATACACTAATGCAAATGAAGTGTGTTAGATACACTGAGTGAAGCAAATGAAGTGTGATTGATACACTAAGTGAATGATCTTAAACGGAACTTCTTTGGATGAACCGTACATACAATATCGTGCATGACTGAGAAAGAAACTTGATAGGTATAATGCATTACAATGCATGATGCAATAAACAAGCATAGCGGCGCTTTAGAAAGCACCTCATGGGGTGAGCGACGATAAACCGTTCTACTCTGACAGGGATCTCCCCTCGTGCTCTTCGAACACTTACCTTCAACTCACAGTACAAAGGTTCTGAAATACTGACAAAGGTTCTTCATGTAGAACACTTTGGATGATGCCTTTCTTCCTGATCATATCCACAACTTTCCCTATTCTCCAACGGGGTGACAGACTAAGTTGGTTCAGTATCCAGAATTGAGGTGCATACACGCTATCTCAACCTATGGGGCTTCCATACAGATTTCAAGCCGAGGACATGCCCCTGGGTATTTAAACCAGACTTTAGTCCCGGAAATCCCGAACCTTTACGTTCTTGGCATCAGCCATTCGAACTCTAGTTTCCACCGTCGCAGTTGGTCTCCTAGGAACTCATTGCGAACACAGCCAAGATGACCCTGGCAAGGAACTGGTACTCAGAGAGAGCATTTCTGATTGCCATTCTGGCTTGAGGCAGACTTGATCTTGAGCTTGAGATAGAGGCACACTCATACTTCGGAACATTGACAAGGCCTAACAAGGTGCATACGGAATGCGATCTCGGAGCTTACTGAAGTTGGAACAAACTCAGATACCTGACATTTTCCTCTTTTGCTTTTGCTTTGCATTCTGGAACCATTATAGCTTCAGATAGGTCCTGGTTCCACTGTTCTCATATGACTTGGGTTGAACCCTGCGGTTTTATGAAAGAACAAATTCTGTTTTGCACAAATGTGGAGAACGGCACGGCACTCGGAGCACAAAACGACTTTATTTTTGAAATTGAGAGATGAGTTTTCGACCAGGTATTGAACCTACGACTGAACACAGCAAAATGACTCAACAAGGAAATAAAAGGCACACAACCTAGACACATCGAGTAACACTCGAAACGACTCAAAACAAGAATCGAGATAAAACAAAAAGACACAACACTCAGATGTGCACAGGAAGCCTGTTTCACCGGGTAGTGTTTCCCACCCTTTCTCATTTGTGATTCTCACATCACTTGGCCCTCAAGCTCTGTTTTTCTGAAAAAACCCTTTTCTCACTTTTTCTCTCATCGCACATTTCTCTATTCTTCAATCTCTCATTTTTCAATCCCTCCCCTGGGTGGTTGATGGATAAGCATGAAGTTGTGGGCTCTTGCCCCTAGTATTCTACCAGATTCTCATTCTTCCGTTCACAGCTAGTAAATTCCTCCCATAGAAGGGTTACGCTACAACTGGGTGTGTAGCAAATCTGCAGCTAACATCGGTTGATGATGCTTTGCTGGGGAGTTTGGACGTGATAAGATCTGTCCAGATGATGGAGTGGAATATTTTGCCCCATTCCAGTTTGTGCTTCGCACTTGGCTTGATACCTCGTTGCTTGGAGGGTGAGAGAGCTTTTAGCCCTTTGTTGTGCCCTTTTCTGGCGAATACGGTGCCCTTTCCGGCAAGTAGAGTGCCCTTTCTAGCAAGTATTTCGACAAAAGGAAAAAAACAGAACACCTGACTCAACTGTGCCCCTAGTTCATTATTTTGACCATTTTTTGTTTTGATTTTTCTACTAAAATAATTTTAATCAAAATGAGAGTTAGATTAACGCGCTTGTTCAATTTTCTATTTCAAAATCATGCAAGTTAGGTTATGAGCACTGAAAATTTTCCTTTTTTGGGTCCAGGAAAAGGGTCCAGTTTTGGAAAAAATGGAATGGTTTTTGAGAGAAAATCAGTCAACCTCAGTAAAAATTCTCAAAAACTGTTTTTACAATCGGCCACTGCTCAACGAGCATAGAACCCACTCTCGAGATGCACAACCTCAAATCCGAAGAAAAATTGCCCCTTGCTTGAAGAGAGCTACATGGCAACGGAAAGTTGCCCCTTGTTTGAATGACACCGCGGCGCATTGAATGGCAACGGAAAGTTGCCCCTTGTTTGAATGGCACCGCAGCGCATTGTAGTCAGTCCTCAGAGTGACGAACACAACCAAATCCTCAGATACAGAGAAGACAAAGATGACCAGAACCATCAAATGGACACAATCGAATTGAAGTGTTTTACGGCTGGACTTCAGAATGAAGTTGCCTACGTATCCCAAAGATGGGAATCAAGCCTTACGTAGTTCGGGGTTAAGGTACACTCGGGTATTTAACATCTCCTTTTTATGCTCTAACTTTTGCCAAGGCGCCTGTTGCGGGTTTTCAACCTTGCGAGCTTTGTTTTTCTGATTCTTTTCTTTTTTTTCTTTCTTTTCTTTGCGTTTTCTTCATTTTTTTTCTTTTTTCTTTTCTTTTTTTTTTTATTCTTTGCATTTTTTTTTTCTTGCTCTAACTTTTGCCTAGGTCGCCCTTCCGGGTTTTTGGCCCAGCGAGCCTCTCAAGGGTAAAGGTGTAACTTTGTCCATGTCAAATGGTTTTGAGATCCTGAAGTCATCTGAATCCAAGAGAATGGCTGCTGTTCGCTGATGATGCAGGAGTCCATCCAATGGGGCTGAATTTGGCCCTGGTGTTGTGGATCGGAACTTAGTTTTTCTTCAGCAATACTTTCTTCTTCCTCCCTCTGGGATTTGGCATTCTTGCCAGTCTTCATTGATTTGCAGGATGATCCATCTTCGGCTCTTCGAGCACATCTGACATTTTTCTGCCCCTAGGTCGCGGGCTGCTTCGAATCTGGCCACACAGGCTTCACATTGCGGTTGACCGTTGAACGCTCTGAATTAAGGTCCAAGGTTTGAAAGCAAGGGGTCGAGTCTCGAGGCTGAGAGCGATCTTAGGCTGCACAATCTCAAGAGCGATTCCACACAGGTCTTCGCAGGATCGCGCAAAAACATTTTTTGAAATCTTTTAAGAAAACGACCAGTCGCTCGCCCTAAAGACAGTGTAGAACCAATCTGGATCAAGCCAGAATCCTTCCCAGTACTCACATTAACAAGCATGATTTCATTCATTAAGGGTTTAGCACGCCTCTCTTTCTCTCAGTTGATCAAATTTTTGCAAAACTCGAGGAATTCCTTCCTCTTCGTTTTCACCGCAGTGTTCAAAAAGCTTTGAAAAACTTAGGTCAATGCAATAGTTTCAAGGCACAAGAGAGCAGATGGAATGCACTGCCATTTCACTCAAAACTTCTGGCACAACTGGTGCAAGGCAGAAGCAAACACGAGAGTGTGAAAATCACTGCTGTTTCATTCCGATCTGTTGGCACAACTGGCTCCCTGGCAGAAACAGACTCAAAAGAAAACGAAGAGACAAACACAAAACAAAATGGTGATGCCCGAGGTAACACCCCCGGAATCACCCAACCTTTTGTACAACAGGACTGACTCGATACAACAAGACAGACCCTTAATCAAAAAGACTAACTTAAGACAAAGAGACAAACTCAAAACAAAATTACAGAACTGATTCAACACCCAAGTCAGAAACTTCAAAACTTGCATTCGCAAATGCTCAAAACAGTACGTGCCATTCCCACGTCTGGAGTAAACTGAGTGCCGCCCACAGGTGGTTCATCCCTCGATCACATAGTCACCTTATCCCCCACAAGTTCACTGATCAAGTGTCGATAGACTTTGCAGGACCTGGTGCAGCAATGACCCCGTTGTCAAACAATTCTTGTACATCATGGCGCAGACGAAAGCAACTGTCGGTGTCATGACCGGTTTGCTGATGGTAGGCACAGTATTTAGTCTGGTCATGCTTTGCAGGGATAGGATCGGGTAGGGGCCGTTGTTCCAACGGTTTCATATGTCCTTTCCGGAGTAGGACTTCTAGAGCCTTTGACAAAGGCATATGAAGTGGAGTGAAAACCCTTTTGACTCGGGGTGGATATTTGGCCGTCTGTGAGCTACTTCCGGATGCACCGGTGAATGGAGTAGCCCTTTTCGATGTGGTGGTGGTGACCATGCCCACTTCAGAAGATCTTGCAGTTGCATCACTACTGGTGGTCGCATTCGAACTGCGGGAAAATGCCCACCTAGGCTGCTCTTTCTCCTGGTCGATAAGGCCCTGCTTCATGGCATCCTCGATCTGTACTCCCATCTCATGCAAATCTGAAAAGGTAGGGAAGGGGAGCACGATCATTTTCTGCATTAGTTTGGGTTGGAGGTTGCGCACAACCATCCGTATTTGATCCTTATCCGTTGGCCTAATGGTCATCATTAAGGCCTTGGCCCTCCAACGGGTTACAAAGTCAGAGAAGCCCTCTTTCAGCTCTTGCCTGGTCGTCTCGAGATCACGGGTTGTGATCCCAATCTGGGTATTGTATAAATATTGTGCGACGAAGGCCTCGGCCATCTCCTCCCAGCTTCGTTTCACTAAATCCTCCAATTTGGCGTACCAGATGGCCGCAATACCCGACAGGGTCCTGCCAAAAAGGGAGAGCTTCTGTAATCTTGTCAAGCCCATGGGGTGCATAACATCTGAAAACAAACTCAGGTGGACCATGGGATCTCCTGACCCGTCAAAACGGTCGATGTGAGGCATCTTGAACGTGTCCAGCAATGTCACCACCGAATCAGTATACCCATCTCCAATGTCCGGGATGGAGTTGACTCCCTGAGATTTCTTAAACATCTTCTCAAGTTTGCTCAATTTCAACGCTGTAGGGTCGACCTCGAACTCGAAGGGAGAGTCTGGCAGATTGGTAGGTGCTTTGGATAGCTGGGGTAAAATTGGGGGCGGAGCAGGCCCTACTAGAATGTCCGTACCTTCTTGGACATTTGGTATCTCCCCAGGTGCTGGAGCTCCTGCTAGGGGAGGAACTTGTTGTGAAGCAGACGCGCCGCTTTGCTGTTGCAGCCTGGTGATGAGCTCAGCCTGCTGAGCCATGATTGCAACCTGCTGCTTGGAAAATTCCGCTTGGCAGACAGCATCTTGATGTATGAGTTTCATAGTTTCCTGCATTTGACGCATCATTGCCTCCATCCCTGATGTATTCTGCTGATCCATCTGACTGACCGATAGATCTATCTCTATGGCAACAATTGAGACCTCAGTCCGACTGTTAAGGGTCACTGATCTGGTAACTGCTGAACTGGTGATCTGTGCTTGACTGGCCCTTTTACCCTGTTTCTGACGAAGGAACACTGATTTGCCCTTAAATTGAATCTCTAACCTAACAAAGTCTATCAGCACGCGTCCAATGAACCTGGGGGTTATCGGAGCCTTCTGAAGCTATGGTTCGAAGACTACCTAGCAAAAGGGAAAACAGAGAGCATCTCAGCCTGATTTCACGATAACCCATATGAGCTGAGCTGAATGACTGTGCCCCTACAGAATTCCGCCCGTAAACTGATACCCTCAGGTAAACTGAATCCCAAAATTCTGAACTAGTGCCCGCAGGCTTGATGCCCAAACTTGCAAACTGATACATGCATTCCTGTAGAGACGCACTCTAAAAGCACATAACAAGCAAGTGAGAGCCAAAACACCCCTATGTTAGGGTAGGGTTTCCCTGTCCTATTTTGCCAGGAGCTAGGGTTTCACTACGCACGCAGCGGCTTCAAACAACCTATATCGGGTAAGCAACCTGTCCTAGTTTGGAATGGTCACTACGAATTTCGATATGCACTAGGTCGAATGGTCAAAAAGGGTGCCCCGGTGAAACCGGGGTTTGTGTTCCCATACTGGCAGAGCCCATAACCGGTCAGCCTTATGGTCATGCCTTGACAAGACAAGCCTCTGGCAAACCGTTCAGGAATAGCAGATGGCAAACATGGTGTCCTAGGCGCACCAATGCAAATACAATGCAAAGAAACACACAAGTGTAGTCAAAACCAGATATCATGAGTTCGAGTCAAGTTCTCTAAATCCCCAGCAGAGTCGCCAGAAACTGTAACATGCCCGCAGAGGACCTCGCTACAGCTCGGACTCGATCTGTGTTACGGTTCTTAATCTTAAACCAAAGAGTCCAAATCCGGCAAATCGTTTTGAGAAAATTGATTTTTTGAAAGAAGTACCAAACATGGACTGCTTTGCCAGATATAGAGTCGTTACCTAAATATTTTATTTTGGAAATTTAGGAAACCCTGACTCGTTGCCTAAGGCCATGTGTCCGTCATCACCAAAGTTGCCTCAGCTCGGGAACTTGGGTACGATTGGGGAAGGTCACTTCGTGAGCACCCCCGCTCGCCCGATCAAAAATCGGCCTCTACTAACCATGATATCTAGTTTTGAAAACATTGTGCGTTCTTATTCTGGTTGTTAGCCTAGATTTACTATGTGATGCGCACAGCATACAAGTATAGACCAAGTCGCCTGAATTGGAACAAAACATTTCATGTTTGTTTTTTGAAAGATGGTTTGCTACCCGCAGGTAGGCTTAAAATGCAGATTTTGCCACCCTCAGGTGGGCTTAGAAAAGATGGTTTTGCCACTATCTTGTGGGCTTAAAACTCACAGTTGATGATTTGTCCCAATCCAAATAACCCAACCTTCACCCACAGGCATTCAAGACAGTTATATCACATAAGCAGTTAGCCTCATGGTAAGCATGCTATTCATGGCAGTCACTCACACACATGCAAGGATGCTAAAGTATAAAACTCACCGAGTACTCCAAGCCAAAACAGAAACCGATTAGAAATCCATGCATGATCCTAAATATACAGAAATGTCTAATGCAATACATGCAAAAATGCAACTATGGCAGGCTCGGCTATTCTAAACATGGCGTATGGAATGCTACAGCTAACCTGTATTCAACTTAGAATTGAAATACAAATGCAGTTAGTATGATGCGCCGAGCCCAGTGCATGCAAGACAGATGAATGAATGCAAACATGCCATCATACTGTATGCTAATTGAAACATGCCCTAATCTAACCATCATAAGCTGGTAAATAAAAGGGAAGAAAGACGTGGGGTTGGAAGACATACATCACACACACGCACACTTATTACAATTATGCCCTCGCATAGAGGGTTTGAATAAATAATATACAGTCCCGAATAGTACAGTCCAAATAATACAGTCCAAGATATGTACAAATTCCTAATTAATTAACAAAATTAACTAAGAAAACAATAAACTGGCATGCAAGCCAGGGACTGCCTTGACTCTTCTTCAGATGATGAATGATGTATATCCGGGTTGCCTTTGCGTGGAAATCCATTGTGATGCCCCAAATTAGCCTCTGTTTTGCAATGGTTTTTGGAAAGCGCGCCAAGCCCCGGAAGACTGCTGATTCTTGATTTGCTGCAACAGAGAGTAGGAAAGGGGCATGGCAATGTATTTTTCACAAATGTATGCATGTCTCGATCCTCGTGCCACCAATCATGCATCTCGATGCATGATGGCCGAGGAGTCGAATTGCACAACTCAATACAGAATGAATGCACATGAAAACTCAACAAGACCTAACTCCATCATGGATAATCCGGAGTGTCGGTGACTGGGGAATTGAGACACGTTCCGTCACTTGGAGTACGAAACGTACCTTATTTCCCGTGCTCGGGCTAACACCTATCCCGAACACAATGCAATATGCATGACATGCATGAAATGCAACTAAGATACATCCTAACATGCAACATGCTATGAAATGGCATACACAATGCACGAGGTAACATGGCATACACAATGCGCTAACATACAATCTAGCATACACAACGCTATGGAATGAAATGACATACACAATGCAATATGGACTTACACTAACACAATTAGACCTCAGCCACACTCACATAAGAGGCCATTAGATGAAGATGAGACACTCGAGATGCGTGCACACATGCACGCAAACCGAAGACCGACCCTAAGGCACGAAATGCCACTCTAACAAAACATGGCAAGGAATGGAATATGGCATACTACCATGAAAATTTCAGCACTAAAATATGATGCAAAACAGCCCCGAATCATGGAAACATGGCACCCAATGCATGAAATGAGACTCGAAACTCGAAACTAGGCGCATGGAATGACTTATACCTATACAAAGCATGCATTATTTGAACATGAAGTATGAAGACAGAATCAAGACAGTCCCAAAACAAGAATATTTCCAGTTTTAAGCAAGGCCAAAAGGTGAACACAAGTAGGGCTAAGCTAACATGCGAAAATGGCCTCAAAAGAGAGATAATGAAGCAAGTAGAAGCTGCTGGCAATAAATGGCCAAGAGCTATTCAACAAAGTTGAAGAGGGGCTCAAAATGAAGCACTTTACAGTTTACAACAAGCCATAAAAACAAACACAAGCAGGCCGAAAATATTATGCAAGAAATGGGCGAAAAGGGAGACAAATAAGCAAGTGATAGTTTCTGGCCTCAAACAGAGAAGGGCCCTTCAACAATGTTAAAGAGGGGTCCAAAATATGTCATTTTACAGTTGATGACCAAACCCGAAATAGTGCACAAGCAAGCCTAAAATACTATGCAAGATAAGACTAAAAAGGAGGTTTGAACACAAAGAGCAATAAGGAAGCCTCCAACAATAAAAGAACATTGATAAAAACATGAATAGAGGATCAAAATAAGGCTATTTACAGTTCGGACCAAAGCCCAAAAATACAAGCATAAGGGGGTAACAAAGCATGCAAAAATAGGAGCAAAAGATGGATACAAAGGCAAGTGATATGTGGAAGCCTCAAACAGTGAGGAGCCCTTCAACAATGTTGAAGAAAGGCTCAAAATAAGCCACTTTACAGTTTACAAAATGCCTCAAAACAGTTTACATATAGGCCTGAAATACTATGCAAGAAAGAGGCATACAAGAGAGGTAAAGAAGCAAGTGCAAAAAGGAAGCCTCAAACAGTGAGAGGCACTTAATCAAACATGCAAAATAGCTCAAAATAAGCCTATTTGTAGTTAGGGTCGGAGCCCAAAAATGTAAGCACAAGGAGGTAGGATTGCATGCCAAAATAGGGCCAAAAAGAGGGAAAAGAAGCTTACCCTTGTAGCCTATGTCTTCAACAACTCTTGAACCAAGAAATGATGCTCCTTGCCTCTGAGAATGACCTCCAAGTTTTTGGTATGGAGTGGAGAGGTGTGGTGCTATGGATTGGTGAAGAAATGGCCCAAGAACAAAGGGTTTTGAAGCTTTGAATGAGAGAGATGGAGGGTGTATGTATGCCAAGCTCCAAAAGGTTTTTTCTAACCTCTAAATGCAGTTGGAGCTGCTGGTTTTATAGGCCAAAGGTGTGGAAAAGAGGGGGAAAATGGGTGGGAAAACTAATTCAAGTTTCCCCCCAAAAGGCCAAACCCTCGGACATAAGGCCTAGAGGAAAACAAAATTCACTTTTAGGACACACTTGGGGAGGGGGTTATGGCCGGCTAGCTAAAAAAGGCAAAAAAAGTCATTCAATTAGGTAAGTGGCCGGCCTGCTACTTTTTTTCTGGCCGGCCGGCCACTTTTTCTGGCTTTTTTGGCTGGCCTGCTACATTTTCTGGCCTTTCTGGCCGGCCTGCTACTTTTTAGGACAAAAAATGGGTCTACCGGAAAGAAAGGTGGCCGGCTAGTGCTAGAGAAGTCCAATGGTGGCCGTTCAAGTGTCCAAATTGAAGCCCTGGAAGTTATCTTTCCAATGGTGCAAACCTTGTATTAAAATTCCTCCTGTGGAAACAATTATGCCAGTTTCCGTGAAGCCGCGCAGATTCGGTCCCAACCGGAGTGATGCCCTACTTCAATCAACCATATCTCCCTTATCCGGAATTGGATTTAGGAGATTCTTGAGTGAAAAATGAGGCCCCAGGAGTAAGCTTTCCAATGGTGGTGGCCTCATAGCTTGATTTCAAGTATGTGAATGAATAGGCCCGATTCGGCGAGGGCTGTTCAATTCTCTCTTAACGATTCATGCCCATTTTCTTCCCCAACTGGATTTCTTTCCTCTTCTCATCTTTTCTTCAACTTCAAACCCCCTAAGGTATTTTGAAAGATTTTTCAAAGATTTCATCTCTCTTTCATTCATTTCCACTTTGTCCTTGCTCAGTTTACCGAAAAATGCAACTTTTAACAAAATGCGAGCGTCAGAACATTGTAGGAACTTTATTTCAAAAACGGTTTGAAAGAGAGGGTTTTAAGACTAAAATCTTTTGATCAAGATTGTTTTGGTCCAGAACAGGGGTATGAAGTTGAGATTTGACTCTCTCTTTGCCGAATAAATTGCATATTTCCCCTGCACACTTTTCTCCACCAAGTAAACCATCAGTCACGTCAAAGTCTTAAAGGTAGTCAAAAATGGGGTGTCTACACCTGCCTTTGGACATACCAATGTTCTTTGGGCTCTGGGTCCTTCGTGTGATATGTCCTCTGGGATTTCTCTTGTCTCAGCTCTTCTCGTTCGACTTCCCCGGAAGGCGGGTGGGAGTGCCTTGCGCTCCTGCTGTGTTGAGGTGCTTCGGGAATTATTTTCCTTCCTCCCTTCTGAGTATTAACTGCTGGAATTGGCGTGTCCTGCAGCGAGTACGGTGGCTGCATGACGTTATTTTGCATCATAAAGTTGACGACCGACTGTAGGTCTGCCAACTTGTTTGCTAATTCTTTTACTTCCTCGTCCCTCCATAGGTACCTGTCCCTCCATACATGGATGTTATCTTCATTGTAGAATCTGTCCTGATCTGTCTTCTTTGAATTGTCGCCCTCCTGGCCGACGTTTTTTCCTCCGTGACCCTGGTTACGGGTTTCTTCATTGTGGTTGTCTCCTTCCATGTCAAGGTCGATAGGCCTGCCATTCCCTGCGGGAGCATCGTCCCCAACCTTTTCTTGATGTGCATTACTGGCCATCTATTCGTCTTTCTTTCCCACAGACGGCGCCAAATTCTGTGAGTGATTTTCCGATCACACTGCCCTCCTTAGTAATTCAGTTGTAAAACACAGGCAGAATAGATGGCACCCTGCTGTCCTACACAGAAAAAAAAAAGCTCCGGCAGTGGTTCTTCCACCCGGGGGCACTCCGACGGTCAAGTCAGCATATCTCTCAAAGATAATCAAGTATTCAACTCACAAGCTTGAGTATTCAAAACATACCTTAGACCTATGGGGTGCCTCCCTTTTATAGCCAACTCAATCCTAGTCCTAATAGAAGCCTAACTCCAATGGACTCAAGATTACTGCTAATCTGGAACTCCCAGTGGGATTAGAATAAACTCTCTAAGAGTTTCATCTTTATCCAAACTGAAGTCTTCTCTCAATCGAGGACTCTTGTCCCATATCCGCTTATCTCGGATTCTGGTATCCTCGTGGATAACCTCGGTCTAGCCGAGATAATCTCGGCAACTCCGAGATAACCTTGGCGTAACTACCACGACACGTGGCACCTTGGCTGACTTGTCGGCGTCACCATGTCACATGTTGGTATTCAGAAATATATCCCCACACTTTCTATTCTTTGCCTTCGCTTTATTAATGTTATCCATATGTTTATATGTTTGATTCTATCAATAAAGTTTTTTTTTTTGGCTGATCAAAAAAAAGTCTAGCATGATATTTTTTCATATTTAATTAAAAATTATCTATTATATCCACACACACACACACACACACACACACACACACATATGTATATCTATTAACTCAATTAAAGTATTAATTTATGTTTATTCATTTTTTTATTTATAAAAATTAATATATATTAGCTTATTAAACCATATTCAATTAAAATGTTTAAAAATATGTAGATGGAAAGTTCAAAATAAAAATGTAGCCATATTTAGGCCAAATCTAATTTGAAATTTGATGATTTTTAAATAAATCTTTAGTTATCTAATTTTGGGTTTTTTTATTAAAAAAATGCAAAATAAAATTTTAATAATGTTATGTAACATTTGATACCATCTAATGTAGAGTCACATGATTACATGTTTGATGTAGGGCTCATAAGATGATATGATTTGTGCCATATAAGGTATCATTTCATATGATATGCAAATGTGATGCAAATTTATTTATTTTTATTATTTTTATAAGTAACCTAAAATTTGAAACGTGAATTATTCCTAACGTATTACGAATAAAGAGAAAAGATTATATTGGTAAATTACAAAACTATTATTGTGATAAATCATAAACACACTTTTTTTTTTTTTTTTTTTTTTAACACAAAAACACACTTCATCCCTGGGCATACCATATTTGAACAATTCAATAAAGAAATATCAAGGCCTACGTTAAACATTTTATTCATGAGTTGGGTCTTGGCCAACAAAATGGTCCGGCATGGATTTTAGCCAAGGCCTGAGCCGAAGAAATTAGCATATAGGCTAACCCAGTTTAGTCATTTATAGATAAATATATTTTGTTTATTTATTTAATGGATTGATTAAATTAAAAACAATGGCCTATAGTAAGCATACCATCACAATTTTTCCTCAACTTCAAAAATATGCATATTTATTATTAATTTCAAATCTCAACACAACTACAAATTAATTAAATGCATAATGTTATTCAAATGATTTTTCATAAATCAATACACAAAACAATCAAATTAGGGTGGAAAAATGGGATGACAATGAGAGAAGATCTTTACGCTGTGCTTGGTTGAGGGATTTGAGAAGTGATTTGAAAAAGTAAAAGGGAAAAAGTATATAAAACTATGTGAAATGTAGGTATGTTTTATTCACATTTCACCTACTTTTTTCATTTTCCTTTTCAAATCTCTTTCTAAATTTCCCAACTAAATAATACAGCATTAGTGTCGTAGTCAAACCAAGATAATGGCTTTGAGGTCCACCAAATGTTGAATTGGCTTAATCTCTAGAAAAATGGTTGAATATGGTTTGCCAATACTAATGGCACTTAGAGAAGATCTAGATGTGGTGTTTAGCGGGTCGAGTCTTATCTGAGGGATGACTCGAAGAAGAAATAGGTCACTAATATTTCTTTTTTTTGTCATTTCTATTTTATTTTCCAATTTAGTTATTTTTATTTATTTTTAGTTTAAATTAATTTTGAAGGCACTAGGAAAACTAAAATTATTCTTATGATAAAATGTACTTATATCTGTTTGAAGAGGGTTTGAGAAAGTCGTTGAAATTTTTGGAGAACGCCGGAAAACTTGCCAAAGAAGACAAATTTTTTCAGAATACCACAAACTCCAATGGAAATGGAAGGGTGAGGCTAGAGATGATCAATGGTAGCCATGGAACTTAAGAAATAGAGATGAAGAATGATAGATGGTTGGGTGAAAGAGAAAGCAAAGAGGCTAGAAAGAGAGAAGTGGCATAGCTCCCATAAGATACTCACTTTCACCTATCAAGAATGAAGAACTATGGATGGTTCTTCAATTTCGTTCAATTCATCCTCCTGAACGATATGAGTGGGTGCCTATTTGCAGTCTAACAAAGAGTTACTCATTGAGAAGGTTGTAACCAATCAAGGTTGAGCCCCATGGAGCAAATGTAAGCATATGCAAGCACAAGGAGAAAGATTCTTTCTAATCGCTTCGTCCGAGGAAGTCGCTTTCCTGCGAAGATCTCATTATTTCTTTGGATATCTCCAAGAATGATGAAACCCCGAGAATAATGATAACTTCTCGGTGAAATTTTCACCTCAGCCACACTGAATCAATAATCCCCAATCATCCTAAAGGGTCAGGGTAGTCCTACTGGACGTCTGCAAAACGATGCCAAGTCCAATGGCTCCTCAAGGCATGCCACCTAGAATCTGAGTATAAGCTAGTTTAACGGAAGAGCGAATTTATCTTCAAGCTCACCGACTTCGAGATCAGGTCCTTTATTTGGTCTTGCCATACTCATGATTCTGGTGTGTCGCTGTCACGACCCGAACCCGCTCCCAAGGGTTAAGGAGATAACCGGCCAGTAATCATGAGATTATCTACGGCCTCAGACCAAACCAAACGTATTTTAACAGAGTTAATGGGGGCCAAACGGAAGCAATTTAAAACTTTGTCCATAGAGCCGTACTTATATGCACATCATAACATTCCATACATACATATATTAATAACTCATAACAGAAAGCATAGTAACATAAAGTTCTGTACAGACAGGATCATCCGAATCTAAGTCAACCCATGAAAACTATATACAGACATACTCAAAGACTTCGCCAACAGCACAATATAAAACAAAATGACAAAAAGGCGAAGACGAGTCTCGTGCATGAGACGTAAAGGCTGACTCTTCAAAACCTTTGTTGTTCCACACAGACTTCGCTGGGGCTGGGTTTGGACTTCTCTTGGCTCATCTACAAATACATGAATGAGCGTGAGTGATAGCCTAGTGAATAATATCAAATAAAGAATATACATTGGAACAATATATGTCAAACGGCCTTAGGCCCAATTTATATTTCTAACTACTACATACATACATAGACATATGTAAGTTTGGTAACTACGGTTCCAAACACATCATACGGCCTCGGGCCCAATTCATTAGTATCATTCAGGTCAAACTGGCCTTTGGTCTATTCGTACAATCTTGTCCAACTTTCACTTGTGTCAAAATGGCCTTTGGCCCATTCAGATGACAAACTGGCCTTTGGCCCATTCATTCTTTCATTTGTGTCAAAATGGCCTTTGGCCCATTCAGATGACAAACTGGCCTTTGGCTCATTCATTCATTCATGTCAAAACGGCCTCTAGCCCATTCATTCGTGTCAAAACGGCTTTTGACCCATTCATTCATTCTTTATCAAAACGGCCTCCGGCCCATTTGCTCATTCTTGTCAAAACGGCTTCTGGTCCATTCATTCATGTCAAAACGGCCTCTAGCCCATCCATTTATGTCAAACTGTTATTTGTGTCAGATTATCATTCGTATCAGATTATCATTCGTATCAAATCGTCATTCGTATCAGGCTATTTTTCGTGTCAGACTATCATTCGTGTCAGATCATCAGACTATCATTCATATCAAACCATTTGTATCAGATCATTATTCGTATCAGACAACCTTTGGCCCAATACATAGCATAACAGATATTTGTCCCCAATTTAGTATAGCAACTTACAAGAATTATATGAAAGTAAGCAATTGGACAAATAACATACTTCAGATATCCTTATTAAGATATTACACACAGTGATCGGCTGATTGATCTGCCCTGGAGCTCGACCCTACACATACCATGAATATAAAAGGGTCACTAATAATTCAATCCGTTCTAAATTCACATTTTTCCTCTTTAGGCCTCATTCTTATCTCTTTAACTCAATTACAATGCTTAATGCATGCCTAAGAGTACTTAGAAGTGAAAGAGAACGGAAAACGGAACTCAAAATGCCTTTTCAAAATTTCAGAAAATAGGGTCCCCGCTCAAGCGTGGACTTCCCCGCTCGAGCGGACCCATGAGGTCTGCAAAAGTACTGGATATCAAAATTACGCTCGAGCGTGAAGTCTGGCGCTCGAGCTGAAAGTCTGTCTACATACCTCCCCGCTCGAGCATGAACTTCCCCACTCGAGCGGACGCCATGACTGCAAAAATACTGGGAGCACAAATTCCCCGCTCGAGCGGGACTTCCCCGGCTCGAGTGGACATCAAAATTCTGGGTTTTTCAAAATGTGTTCTTGAGCTTCAACTTGATATTCAAGGGTTCAAAATGCATGTTTTTGGCTCAATCTTCACATATACATATTCTAACATGATATAAACACCAACTTACAACACAATGAAGCTCAATTTCACAATTTAATCACATGCATGCCTCAAATTAACTCAAATTCATCACCAACACACTAGATTCAAACATGCAAGACTCAAACTCCCATGATTTGCACTTGCATGTGAAATATACACAATATTCTTAACTTAATTGGTGAAGAGATGATCAAATACATGGTCATTAATCAAAACTCAACGTGGATTACATATTTTATGCTCAAATATGGAAATTCATAGTAATTTCCTACATGCATGCATCTATTGACTTTAAATTCAATAAATGCAACTCAATTTCATGCCAAACTTACTCTTGATTACCCAACTAGCTTGAATACGCAAAATTACAAACTAGAATCTATGAAATGCTCACTTAGGAGCTTTAATTCTCACAATCTAGAGCAAATTCTAGAGAAATCTTCTAGGTTTCCAAGGTTTGAGCCAAAATTGCACAATTTCTCCCCTTTTCTCTCTCTATGGCCGGCCCTCTCTCCCTCACAATTGTATAACTCAGATTTTTGAGCTCAAAGGAAATAAAGGAGAGTGTATATGGCCCTATAATAAAAGTCCCACTAACCAAAAATTATAATATTAAATAATTTGAGCACTATGCCATTAATTAAATCAATTTAATCTGATCCAAATCAATTTCCAATTAAATTTCACTGTAGGCTCTAAAAATTACACTAATCACAATGGAGCAATCAATTTCGGGTTTCGTGGCCGATAGGGCCTTCAATTTAATTTCCAAAGCGGATAATCAAACAGATGTTTCTACGGTGAACAGATAGAAATTTAAAACCACATATTCTCACATAATGGCACACAAAATTATATCAAACACATAATCACATTTATAATAAGGATCATTTAGCATAATACGGAACAGGGTTATCACAGCCGCTCTCAGAAATAGTTCTAAACTCATAAGTGTTCTAAGACTTATTTACAGAGCAACTTCTAGATTGCTTTTGAATTCGTTCAAAGCCAATAGTTCGGATCTCTAGGGTTGCTTTCCAACCCTTTTGAGTCCGACCTCAAGAGATCTATGGGTTCATGAGTTCAAACCTTTTCGAGTCAAAGTGCCTACCTCAGAGAATGGATCTGCTCTGAGGGTTTCACTCTTTTTGAAATTAATATCTCCCTGCAAGAATGTAATGGCTAATTCTCTCAAATGCCCATAGGACTTCCTCGGCCCAATTTGTTAACTTTCTCTTAAGCCCATTTTGGTGAGATTCACTCGGGCTTACTTGGTGATAATTTCTTCGGGTTTGATTGGGCCCACCTAATTTCATGCTTCAAGTGAACCCCTTTAACAATATTTTATTGTAAATGTAGTTTTTGTAATTTATCCTATTTTTATTTAAATGTCATTAATGACACAAAAAAAAAAAAAAAAAAAAAAAAAAAAAAAAAAGCCCTCATTTTAAGTATAGTTATTATGAATATAGTTAAAAAAACGTCATCTTTTTTCTTACCACCGAACCATTTTTCCCAAAAAATTAAAAACTAAAAGAAAGAGTAAAGAAAATGTGGTGAGCACAAAATAGTTGAGGCTACTCCATCTAAGGAATCTTGTCCGTGATTTATTATTATTATTATTATTATTATTATTATTATTATATTAAAGGCAGTCTTTGTTATAGAACTTGGGCTAATGACAATTTCATATGGAAATATATCGAACTTGAACAAGGTGGTGGCGACAAAGCCCATCTGGGACCAGTCTTGTTGAACTTGGCCCAAGATCAACAATTGGTTGGAATTTCTCAAAAAAAAAAAAAAAAATAGGAACTAAAATAAAATACCCTCTTAGATATTAATTCGTGATTATATTTCAATCTAAAGTAGTAACAAAAAATATCAATCAAACAATCAAGACAAATCGACACAACGATTTAACTTGAAAAAAATTACAATTGAAGCGCCTCCAAGTGTGATAAAAAATCACGAGCCAAAATTATAAAACAATTCACTAAGAAGACAAACAGGAATTGTACATTTATGCTCTCAATTACCTAGCGAATCCACGCCTGAATTAAACTGATCTCGATATGCCTCTTTCACCACCGTCTAGATCTTATAATTGTCTTGCCCAACGAAAAATCCAAAACGCCGATATTAAATCCACCACAATGAGTCATTCCGAAATCTACCAAAGTTTTAAGCTCAAGTTATCCGGAATTCTCTGAAGAACACATCTCTCTTTTGTGAACGTAACAGTAAAAACAAACCCCTTAATCAAATTCAATATTCAGCTTGTAGATTCATTGATCACTCTCAAATCAATGAAACACTTATAAAACAACCTCTAATATACTACACTTTGGTTTTCTTTTCTTTTTTTTCTAAAAGTTTGGGTAGGTTAAACCCTAAAAATTGCGAACGATACACTTTATAGAAAATAGAGCCGTGAAAATTGCTCAAGCGCACACTTCATCTCTCAAGCAGTGCGAGGAAAGGTAGTGCAAAACATATAGGACGACCGTTCAAGCACAATTTTCAACGCTCGAGCGGTAAAACTTATTTCCCAGAAGTTCAATTTATAGGTAGAGATATTGGATGCTTGTATTCACCGTTCGAGCGAACAAATGACCGCTTTATCCCTGTACATAGTCAACGAAGTGGAAAACATGAAAATCTCAAGATCACAAACTCCTTTGAATAGGCACAATTCGAGTTAGATTCGCATATAAACATTCACATGTTCACTAAAACATAAGAGCGAATAAAATTATAACTGAAAGGAATTTTGTCAAACAGGATTGTCAATTACAAAAACCTAACAAGAAGACCAAGAAAGGGCTGTTTGGGAATGTCTTTAATTCCGTAATTATTGGAAGAACTTCTTAGAAGATCACTTAGAAAGTAGTATGGTGGACAAACATGCCTTAAGAATCCAACAGTTTGGTTCTGTTTTTGTTTGTTTGCTTTTTGTTTTCATTTTAAAAAATTACAAAACTTTTTTTGGTGAGTTGTTTTCAAAAATTATTTTTAATTTTTAAAAATAAATTAATGCATTTTTTTAAACATCAAAAAGTCGTTTTCAAACTTTTGAAAACTATTTTCGTACAAAAAACAAAAAACACATATGCCTCTCAAGATTAATACTTTTTTTTTTTTTTTTTTTTTTTTTGTCATGGTAAATTGAAGGGCTTCTTTTTATCAAACCAGGTGCTTTGGAAAAATGGAGTGACAAACTTTTACTAACATCATGATGTGAAATCTAAAAAAAGGTTTTATCCCATCAGAGGAGAGTGAAAAATGGAGTGAGTGACGTAAAAAAATTCTAAAATTAACTTGGTGGAAAAATTTTAAAATACTAATTATTTTAATATGATTTTTTCTTTATTGGGATGGTAATATTTTTGAGAAATCAAAAATTATTTTTTTTACTGTTTATTTTTATCAAACTATTTTTCGAACTTAAAAAAATAAAAAAAAATAAAATAAAATAAAATAAACATTTTAAAAAAATTTCAACCAATACCTAGCATCTTTATCTTGCGATTACCCAACTAATCAGTTTCCAATTATCCCACTTCGTTCTCATCTAGTTATATTTGAGCCGGAACCCAGTTATTCACATTTTTATTTTTGCTTTTGTTTGAAAATTTATTTTATTTATAAAAAAAAAAAAAGAAAACAAAAAATATTTCACTTAACTGTGAAAATGAAGTATAAAATTTAATCAAAGACATCCAAAATTCTGCTTATAGATTTTATGAGAGTGTAATCAAAGTGTCAATCCAACTAGGTATGAATCTGATATATACATATGCACTAATTAGGAATAGACTCTAGCTTAATATATATAATTATGTCTGCAAGATGAGAAGCAACTATTGTAGCAGAAATGAAACTTTAGAGTTTAGAAATGAAACCTAATATTGTACCCTTTACCATCCATTGATCTCCCATTGCATGCTCCTCCTGCAATGCCCATAAATAAGTGAGAATATATAATCTTGGAATTTAACTTGCTTATAATATCACTTGTAAGAATGGTTTAAAAAATAAAAATAAATAGTAATAATAATTTAATTAGTATCAATTAACTAGGGCCAGATGAATCAACCTTATCAAAATACTCCATTTGCTAATTAACAGCATACAGATTCTTTTATGAATTTGTTTGTTAGTCTCCATTTCAGAACAAAAGGAATGCCGATAGCCTTGTAACTTAGTGGAATGGAGGCAACACTTGGCTGCTTGTAAGGGAAAGGTCGGAAATTCAACTCCCTTAGGAGCTAATATCATAATTAACAATTGACTTTCTCTGATTCAAAAAAAAAAAAAAAAAAAACCTTGAATTATAGTCTCAACTTACAACTCTTGACATATATCACAAAAACAAAACTCACTACTATAATAGAGGACGAATACGAAAATGAGCCTAAACCAATAGTAGAATATGAAGCAAAAAATAGATGAAGTGTTCCTGTGGATTGCAGAGTTCAACAAAGGTACGCAGGTCACTATGACCAAAGTATGCATTGCTATCTTGTGAAAAGAAGGGACTAGAGAACCATTTTACCCATTTATCTGTTATGTGATTTTCCTATATGGATTGTGAAACTGAACTTGTACCAATTGGACAAACTGATACCCAACTTGTTAAGTGCTCAGAAGAAATGAACAACTAAGTAGAATCCATAAGAAATGGATATGTAAACAAATAGGTTCTTAATATTTGAATACCTCTACTTCATCAAACACTAGTAAGCATTTTTCACTCTATGAATTATCTTGCAGTTGACAAGCAGACTAATGGCATAGTATGAAACTTTTCTTGACTTTCTTTTTTTGGGAGAATGAAACTTTTCTTGACTTTCCTCTCCTATTTTTTCTAAAATAAGTAGTGTGAAGATTTAGATATATTATTCTGACCACTCAAGCAATGATACATCTATATCTAAAATTTTCTGACTTACACAAAGTGCACAGATTCTAAATTTACCGTTGGAACTGAGGAATTATTGAACCAATTCAAGCATCTTGATTAGTAAATGATAACTAATCAGTATTTATACAGAACTCAACACTCTAACTAACTAACAACTCATCTAACAAACTCAGTTACAATAGGTACACTATCCTACAATGGCAGCATACACCTTGTATACACTTGCTCTCGTTGATGACTTAGATGCATCAAATATGATCTCTTCCTTATCAACCCCCCTCAAGCTCTGGGGTGACGGAGCAACCTTGAGTTTGGAAGTAAGAAAAGAGAACTAGGAATGAATAAGGGCTTAGTGAAGATGTTTGTTAGCTGATCTAAGGTAGGAACATGTTTGAGAAGCAATTTGTGAGCTGCAACCTTCTCTCTAACAAAATAGCAGTCAACCTCAATGTGTTTGGACTGGCTATGAAAAACAAGATCTGCTGCTTGATTGATAGCATAGTACAACTCTGGTGCGGTGATAGTAACGTATTGAAGAGCACCCACAATGCTCCTATATAAAAAGGGTTGAGGACAAGGGAAAGAATCAGAGGTAGGCATTGGTGGTTTGGAAGAAACTGGTGTGGCATAAGGCTTGCAACCAACCATGGCTGCTTTGACAAGTAATTCAAAGGCATACTTGTGTTGATTAAGAAGGGCAAAAAAAATAAAATAATAATAATAATATATTAAAATGTGACTGAACAGAAATGCCAAGAAAATAAAAAATATCTCTTAGCTCCTTCATTGAAAAGACCTGGTGCATATGGAATAAGAGAGTTTGGATATAAGACTCATTTGTGCCAATAAGGAGAATATCATCCACATATATATATATATATATCATAATATAGGAAGAAGTGGTCTTATGGACAAACAAAGAAGTGTCACATTTGTTGTTGATATACCCCTGAGAAAGAAGAAAAGAGGAAAATGTAGAGTACCAAGCTCTGAGAGTTTGTTTCAGGCCATATAGAGCTTTTTGGAGTTTACAAACAAGAGGAGGATTGGAGGAATTAATAAACCCAGGTGGTTGTTCCATATACACTTCCTCTTCAAGTTTACCATGCAAAAAGGTATTAGAAATGTCTAATTGCTTAATAAACCAATGATGATGCAAGGCCAAGTAGACCAAAATCCTGATTGTGGGTTGCTTGGCAATAGGACTAAATGTGTCTTGAAAATCCACACCATACTGTTGAAGAAACCCTTTAGCCACAAGCCTGGCTTTGTGTCTGGCTATAGTGCCATCTGAATTTCCCTTAATCTTGAAAGCATACTTATAACCAATTGCCTGTTTAGGGAATGGAAGAGAAACCAAGAACAAAGTGCCTTAGTGTCAAAGAGAATATATTTATCCATCATAACACATAACCAAATAGGAGAAGCAAGAGCAACTTTGGTAGAAAGAGGTTCAATAGAGCCATTTGCAGGAATGGGAGTAGACTAAGCAGTCATGGCATAAGCCTTGGTTTTAGACCTGGTTTGCATAGAGTGGGTATTTGTTGGTGGTGGAGGAAGATGAAGAGCAGTTGAAATAGAATCAATAGGAATGAGAGGAAGAATAAAAGAAGTAAGAGGAGAAGCAGACTGAACAGGAATATATGGGACAACTGAAACGGATAGAGTGTAAAGATGAGAAATAGACTGAGCTGGGACAGAGGGCAAAGACTAATTTGGAGCAGGGTTGAGAAACTGAGCTAGTACAAGATGAAAAGACTGAACTGGGACAGTAGGAGACTGAGTAGGAGGCAGGATGAGAAGAGAGTAGATTGAGTAGGTTGAGACTAAGGATGAAGAACAGATGGATTTGACCAAACGAAAGTTTGCAACATTGATAAAGCAGAAGTAACAGGAACAACAAAACAAGAAGCAAAGGGGAAAATAGTTTGTTTAAACATAGCATGCCTACAAAGAAAAATAGTACCTATGAGAGGATTCAAACACCTATAACCCTTAACAGTAGGATGATAACCAAGAAAGACATGTGGAGTAGATTTAGGTGCTAATTTGTGAGAAGTATATGGTTTAAGCCACAAATAACAACGACAATCAAATACCTTTAACAAAGAATTAATTAAAAAGGAGAACAATTAGAAATAGCAATAGTAAGAAGCCTATTAATTAAAAAGGTAGCAGCAGCCACAACATCAAACCAGTAAATAAGAGGCAAAGCAGATTGGCTGAGAAAGGCAATAGCAGTCTCAGTAATGTAAAGATGTTTTTCTTTCTGCAACACCATTTTGAGATGGTGTATGTCGACCAGAAGATTGTTGCAAAATGCCATGTTTAGTCATAAAATTGGTCCTAGAATGATTGTTAAACTCTCCACCCCCATCAGATCTCAACACTTTGAGAGAGTAGCCAAATTGTTTTTCAACAAACACTTTAAATTTAGTAAATTTGGCATAAACCTCACCTTTATAAACCAAAGGATAAAGCCAGGTAAACCGACTCAAATCATTAACAAACACAACATAATACTTGTAACTAGAAGTAGAACAAGTAAAGGGGCCCTAAACATTTGTGTGTATAAGAGCTAATGGTTGATCAACAATAGCATTAGAGAGTTTAAATGGTAATCTATGAGATTTAGACATAGCACAATCAACACAAGAAAGTGGAGTTTTATTAGAAGACAGTGACAAATGCTTCTTCAAGAGTTGAAACTTAAAAACAGATGGATGTCCCAATCTTTTTATGCCTAATGTTAGCAGAAGTGGAAAAAGATATCGTAGAACTATGTAAAGCATGATGTGAAATAGGAGATGAATGAACAACAAAATGATACAAGACATTAACATGATATCCTTTAAGTAGAACGGCCTTGGAATGATTGTCCTAGATAGAAAAAGAGAACTTATCAAATATAACGGAGCAATTGTTATCTGTAGCTAGTTGTTGCATAGAGAGAAGGTTAGAAGAAATAGAAGACACATGCAACACTCTATTTAATCTAAAAGAATGATGAGGAGTAAGATGGATACCTTGACCCGTGTAATGAATAGGAAATGAAGAACTATTATCAATGGTGACTTGTTAGAGTTGTCCTATACTGTCAATCAAGCCTACGAGTTCATGCACTCCCCTACAGTTGGACATTTTGCTGCAGTTAAAAGGATTTTAAGATATATTAGGGGGCACACTCTCTCATGGCTTACTTTTCACACTAAGTTCTTTTCAGCTTCTTGCTTATACTGATTCTAACTGGGCTGGAGACCCCTATGGTAAAAGATCTACCTCAGGCTATTGTATATTTTTAGTTGCCAATCTCATCTCGTGGTCTTCAAAGAAGTAACCTATTGTCTCTAGGTCCTCTTCTGAAGCTAAATACAGGTCCCTTGCCTACACCACTGCAGAATTAACTTGGCTTCAAATGCTGTTTGAGGAGTTCTCTATTCCTCAATCTTCTCTTCCAGTTGTCTAGTGTGGCAACCAATCTACTATCTCTTTAGCAACAAATCTTGTTTTTTATAGCCGATCCAAACACGTTGAGGTTGGCTGCCATTTTTGTTAGGGAGGACGTTGCAACTTCACAAATTGCTTTTCAGACATGTTCCTACCTCAGATCAGCTAGTAGACATCTTTACTAAGCCCTTATCCACTGCTAGATTCTTTTTTCTTACTTCTAAACTCAAGGTTGCTCATTTACCCTTGAGTTTGAAGGGGGTTGATAAGGAAAATATCATATATGATGCATCTAAGGCACTAACTAGAGCATGTGTATCATAAAATATACATTGCCATTGTGGGATAGTGTACCTATTGTAACTAAGTATGTTAGATAAGTTGTTACTGATTGTAGTTAGTTATTACTAATAAAAATGATTGAATTAGTTCAATAATTCCTTATAGGAAGTCAAATGACGCAGATCTTGAGTAATGTGATCTGATGCTAGAAAGTCAAGAAACCAATGAGTGGAACCAGCAGAAGCAACTTCATCAGAAGTAGATGCAACAAAGGCCCTAGAGGTATGAGGTGCAGATGTAGATTGAGAATGTGATGATTGTGGAGAAGAGTGTGATAGTTGAAATTGAGCATCCAACTGGTGCCAACAGTCCAGAGCTGATTGATTATGTTTGCCACAAATTTGAAAAATGGTGCCATAACTAGACCTTCCTCGATCTTGAGAAAGTTGAAATCTGCCATGAAAAGAAGTAGATCTACCAGAAGTAGATTGATTTCCTCTAGAATAACCTTTTGAATCTTGTTGAGAATTTCCTCTACTAGAATGATAAGCTTGAAAACCTCTTGAAGAATTAGATTATTTCACTGTGGCATAGGCAATAGTGAGATCAGATGCTTGCTTCAGTTGGCCTTCAATGTGAATTGCTTCTGAACAAGGTAAAGAAGAGAGGTCTTCCATTGAAATGCTCTCTGAATGAGTGTGAATAGTTGTCTCAACAACATCATATTTACTAGGGAGTCCATTCAAGATTATAAGAACAACATCTTCATTTTCAACAGGAGAAGAGGCAACATGTAATTGATCAACAAGGTTCTTAATCTGACTCGAATAGACTTCCATAGAGTCCGTTTTCCTTGAGATTGAACTCAATTTATTTTTATGCTAATGGATGTGCAATCCAGATAACGATGTAAATCGTTTATCAAGAAACTGCCAAACCTAAGGACTAGTTTGAAGATGAATCACAAATGTGGAGATAGTAAGAGAAAGTATAGCTGTAACACAATTGTGTAGATGAGTATCTAATAATCGCCATTGAAGCCTCATGATTTGGAATTTCAATTCCAAATGAGTTTTGAATCTTCTCGCTTGGGCATAGAAATGATCCATCTACTATTTTCAAGAGATCTGTTGCTCGGAGGATATTTTGTATTTGACCTTTCCAAACTATGAAGTTTGTACCATCCAATTTCACTATGACGAGTGAGCTGAGATTAGAGATTAGCATGCTCAAATTCAAAGAATCACTAGAGTAGGAGATGATGAAGATGAAGATAAATACGTCATTGTAGCCACTATGAAATTGCTCGTTGGAGCTTATTAGAGCTCTGATGCCATGAGAAATTATTAAACCAATTCAATTATCTTGATTAGTAAATGATAAATAACTACAATCAGTATTTATACAGAAACTCAACACGCTAACTAACGAACAACTCATCTAACAAACTCAGTAACAATAGGTACACTATCATACAATGGCAATGTACACCTTATGATACACCTGCTCTAGTTAATGCCTTAGATGCATTAGATATGTGACAATGGTCATGTTTAACATGATTAAATCTCGATTTAGACTTCCAAATTATGTTTTTAGCATATTATGTTTCCTTGTGGAATTGGAGAAGTAGGAGAAGTTTAGGAAGCAATATTTTATTATATATAGCTGGATATTCTCTGTAAGTGTTCTTGTAAGAGCATTCTCAATAAATGCCCTTGTTTGCGGGAGTAGCACGCCAACTACTTATGGTAGTTCAACTACAGTACAAACAGATGGTATAAAACTACAAACAAATTATTATTTCACTTCAAATTTCTAAAACAAAACATACAAAGAGAAAGCTTCTCTTTCTGTCTCGAACTCTCACTCTATCTTATTCTCTTCTCTCCCCCACTCTCATACTTTGAAACACTTAGATACATTACATATTTATAGATAACTGATAATGTTAACACATGCAGTAAAATTATAACAATTCAAGTTGAACTTGAATTCTCTAGCCTCTTAAACTATAATGATATGGCAGCCATATTTGAACTAAGTTTTGATCACCAAGTTCCGAGCCTTCTAGCTAGGTTGGTAAATCAAGTTTATTATTTCAAAACATCCCCCCCTCCCTCCCTCTTAAACTTGATTTTTTAATTGAGACTCGTCCGTTTTTCACTTTTTTTAGCAACACTGTAAGTTGTCACTTCTACATTCTCTACAAAATTCATGTGCTTGTTAATTTTATCATTTGATGCCTCTTCCATGCACTTGTTGCTTTTTTTTTTTTTTGAAACAGCCAAGAGAACCCTTTATTGATAATAAGATCATACAGGATGAAAATACATGAAACAAAGGAGGGGGGATGGTTTGGAGAGGGACCAAACCGAGAAGGATCAGAACAGACAAGCAAATTGAAGGATGCACTTGTTGCTTTAGTGATCATACTGATGGTAGTTGTAACATTGCACCTCTTCTGTGCAATCACTATTGTAACGGTTGTACTTGTTGCAATTATAACACTACGCGTGACTCTTGTCATAACATTTGTCTGTGCCTTATCCTTGTCATTGTCCTAGTTGTTGAATTTTGCTTCCTTTGTTGGAGCCTCTTCTACGTTTTTCTCTATAATCTCGTCTATGATATCCTTGACCTCTTCCTTTATATCTCTGTAATGTTCCCCTTTGTTTTTCTCCATTATCATTAAATGTAAACTTTGACTGAAGAGCCTACTCTACTAGACTTGAGGCAGTTCACTTGTTCATTCTATTCTCTTGGATCTCCAACGTGACTATAAGCTCATTGAGGTCCTTCAATTCCTCAACTACAACAACTACACACTTGAACTTTGAACTTAGTGATCGAAATATCTTCTCCATAACTTGAATTTCATCCATCTTGTCTCCATATTGTTGAGAATTTGGATGGCAGAAAGTCTTTAGTACTTTGCATGCTATCTTGATCTGTGTTAAAGTTAAACATGTCATCCACATACAAGAAAATTATGACACCTTCGTTAACACAAAATTTGTTGTACATGCATTTGTTAGATTTGTGTATCTTAAACCCATTTCATAAAATTACTTTATCAAGCCAATTTTTATGTGATTGTTTAAGACCATAAAGTGACTTGACAAGTTTACACACTTTATGTTCTTGCGCTTGCACCACAAACCTTTCTGGTTGTGTCATGTAGATCTCTTCATCTAATTTACTATTCAAGAATGCAGTCTTGACATTCATTTGGTGAATTTCCAGCTTATGAATAGCTGTAAGAGCAATGAGTAATCTAATTGTAGAGATCCTTGCAACCGATGCATAAGTATCGAAGTAGTCAATACCCTCTTTCTGAGTAAAGCCCCTTGGCAACTAATCTTACCTTGAACTTGTCAATTATTCTATCAAATTTCATTTTCTTCTTAAAAATCCATTTGCATCCAATTAGTTTAGAACCAAGAGGCAAATCAACGAGAGCCCATGTGTTTTTTCTTATGATAGAGTCCATTTCATCTTGAATGGCCTCTTTCTAGAAACCTACATGTTGAGATTTTATAGCCTTATTAAAAGTCAATGGATCTTATTCCACATTGAGTGAAATCACTATTTGTCTACTTTTAGTGTCTGTAATGTCTTTAACTAGATAAACTACAAAGTCTAGACCAAAGGACTTTTTAGTTCTAGCCCTTATACTTCTCATCAGTTCAATCTCTTAATTAGATTCATTAGAAACTAATGGTAGAGGTTCAGTTGTTTCTTTTGAAACACTTTTATGAATAGATGTGAATATATTCTCATAAGATATTGGATCCCTTGATTCAATAATTGTATTGACCTCTATTGAATCGTTTGGCTCAACAACAAGAAACTTGTATGCTTTTCTATGAAAAGCATAACCAAGGAATACACATTCTATTCCTTTCTCACCTAAGTTTTTACGTTTAGGTTCGGGCAGTCTCACTATTACCTTACAGCCTCAAGTTCTAAAATAACTTAGGTTAGGTTTCTTCTTTTTTTAGAGCTCATATGGAGTAGTACTACTTTCTTAGTAAGAACTATGTTTAAGATATGACAAGCAGTTAGTAAGACTTCACCCCAATAACCATTACATAAACCAGAGTTACTAAGCATAGCATTAAACATTTTAGTTAATTTATTCTTTCTTTCTGCTACTCCATTTTATTGAAGGGTATAAGGTGTAGATTTTTCACGTATTATTTCTACTGTTTCACAATACTCAGGAAAGTGATATTCACCACCTGTCAAATCTAAGACTTTTTGTCTTAGTTCCAACTTGGTTTTCCACTTCGATTTTGAAAGCCTTAAATGTATCCAAAACTTCATCATTTGTGTGCAACATCATACATAACAAAGTTTTGAATAATCATCTACGCATGTAAAAAAAATACTTTTTACCTCCTCTACTAGGGGTGCTATGCATATCACAAACATCATTATATACAAGTTTTAACAATGAAATTGTTCTATTGATTTTTGGAAACGAAGTTTTGTTATCTAAGTTTGCATGAAGAATTTACAATTTTTTCCCATATGAACATCATACTTAGGAATTAAATCAAATTTAGCCATGCCATTCATTTTTCTAGTATTTACATAACCTAAGCAAGCATGCTGCAAAGATAAAGAATCAAGCATGCTACATAACCTAAGCAGAACTGTGAATTTTTATTGATATTGAGTTTGAACGTTCCCTCATATAAATAACCTTTTCCAGCAAATGTACCATTCTTCGATAGGACAAACTTGTCCAAATCAAAAATTAACTTAAAGCCATACTTATTAAGAAGGCTTCAAGATACAAGATTCTTTCAGACTTCTGGTACATTATACACATTGGTAAGCATTAGAGTTTTCATGGATATGAATTCTAGTTCCACTTTTCCTTTCCTTTTGACTGCGGCAGTTAAGGAGTTTCCCATGTAGAGAATCAAGTCATCTGCCACTGGTTGATAGGCGGTGAACAACTTCTTGTCATTGTAAACATGCCTTATAGCGCCTAAGTCAATCCACTAGTCTCCAGCATTTTCAAAGAGATTCACCTCGGAAATAACAGCTACAAAATTTTTCTTTGGCTTTGATGCTTCTGGTTTTTTCTTCTTGAGAGACTAGCAGTCATCTTTGTAGTACCCTGGTTTTTCAAAGTGCCATCATTCACCCTTTTTCTTTGTGTTCAGGTCATTGCTACATTGAAACTTTCAATTCTTATTATACTCGTTGGAATTCTTACCTTCTTCCATCATATGAACTTTAGAGGTATTAGCCCTTAGTTCTTCTCTACCTTCCTGACATCTTAACTCTTTCTCCATATGGAGGTGTTAAGTCAATTCCTTAATAAGTAGGATTCTCAATTTTTTGTTTAAGACTTTTCTTATAGTCTTTCCATGATGAAGGAAGTTTGTCCATGATAGAGGAGACAATAATGAAGTTATCAATTTTTATCTCTTTCTATCTAAACTTACTTAAAATGTGTTGTAATTGATGTATTTTTTTTTTTTTTTTTTGATCAGCCAAAAAAACTCTTTATTAATGATAAAGAGTAACTGATGTAATTGGTTACCATCTACCATTTTAAAATGCATAAATTGACTAACAAGATATTTCTTACATGTAGCGTTGTCAGTCAGATACTTAATCTCAAGTTGGCTCCAGAACTCCTTTGTTGTCTCTACGTGCTAGTACATATCCAAGAAGGTATCGAACAAAGCATTCAGAATGTGCCCTTACTTATGTAGTTGTCATTCTCCTACTTAGTCCTTGTCTGAGTCTAAGCAATTATCTCACTTTCATGTTCCTCGAGGTATGGTGTCTTCAGTACATACACCACATTGAGTGTGGTCAAAAAGGAAGTGCAATTTCTTCTGCAAATGCTTGAAGTTCCCTCCATTAAAGCGGTCAAGCTTGAGAAAGTCTTGTGTCATCTTTTGCAAGGACATCGCCATGATTAAAAAAATACTATTTTTAGATTGTTGGTGCAAGTCTCTGGGATGACGATGTTGGTGATGTCACTTCAAAAAAGAAAGCTTGAAGCACACTTTGAGTCGCGTTACAAATGTCGCTTTCCTAAATACAGTATTTGCCCCCACTAGATGTTGTGCATCGGGTTATTAGCAAATACGCCTTCAAGATACAATGAAGCTAATCTATAGATCTTTTGTCTACGTTTGCACAAACGAAGACATATTAGAATATCTTCAAATTAATTGAAAGGTAGAAAATCAAGGTTCGATATTTTATTTCTGCAGTTAAATAAAATATCAAAAAACATAAACCTCTTGATTGAAAAATTGAAATCGAGAAAGAGAGAAAGAATTGAATTTCAGACATAACCTCTAAAATTATGTTTCTTGAGAATGTTGGAGTAAATTGAATGGCTGGATCCTAGGTCTATTTATAGGCCTGGATACGCCCGATCAAAAGGATCATGATCCTTGATCGCACCTGATTAGACCTGGCAATTAGATCAAGTTCTGATGGCCCGAATCTTATCCTAGCTGAATGGGAAATACGACGAGACACAATTGATCGCGAGTGGATGCGATCTGCACCGCACAATCAACGATCATGATCTCATCGATCATTAACAGACATGCAACCATTTGGATGGTTGCACCACCTCATCACCACATGGTGCTGACTTTATTCCACATCACTACCACTACATAATGATTTGAACATTGCTACATTGCCTCCATGTGTGCATTTTGAACCTACCACCTCATTGCCATCAAACTTTCTAGAGCAAATAGGAAAATGTCTTCATGGCACTGATGCGTTCATGCTAAGTGCAAAATGCACCATTAAACGCTACACAACTCACTGCCAATACCACGTGCGTACGCTTGTGCATATGCAGATGGTGCGATGCACCATTCTTGCGGTGTGTAAGCATACACTCTAGCATGGGTGTTTATTAAGCTTTATCTTTTCTCTTATATTTTCGATATGGAAGAAGCCACAAAGCTTAAAGAGCTTTCTAATGAATAAGAAAGGTTTTTGAAAACAATAAAAAAACAAAAAAAAAAAAAAAAAAAAAAAAAACACATTTTATTTTAGAAAATCCCCAACAGTATGAACAACAATACTACCAATGTTGGAAATTGACAGGCTTGACTGTTACCTACATGAAGCTAATTGAGACCATGATATTTAGCATATTAGGTCAATGTAGAAAGGTCAGGAATTGCATGATGTGTTGCATAGGAAACTAGTATAACACTGAGGATGGTGGTACATAATTAGCTTTGGAGCGTTATGATTATAACACTAATAGTAAAAGTAAGAGTGTTGTTGAGTCCATTGAAAACTTGGCATTGCATTCAAGCATCAAAGCAAGATGGGCACTAGGTACCAAAAGAGAAGGCCCAAAACGATAGTGAACCACAAGCCAACAGTGGTAGGCCCGTGACAATGGGAGTTGTGTCCACGATCACATCCTAAAGAAAGTGGTTTGTTGAGTGATATGAACTTGAGGGCATCACCTAAGGCAGTCACAGAAGCAGAGGATAAGGCATCAAAACGGAAAAATTTACTGTTGGTGAAATGACTATGTAACTCAGAAAATGGAATTGTAGAAGGACGTATGGCGAGTGTGGTGATGAGATCACGAAAGACCATTAAAAACTATAGAGATTTAAATCTTGGAGGAAAAGTAGTCAACTAGTTGCAGCGAATTTATCTAAGAGGCTTTTAGCTTTGTGTATAAATTGTTTGATACCTTGGAGCTGCATATGAAGTTGTAAAATTATGGTACTAGATGCAGAGGCAAATGGAGCTTCTAAAACAGTCCAAATATCGCAAGAAGAAGTGAAACCAACAACTAGTAGTGGAAGAATATCTTTAGAGAATGACAAAATCAAGAGGTTCAGGAGAAGCTAGTCTTGTCAAGTTTAGGAGATAAGGGGAGGGTTTAAAACCTCAACAATGTCTTGAAGAACGGTATAGGCTAGGAAAGCATAGGTGCCATCAATGAAACCAATTAGGTCATGCCCATGATGATAATGAAGGAGTTGGGTTTTCCAATGATGTAAATGAGTTTGATATAGAAAAATAAAAGTTGTTAATTTGTAAGAGGGAGTGAGGAAAAAAAGGCATAAGTGAGCTGAGTGTGGTTGGGATATATAGTTAAGAATGAAGAAAATGAATTTGTTACAAAAATCATATGTTTGTGGCTTTGGTACTAAATTAGAACTCAACAATTTGAATGGAATTCGCATGCACTGTAACCGTGGGATGAGTAAGCAATTTATGATCTATCTATACTATATATAAAGTGAACAACTCACTTGGTGTCTTGAAGAGACTTCTCTCCTTTTGCCAAGTGAACTTTTTGGCTATCGAAAAAAAATAATAATAATAGCAAGGTGAACAAGAATCAAACCTACGACCCATCATTTGTTAAACAACACCTTTACCATTTGAAAAACAAACACTATATACTTTTAATTCAAAATTAAAATTTATATTTTATAGATTTAATAACAACACACCCATCAAGTAGACACACCCCTACTAGTATATATATACATGCATGGTACAAGTTAAGACCTAATGATACAAAGAAGATCATGATCTATAACAACCCGACTTCTGTAACCAAACTACCATATTTGAATAAGAGATACGCAATAAGTCTATCCAATAACTGAAAAAGCTAAGAAATCCTATTGCAGTTGCTAAGATTCTAAAATCATGAATCAAAAATTTCAAATAATTTTTTTAGTAATACTACAAATCAAGAAATTTTACTCAAAAACTTATATATAAAATTTAATGTGGAACTCAAATTAATTTTGGATGTAGGTTCCAGCATCAAAGAGTTAAATTTGGACCATATATTAACTTCCTAGAAAAAATTCCTGGCTTAAATTTTGGATCTTAGTTTTTTTGTAAATTTTTTTCCAGAAATTATTATTCTCGTTCTGTCATTATAAATGCACTCTAAAATTTCTTTTTAGTATTCAAAATTACACATAACGTATTTGAATACTTATTAATATATATATATATATATATATGGAGCGCATGTACAAATAGTTAAAGTGGAAATAGCACTTCCATTTTTTTATTAATAAATACACAAATTGAGATTTATGTTAAATCCAAGTCTACCCCAGTACTCAATACAACCCTAAGACAATCAAACATAGGATTCTAGGAAAACTAAATATATAAACATAAATGGCAGCACTGCCAATTGCAAAATTATTGGCAAGCAATTATAACTTTATTCAATCAATAGTTAATTATATAACTATGCAACCAATGAGTTTATAATCACACAAAGCATAATAAGGATTCTAATAACCTATATTTGATGGAATCTCAATAGTGATTTTCATAGTTGGTGGGGAAGAAAGATATTCTAGTTTTTGTAATGATAATTGAAATGTCGAACAGCTTGCAAGAATTTTTAGATATTTCAATCTCCACCTCAATTTCTTTGTAAATCACATACAAAGTAGTATATATCACATGGTCATCCATGGGGCACAAAATCATGTAAACTCCCAAAAGAGCCGAAAACAAGAGAAAAGTAACCATGTAATTAAGCAAGAAAATTTAAATTTGTAAACCACATAAACAGTGTTTTTCATGATTTGAGAGAGAGAGAGTGTGTGTGTACTGCCCCACTACAATCATGGGCACTATTGTTTCATTATTTGCAAGTGTGAAAGATGCTTAAGGTAAGATTTCTTAGCAGGGTTCTTCATTAAATCTTGTTTACAACCTTAAAACTCATTATGAAAATTAGGGTTTTGGAGTGATGTGGGTTTAGGGTTTCTTATGAAGGTATTGGATCACCCAAATTCATGTAACCTGCTAATAGTTTTTAGTTCATAACTATTTTTTGTGTTCGCCTCTTTTTCTAACTGACGTGTTTGATTTTTTTTTTTATTATTATTATTATTTTTTATTTTAACCAATGTGTTCACGGTTCACCTCTTTTTTTATTTTATTTTATTTTATTTCATTTTAATCTTTCCATGAAATTATGAAGCAGAATTTTAAGCTAATTTGGAAATATATAGTACTTTCAAATTATATAACTATCATGATCAATGCTCAGTAATGAATTTACCATTTTGATTCAAAGACTTTTCTTTAACCGGACTGTTTCGAAGACTTGAATTCATCATGGTTTGCCTTGATCATCTGATTCTTCATCTTCTTATTTTTCTTCTTGTACAAAATCCCTCTTGCCTTCGCTTGACACGCCTTAACTTCGCGTAAATAAACACGTATAGCTCCATCGCCAAAAGGGTTTCTCTCCAGTGATCCACCACCACCACTGTTCTCTTCGTACGCAGCTCTGAGCCGTCCGATCAAAGCATCAAGGCTTCCCCAAGCTTGTCTAAGAGGACAAGTGCATGGAGCAGGAGGGTCTGGTAGTCCGAAAAAGACACAACCAGGTAAGTGAACTTTTGTTTTCCCAAACTGATCGAGATAGCAAAGGAACTGTAATACATGGTTGTAGTTGCACTGTGCGAGAGAAACTGGGGGTCTCTGGCTCTTCAAGTACTGCCCAAAAGTGTTCCAGTCTCTGCGCTTCTGTGACTCGTATCGGCTCAATGGTGTTGCCTTTTGCTGCTGCTGATGATGATCACCGGCTGATCGCGATGATCTTTCTGCTGAGTCTTTCTTTATTTCGGTTGCCATGGTTGTTGCAGAAGAATTCTTTTTCTTTTTTTGTTTGTTTTTTAGATCAGAATGACAAGGAGAAAAAAGGGGAAGCATGTGAAAGAAAATGGTACCGCAGTGAAAGAAAAAATGAAGATCAAGTCTGGAGTTTACTAAGGAGACAAGACATGAATGGGCCCAATGGTGGTGTTTTTCTTCTCCTCCCACTCTCTCATTTTCAAGAAATTATTAAATATTATTGAAACAAGTTCAGGTAGTGTATAAATAATTATGGATCCAGTTTCTTTTAACCGTGTTAGTTGGACTTGTGAAATTTATCATAAGTCTTATCTTAATAATTTAATTGTTTATTTTTTAATTCAGAATGTATATATTTAAGTAAAAAATTAAATTTATCTAATAACTATAGTTATGTTGGTTTATGATATTTATTTATAAAAGAATAAATCATAAATATTATTTGAAAAATAAACTATTTATATTTTGGGAGACAAATTAGATTCACCTAATTATTTTTATGAATAATTTATACCTTGTAACATAATGAACAGTTCAATAATCCACAGTTAAAACAACATTGGAATGGACAGACCCTAATTCCGTAATTATCACTCCAACTTATAGGACACATTACTTTTTTTTGATCGGCAAAGAAAAATTTCATTTAACAGTATGAAATTAAAAGTACAAGAAGATGACATGCATCGAGAGAGATTCAGAAGTATAAAAATACCCCTACTACTGCTACTCGCATCCATACAACCAATCCCTAAGCCTCTCGATTTTATAAACAAAGAGTTAAGAAGAACTTAACTAAAAAATTAAAATACAAGAAATCCCACATATCAACCCACCAAAACAGCCAAAACAAACTAAAGGAACTAAACCAACACCCAAAATAAACTAAATAAACTAAACCAACAACATCAAATCAACACCCACGTCTCTGGAAGGTATTAGTTAGTTAATGGAATTGAGAATATTGAATAATTTCTCCTCATTTACATGTTCTCGATTTTAATTAAATTATTAGCACTAATTATAAATTTAGGATGTCCGCAATATATTACCAGAATACTTTATTTTTATTTTATTTTGTTTTCATATAACATGTGAAGTTTCACTATTTTTTTAAATATACGTGTCTTATATATATATAATTTGTAAGCTTGTTCAAGTTTGATTCATAAACGATCTAGGAGAGAAGATAAACATCAACTGAAATTAAGGGTTTTGATGGATCGAGGAGGTTGGATCCCCATTGTGAAGCGAAGAGGGGGGCAAGGATTTAGGAGAGAAGATAATCATCCAGGCATTCACACTCTGTTTGTGGATAACCTGCCACGAAGCATGGATCCTAAGGGTATGTACGACTTATTTAAGAAGTTTGGAGTGGTGAATGATGTCTTCATTCCACAGAAGAGAAGAAGATTAACTGCCTCTAGATTTGGCTTTGTGCGATTTGGCTGTCAAGTAGCAGCAAGTGTTGCAGTGCAAAAAGCTAATGATTTGTGGGTGGATGACAAGGTCTTAGTGGTAAAAAGTGCTGACTTTGGTAGGGGGAGGTAAGAGAAAAGCTATACGAATCCACAGGGAAAGAGTCAAGGAGTACAAAGGCCAATATGGCGTGACTCAGGTAAAGAAATGAATCAGTGTGTGGGATAGAGATCATATGTGCAGGTAGTAAAAGGGGAGAATACGGGTGGAGTCAGGGCTGTTACAGTAAAGGCAGAAGAAGTAGGCAATGGCTGGTTATACAAGAGTCTGATCCTACGTTTGAAAGCGAAGTATGCCTCTGTAAATATGGAGATGGAGCTTGAAGCAAGAGGTATGAAGGAAGTTGTGGTGAGGAAGGGTGGAGGACGGGATCTGATACTAACTTTCAATTCAAAAGAGGAGATGAAATCAAAATTGAAGGATGTAAATGAGATGTTTGGGAACTAGTGTGAAGAGGTAGTCACAGGGGAAGCAGGGAAAGTTTTAGAACAAGAACGGTGTGTGTGGTTAAGTTGTTATGGAATTCCTTTAAACTTGTGGAATAGAACCAATTTGCATAGGATTGGGAATTTATGGGGGGGAGATTCTCTGCACTGAGGGAGAGCTAAGCCAGCCACTCTTGTTCAACTGTGGAAAGATGAAGATTTCAACTAAATACATGGAGCCAATAAATAAGCTGATCAGTATAGAGTGTAAAGGAGTGCTATACCCAGTTCGGGTGTGTGAAGAACAGAGAGTGGTTGTTCAAACAATAAAAGAAAACTGTGTCTGTAAGAAGCATATGCACTTGGATGATGTGTACAGTGCCGATGAATAGGTAGGTAAGTCTATGGAGGTAAGAAGCAAAGACGGAGAAGATGAAGATGACTGGGCAGCTGAGTCAGCTAAGGTGCTTGGTAGAAATAATGGCATGGGAACAGGAGACATGCCAAATGGACCAGTGAACAGAACTGAGGTAGAACAGGAGGTGCATGGGAGGAGTGAAATAGTAGTTGAAGCGTCTAGTGCAAGATTGGGACAGGAGCTCGAGATGGTAGTCGGTAAGCTGGACTACAGCTGTGCAGAAAAATGTCAGAATTATGATGATCAAGTCTACACGCTTGGGTTTATGAAAAGCTTAAGTGGGTCTACATTACTTCAACCTGGAGTGAATTTAGAAGTGCAGTTGGACCTAACCCAGGGGCCTAATGTCTTGGGTGGGCTTCATCCTTCTTAGACTGGGCCTTTTGAGTCAAGTGGGTTCAAAGCCCAAACAAATAATAGCAAGAGTGATACAAATTTAAAGCTGAAAGGAATTTATCTTTCACAGTCTAGGCCTACTGAGTCAAGTGGGTTCAAAACCCAAATAAGTAATAGCAACAGTGAAGCAAATTTAAAGCTGAAAGGGAAGAATCAAGGGAGAAAAAAAACCCATTGTCGGCAGCAACCTCAGAGAACGGGATTTTTTGATCTTGTGAGGAGATATGGTCATAAGGGTGCTTCAACAAGTAAAGCAGTTCCAAAGCATGCCCTGCTGAGAGCAGCAGCTGTAGAAGCCTTAATATCGTCATTTACTGAGAATGAGAATGTTGGAGAAAGAAAAGTACTAAATGAAGCTGAAGCAACAGTACAGTTGGGAAAAATATTGGGTGTGGAGTATAATGGTACAGAAGAGGAAATTCTTAGCAAAATAGTGGAACTAGAAACAAAGGATAAGGAGAAGCTTGGGGGAGGTGGGGAAATGGGGCTATGTAGACACCCCATTTTTGACCGACCTTAAGACGCAGACATCACCGATTGAGCGCTCGGTGATATTGCATATTGTGCTCGTTTTGAGGTTGCGGGGTCCCGGTTACGAGCCTTGCCTCTGGACTTCCGGACTCTTTTGTGCTTTGCCTCGGTTTGCGAATTAGGCCCTGTTTTCTTTGTTTTCTCTTCCCGAAGGGAGGGAGAGGTCTCGTAGACCATCTCTCAGTGGCCGTAGGCTACGTTTTGTGGTCGTAGGCCATTTTTTCTGTTTGGAGCCCGGTTCCCGGTCTTTCGAGCTGTCGATCGTATGCCTCGGTTCGGGACCGCTTAACCACCTCTGTTTGCTCCGGTTTTTGGCACACACCTTATTTCCTCCATTTTGAGGGACACTGTGGTCCGAGAGACCAACTTCGTGGTCGGACACCACTTCCGGTGCCTAACAACCCACTTTCGGGGCCCCGAACTGCGTGTTTTGGCTCCCGAACCTTCATTCTGCATTTTTGGGCTCTGATCCAAACTTGAGATAGTCATATTTTGAGGTTCTTTTCATGTTTGATTAAGGACTTTTTTCTGTTTGAAACTCCCTTTTTACACTTTGTGTTTAAACCTTCTTTTAGGCCTATTTTTGCACGGTATTTTAGGTTTACTTGTGAGCTATTTCGGACTTGGTTGTAAACTAAAAAGTGTCTTTTTTTGAGCTCATCTTCAACTTTGTTCAGGGGCTCTCAGCCATTTGGAACCAGCAGCTATCACTTGCCTTTATATCTCACTTTATGGCCATTTTGGGGGGAAATTTGAATTTCATTTCCCCTCCCCCAATTTTCCCCCCTCTTTTTCACCATCTTGTGTCTATATAACAGACCCCCCAGCTGTGTTTTAGGGGTTAGAAAATTTTGTTGTGGAGCTCTCACATTAAATCTCTCTCTCTACATTCTAACCATCAAAACCCTTTGATTTTTACACCATTTTTACACACCAACTCATAGCACAAGACCTCCATCCTCCATTCCAGCACTTTGGGACTCTTTTGAAGAGGTTGAAAGCTCATATTTTGGACCAAAAGTTGATGAAAGACTAGTCTTCAAGAGTGAGTTTCATTTTCTCTCATTTTGCTCTTTTCTTGGTCTATATTCTAGCTCCTTGTGCTTGCATATTGGGGATCCGACCCTAACTATAGATAAGCTTATTTTGAGCTATATTTCATGTTTGTTTAAGGGTCTCTCACCGTTTGAGGCTCCCTTGTGGTACTTGCTTCATTATCTCCCTTGTATGCCTATTTCTTGTGTATCATTTTAGGCCTATGTATAATCTGTTTTGAAGCATGTTGTAAACTGTAAATAGGCTTATTTTGATCCCTTCTTCAACATTTTAGAAGGGCTCATCACTTTTTGTGGCTTCCATTTGCCACTTGCCTTTATATCCCTCTTTTGGCCTCATTTTTGAATGATTTGTTAGCCCCTTGTTTTTGTGTTTCTTGGCTCTGGTACGAACTACAAATGACCCTATTTTGACCCCCTATTCATGTTTAATTAAGGGTCTTTTGTTGTTTGAACCATCCTTTTTGTACTTTGTGTTATAGCTCTCTTTTTGGCCTTATCTTGCATAGCTTGTTGAGCATACTTGTACACTGTTTTGGGCTTGATCATCAACTGTAAAAATTCATATTTTAGGTCCCTCTTCAACTTTGTTGAAGGATCTTCATTTGTTTGAGGCCATAATACATTACTTGCTTCTTTATCCTCTTTTAGGCCTACTTTTTGCATGAGAGTTTTGCCATACTTGTGTCTGTTTTTGTAGCTTGTGGTAAACTGTAAAACATCATATTTTGGGCCCCTTTTCAATATTTTAGAAGGGCCCTTCTCTTTTTAGGGACAGAAGCTTTCACTTGCTTCATTATCTTGCTTTCGGGGCTGTTTTTGTATGCTAGTTTAGCGCCATTTATGTTCTCTGTTTGGCCTTGCTTAAAACTGTAAATATGCTTATTTTTGAGCTGTCTTGATTCTGTCTTCACATCCCATGTTCGAATAATGCATGCATTGTATAGTCATAGGTCATTCGGTATGTTTAATTTCATGTTTCGGGACCTATTCCATGCATCGGGTGTCATTTTGTTATCTTTCGGGGCTGTTTTGCATCACTTATTGCCTTTGAAATTTGCATGATAATATGCCATATTCCATACTTTTCCATGTCATGTTAGAGTGGCATTCGTGCCTTAGGGTCGACCCTCGGTTTGCGTGCACGTGTGCACACATTTTGAGTTGTCTCATTTTCATCTAATGGCCTCCTATGTGAGTGTGGCAGAGGTCCACTTGTGTTGGTGTAAGCTCATTATCGCATTGTGTATGCCATTTCATTCCATAGCGTTGCATATGCTAGGATTGTATGTTAGCGTATTGTACATGCCATATTACCTTGTGCATTGTGTATGCCATTTCATAGCATTGTGGATGTTAGGTTGTATCTTAGTTGCATTCATGCATGTCATGCATATTGCATTATGTTTGGGATAGGAGTTAGCCCGGGCACGGGAAACGAGGTGTGTTTCGTACTCCGAGTGACGGAACGTATCTCAATTCCCCGGTCACCGACACTCCAGATTATCCATGATGGAGTTAGGTCTTGTTGTGTTTTCATGTGCATTCATTCTATATTGAGTAGTGCAATTCGATTCCTCGGCCATCATGCATCGAAATGCTTGATTGGTGGCACGAGGATTGAGGCATGCATACATTTGTGAAAATACATTGCTATGCCCCTTTCCTGCTCTCTGTTGCAGCAAATCAAGAATCAACAGTCTTCCGAGGCTTGGTGCGCTTTCCAAGAATAATTGCAAACAGAGGCTAATCGGGGCATCGCCATGGATTTCTGCACAAAGTCAACCCGGACATGCATCATTCATCATCTGAAGAAGAATCATGACAGTCCCTGGCTTGCATGCCAATTTAATGCTTTCCTAGTTAAATTTGTTAATTAATTAGGGTTTTGTACATATTTGGACTGTATTATTTGTTCGGACTATACTATTCATTTGGGATTGTATATTATTTTATTCGGACCCTCTACGCAAGGGCATAATTGTAATAAGTGTGCGTGAGTGTGATGTATGTCTTCCAACCCCACGTCTTTCTTCCCATTTATTTACCTGCTTAGGGCATGTTTCAATTAATATACAATATGATAGCATGTTTGTATTCATTCATCTGTTTTGCATGCACCGGGCTCGGCGCATCATACTAACTGCATTTGTATTTCAATTCCAAAGTTGAATACATGATAGCTGTTGCATCTCATATGCCATGTTTAGAATAGCCGAGCCTGCTATAGTTGCATTTTTGCATGTGTTGCATTAGGTATTTCTGTATACTTAGGATCATGCATGGATTTCTAATCGGTTTCTGTTTTGGCTTGGAGTACTCAGTGAGTTTTTATGCTTTAGCATCCTTGCATGCGTGTGAGTGACTGCCATGAATAGCATGCTTACCATGAGGCTAACTGCTTATGTGATATACCTGCTTGGATGCCTGTGGGTGGAGGTTAGGTTATTTGGATTGGAACAATTCATCAAATGTTTGTTTTAAGCCCACTAGACGGTGGCAAAATCATGTTTTCTAAGCTCACCCGAGGGTGGCAAAATCCGCATTTTAAGCCTACTTGCGAGTAGCAAACCATTTCCACAAACAAACATGAAGTGTTTTGTTCCAACTCAGACGACTCAGTCTATACTTGTATGATGTACGCATCACATAGTAACCTAGGCTAATAACCAGAATAAGAATACATAATGTTTTCAAAAATAGTTATCATGGTTAGTAGAGGCCGATCTTTGATCGGGCGAGCGGGGGTGCTCACGAAGTGACCTTCCCCAATCGTACCCAAGTTCCCGAGCCGAGGCAACATTGGTGATGATGGACACGTGGCCTTAGGCAAACGAGTCAAGGTTTCCTAAATTTCCCAAAAATAAAATATTTAGGTGGCGACTCTGTATCTGGCAAAGCAGTCCATGTTTGGCACTTCTTTCAAAAATCTGTTTTCTCAAAACGATTTGCCGGATTTGGACTCTTTGGTTCAAGATTAAGAACCGTGACCAAAATCGAGTCCGAGCTGTAGCGAGATCCCCCCCGCGGGCCAGTCTACAGTTTCTGGCGACTCTGCTGGGGATTTAGAGAACTTGACTTGAACTCATGATATCTGGCTTTGACTACATTTGTTTGTTTCTTTGCATTGCATTTGCATTGGTGCGCCTAGGACACCGTGTTTGCCATCTGCCATTCCCGAACGATTTGTCGGAGGCTTGTCTTGTCTTGTCAAGGCATGACCATAAGGTTGATCGGCTGTGGGCTCTGACAGCATGGGAACACAAACCCCGATTTTTCTGGGGCACCCTTTTTGACCATTCGACCTAGTGCATATCGAAATCCGTAGTGACCATTCCATACTAGGACAGGTTGCTTACCCGATATAGGTTGTTTGAAACCGCTGCGTGCGCAGTGAAACCCTAGCTCCTGACAAAATAGGACAGGGAAACCCTACCCCAACATAGGGGTGTTTTGGCTCTCACTTATTTGTTATGTGCTTTTAGAGTGCGTCTCTACAGGAATGCATGTATCAATTCGCGAGTTTGGACATCAGGCCTGCGGGCACCAGTTCAGTATTTCGGGATTGAGTTTACCTGAGGGTATCAGTTTACCGGCAGAATTTCGGGCAGAATTCTGTAGGGGCACAATCATTCAGCTCTGCTCATATAGGTTATCGTGAAATCAAGCTGAGGTGCTGTCTGTTTTCTCTTTTGCTAAGTAGTCTTGGAACCATAGCTTCAGAAGGGTCTGATATCCCCCGGGTACTCTGGACTTGTGTTGTTATGTGATCGGGGGATAAACCAGCTGCGGGTGGCACTCGATTAACTCAGACATGGGAATGGCACGCACTGTCCTGAGCATTTGGCCAATGCTACATTCTGACTTGGGTATTGAGTCAGTCTTGTTGTTTTGTTTTAAGTCAGTCTCTTTTGTTTTGGGTCTGTCTTGTTGTATCGAGTCAGTCCTGTTGTATAGGAGTTGGGTGATTCCGGGGGGTGTTACCTCGGGCGTCACCATTTTGTTTTGTGTTTGTCTTTTCGTTTTATTTTGAGTCTGTTTCTGCCAGGGAGCCAGTTGTGCCAACGGATTTGAATGAACAGCAGTGGTTTTTCATGCTTTTGTGTTTGTTTCTGCTGTGTGCCAGTTGTACCAGAAATTCCAAATAAGATGGCAGTATTTGATTAAGAACCCTGTCTTTTCTGTGCCTTGAAGTCATTGTAATGACCTAAGTTTTTCAAAACTTTTTGAGCGCTGTGGTGAAAATAAAGATGAAGGAATTCCTCAGGATTTGCAAAAATTTGATCAAACTGAGAGAAAGAGAGGCGTGCTAAGCCCTTAATGAATGAAATCATGCTTGTTAGCGTGAGTACTGAGAAGGACCCTAGCTTGATCCAGACTAGTTTCACACTATCTTCAGCGCGAGTGATTTGTCGCTTTCTTAAAAATTTTCAAAAACAAAATGTTTTGCGCGGTCCTACGAAGACCTGTGTGGAATCGCTCTTGAGATTGTGCAGCCTAGGATCGCTCTCAGCCTCGAGACTCAACCCCTTTGCTTCCAAACCTTGAACTTGAATTCAGAAGGTTCAACGGTCAACTACGATGTGAGGCCTGTGTGGCCAGATTTGAAGCAGCCCTCGAACAAGAGGCCGGGAAAGTCGGATCAAGAAGATCAGAAGACCAGAAGAAACTTGCAAAGCTAGAACAGAAGCACCCTTTGAACTAGGGGCAAAGATGTCAGATGTGCTCGAAAAGTCGAAGATAAATCCTCTTGCAAAACAACAGCCACTCTCTTGGATACGGATGGCTTCGAGATCCTAAAACCATTTGGCATGGACTTGTTACACTTTTACCCTTTGAGAGGCTCGCTGGGCCGAAAACCCGGAAAGGGTGACCCAGGCAAAAGTTAAAGCAAGAAAAGATATATACAAAAAGCAAAAAGAAAAAAAGAAGAAAAGAGAAAAAAGAAAAAAAGAAAAAAAAAAGAAAAAAAGAAGAAAAGAGAAAAAAAAAAGAAAAAAAAAAGAGAAGAAAAGAAATGAAAAAAGAAAGAAGAACAAAGCTCGCAAGGTTGAAAACCTGCAACGGGCGCCTTGGCAAAAGTTAGAGCATAAAAGGAGAGGTTAAATACCCGAGTGTACCTTAATCCCGAAGTACGTAAGGCTTGATTCCCATCTTTGGGATACGTAAGCAACTTCATTCTGAAGTCCAGCCACAAACACCTCCAAATCAATTGTGTCCATGTAATGGTTTTGGTTATCTTTGTCTTCTCTCTATCCGAGGATTTAGTTGTGTTCGTCACTCTGAGGACTGACTACAATGCACTGCGGTGCCATTCAAACAAGGGGCAACTTTCCATTGCCATACAATGCGCTGCAGTGCCATTCAAACAAGGGGCAACTTTCCGTTGCCATTCAATGCGCCGCGGTGTCGTTCAAACAAGGGGCAACTTTCCGTTGCCATGTAGCTCTTTTCAAGCAAAGAGGCAATTTTTTTTCTTCGGATTTGAGGTTGTTCATCTCGAGAGTGGGTTCTATGCTCGTTGAGCAGTGGCCGATTGCAAAAATAGTTTTTGAGAATTTTTACTGAGGTTGACTGGTTTTCTCTCAAAAACTATTCCATTTTTTTTTCCAAAACTGGACCCTTTTCCTGGACCCAAAAAAAGGAAAATTTTCAGTGCTCATAACCTAACTTGCATAATTTTGAATCAGAAAATCGAACAAGTGCGTTAATCTAACTCTCATTTTGGTTAAAATTGTTTTAGCAGAAAAATCAAAACAAAAATGGTCAAAATAATGAACTAGGGGCACAATTGAGTCAGGTGTTCTGTCTTTTTCCCTTTGTCAAAATACTTGCTAGAAAGGGCACTCTACTTGCCGGAAAGGGCACTGTATTCGCTAGAAAAAGGCACAACAAAGGGCTGAAAGCTCTCTCACCCTCCAAGTAACAAGGTATCAAACCAAGTGCAAAGCACGAACTGGAATGGGGTAGGATAGTCCATTCCCTCATCTGGACAGATCTGATCACGTCCAAACTCCCCAATAGAGCATCGTCAATTACGGATCTGCTGCACATCCAGCCGCATCACAACCCCTCTGTGGAGAAAATTCACTGTTGTGAGCAGAAGAAAGAGAATCTAGCAGAATGCTAGGGGCAAGAGCCCACAACTTCCTGTTTATCCATCAACCACCCCGGGGAGGGATAAAAAATGAGAGATTGAAGAATAGAGAGATGTGCGATGAGAGAAAAAGTGAGAAAAGGGCTTTTTCAAAAAACAAGAGCTTGAGGGCCGAGTGATGTGAGAATCACAAATGAGAAAGGGTGGGAAACAAGACCTGGTGAAACAGGCTCCCTGTGCACGTCTGCGTGTCGTGTCTTTTTGTTTTATCTCGTTTTTTTGTTTTGAGTCATTTCGAGTGTTACTCGATGTGTTTAGGTTGTTTACCTTTTGTTTTCCGTTGATGAGTCGTAGTGCGCTGTGTTCAGTCGTAGGCTCAATACCCCGATCAAGAACTCATCTCTCAATTTCAAAAATAAAATCGTTTTGCGCTCAGAGTGCCGTGCCATTCCCTACATTTGCGCAAAACAAGATTCGTTCTTTCGTAAAATCGGAAGGGTCCACCCCCGATAAGTGTGAACAGTAAAACAAGGACCTATCTGAAGCTACGTGGGTTCCGGACTATAAAGCAAAAGAAAAGAGGGAAAATGGAAGCATCTGAGTGTGCTTCAACTTTAGAAAATTTCGTGATTGTATTCCGGATGTACCTTTTCAAGCCTTGTCAGTGCTCCGAAGTATGAGTGTGCCTCTATTTCAAGCGCAAGATCAAGCCTGCTTCAAAGTTATGCACCCATCCACCCGCATTGTTATGCACCTTTCCACTCGCATTGTCATGCACACCTTACTTGCATTTATTTGTATCTTGTGTTATCTTCTACCATTTATCCTTTTACGCTGAGCAGCGTTTGGGATTGTTGTCCTCCGAGACTTTCTCGAGTTGCGTTGTGCACGCACTTGGGCGGATTGTTTTGACCTATTCTCATGATTTCAGCGTGGTTTGAGTGTCCCGTTCCTCACACGATTTCAGTGTGTTTGGATCTTATCTCAGGTTGCGTTGTGTGCGCACTTGAGCGATTGTTTTGGACCTTTTCTCACAATTTCAGCGTGGTTAGAGTGTTCTTTTTCTCACACAATTTCGGCGTGTTTGGAATTCATCCCAGTTTGCGTTGAAGACGCACTGAGCGGTTGTTTTCAGACGTCTTCTCACGATTTCAGCGTGGTTAGAGTGTTCTTTTCCTCACACGATTTCACCGTGTTTGGAATTTATCCCAGGTTGCGTTGTAGACGCGCTGAGCGGTTATTTTGACCTCTTCTCACGATTTGAGCGTGGTTTGAGTGTCCCGTTCCTCACACGATTTCAGCGTGTTTGGTTCTTATCTCAAGTTGCGTTGTGCGCGCACTTGAGCAGGTGTTTTGACCTCTTCTCATGATTTCAGTGTGGTTTGAGTGTCCCGTTCATCATACGATTTCAGCGTGTTTGGATCTTATCTCAGGTTGCGTTGTGCGCGCACTTGAGCATGTGTTTTGACCTCTTCTCACGATTTCAGCGTGGTTTGAGTGTCCCGTTCCTCACACGATTTCAGCGTGTTTGGATCTTATCTCGGGTTGCGTTGTGCGCGCACTTGAGCAGGTGTTTTGACCTCTTCTCACGATTTCAGCGTGGTTTGAGTGTCCCATTCCTCACACGTTTTCAACGTGTTTAGATCTTATCTCAGGTTGCGTTGTGTGCGCACTTGAGCGATTGCTTTGGACCTCTTCTCACGATTTCAGCGTGGTTAGAGTGCTCTTTTCCACACACGATTTCAACATGTTTGGAATTCATCCCAGTTTGCGTTGAAGACGCGCTGAGCGGTTGTTTTCAGACCTCTTCTCACGATTTCAGCGTGGTTAGAGTGTTCTTTTCCTCACACGATTTCAGCGTGTTTGGAATTTATCCTAGGTTGCGTTGTAGACGCGCTGAGCGATTGTTTTGACCTCTTCTCACGATTTCAACGTGGTTTGAGTGTTCCATTCCTCACACGATTTCATCGTGTTTGGATCTTATCTCAGGTTGCGTTGTGCGCGCACTTGAGCAAGTGTTTTGACCTCTTCTCACGATTTCAGTGTGGTTTGAGTGTCCCGTTCCTCACACGATTTCAGCGTGTTTGGATCTTATCTCAGGTTGCGTTGTGCGCGCACTTGAGCTGGTGTTTTGATCTCTTCTCACGATTTCAGCGTGGTTTGAGTGTCCCGTTCCTCACACGATTTCAGCGTGTTTAGATCTTTTCTCAGGTTGCGTTGTACGCGCACTTGAGTAGGTGTTTTTGGACCTCTTCTCACGATTTCAGCGTGGTTTGAGTGTTCTTTTCCTCACACGATTTCAGCGTGTTTGGATCTTATCTCAGGTTGCGTTGTGTGCGCACTTGAGCGGTTGTTTTTGGACCTCTTCTCACGATTTTAGCGTGGTTAGAGTGTTCTTTTCCTCACACGATTTCAGCGTGTTTGGAATTCATCCCAGTTTGCATTGAAGACGCGCTGAGCGGTTGTTTTCAGACCCCTTCTCACGATTTTAGCGTGGTTTGAGTGTCCCGTTCCTCACACGTTTTCAGCGTGTTTGGATCTTATCTCAGGTTGCGTTGTGTGCGCACTTGAGCGATTGTTTTGGACCTCTTCTCATAATTTCAGCGTGGTTAGAGTGTTCTTTTCCTCACACGATTTCAGCGTGTTTGGAATTCTTCCCAGTTTGCGTTGAAGACGCGCTGAGCGGTTGTTTTCAGACCTCTTCTCACGATTTCAGCGTGGTTAGAGTGTTCTTTTCCTCACACGATTTCACCGTGTTTGGAATTTATCCTAGGTTGCGTTGTAGACGCGCTGAGCGGTTGTTTTGACCTCTTCTCATGATTTGAGCGTGGTTTGAGTGTCCCGTTCCTCACACGATTTTAGCGTGTTTGGATCTTATCTCAGGTTGCGTTGCGCGCACACTTGAGCAGGTGTTTTGACCTCTTCTCACGATTTCAGCGTGGTTTGAGTGACCCGTTCCTCACACAATTTCAGCGTGTTTGGATCTTATCTCAGGTTGCGTTGTACGCGCACTTGAGCAGGTGTTTTGATCTCTTCTCACGATTTCAGCGTGGTTTGAGTGTCCCGTTCCTCACACGATTTCAGCGTGTTTGGATCTTTTCTCAGGTTGCATTGTGCGCCCACTTGAGCAGGTGTTTTTGGACCTCTTCTCACGATTTCAGCGTGGTTTGAGTGTTCTTTTCCTCACATGATTTCAGCGTGTTTGGATCTTATCTCAGGTTGCGTTGTGTGCGCACTTGAGCGGTTGTTTTTGGACCTCTTCTCACGATTTCAGTGTGGTTAAAGTGTTCTTTTGATCACATGATTTCAGCGTGTTTGGAATTCATCCCAGTTTGCGTTGAAGACGCGCTGAGCGGTTGTTTTCAGACCTCTTCTCACGATTTCAGCGTGGTTAGAGTGTTCTTTTCCTCGCACGATTTCAGCGTGTTTGGAATTTATCCTAGGTTGCGTTGTAGACGCGCTAGGCGGGTTATTTTCGGACCTCTTCTCACAATTTCAGCGTGGTTAGAGTGTTCTTTTCCTCACACGATTTCAGCATGTTTGGAATTTGTCCCAGGTTGCGTTGTAGACGCGTTGGGCGGGTTGTTTTTGTTTACCTCCTCTCATGATTTCAGCGTGATTGGAGCCTCCCCTTTCGCACACGATTTCAACGTGTTTGGAATTTATCTTAGGTTGCGTGGAATGCGCTTCTGATTGATTTTCTTTGTTCTTCCACCACTCACGAGTCCAGCGTGGTTGGCGTATGTCACCATTTTGCATCTATTGTACTCTCGTTGCATTGCATCTATTATCTATTGCATCACATCTATTACATCCATTGCATCATATCTGTTTTATTGTCCGGTCTAGGAGACCTTAAATCCTCTAAAGGTGCAATTCCTTTGGTGTTTGTCGTGCCCGAACGACTTCCGGTGGTCTGGTATAGCCACCTGCCTGTGTTAGCAGTGAGTTCCTAGAAGACCAACTGAGACGGTGGAAACTAGAGTTCGAATGGCTTATGCCTAGAACGCAAAAGTTCAGGATTTCTGAGACTAAAGTCTGGTTTAAATACCCAGGGGTATATCCTCGGCTTGAAATCTGTATGGCAGCCCCATAGATTGAGATAGCATCTGTATGCGCCTCAATTCTGGATACTGATCCAACCTAGTCTGTCACCCTATTGGAGAATAGGGAAAGCTGCGACCACAGTCAGGGAGAAAAGTAGCACCTGTGGTTCGACCAAGAACAAGCGAGAGATCCCCAGCACCATGAGGCATGTTATTGTATGTACGGTTCATTTGAGGCTGGTGCGACCAGATGAACCGCGCAGGTATTGTATCTTCTCTGTGTGAGACGTGGCGAGAATTGAATAATTCTCCGCATTCTTAACTGCATGAAATGTAGTTGTTGCTTTGCATTCTTGCTTAAAACTGTTGCATTTATTGTAAATATGTGCTTCATTACAGTTTGTTGCATTTGCAAGATCATTGAGTCACCTTCGGCGTCTTGCATTGCCAGTTGCATTTTGCCCCCCCTGCCTGCGGGCACATCTCTATTTATCTCACCTGTTTGTCTAAGTCTTCGGCCTTGTCAAAAATGGGTCGTCTCTGGGTTTTGACATTCACTCCCGTCACTTATGACTGTCGAGTTCTGTCAAAGAGGGGCAACTGTAGACACCCCATTTTTGACCGACCTTAAGACGCAGACATCACCGATTGAGCGCTTGGTGATATTGCATATTGTGCTCGTTCTAAGGTTGCGGGGTCCCGGCTGCGAGCCTTGTCTCCGGACTTCCGGACTCTTTTGTGCTTTGCCTCGGTTTGCGAATCAGGCCCTGTTTTCTCTGTTTTCTCTTCCCGAAGGGAGGGAGAGGTCTTGTAGACCATCTCCCAGTGGCCGTAGGCTACGTTTTGTGGTCGTAGGCCATTTTTCCTGTTTGGAGCCCGGTTCCCGGTCTTTCGAGCTGTCGGCCGTGTGCCTCGGTTCGGGACCGTTTAACCACCTCCGTTTGCTCCGATTTTTGGCACACACCTTATTTCCTCCATTTTGAGGGACACTGTGGTCCGAGAGACCAACTTTGTGGTCAGACACCACTTCCAGTGCCTAACAGCCCACTTTTGGGGCCCCGAACTGCGTGTTTTGGCTCCCGAACCTTCATTCTGCATTTTTGGGCTCCGACCCGAACTTGAGATAGTCATATTTTGAGGTCCTTTTCATATTTCATTAAGGACCTTTTTCTGTTTGAAACTCCCTTTTTACACTTTGTGTTTAAACCCTCTTTTAGGCCTATTTTTGCACGGTATTTTAGGCTTAATTGTGAGCTGTTTCGGACTTGGTTGTAAACTACAAAGTGTCCTGTTTTGAGCCCCTCTTCAACTTTATTGAGGGCTCTCGGCCGTTTGGAACCAGCAGCTACCACTTGCCTTTATGTCTCACTTTATGGCCATTTTGGGGGGAAATTTGAATTTTATTTCCCCCCCATTTTTCCCCCTCTTTTCCACCCTCTTGTGTCTATATAATAGACCCCCCAGCTGTGTTTTAGGGGTTAGAAAATTTTGTTGTAGAACTCTCACATTAAATCTCTCTCTCTCTCTCTCTACATTCTAACCATCAAAACCCTTTGATTTTTACACCATTTTTACACACCAACTCATAGCAGAAGACCTCCATCCTCCATTCCAGCACTTTGGGACTCTTTTGAAGAAGTTGAAAGCTCATATTTTGGACCAAAAGTTGATGAAAGACTAGTCTTCAAGGGTGAGTCTCATTTTTTCTCTTTTTGCTCTTTTCTTGGTCTATATTCTAGCTCCTTGTGCTTGCATATTGGGGCTCCGACCCTAACTAGGGATAGGATTATTTTGAGCTATATTTCATGTTTGTTTAAGGGTCTCTCACCGTTTGAGGCTCCCTTGTGGCACTTGCTTCATTATCTCCCTTGTATGCCTATTTCTTGTATAGCATTTTAGGCCTATGTATAATCTGTTTTGAAGCATATTGTAAACTGTAAATAGGCTTATTTTGAGTCCTTCTTCAACATTGTAGAAGGGCTCATTACTGTTTGTGGCTTTCATTTGCCACTTGCCTTTATATCCCTCTTTTGGCCTCATTTTTGAATGATTTGTTAGCCCCTTGTTTTTGTGTTTCTTGGCTCTGGTCCATTCTACAAATGACCCTATTTTTACTCCCTCTTCATGTTTCATTAAGGGTCTTTTGTTGTTTGAAGCATCCTTTTTGTACTTTGTGTTATAGCTCTCTTTTTGGCCTTATCTTGCATAGCATGTTGAGCATACTTGTACACGGTTTTGGGCTTTATTATAAACTGTAAAAAGTCATATTTTAGGTCCCTCTTCAAATTTGTTAAAGGACCTTTATTTGTTTGAGGCCAGCATACATTACTTGCTTCTTTGTCCTCTTTTAGGCCTACTTTTTGCATGAGAGTTTTGCTATACTTGTGTCTGTTTTTGTAGCTTGTGGTAAACTGTAAAACATCATATTTTGGGCCCCTCTTCAACATTTTAGAAGGGCCCTTCTCTGTTTAGGGACAGAAGCTGCCACTTGCTTCATTATCTTACTTTCGGGGCTGTTTTTGCATGCTAGTTTAGCCCCATTTATGTTCGCTGTTTGGCCTTTCTTAAAACTGTAAATATGCTTATTTTTGGGCTTTCTTGATTTTGTATTCACATCCCATGTTCGAATAATCCATGCATTGTATAGTCATAGGTCATTCGGTATGTTTAATTTCATGTTTCGGGACCTATTCTCGGGTGTCATTTTGTCGTCTTTCGGGGCTGTTTTGCATCACTTATTGCCTCTGAAATCTGCATGATAATATGTCATATTCCATACTTTGCCATGTCATGTTAGAGTGGCATTCGTGCCTTAGGGTCGGTCCTCGGTTTACGAGCACGTGTGCACGCATTTCGAGTTGTCTCATTTTCATCTAATGGCCTCCTATGTGAGTGTGGCCGAGGTCCACTTGTGTTGGTGTAAGCTCATTATCGCATTGTGTATGCCATTTCATTACATAGCGTTGCGTATGCTAGGATTGTATGTTAGCGCATTGTGCATGCCATGTTACCTCGTGCATTGTGTATGCCATTTCATAGATTGTGCATTTTAGGTTGTATCTTAGTTGCATTTCATACATGTCATGCATATTGCATTGTGTTCGGGATAGGAGTTAGCCCGGGCACGGGAAACGAGGTGCGTTTCGTACTCCGAGTGACGGAACGTATCTCAATTCCTTGGTCACCGACACTCCGGATTATCCATGATGGAGTTAGGTCTTGCTGTGTTTTCATGTGCATTCGTTCTATATTGAGTACTGCAATTTGATTCCTCGGCCATCATGTATCGAAATGCGTGATTGGTGGCACGAGGATCGAGGCATGCATACATTTGTAAAAATACATTGATATGCCCCTTTCCTGCTCTCTGTTGCAGCAAATCAAGAATCAACAATCTTCCGAGGCTTGGTGCGCTTTCCAAGAATAATTACAAACAGAGGCTAATCGGGGCATCGCCATGGATTTCTGCACAAAGTCAACCCGGACATGCATCATTCATCATCTGAAGAAGAATCAAGACAGTCCCTGGCTTGCATGCCAATTTAATGCTTTCATAGTTAAATTTGTTAATTAATTAGGGTTTTGTACATATTTGGATTGTATTATTTGTTCGGACTATACTATTCATTTGGGACTGTATATTATTTTATTCGGACTCTTTGCGCGAGGGCATAATTGTAATAAGTGTACGTGAGTGTGATGTATGTCTTCCAACCCCACGTCTTTCTTCTCTTTTATTTACCTGCTTATGATGGTTAGATTAGGGCATGTTTCAATTAATATACAGTATGATAGCATGTTTGCATTCATTCATTTGTTTTGCATGCACCGAGCTCGGCGCATCATACTAACTGCATTTGTATTTCAATTCCAAAGTTGAATACATGATAGCTGTTGCATCTCGTATGCCATGTTTAGAATAGCCGAGCCTGCTATAGTTGCATTTTTGCATGTGTTGCATTAGGCATTTCTGTATACTTAGGATCATGCATGGATTTCTAATCGGTTTCTGTTTTGGCTTGGAGTACTCTGTGAGTTTTTATGCTTTAGTATCCTTGCATGCGTGTGAGTGACTGCCATGAATAGCATGCTTACCATGAGGCTAACTGCTTATGTGATATACCTGCTTGGATGCCTGTGGGTGGAGGTCGGGTTATTTGGATTGGAATAATTTATCAAATGTTTGTTTTAAGCCCACTAGACGGTGGCAAAATCATGTTTTCTAAGCCCACCCGAGGGTGGCAAAATCCGCATTTTAAGCCTATTTGCGAGTAGCAAACCATTTCCACAAACAAACATGAAGTGTTTTATTCCAACTCAGACGACTCAATCTGTACTTTTATGCTGTGCGCATCACATAGTAACCTAGGCTAATAACCGGAATAAGAACACACAGTGTTTTCAAAAATAGATATCATGGTTAGTAGAGGCCGATCTTTGATCGGGCGAGCGGGGGTGCTCACGAAGTGACCTTCCCCAATCGTACCCAAGTTCCCGAGTCGAGGCAACTTTGGTGATGACGGACACGTGGCCTTAGGCAAACGAGTCAGGGTTTCCTAAATTTTCCAAAAATAAAATATTTAGGTGGCGACTCTGTATCTGGCAAAGCAACCCATGTTTGGCACTTCTTTTAAAAATCTATTTTCTCAAAACGATTTGCCGGATTTGGACTCTTTGGTTCAAGATTAAGAACCGTGACACAAATCGAGTCCGAGCTGTAGCGAGGTCCCCCCGCGGGCCTGTCTACAGGCTACTGCATAGGGTGTGTGTGGAGGTGGGATTTCATTGGAGTCTAATATTGTTTCCTATGAAGATATTGAGTTGGAATATTAGAGGTATTGGAAGGCAAGAGAAGCGGGGAAAAATTCGGAAGTTGGTGAAGGATAGAAATATAGATATAGTGTTGATTCAAGAAACAAAGAAAGCTACTATTAGAAATAGAGAAGTCAGGCAAATGTGGGTGAGGAATAGAATGGAGTTCATGTCAGTGGATTTTGAAGGTACAGCTGGAGGATTGTTATGCATATGGGACCCAGATGTATTTCAACCTGGTGCTTGTTGCAGTAGTAGACGGTTCATACTATTATCAGGTACAATATTTAATTCCTTTGAGTGTGTTCTACTGAATATATATGCACCGAATGATGTGGGTGGTAGAAAAAAACTTTGGGATAGTTTGCTTAATCTGAAACAAGGTTTTCCTAAACCATGGTGTCTGTGTGGGGATTTTAATGAAATTAGGAATATTGGTGAGAGGAAAGGTTGCTGTAGAAGAGAGAGGGGTATGACTGAGTTCAATGAGTTCATTGAGAATAGTGAAGTGCAAGACCTACCTTTATTAGGAAGAAAGTACACATGGTGTAATTCCAGGGAAGGGGTCAAATGGAGTAGGATAGATAAGGTATTGGTGGATCCGAAATGGTTAGAGGGATTTCAATTAAAATTATGAGGATTACCTAGGCTTATTTCAGATCACAATCCACTATTATTGATGGAAGATGAAAGGGATTGGGGTCCAAAGCCGTTCCGATTTTTAAATGCTTGGTGTCTACATCCAAATTTATCATCCTTTGTGGCTAAAGTTTGGAAGGAGTCGGAACCTAATGGTTGGGCTGGATTCATACTACACAAAAAACTGAAGGATTTGAAATTAGCGCTTCGACAATGGAATAAGGAGGTGTATGGGTCTGTGCCTAACAAATTGAAAATAGTAGAGGAGGAAGTTCATATCCTTGATATTCAGGCAGAGAGCAAAGAGCTGGATCAAGAAGAGAAAGTTAGAAGAAGAGAAACTTCTGAAGAGGCATGGAGACTCCATATAATGATGGAGTGGACGTGGTTACAAAAATCAAGACTGAATTGGCATTTAAAAGTGGATCGTAATACCAGATTTTTCCATGTGATAGCCAAGGGTAGACAATGTAGAAATGAAATAACTTCCATGGCCTGTGGTGGTTCAGTGCTTGAGGATCCTTGGCAAGTGAAGTCTGCAATTCTTGAGCACTTCAAGAAGCAATATTCTGAGGAGTGGATGTTAAGACCTAAGTTAGGAGGCCTATTTAAATCAGTGAGTAGCAGCCCCTATTTTGATAGATTGGAATCTGAGTTCTCAGAATCAGAAATTTAGGCAGCAGTGAAGGATTGTGATGGTAACAAGGCACCTGGCCCAGATGGTTTCAACATGTTATACTTCCAAAAATATTGGAAGGTGATAAAAGGGGAAGTTCTTAATTTTATGAAGGAATTCTATAGGAATGGCAGATTGGTGAAGCGTTTGAGTAGCTCCTTTATCACTCTTGTCCCCAAGAAGGAAAATCCTGTGGGATTAATAGATTATCGGCCAATTAGTTTAGTGGGATCAGTATACAAAGTTCTTTCTAAGGTCCTGTCAAGCAGATTAAAAGCAGTGCTTCCCTGCATCATTAGTGAGACCCAATCAGCCTTTATAGGAGGGAGGAACATTTTAGATGGGGTTCTATAGACACCCCATTTTTGACCGACCTTAAGACTCAGACGTCACCGATTGAGTGCTCAATGATGATGCATATTGTGCTCGTTCTGAGGTCACAGAGTCTCGGCTGAGAACCTTGCCTTCGGACTTCGGGACTCTTTTGTGCTTTGCCTCGATTTGCGAACCAATCCTGTTTTCTTTGTTTTCTCTTCCCGAAGGGAGGGAGAGGTCTCGTAGACCATCTCTCAGTGGCCGTAGGCTACATTTCGTGGTCGTAGGCCATTTTTTCCCGTTTGGAGATCGGTTTTCGATTTTCGGAGCCGCCGGTCGTGTGCCTCAGTTCGGGACCGCTTAACTACCTCCGTTTGCTCCGGTTTTTGGCACACACCTTGTTTCCTCTCCTTAGAGGGACACTGTGGCCCGGGAGACCACCTTCGTGGTCGTACGCCACCTCCGGTGCTTAATAGTCAATTTTCGAGGCCCCCGGCTGTGCGTTTTGGCCCCCGAACCCTCGTTTTGCATCCGTCTTGGCTCATTTTTGGTGTGGACCCTAGCTTCACTGTTAGGAAGGTGGTACGGGGGTGGGAGACTAGAAATTTTTCTTGGAGACCACCTTTCTCTTCGCCACCCGATTTTCTTGGCAGGTAGGTGGTCTCCCTCACTTTTGAGCCACAATTTCGGGTCTCCCATACCACCATTGTGTTGCATTCATCTAGGAGGCCACCAATATGGGTAGGCCGACCAGCTTTTCTTCCTGACCCTTTTGAACCTTGCTAGAAAGCTGGTTTTTCTCTCTCTTGGGTCACATTTTCTGGTCTCTCATACCACCACTGTATTGCATTCACCTGGGAGGCCCCCTTTCTGGGTAGGCCGACCAACTTTTCTTCTTGACCTTTTTGAACCATGGTCGGCCGACCAGGGCAAGTGGTCGGCCGACCACTTGAACTGGTTGGCCAGCCATCTGCTTTTTGCCCTTCCTGAGTGCATAGCTGTGCCAGTTGGGAAGCATTTGATCCATCCTTCGAGATTTAAACCCTTTGTTTGTCTTCTTAAGGAAGCTTTGGTCCTTTTGCTTAGCTTCTAGGAGAAGCTTGACCCTTTTGTCAAGCTTCTTGAGAAAGCTTGACCCCTTTGGTCTAGCTTCCTCAAGATGCTTGACCCTTTTGGTTAAGTTTCTTTTAGAAGCTTTGACCCTTTGTTGAAGCTTCTTAGAGAAGCCTTGGCCCTTTGTCTTCTATAAGAGAGGGTCTCTTCTCCATTTGCAAGGGTTAGAACTTTTTGGCTGGGGCATACACACATTTCCCTCCATAACTCTCTTCTTCAAGCCCTAAACTCCATTGTTCTTGCATCCATTACACTACACCTCCTAGCACAACACCTCCACCATCCATCCAAGCAACTTGGAACTGATTTTCAAAGGTTGAAGGCTCATCATCTTGGTCCAGAAGTTGCTGGAGGTCTTCTCTACAAGGGTAAGTCTCTATTTTCCCCATTTTGACATTGTTTTGCTTCATTGTTTAGCCTTATTTACAAGCATTTTCCAGCTTTGACATGAACTGAAAAGTGTCTTATTTTGAGCCCCTCTTGAAGTTTGTTTAAGGACATTTTTCTGTTAGAGGTTATTTACCCCCTTGTATGCTCCATCCCTCTTTTAATGCTTATTTTGCTTCATATCTTAGCCTTATTTGCAAGCATTTTCGAGCTTTGACATAAATTGAAAAGTATCTTATTTTGAGTCCCTCTTGAAGATTGTTTAAGACATTTTTCTGTTAGACGTCATTTACCACCTTATATGCTTGTTTGTATCTTGTTTTGAGCCTTGCATCTAGGCCTTTGTATCATGATTTGTTTGGCCTTCTAGCCACTGAAATCCAGTGGATTTTCAGTGGCTATGATACTATTTTGAGAGCCAAAATCAGAGAGGGGAGACCTCCTCTCTCCTTGTCTTGTTTGTTGGCCCTTTTGGCCTTCCAAAGGAGCTCCTATTTACAAGCTTCCAAGATTTGTTTCAAGCATTTTTCAGTGGGTTTTAGGACCCCTATAAGTCATTTCCAGAGCTGGTTTTTCCATGTTGAGTGTCCTTGTTGCATGTGTAGAGTAACCTCTCTTGTAGCTTATCAAAGGAGCACCTCATTCTAGCAGGTGTGGACTTTGTTTCAGTGGGTTTTTGGGGTTTATTTAAATGCCATGTTTCTATTTTTGGCTTGTTTGGTGACATCTCTTGTGCTTCTTATACATGTTGTGTAAACCATGCTTACTAGCCTATGTTGCATGTTATTTTGGCCCTTCATGTTAGCACTTTTTGGCCGCGCCTTAAACTAATCTTATGCATATTTTGGACTTCTTTAGCTCTGTTTTTGGGTCTCATGGTCGAATGATTTTATTTTATTTTTTTTGCATGCATGTAGTTCAATACCCATGCTTAATTTTGAGTTTCGAGGCTTATTCCATGCTTATACTGAGGTGTGTTCATGTTTTGGGTCCATTATACATCATATTTCAGAGCTTGTATCAATTCCATATTGCCATGTTTTATACTCCTTAAGTGCGTTTGAGAGTCGGGCTTGTATGCCTCATTTACCGACCATTGAATGAGCTCCATATCTTTGCATTCCGAGCCATCATCATAGGCCATTTCCCCACTGTTTCAAACCCACCTAGGGTCTGTTTGGGGTTGGTTTTACCACTGATGCATCGGTTTGTGTACCTCTAGTGTGACACACTTCACTAGTTTCGGTATTAGGGCCATCTAGCTTGCATTGTGTGACATACTTGCATGTTTCGGGACCATCTTTTATGCCATTTCAGAGCTGTATCATGTGCCATCCTATGCCATATTTCATTCCTTGCCATGCCTTGTTAGAGTTGCATGTTGTGCCTTAGGATCGGTCCTTTGTATTCGTGCATGTTTGCATGTATTTCGGTTGTCTCATTTTCATGTATGGCCACTGATGTGAGTGTGGCTGAGGTCCACTCATATTGGTGTAAGTCCATCTTGCATTGTGTATGCCATTTTAGTCCATAGCATTGCGTATGCTAGGTTGCATGTTAGTGCATTGTGCATGCCATGTTGTGTCATGTGCATTGTGTATGCCATTTTAGTCCATAGCATTGCGTATGCTAGGTTGCATGTTAGTCGCATTGTGTATGCCATCTCATTGCATTGTGTTTGGGATATGAGTTAGCCCAAACACGGGAAACGAGAAACGTTTCGTACCCGAAGTGACGGAACGTGCCTCAATTCCTAATCGCTGACACTCCAGATTACCCATGATGGAGTCTAGGCCTTGTTGTGTTGTCATGTGCATTCATATCACATCGAGTCGTGCAATTCGACTCCTCGGCCATCATGCATCCATATGTGTGATTGGTGGCACGAGGATCGAGGTGTGGATACATATGTGAAAATACTTTGCCATGCCCCTTTCTTGCTCTCTGTTGCAGCAAACCAGAAATCAGTAACTTTCTAAAGCCTTGCACAACGTTCCGAGATCAATTGCAAACAGAGGCAAATCGGGGCATCGCGAGGAATTTTCCGACGAGGCGACCCAAGCATGCATGCATCTTTCATTATTCGGAACAGAGCTGAGGCGGTCCATAGGCTTGCATGCTAATTTATCCGTTTTCCTAGTAAATTTGTTAATTAATTAGGGTTTTGTAATATTTAATTATTTATTCGGACTGTAATTATTTATTCGGACTGTATTATTTATTCGAACCCTCTGAGCGAGGGCACAATTGTGTAATAAGTTTGCGTGTGTGTGATACATGTCTTCCAACCCCACGCTTTCTCCCTTTATTTACCAGTTTATGATGGTTAGTTTAGGGTATGTTTCAATTAGCATACTTACGCTCACATGTTTGCATCCATTCATCTGCCTTGCATGCACCGAGCTCAGCGCATCATACTAACTGCATTGTATTTCAATTTCAAGTTGAATACGTGTTAGCTGTAGCATCATCACATGCCATCTTAGAATAGCCGAGCCTATCGTAGTTGCATTCTTGTATGTGTTGCATTAGGCATCTCAGCATAGTTAGGATTCATGGATGTTTTCTAATTATCTCATTTCTTTGGCTCGGAGTACTCGGTAAGCTTTTATGCTTTAGCATCCTTGCATGTGTGTGAGTGACTGCCATGATAGCATGCTTACCATAAGGCTATTTGCTTATGTGATATACCTGCTTGAATGCCTGTGGGTGAAGGTTGGGTTATTTGGATTGGAATAATGCATTGATTGCGAGTTTTAAGCCCACTTGAGAGTGGCAAATCATCTTATTTTCTAAACCCACCTGAGGGTGGCAAAATCCGTATTTTAGCCTACTTGCGAGTAGCACCTTCAAACCGTCTTTCAAAAACAAACATGAAATGTTTTGTTCCAATTCAGGCGACCCAGTCTATCCTTGTATGATACGCGCATCACGTAGCAATTCTAGGCTAATAAACCGGAATAAGAGCACATAATGTTTTCAAAACTCGATATCATGGTTAGTAGAGGCCGATCTTTGATCAGGCGAGCGGGGGTGCTCACGAAGTGACCTTCCCCAATCGTACCCAAGTTCCCGAGCCGAGGCAACTTTGGTGATGACGGACACGTGGCCTTAGGCAACGAGTCAGGGTTTCCTAAATTTCCCCAAAATAAATATTTAGGTGGCGACTCTATATCTGGCAAAGCAGTCCATGTTTGGCACCTCTTTCAAAAAAATCTATTTTCAAAAACGATTTGCCGAATTTGGACTCTTTGATGATTCATCGGTCTTGCATTGCACTCTGCGAGATTAGATACAGGACCGTGACATTTGAGTCCTGAACTATAGTGAGCCCATATGAACAAAATGGGATTCCCTCCCGAGACATTCGGGGACGTCTACAGTTTTTGGCGACTCTGCTGGGGAGTTAGAGAACTTGACTTGAACTCATGATATCTGGTTTTGACTACACTTATGTGTTTCTTTGCGTTGCATTTGCATTGGTGCGCCTAGGACACCGTGTTTGCCGTATGCTATTCCTGAACGGTTTGCCAGAGGCTCGCTTCGAGAAGCATGCCATAAGGCTGACCGGTTGCGGGCTCTGCCACGATGGGAACACAAACCCCGGTTTTTACTGGGACACCCTTTTTGACCATTCGACCTAGTGCGTATTCGGAATCCATAGTAACCATTCCAAGCTAGGACAGGTTGCTTACCCGATTATAGGTTGTTTAAAACTGCCGCGTGCGTAGTGAACCCCTAGCTCCTGACAAAATAGGACAGGGAAACCTTACCCCAACATAGGGGTGTTTTGGCTCTCACTTGTTTGCTATGTGCTTTTAGAGTGCGTCTCTACAGGAATGCATGTATTAGTTTACAAGTTTGGGTATTAGGCCTGCGGGCACAAGTTCAGTATTTTGGGAATCAGTTATCTGCAGGTATCAGATTCAGTTTTGGGGCGGTAATTTGGGGGACAATGATCAGTGGTCGAATGCAGTTATTCAGCTATGCTTATATCTATCCTAGTGAAATTGGGCTGAGATGCTACCTGTTTTCTCTTTCAAGGTTCAGGAGATTCAATTCAGAGCAGCCAGTATTTTCCTTCGCTGAGGCAAGACAGAGAAAAGCCAGTCAAGGCTCACCAGTTTATCTGATTCGTTAGTCACCAGTCACATCACCTCCGTTCAGCTTAGCGGACTTATGATGACACAAGACTCAGAAGAAATTGTGGTCATGGCAGCCGTATTGGACCAAGGAAACATCTTGCGGGATGAGATCAATGTTAAAGTACCATACCCGCCCAAGTCGCCTGCCGTACACCTGGTCTGGACGCTCTAGTTGTGTCAAGCTCGTGAACCCACCACGTTTGAATTGATAGGAATGATTGGCGATCTGTGGCTGATCTCGCCTACGGAATGTCGACTTCGCCACCAACCACATCCTACGCCGGGAATTTCGTACCGTAGGAGCCCCCGCTATTGGGGCGAATTGTAATTGAGCTCAGCCAACCTGAGGCTGTCTCAAGTTATGGCCATGACATGTTAACAACAACCGGGTTCCACTCTGATGTAGCAACCCAAACCCTCGATCAAGCTAAGGCTAGAGGTAAGAACAAAGTGGGAGCAGATGCTGATCCCGTTGAACAACTACTGTGGGCAGTCGAGGCTTTGAAAGTCGGGGGATTGAGTAAACAGCAAATATTCACAGTTGTGGCTAAAACTGTGGATGACGCTTTCCCGGCTCCAATCGAAGGTAGTTCGAGCCAGGCAGAAAATCGGGATAGGAACCATCATGCCAGAACCATTCCCTCCTATGCTAACTTTGCACCTGGAAAGGATCAGAAGGCCAATGCAGCACCTGCCGATCCTTTTGCCAGTGCGTCTAGCAAAAGTCAGCAAACCTCGAAGTATCTACCCTGAGGTCGCTGGGTATTCCACACCCTTTATATGCCTTTGTCTAAGGCGCTCTAGATTCTTGCCAAAAAGGGCCACCTTAGACCCCTTGAGCCTCGGCCTCTCCCGAAGAATCTTCCTCCCTCACATGATGCTACCTTGTACTGCGCGTACCACCAGTAAACCAGTCATAGCACCGACAACTGTTTTCATCTTCATCATGAAGTACATGATTTGATTGACAATGAGGTCATCCTCCCACCTACCTCAGTGAAGTCTGTCACTGCTGAGTTGTTAGATTTCGAGGATACCACAAGTATGTGATTAGAAGTTGGTCCACCTGCGGGCGGCGCTCAGTTTACTTCGGATGGGGCGTATGGCATGCACTTTGGAGCATTTGGGAATGCTAGTTTTGCACTTTCTGACTTGGGTATTCAGTCAGTTTTGTTATCTTGTATATAAGCAGTCTTTTTGTACTATGTCGGTCGGGTCTGTCTTGTTGTGTCGAGTCAGTCCTGTTGTACAGAAGTTCGGTGATTTCAGGGGTGTTACCAAGGATATCACTATTTTATTTTGTGTTTATCTTTTGGCTTTCTCTTGAGTCAGTCTCTGCTGTGGAGCCAGTTGCAACCCAGAAATCTGAATCAAACAGCTTTGGCTGTCATGTTTTTGTGCCTATTGCTACTTTGTGCCTGTTGTGCGAGCAAGTTTAGAATGAAACGACAGTGTATTTCACCCGCTCTTTTGTGCCTATAAGTCATCGTATTGACCTAAGTTTTTCAAAACTTTTTGAATATTGAGATGAAAACGAAGAGGAAGGAATTTCTCAGGATTTGCAAAGATTTGATCAATTGAGAAAAAGAGAAGCGTGCTAAGCCCTTAATGATTGAGATCATGCTTGTTAGTGTGAGTACTAAGAAGGATCTTGGCTTGATCCAGATTGGTTTCGCATTGTCTTCAGTGCGAGCGACTAGGTGCTTTCTTAAAAAATTTCAAAAAAATGTTTTGTGCTGTCCTGCGAAGACTTGTGCGGAATCGCTCTTGAGATTGTGCAGCTTAGGATCGCTCTCAGCCTCGAGACTTGACCGCTCTTGATTTCAAACCTTGAACTTGGATTCAGAATGTTCCGAGGCCAATCATGATGTGAGGCTTGTGTGGCTAGATTTGAAGTAGCTTGCGAACTACGGGCAAGAAAAGTCAGATCAAGAAGCTTGTGAAGCTAGATCAGGATCACCCCTCGAACTAGGGACAAAAATGTCAGATGTGCTTGAAGAGTCAAAGACGACGATTGGCAAGAATGCAACATCCCAGAAGGGAGGAAAGAACAAGACATTGCTGAAGGACAACCGAGTTCCTATCTACAACACTAGGGGCAAATTCAGCCCCTCATTAGATGGACTCCTACATCGTCAGCGAACAACAGCCATTCTCCTGGATTCAGATGACTTCAGGATTTCAAAACCATTTGACATGGACAAAGCTACACTTTTACCCTTGAGAGGCTCGTTGGGCCGAAAACTCGGAAGGGCGACCCAGGCAAAAGTTAGAGTAAGAAAAAATACAAAAAAGAAAAAGAACAAGAAAAAAGAAAAATGTAAAGAATAAAAAAAATAAAAGAAAAAAAATGAATAAAGAAAATGAAAAGAAAAGATGAAAAAAGAAAAGAAAAAAAAAAGAATTGAAAAGAAAAGAAGAACAAAGCTCGCGAGGTTGAAAACCCAGAAAGGGCGGCCTTGGCAAAAGTTAGAGCGCAAAAGGAGAGGTTAATACCACAGTGTACCTTAACCCCGAACTACGTAAGGCTTGATTCCCATCTTTGGAATACGTAGGCAACTTCATTCTGAAGTCCAGCCATAAAATACTTCAAATTCGATTGTGTCCATATGATGGTTTTGGTCATCTTTGTGCTCTCTGTATCTGAGAGTTCGGTTGTGATCGTCACTCTAAGGACTGATTACAATGTGTTGCGGTGCTATCCAAACAAGGGGCAACTTTCCGTTGCCATACAGTGTGTCGTGGTGCTATCTAAACAAGGGGCAACTTTCCGTTGCCATACAATGTGCTGCAGTGCCATTCAGACTAGGGGCAACTTTCCGTTGCCATGCAGTGCCATTCATACAAGGGGCAATTCTTCTTCGGGTCTGAGGTTGTGCATCTCGAGAGTAGGTTCCATGCTTGTTGAGCAGTGTTCATTTGCAACAACAGTTTTGAGAATTTTTACTGAGGTTGACTAATTCTCTCGAAAATTATTCCACTTTTACAAAACTGAACCATTTCTTTGACCCAAAAAAGGAAAATTTTTAGTGTTTATAACCTAACATGCATGATTTTTAAATCAAAAAATCGAACAAGCATGTTAATCTAACTCTCATATTGATCAGAATTAATTTAGGAAGCCAAAACAAAAAATGGTCAAACTGATGAACTAGGGGCACATTTGAGTCAGGCTTCCTGTCTTTTCCTCGTTGTTAATGCACTTGCTAGAAAGGGCACTCTATTTGCCGGAAAGGGCATCGTATTCGCCAGAAAGGGCACAGTTGAAGCTGTCAACAAAAGGGCTGAAAGCTCTCAACATTCTCCAAACAACAAGGTATCAAGCCAATTATGAAGCACGAATTGGAATGGATCAAGATACTCCATTCCCTCATCCGGGGCATCGACTAGACGTCACCGAAAAAAAAAGAAAATCTAGCAGAATGCTACGGGCGTGAGCCCGCAACTCCTGTTTATCCATCAACCACCCAGTGGAGGGATAAAAAATGAGAGATTGAAAAATAGAGAGATATGCGCTGAGAGGAAAAGTGAGGAAAGGGCTTTTTAAGAAAAACAGAGCCTGAGCGCCGAGTGATGTGAGAATCACAAATTAGAAAGGGTGAGAAACAAATGCCCAGAGAAACTGGCTCCTCGCAATCTAAGAGTTCTTTCGCCTTTCCAATACGTCTGAGTGTCGAGTCTTTTGCTTTCTCTCGGTTCTTGTTTTGAGTCGTTTCGAGTGTCACTCGACGTGTTTAGGTTGTTTTACCTTGTTTTTCCATTGTTGGGTTGTGTTTAGGTTGTTCTACCTTTGTTTTCCGTTGTTGAGTCGTTTTGGCTATGGTCAGTAGTAGGCTCAATACCTGGTTGAAAACTCATTCTCAATTTCAATTTCAAAAAAAAAAAAAAAAATTTGCTTTGTGCTCAGAGTGCTGTGTCATTCTCCATGTTTGTGCAAAACGAGATTTTGTTCTTCCAAAAACCGCAGGGTTCAACCCGAGTCATGTGAAAACAGTAAAACCAGGACCTATATGAAGCTATATAGGTTCCAGACTTCGAAAAAGAAAAAGAAAAAGGGGAAATGTCGGGTATCTGAGTTTGTTTTAATTTCTGCAAGTTCCGTCACCGCATCCTGTATGTTCAGAATGAGCTGTATGTTCAAAATTAAAAACTACTGTGTTATGAGCCGTGTGTTTAGATCGAGCAGTGTTGTGTTATGAGCTGCGTGTTCAAAATTGAAAAGCTTGAGCTGCGTGTTCAGAAATGGAAAGTGTGAGCTGCGTGTTCAAAACGAAGAATGAGCTGTGTGTTCAGAAATGAAAAGTGTGTGCTGCGTGTTCACAATCAAAAATGGGTTGCGTGTTCAGAAATTCAAAAGTTTGAGCTGCGTGTTCAATTTTCAACAAGTGTGTGCTGCGTGTTCACAATCAAAAATGGGCTGCGTGTTCAGAAATTCAAATGTTTGGGCTGCGTGTTCAACTTTCAACAAGTGTGTGCTGTGTGTTCATATTCGAAAATGGGCTGCGTGTTCAGAAGTTCAAAAGTTTGGGCTGCGTGTTCAACTTTCAACAAATGTGTGCTGTTTGTTCACATTCAAAAATGGGCTGCGTGTTCAGAAGTTCAAAAGTTTGGGCTGCATGTTCGACTTGCAACAAATGTGTGCTGTGTGTTCACATTCGAAAATGGGCTGCGTGTTCAGAAATTCAAAAGTTTGGGCCGCGTGTTCAACTTTCAACAAGTGTGTGCTGTGTGTTCACAATAAAAAATGGGCTGCGTGTTCAGAAATTCAAAAGTTTGGGCTGCGTGTTCGACTTTCAACAAATGTGTGCTGTGTGTTCACATTCGAAAATGGGCTACGTGTTCAGAAATTCAAAAGTTTGGGCTGCATGTTCAACTTTCAACAAGTGTGTGCTGCGTGTTCACAATCAAAAAATGGGCTGCGTGTTTAGAAATTCAAAAGTTTGAGCTGCGTGTTCAACTTTCAAAAAATGTGGGTTGTGTGTTCGCGACAACAAGTTTGAGCTGTGTGTTCAGATTTCAAGAAAATGTGGGCCGCGTGTTCACTGCAAGAGTTTGAGCTGTGTGTTCAGATTTCAAAAATGTGGGCTGCGTGTTCACGCCAAAAGTTTGAGCTGGATGTTTAGAAATTCAAGTGCTTGAGCTGTGTGTTCAAAATGAAAACCAAATGCTGCGTTATGGACTGAGTGTTCAGATTGAGCAGTGTTATGAGCTGTGTGCCCCAAATGAGCTGTGTGCCCGAAACGAGCTGTGTGCTCGAAGAATGAGCTGTGTGCCCAAAATAAACGAGCTGTGTGCCCAAAGAACGAGCTGTGTGCCCGAAGAATGAGCTGTGCGCTCGAAACGAGCTGTGTGCCCAAAACAAGCTGTGTGCCCGAAATGAGCTGTGTTCCCGAAGAATGAGCTGTGTGCCCGAAAGGAGCTGTGTGCTCGAAAATGAGCTGTGTGCCTGAAATGAGCTGTGTGCCCAGATAAATAGAGTGCTATGTTTCGAGCTGCGTGCCAAATAAACAAAATATTGTGTTGTGAGCCGCGTGCCAAACAAGCAAAGTGTTGTGTTGTGTGCTGTGTGCCAAATAAATGGAATGTTGTGTCATAAGCCGTGTGCCAAGTCTTGCATTGTGCATGCATTTTATCGCGCTATCTTGCACACCTCATTCGCACTGTTTTGTGCATCTCATGCATTTTGCATACATTTCATTTCGCGTTATTTTGCGCATCGCGCTATCTTGCGCACCTCGTTCGCATTGTTTTGTGCATTGCATTTACACTCACGCTATTTTGCATATTACACTGTTTTGTGCAGTTTATCACTCGCGCTTTCTTGCGCATCGCACTGTTTCGTGCATTCCCTCTACTTCGCACTGTCTTGTGCATTCACTTTCACTTGCACTGTCTTGTGCACTCTTTTTCTTTTTTGTATCATTTGCATTGTTCAGTGTACTCTCCGGTCTAGGAGACCTTAAATCCTCTAAAGGTGCAATTCCTTTGGTGTTTGTCGTGCCCGAACGACTTTTGGTGGTCTGGTATAGCCACCTGCTTATGTTTGCGGTGAGTTCCTAGGAGACCAACTGAGATAGTGGAAACTAGAGTTCGAATGGCTCATGCCTAGAACGCAAAGGTTCGGGATTTTCGAGACTAAAGTCTGGTTTAAATACCCAGAGGTATGTCCTCGGCTTGAAATCTGTATGGCAGCCCCATAGATTGAGATAACATGTGTATGCACCTCAATTCTGGATACTGAACCAACCTAGTCTGTCACCCTGTTGGAGAATAAGGAAAGCTGCGACCATAGTTAGGGAGAAAAGTAGTACCTGCGGTCCAACTGAGAAGAAGGGAAAGGTCCCCAGCGGCATGAGGTAGGTCATTGCCATTTGCCCCTGTAAGATACCTTCGCTTCCTAACTACTACATTATCTAGCTTGTCTATTGCATTGCATATCGAATATGTTGCATGCCTGTATTGCATATCCATTGTATTGCCTGCGCCTTTCCATGTTAAGCTTGGCCTAGCATGTGCCGATACTTTTCGCGTTAAAACATGGTTATGTGATTATGTGTACGCGCCTATTCCACTGAGGGAATTGTGGTTTGAGGGTGATGGCACCATTTCTATGTTAGACGTGCTTTGTTTGTGTCCATGCCTTTCCTAGGCAGAATGTGGTTTGGTTGCGTGCTTTATTCTATTCACTCATTGCATCCACCGCATCATATTGCATCCAGCATTTAGGATCATGATCTTTTCTCAACAGATCATTCGTCACTTATATCATGCCACCCAATTACTTGTATTTTGTGTTCTGTCTACAAAACACATAGTTCTGCATGTGTACGCGCCTATTCCACTGAGGGAATTGTGGTCTGAGGGTGTTGGCACCTTTTCTATGGTAGACATAGTTTGATTTTGCGTGCCCATCCCTTTATGATATTTGTGTGGTTTTGTACTGCTTGTGGTTTGATTGATTCAATTGCATATTGCATTGCATTTTACATGCATTTCATATCGCGCTATTTTGCATATTGCACTATCTTGCACACATCATATGCACCTGGCAGTGTATTGCATTGCATTTTACATACATTTCATATCACGCTGTTTTGCGCATCGCGATATCCTGTGCACATCATATGCACCTGTCAAGTGCATTGTATTGTGTTATTTTGCGCACCTTACCTGCACTCGTTAGTGCATCGCATTGTTATGCGTCACACTTAGGTTGCATTATCTTGCACACCCCTCACTTGCATTGTCGCGCACTTTTCACTTGCATTGTTATGCATGTTTCTAACGATGTTGTACCTGTTAAGTTTTTCTTTTCTTTCAGGCACGATATTGTATGTACGGTTCATTTGAAGCTGGTGCGACCAGACGAACCGGACATGTATTGTATTCTCCGCGAGAGACGTAGTTAGATTTGAGTTAGATCCTTTCTGCATGGAATGTAGTTAGATTTGAGTTACATCCTTTCTGCATGGAATGTAGTTAGATTTGAGTTCGCCTGCTTAAAACTGTTGCATTTATTGTGTATATTTGCTTCATTACAGCTTGCTGCTTTGCGTGATCATGAGTTACGTCCGGCTTAGTGCATATCGTTTTGCATTTTGCCCCCACCTGCGGGCATGCCTGCGGGCACATCTCTTTTTATCTTGCCTGTTTGTCTAAGTCTTTGGCTTTGTCAAAAATGAGTCGTCTCTGGACTTTGACATTCACTCCCGTCAATTACGACTTCCGAGTTCTGTCAAAGAGGGGCAACTATAGACACCCCATTTTTGACTAACCTTAAGACTCAGACGTCGCCGATTGAGCGCTCGGTGATGATGCATATTGTGCTCATTCTGAGGTCACAGAGTTTCGGCTGAGAGCCTTGCCTCCGGACTTCGGGACACTTTTGTGCTTTGCCTCGATTTGCGAACCAGGTCCTGTTTTCTCTGTTTTCTCTTCCAGAAGGGAGGGAGAGGTCTCGTAGACCATCTCTCAGTGGCCATAGGCTATGTTTCGTGGTCGTAGGCCATTTTTTCCCGTTTGGAGATCGGTTTTCGATTTTCGGAGCCGTCGGCCGTGTGCCTCGGTTTGGGACCGCTTAACTACCTCCGTTTGCTCCGATTTTTGGCGCACACCTTGTTTCCTCTCCTTAGAGGGACACTGTGGCCCAGGAGACCACCTTTCTCTTCACCGCCCGATTTTCTTGGCAGGTAGGTGGTCTCCCTCACTTTTGAGCCACAATTTCGGGTCTCCCATACCACCACTGTGTTGCATTCATCTGGGAGGCCACCAATATGGGTAGGCCGACCAGCTTTTCTTCCTAACCATTTTGAACCTTGCTAGAAAGCTGGTTTTTCTCTCTCCTGGGTCACATTTTCTGGTCTCCCATACCACCACTGTATTGCATTCACTTGGGAGGCCACCTTTCTGGGTAGGCCGACCATCTGTTCTTCTTGACCTTTTTGAACCCTGGTCGGCCGACCAGGACCACTTGAACTGGTCGGCCGACCACTTGAACTGGTCGGCCAGCCATCTGCTTTTTGTCCTTCCTAAGTGCAACACAGCTGTGCCAGCTAGGAAGCATTTGATCCATCCTCCGAGATTTAACCCCTTTGTTTCTCTTCTGAAGGAATCTTTGGTCCTTTTGCTTAGCTTCTAGGAGAAGCTTGACCCTTTTGTCAAGCTTCTTGAGAAAGCTTGACCCCTTTGGTCTAGCTTTCTCAAGAAGCATGACCCTTTTGGTTAAGCTTCTTTTAGAAGCTTTGACCTTTTGTTGAAGCTTCTTAGAGAAGCCTTGGCCCTTTGTCTTCTATAAGAGAGGGTCTCCTCTCTATTTGCAAGGGTTAGAACTTTTTGGCTGGGGCATACACACATTTCCCTCCATAACTCTCTTCTTCAAGCCCTAGACTCCATTATTCTTGCATTCATTACACTACACCTCGTAGCACAACACCTCTACCATCCATCGAAGCACCTTGGAACTGATTTGCAGAGGTTGAAGGCTCATCATCTTAGTCTAGAAGTTGCTGGAGGTCTTCTCTACAAGGGTAAGTCTCTATTTCCCCCATTTTGGCATTGTTTTGCTTCATTGTTTAGCCTTATTTGCAAGCATTTTCGAGCTTTGACATGAACTGAAAAGTGTCTTATTTTGAGCCCCTCTTGAAGTTTGTTTAAGGACATTTTTCTGTTAGAGGTCATTTACCCCCTTGTATGCTCCATCCCTCTTTTAAGGCTTATTTTGCTTCATATCTTAGCCTTATTTGCAAGCATTTTTGAGCTTTGACATAAAATGAAAAGTGTCTTATTTTGAGTCCCTCTTGAAGATTGTTTCAGGACATTTTTCTATTAGAGGTCATTTACCCCCTTGTATGCTTGTTTGCATCTTGTTTTGAGCCTTGCATCTAGGCCTTTGTATCATGCTTTGTTTGGCCTTCTAGCCACTGAAATCCAGTGGATTTTCAATGGCTATCATACTATTTTGAGAGCCAAAGTCAGAGGGGGGTGACCCCCTCTCTCCTTGTCTTGTTTGTTGGTCCTTTTGGTCTTCCAAAGGAGCTCCTATTTACAAGCTTCCAAGCTTTGTTTCAAGCATTTTTCAGTGGGTTTTAGGACCCCCATAAGTCATTTCTAGAGCTGGTTTTTCCATGTTGAGTGTCCTTGTTCCATTTGTAAAGTAACCTCTCTTGTAGCTTATCAAAGGAGCACCCCATTCGAGCAGGTGTGGACTTTGTTTCATTGGGTTTTTGGGGTTTATTTGACATGCCATTTTTCTATTTTGGCTGGTTTGGTGACCTCTCTTGTGCTTCATATACATGTAGTGTAAACCGTACTTACTAGCCTATGTTGCATGTTGTTCTGGCCGTTCATGTTAGCACTTTTTGGCCACGCCTTAAACTAATCTTATGCATATTTTGGACTACTTTAGCTCTGTTTTTGGGTCTCATGGTCGAATGATTTTTTTTTGCATGCTTGTAGTGCAACACCCATGCTTAACTTTGAGTTTCGAGGCTCATTCCATGCATATACTGAGGTGTGTTCATGTTTTGGGGCCATTATATATCATATTTCAGAGCTTGTATCAATGCCATATTGCTGTGTTTTATACTCCTTAAGTGCGTTTGAGAGTCGGGCTTGTATGCCTCATTTACCGACCATTTAATGAGCTCCATTTCTTTGCATTCCGAGCCATCATCTTACGCCATTTCCCCACTGTTTCAGACCTGCCTAGGGTCTATTTGGGGGTTGGTTTTACCACTGGTGCATTGCTTTGTGTACCTCTAGTGTGATGCACTTTACTAGTTTCGGTATTAGGGCCATCTAGCTTGCATTGTGTGACATACTTGCATGTTTCGGGACCATCTTTTATGCCATTTCAGAGCTGTATAATGTGCCATCCTATGCCATATTTCATTCCTTGCCATGTCTTGTTAGAGTTTCATGTTGTGCCTTAGGATCGGTCCTTTGTATTCGTGCATGTTTGCATGTATTTCGGTTGTCTCATTTTCATGTATGGCCACTGATGTGAGTGTGGCTGAGGTCCACTCATATTGGTGTAAGTCCATCTTGCATTGTGTGTGCCATTTTAGTCTATAGCATTGCGTATGCTAGGTTGCATGTTAGTGCATTGTGCATGCCATGTTGTCTCACGTGCATTGTGTATGCCATTTTAGTCCATAGCATTGCGTATGCTAGGTTGCATGTTAGTCGCATTGTGTATGCCATCTCATTGCATTGTGTTTGGGATATGAGTTAGCCCAAACACGGGAAACGAAGAACGTTTCGTACCCGAAGTGACGGAACGTGCCTCAATTCCCGGTCGCAAACACTCCAGATTACCCATGATGGAGTCTAGGCCTTGTTATGTTGTCATGTGCATTCATATCACATCGAGTCGTGCAATTCGACTCCTCGGCCATCATGCATCGAGATGTGTGATTGGTGGCACGAGGATCGAGGTGTGCATACATATGTGAAAATACTTTGCCATGCCTCTTTCTTGCTCTCTGTTGCAGCAAACTTGAAATCAGTAACTTTCTAAAGCCTTGCACAGCGTTCCGGGATCAATTGCAAACAGAGGCAAATCGGGGCATCGCGAGGAATTTTCCGACAATGCGACCCGAGCATGCATGCATCTTTCATCATTCGGAATAGAGCTGAGGCGGTCCATAGGCTTGCATACTAATTTATCCGCTTTCCTAGTTAATTTGTTAATTAATTAGGGTTTTGTAATATTTAATTATTTATTCATACTGTAATTATTTATTCGGACTGTATTATTTATTCAGACCCTCTGAGCGAGGGCACAATTGTGTAATAAGTGTGCGTGTGTGTGATGCATGTCTTCCAACCCCACATCTTTCTCCCTTTTATTTACTAGCTTACGATGGTTAGTTTAGGGCATGTTTCAATTAGCATACTTATGCTCACATGTTTGCATCCATTCATCTGCCTTGCATGTACCGGGCTCAGCGCATCATACTAACTACATTGTATTTCAATTTCTAGTCGAATACGTGTTAGTTGTAGCATCATCACATGCCATTTTAGAATAGCCGAGCCTATCGTAGTTGCATTCTTGTATGTGTTGCATTAGGCATCTCAGCATAGTTAGGATTCATGCATGTTTTCTAATTATCTCATTTCTTTGGCTCGGAGTACTCGATAAGCTTTTATGCTTTAGCATCCTTGCATGCGATTGAGTGACTGCCATGATAGCATGCTTACCATGAGGCTATTTGCTTTTGTGATAAACCTGCCTGAATGCCTATGGGGGAAGGTTGGGTTATTTGGATTGGAATAATGCACTGATTGCGAGTTTTAAGTTCACTTGAGAGTGGCAAATCATCTTGTTTTCTAAACCCACCTGAGGGTGGCAAAATCCGCATTTTAGCCTACTTGCGAGTAGCACCTTCAAACCATCTTTCAAAAACAAACATGAAATGTTTTGTTCCAATTTAGGCGACCCAGTCTATACTTGTATGCTGCGTGTATCACGTAGTAATTTTAGGCTAATAAACCGGAATAAGAGCACATAATGTTTTCAAAACTCGATATCATGGTTAGTAGAGGCCGATCTTTGATCGGGCGAGTGGGGGTGCTCACAAAGTGACCTTTCCCAATCGTACCCAAGTTCCCGAGCCGAGGCAACTTTGGTGATGACGGACACGTGACCTTGTAGACGTCCCCGAAGCATCCCGGGGAAAGGGAGTGCGAGTCCCCCCCGTTCTGGTTCGATATTGGGTCACTACAGTTCGAAGGACTCAAATGTCACGTTTCTTAATTTTGAACCAAAGAGTCCAAATCCGGCAAATCGTTTTGAGAAAACTGATTTTTTGAAAGAAGTGCCAAACATGGACTGCTTCGCCAGATACAGAGTCGCCACCTAAATATTTTATTTTTGGGAAATTTAGGAAACCCTGACTCGGTGCCAAAGGCCACGTGTCCGTCATCACCAAAGTTGCCTCGGCTCGAGAACTTGGATACGATTGGGGAAGGTCACTTCGTGAGCACCCCCGCTCGCCCGGTCGAAGACCGGCCTCTACTAACCATGATATCTGTTTTTGAAAACATTGTGCGTTCTTATTCCGGTTATTAGCCTAGGTTACTATGTGATGCGCACAGCATACAAGTATAGACTGAGCCGCCTGAATTGAAACAAAACACTTCATGTTTGTTTGTTAGAAAATGGTTTGATGGTGCTACCCGCAGGCAGGCTAAGACGTGAATTTGCCACCCTCAGGTGGGCTTAGAAAAACATGATTTTGCCACTATCTAGTGGGCTTAAAACAAACATTTGATGAATTGTCCCAATTCAAATAACTTAACCTCCACCCACAGGCATTCAAGGCAGTTATATCACATAAGCATTTAGCCTCATGGTAAGCATGCTTTTTATGGCAGTCACTCACACGCATGCAAGGATGCTAAAGCATAAAACTCACCGAGTACTCCAAGCCAAAACAGAAGCTTGTTAGAAATCCATGTATGGACCTAAGCATACTGTAATGCCTAATGCAACACATGCAAAGATGCAAACTATAGCAGGCTCGACTATTCTAAACATGGCATATGAGATGCAACAGCTATCAAGTACTCGACTTGGAATTGAAATACAAATGCAGTTTGTATGATGCGCCGAGCCCGGTGCATGCAAAACAGATGAATGATGCAAACATGCTGTCATACTGTATGCTAATTTGAAATATGCCCTATATCTAACCATCGTAAGCGGATAAATAAAAGGGAAGAAAGACGTGGGGTTAGAAAACATACATCACACTCACGCACACTTATTACAATTATGCCCTCACGCAGAGGGTCCGAATAAATAATACAGTCCGAATGAAAGAATAATACAGTCCGAAATATACAGATTTCTAATTAATTAACAAATTAACTAAGAAAAACTGTAAACTGGCATGCAAGCCAGGGGCAACCTTACTTCCGCTGAATGATGTATGCTGGGCTGCCTTTTCGGAAATCCACTGGGATGCCCCAATTAGCCTCTGTTTGCAATGTTCCTCGAAATGCGTGCCAAGCCTCGGAAGACTGCTGATTCTTGATTTTGCTGCAATAGAGAGCAGGAAAGGGGCATAGCAATGTATTTCACAAATATATGCATGCCTCGATCCTCGTGCCACCAATCACGCATATCGATGCATGATGGCCGAGGAGCCGAATTGCACAATTCAATATAGAATGAATGCACATGGAAATACAACTAGACCTAACTCCATCATGGACAATTAGGAGTGTCGGTGACTGGGGAATTGAGACCCGTTCCGTCACTCGGAGTACGAAACGCACCTCGTTTCCCGTGCCCGGGCTAACTCCTATCCCGAACACAATGCAATATGCATGATATGTATGAAATGCAACTAAGATACAATCCTAACATACACAATGCTATGAAAATGAGATGTTTCGAAATGCGTGCACACGGGCACGCAAACCGAGGAAACGATCCTAAGGCATAAAATGGCATACGCAATGCAATTGGACTTACACTAACATGAGAGAGCCTCAGCCACACTCACACAGGAGGCCATCGGATAAAAGTGAAGTGCCTCGAAATGCGTGCACACGGGCACGCAAACCGAGGCAATGGCATACGGAATGCAATGATGCTAAAATGACATACAGAATGCAATATGGGCTTACACTGACATGGGTGAGCCTCAGCCACACTCACATAAGAGGCCGTTGGATGAAAATGAAGTGCCTCGAAATGCGTGCCCACGGGCACGCAAACCGAGGCAATGGCATACGGAATGCAATGAGACTAAAATGGCACACAGAATGCAAAATGGACTTACACTGACATGGGTGAGCCTCAGCCACACTCACATAAGAGGCCGTTGGATGAAAATGAAGTGCCTCGAAATGCGTGCACACGGGCACGCAAACCGAGGCAATGGCATACGGAATGCAATGACATAGAAAATGATATGCAAACATGCCAATGGAATTTCAGCACTGAAATATGGAGGAAAACTGGCCCGAAAGATGGCGAAATGACACCAAATGCAAGGAATGGTTCCGAAACATGAATTTAGGCACCCGAAATGGCCTATAGCTACACCAAATATGCATAACTGATACATGACATGAAAAGGAAGAAGCAAGGCAACCCCAAAACTATCATTTTTCCAGTTCAAAACAAACCACAAAGCAATATACAAGCATGGCAAAATTCCTACGTAAGAAATAGGCCACAATGAGGGTAATGAAACAAGTGATATATACAAAATCTAAACAGAAAAATATCTTTCTACAACACCAAAGAGGGACCAAAAATATGCACATTTACAGTTTATGACAACTCCCAAATCAGTATGCAAACTTGCTAAAAATGCCATGCAAGAATTTGGATAACAAAAGGCTATAACATGAGGTACCCCAAAAATTCATCAAATAAGAAAAGACCCTTAATGAAATATGTCAAGAAGATCAAAATATGACTCTTTCCAGTTCTGATGATGGCCGAAAACAGAAGCTAGATAAGCTTAAAAAAGCATGCAAAAATGGGGGTCAAAGAGGGGTATAATGACAAGTATAACATGGGGACCCCCAACAAGGTTTATCCCTTCTAAAATGTTGTAGAAAGACACAAAATAAGCCTACTCAAAGTTCATGACATGCTCCAAAAAAGACTACATGTAGGCCAAACAAATCATGCAAATTTACGGTAAATAGGAGAGATTATGAAGTAAGTGCAAGATAGAGGACCTAAAAAGGGTTGAGCCCTTCTTCAATGTTGAAGAGGGGCTCAAAATAGGCCCACTTACAGTTTACATTATGCTCGAAAACAGATCACTCATAGGCTAGAAATTTCATGCAAAATAAAGGCATACAAGAGGATATTGAAGCAAGTACCAAATGGAGGGTTGAACCCTTCAACAAACATGTAGAATAGCTCAAAATAGGCCTATTTACAGTTGGGGTTGAAGCCCAAAACAGCAAGCAAGGAGGGTAGAAAAATGATACAAAAATGGAGCTCAAAAGGGGAAATGAGTGCTTACCCTTGTAGACCAAAACCTTGGCTGCTGGAAAGCCTCCCAAGATGTTGGAAATGGTGTAGTGGTGGTGGTGCTTGGTGGTGATGAAGAAAATGGGTTGGAACTTGGTGTTTAGAGCTTGGAAATATAGAGAGGGAGAGAGATACAACACAAGAGCTCTCCAAGGATTTTTTCTAACCCTAAAACACAGCTGGGAGCTGCTGTTATATAAGCAAAATTGGTGGAAAAATGAAGGGAAAAAAAGCGGGGAAAACTAGTCAAGTTTCCCCCCAAAATGGCTAAACCCCCCGGACATGAGTGAAGTCCAAAACAAAATTCATATCTAGGACACACTTGGGGAAGGAGGCATGGCCGGCTAGCTTATAGGGGCAAAAAGGTCATTTCACAAAAAGGGTGGCCGGCCAGCTAGATTTTCTGGCCGGCCAGCTACTTTTCAGGAAAAAAAAAATGGGCTGTCGGGAAGAAAACTGGCCGGTGGGTGCTAGGAAAGTCCAAATATGGCCATTCAGGTGTCCAAATGGAAGCCCCGGAAGTTATCTTTCCAATGGTGCAAACCTTGCATCAAAATTCCTCCTGTGGGAAAAGTTATGCCAGTTTCCGTGAAGCCGCACAGATTTCGGTCCAACCGGAGTGATGCCCTACTTCAATCAACCATATCTCCTCCATCCAGAATTGAATTTAGGAGATTCTTGAGTGAAAAATGAAGCCCCGGGAGTAAGATTTCCAACAGTGGTGGCCTCATAGCTTGATTCCTACTATGCAAATGAATAGGCTCGATTCGGCGAGGGCTGCTCGACTCTCTCTTAACGGTTCATGCACATTTTCTCCCCCAACTGGATTTCTTCCCTCTTCTCCTCTTTTCTTCAACTCCAAACCCCTAAGTAAGGTGTTTTGAAAGATTTTTCAAAGATTTCATCTCTCTTTCATTCATTTCCACTTTGTCCTTGCTCGGTTTACCGAAAAGCGCAACATTTGACAAAATACGAGCCTCGGAACATCGTAAAAACTTTATTTTCAAAATGTTTTGAAAGAGAGGATTTTAAGTCTAAAATCTTTTGATCAAGATTGTTTTGGTCTAGAACAGGGGTATGAAGTTGAGATTTGACTCTCTCTTTGCCGAAGAAATTGAACCTTTGCCCTGCATACCTTTCTCCACCATGTAAACCATCAGTCGCGTCCAGGTCTTATGGACGGTCAAAAATGGGGTGTCTACAGTTGCCCCTCTTTGACAGAACTCAGAAGTCAAGAAGTGACGGGAGTGAATGTCAAAGCCCAGAGACGACCCATTTTTGACAAGGCCGAAGACTTGGACAAGCAAACAAAATATAGATAAATAAATGGTTGTGCCCGCAGGCTGCCTACGTATCCCTTTGCAAGGAATCAAACCAGCGTAGTTCAGGGGCAGGATGCAAAATGATGTGCAGAAAGATTTTGATAATTGGACTTATACGCTACGCGAAGCCGGTTTGAAAATTGGACTTATACGCTAAGCGAAGCCGGTTTGAAGATTGGACTTACACGATAAGCGAAGCCGGTTTGAAGATTGGACTTACACGCTAAGCGAAGCCGGTTTTGAAAATTGGACTTATACGCTACGCGAAGCCGGTTTTGAAAATTGGACTTATACGCTACGCGAAGCCGGTTTGAAAATTGAGGATTCATGCAATACACTGTAATGTAGTGGCTAAAATGCAATGTGATAGCTAGGAAATGGGAGGTACCTTACAGGGGCAATTGGCAATGACTTAACTCATGTTGCTGGGGATCCCTCGCTTCTTCTTGATTGAACTGCAGGTACTACTTTTCTCCCTGACCATGGTCGCAGCTTTCCCTATTCTCCAACGGGGTGACAGACTAGGTTGGTTCGGTATCCAGAATTGAGGTGCATACACGCTATCTCAACGTATGGGGCTTCCATACAGATTTCAAGCTGAGGGCACGCCTCTGGGTATTTAAACCAGACTTTAGTCTCGGAAATCCCGAACCTTTGCGTTCTAGGCATAAGCCATTCGAACTCTAGTTTCCACCGTCTCAGTTGGTCTCCTAGGAACTCACCGCAAACACAGGCAGGTGGCTATACCAGACCGCTGGAAGTCGTTCGGGCACGACAAACACCAAAGGAATTGCACCTTTAGAGGATTTAAGGTCTCATAGACCGGAAAGCGCACAAGACAGTGCGAATGAAATGCATGTAAAATGCAAGGGGTGACAAACTCCAACCATGCCGGAATCATGAGAGGAGGTAAGCAATTCCGAACACACCGAAATTGTGTGAGGAAGGAACAAAGAGAGAAACATAGGGACATATCCCAGTGTTTCGGAATGGTATAAGCATTGGAACGTATTCCAAATGCTCTTAACCAAAGAGAGGGGGGGAACATAGGGACATATCCCGAGGATTAGGGACGTATCCCAGAGGTTAGAACAAGGAGGAGAAACATAGGGACATATCCCGGTGTCTCGACAAAGGAGAAGAAACATAGGGACGTATCCCGGTGTTTCGGAGAGGTAGAAGAAACATAGGGACGTATCCCGGTGTTTCGGAAGGAGAAGAAGCATAGGGACGTATCCCGATGTTTCGAAAAAGGTGAAGAAACCTAGGGACATATCCCGGTGTTTCAGGAAAAGAGAAGAAACGTAGGGACGTACCTCGGTGTTTCAAAAAGAAGAGGAGACATAAGGACGTATCCCCGTGTCTCCAAATGGTGTGAGCGCTGGAACGTATTCCAAATGCTTTTAACCGGAGAGGGAGAAACATAGGGACGTATCCCGGCGTTTCGGAATGGTGCAAGCATTGGAACGTATTCCGAACGCTTTTAACCGAAGGGGGAGAAACATAGGGACGCATCCCAGTGTTTCAGAATGGTGTAAGCATTGGAACGTATTCCTAACGCTTTTAACCGAAGAGGGAGAAACATAGGGACATATCCCGGTGTTTCAGAGTGGTGTAAGCGTTGGAACATATTCTGAACACTTTTAACCGAAGAGGGTCTAACCCGTCGCATGCGCGAGGAGAAAGAATGACATTTGCAAGTGAAAAGGTGCATAACAATGCAAGATGGATGTAACGAATGAGCATAACAATGCTAGATAGATGTAACGAATGAGCATAACAATGCTAGTGAAGTAGGTGCATAACAATGCAATTGGAATGTGCATCACAATGCAAGCATGAGAAGTGCATAACAATGCGGGTGGAAGGGTGCATAACAATGCAAGTGGAATATGCGTCACAACGCATATTTGAAACAAAATGACGACTAAGGGAATACAAGCCTTAACAAGACCAATTCAAACACAACCTCCAATTTACCTCTTGGAGGGACCACAATGTATTTAGCTCAAAAACGGGCGCACCCTGCTCGTATTAGAGAAAGATAGCATCTGCTGCTGCTTTAATTGCCATTCTGACTTGAAACAGGCTTACACCTGGAATAGAGGCACGCTCATTCTTCGGAACACTGACAAGGTCTAAAGAGGTACATCCAGAATACAATCACGACATTTGCTGAAGGTGAAACACGCTCAGATGCTTCGATTTTCCCTATTTTCTTTTGCTTTGCAGTCTGGAACCCACATAGCTTCAGATAGGTCCTGGTTTTACTATTTTCACACGATCTGGGTTGAACCCTGCGGTTTTGTGAAAGAACAAATCTTGTTTTGCACAAATGTGGAGAACGGCACAGCATTCCTGAGCACAAAATGAATCTTTTTGAAATTGAGAGAAGGATTCTCAACCTGGTATTGAGCCTACAACTGACCACAGCCAAAACGACTCAACACGGAAATAAAAGGCACACAACCTAGACACATCGAGTAACACTTGAAACGACTCAAAACAAGAATCAAGATAAAACAAAAAGACACGACACTCAGACGTGCACAGGGAGCCTGTTTCACCGGGTAGTGTTTCCCACCTTTTCTCATTTGTGGTTCTCACATCACTCGGCCCTCAAGCTCTATTTTTCTGAAAAAGCCATTTTCTCACTTTTTCTCTCATCGCACATCTCTCTATTCTTCAATCTCTCATTTTTCAAATCCCTCCCCTTGGTGGTTGACGGATAAACAGAAAGTTGTGGGCTCGGGCCCATAGCATTCTGCTCGATTCTCTTTCTTCCGCTCACAGCTAGTGAATTTCTCCCACAGAGGGGTTGCGCTACATTTGGGTGTGTAGCAAATCTGCAGCTGACATCGGTCGATGATGCCCTGTTGGGGAGTTTGGACGTGATTAGATTTGTCCAGATGAGGGAGCGGAATATCTGGTCTCATTCCGGTTTGTGCTTTGCACTTGGCTTGATACCTCGTTGCTCGGAGGATGTGAGAGCTTTCAGCCTTTTGTTGTGCCCTTCAGTTGTGCCTTTTCTGGCAGGTAGAGTGCCCTTCTTGGCAAGTATTTTGACAAAGGGGAAAAGACAGAACTCCTGACTCGACTGCACCCCTAGTTCATCATTTTGACCATTTTTTTGTTTTTGCTTTCTACTAAAACAATTTTGACCCACATGAGAGTTAGATTAACATGCTTGTTCAGTTTTTGATTTGAAATCATGCAAGTCAGGCTATGAGCACTGAAAATTTTCCTTTTTTGGGTCCGTGAAAAGGGTCCAGTTTTTGGAAAAGATGAAACAATTTTCGAGAAAATTAGTCAACCTCAGTAAAAATTCTCAAAAAATATTTTTGCAAACGGCCACTGCTCAACGAGCATAGAACCCACTCTCGAGATGCACAACCTTAGATTCGATGGAAAATTGCCCCTTGCTGGAGGGGAGCTGCATGGCAACAGAAAGTTGCCCCTTGTTTGAACGGCACCGTGACACATTGAATGGCAACGGAAAGTTGCCCCTTGTTTGAAGAGCACCGCGGCGCATTGTAGTCAGTCCTCAGAGTGACGAACACAACCAAATCCTCAGATACAGAGAAGACAAAGATGACCAGAACCATCGCATGGACACAATCAAATTGAAGTGTTTTATGGCTGGACTTCAGAAAGAAGTTGCCTACGTATCCCAAAGATGGGAATTAAGCCTTACGTAGTTCGGGGGTTAATGTACACTCGGGTATTAACCTCTCCTTTTTAGGCTCTAACTTTTGCCAAGGCGCCCGTCGCGGGTTTTCGACCTTGCGAGCTTTGTTCTTCTTTCTTTTTCATTTCATTTCTTTTATTTATTTTTTTTTATTTTTTTTTCTTTTCTTCTTTTTTCTTTTTTTTTTTGCTTTTCTTCTTTTTTTTTTCTTTTTTGCTTTTTGTATATATCTTTTCTTGCTCTAACTTTTGCCTGGGTCGCCCTTTTCGGGTTTTCGACCCAGCGAGCCTCTCAAAGGGTAAAAGTGTAGCTGGTCCATGCCAAATGGTTTTGAGATCCTAAAGTCATCTGAATCCCGGAAAATGACTGCTGTATTGATTCGTAGAAGGATTCATCTTCGGCTCTTCGAGCACATCGGACATTTTTTCCCCTAGTTCGAGGGGTGCTTCTGATTTAGCTTCGCAAGCTTCTTCTGATGAGGTCTGATCTTCTTAATTTGACTTTGGTGCCTCTTGTTCGAGGGCTGTTTCAAATCTGGCCACACAGGCCTCACATCGTAGTTGACTGTTGAACCTTCTGAATTCAAGTTCAAGGTTTGGAAGCAAAAGGGGTTGAGTCTCGAGGCTGAGAGCGATCCTAGGCTGCACAATCTCAAGAGCGATTCCACACAGGTCTTCGCAGGACCGCGCAAAACATTTTGTTTTTGAAAATTTTTAAGAAAACGACAAATCACTTGCGCTGAAGATAGTGGAAACCAGTCTGGATCAGGCCAGGGTCCTTCTCAGTACTCACGCTAACGAGCATGATTTCATTCATTAAGGGCTTAGCACGCCTCTCTTTCTCTCAATTGATCGAAGTTTTGCAAATCTCGAGGAATTCCTTCCTCTTTGTTTTCACCGTAGTGTTCAAAAAACTTTTGAAAAACTTAGGTCAATACAATGACTTCAAGGCACAGAAAAGACAGAATTTTTAGTCAAATACTGCCATCTCATTCAGAACTTCCGGCATAACTGGCACAAGGCAGAAGCAAACGCGAGAGCGTGAAAATCACTGCTATTTCATTCAAATCTGTTGGCATTACTGGCTCCCTGGCAGAAACAGACTCAAAACGAAAAGACAAACGCAAAACAAAATGGTGACGCCTGAGGTAACACCCCTGGAATCACCCGACTCCTATATAACAGGACTGACTCGATACAACAAGACAAACCCAAAACAAAAGAGACTGACTCAAAATAAAAAGACAGACTCAAAACAAAACAACAAGACTGACCCAATACCCAAGTCAGAATGCAAAATTAACAGCACTTGTACATTGCTCAAAACAGTGCTTGCCATCCACCATAGCTGGAGTAAACTGAACGCCGCCCGCAGGTGGTTCATCCATTGATCACATCACATTATCCCCCACAAGTTCACTGATCAAGTGCCGATAGACTTTGCAGGACCTGGTGCGGGGATGACCCCATTGTCAATCAAATTTTGTATCTCGTGATGGAGATGGACGCAACTGTCGGTGTCATGACCGGTTTGTTGATGGAAAGCACAGTACTTAGTCTGGTCATGCTTTGGAGGGAGAGGATCGGGTAGAGGCCGTTGCTCCAACGGTTTCAAACGTCCTTTCCTGAGTAGGACCCCCAGGGCTTTAGACAAAGACATATAGAGTGGGGTGAAAACCCTCTTGCCTCGGGGTAGATAGTCTGAAGTTCGGGGGTTTGAAGTGGATGCACCAACAAAGGGGGTGGCTGCTCTTGGTGTGGTGGTGGCGACCATGCCCACTTCGGAAGATCTTGCAACTGCGTCACCGCTAGTGGTCGCATTCGAACTGCGGGTAAACGCCCTCCTGGGCTGCTCCTTCTCCTGGTCAATGAGGCCCTGTTTCATAGCATCCTCGATCTGTACTCCCATCTCATGCAAATCTGAAAAGGTAGGGAAGGGGAGCACGATCATTTTCTGCATTAGTTTGGGCTAGAGGTTGCGCACAACCATCCGTATCTGATCCTTATCCGTTGGCCTAACGGTCATCATTGAGGCCTTGGCCCTCCAGCGGGCCACAAATTCTGAGAAGCTCTCCTTAGGCTCCTGCCTCGTCGTTTCAAGATCATGGGTCGTAATCTCGATTTGGGTATTGTATGAATATTTTGCGACGAAGGCCTCGGCCATCTCCTCCTAGCTTTGTTTCACTGAATCCTCCAATTTGGCATACCAGATGGCCGCAATATCCGACAGGGTCCTGCCAAAAAGAGAGAGCTTTTGTAATCTTGTCAAGCCCATCGGGCGCAGAACATCTGAAAACAAACTCAGGTGGACCATGGGATCTCCCGACCCATCAAAACGGTCGATGTGAGGCATCTTAAACCTGTCCGGCAGAGTTACAGCTGCGTCGGTGTACCCGTCCTCAATGTCCGGGATGGACTTTACCCCCTGAGATTTTTTGAACAACTTTTCAAGCTTACTCAACTTCAACGATGTAGGGTCGACCTCGAACTCGAAGGGAGAGTCCGGTAGATTGGTAGGTGTTTTGGACAGCTGGGGTAAAATTGGGAGCGGAGCCGGCCCTGTTGGAATGTCCGTATCTGCCTGGACATTTGGTGTCTCTCCGGGTGTTGGAGCTCCTGGTGGGAGAGGAGCTTGATGTGGAGCAGACGTTCCACTTTGCTGTTGTAACCTAGTGATGAGCTCGGCTTGCTGAGCCATGATTGCAGCCTGCTGCTTGGAAAATTCCGCTTGGCGGACAGCGTCTTGCTGCATGAGTTTCATAGTTTCCTGTATTTGACGCACCAATGCCTCCATCCCTGACGTGTTCTGCTGATCCATCTGACTGACTGGTATATCTATCCCTGCAGTAGAAACTGAGACCTCAGCCTGACTGTTCACTGATGGGGTGGATAAGGGCCCCTGATTTGGTAACTGCTGAACTGGTGATTTGTGCCTGACTGGCCCCTTTACCCTGCCACTGATTGCCCTTGAACTGAACCTCTGACCTGACAAAGTCTATTAGCACAAGTTCGATGAACCTCGGGGGATATTGGAGACTTCTGAAGCTATGATTCCAAGACTACCCTGGCAAAAGAGAAAACAGACAGCATCTCAGCCTGATTTCATCTGAATAGATACGAGCATAGTTGAATGAGTGTGCCCCCTACTAAATTCTGCCCAGATCTCTGTCCTGCAAACTGATACCCTCAGGTAAACTGAATCCCAAAATACTGAACCGGTGCTCGCAGGCCTGATGCCCAAACTCATGAACTGATACATGCATTCCCTGTAGCGACGCACTCTAACAAGTACATAACAGATAAGTGAGAGCCAAAACACCCCTATGTTGGGGTAGGGTTTCCCTGTCCTATTTTGTCAGGAGTAAGGGTTTCACTACGCACGCAGCGGTTTCAAACAACCTATAAACGGGTAAGCAACATGTCCTAGTTTGGAATGGTCACTATGGATCCGAATATGCACTAGGTCGAATGGTCAAAAAGGGTGCCCTGGTAAAATCGGGGTTTGTGTTCCCATACTGGCAGAGCCCGTAACCGGTCAGCCTTATGGACATGCCTTGACAAGACAAGCCTCCGGCAAACCGCTCAGGAATAGCAGATGGCAAACACGGTGTCCTAGGCGCACCAATGCAAATGCAATGCAAAGAAACACACAAGTGTAGTCAAAACCAAATATCATGAGTTCGAGTCAAGTTCTCTAAATCCCCAGTAGAGTCGCCAGAAACTATAGACGTCCCCGAACGAATCCAGGGGAAAGGGAGTGCGAGTCCCCCCCGTTCTGGTTCGATATTGGGTCACTACAGTTCGAAGGACTCAAATGTCACGTTTTTTAATCTTGAACCAAAGAGTCCAAATCCGGCAAATCGTTTTGAGAAAACTGATTTTTTGAAAGAAGTGCCAAACATGGACTGCTTCGCCAGATACAGAGTCGCCACCTAAATATTTTATTTTTGGGAAATTTAGGAAACCCTGACTTGGTGCTAAAGGCCACGTGTCCGTCATCACCAAAGTTGCCTCGGCTCGGGAACTTGGGTACGTTTGGGGAAGGTCACTTCGTGAGCACCCCCGCTCGCCCGGTCGAAGACCGGCCTCTACTAACCATGATATCTGTTTTTGAAAACATTGTGCGTTCTTATTCCGGTTATTAGCCTAGGTTACTATGTGATGCGCACAGCATACAAGTATAGACTGAGCCGCCTGAATTGGAACAAAACACTTCATGTTTGTTTGTTTGAAAATGGTTTGATGGTGCTACCCGTAGGCAGGCTAAGACGTGAATTTGCCACCCTCAGGTGGGCTTAGAAAAACATGATTTTGCCACTATCTAGTGGGCTTAAAACAAACATTTGATGAATTGTCCCAATTCAAATAACTCAACCTCCACCCACAGGCATTCAAGGCAGTTATATCACATAAGCATTTAGCCTCATGGTAAGCATGCTTTTTATGGCAGTCAGTCACACGCATGCAAAGATGCTAAAGCATAAAACTCACCGAGTACTCCAAGCCAAAACAGAAGCTTGTTAGAAATCCATGTATGGACCTAAGCATACTGTAATGCCTAATGCAACACATGCAAAGATGCAAACTATAGCAGGCTCGGCTATTCTAAACATGGCATATGAGATGCAACAGCTATCAAGTACTCGACTTGGAATTGAAGTACAAATGCAGTTTGTATGATGCGCCGAGCCCGGTGCATGCAAAACAGATGAATGATGCAAACATGCTGTCATACTGTATGCTAATTTGAAATATGCCCTATATCTAACCATCGTAAGCGGATAAATAAAAGGGAAGAAAGACGTGGGGTTAGAAAACATACATCACACTCACGCATACTTATTACAATTATGCCCTCGCGCAGAGGGTCCGAATAAATAATACAGTCCAAATGAAAGAATAATACAGTCCAAAATATACAGATTCCTAATTAATTAACAAATTAACTAAGAAAAACTGTAAACTGGCATGCAAGCCAGGGGCTGCCTTACTTCCGCTGAATGATGTATGCTGGGCTGCCTTTTCGGAAATCCACTGGGATGCCCCAATTAGCCTCTGTTTGCAATGTTCCTCGAAATGCGTGCCAAGCCTCGGAAGACTGCTGATTCTTGATTTTGCTGCAATAGAGAGCAGGAAAGGGGCATAGCAATGTATTTCACAAATATATGCATGCCTCGATCCTCGTGCCACCAATCACGCATATCGATGCATGATGGCCGAGGAGCCGAATTGCACAATTCAATATAGAATGAATGCACATGGAAATACAACTAGACCTAACTCCATCATGGACAATTAGGAGTGTCGGTGACTGGGGAATTGAGACCCGTTCCGTCACTCGGAGTACGAAACGCACCTCGTTTCCCGTGCCCGGGCTAACTCCTATCCCGAACACAATGCAATATGCATGATATGTATGAAATGCAACTAAGATACAATCCTAACATACACAATGCTATGAAAATGAGATGTCTCGAAATGCGTGCACACGGGCACGCAAACCGAGGAAATGATCCTAAGGCATAAAATGGCATACGCAATGCAATTGGACTTACACTAACATGAGAGAGCCTCAGCCACACTCACAAAGGAGGCCGTCGGATAAAAGTGAAGTGCCTCGAAATGCGTGCACACGGGCACGCAAACCAAGGCAATGGCATACGGAATGCAATGATGCTAAAATGACATACAGAATGCAATATGGGCTTACACTGACATGGGTGAGCCTCAGCCACACTCACATAAGAGGCCGTTGGATGAAAATGAAGTGCCTCGAAATGCGTGCCCACGGGCACGCAAACCGAGGCAATGGCATACGGAATGCAATGAGACTAAAATGGCATACAGAATGCAAAATGGACTTACACTAACATGGGTGAGCCTCAGCCGCACTCACATAAGAGGCCGTTGGATGAAAATGAAGTGCCTCGAAATGCGTGCACACGGGCACGCAAACCGAGGCAATGGCATACGGAATGCAATGACATAGAAAATGATATGAAAACATGCCAATGGAATTTCAGCACTGAAATATGGGGGAAAACAGGCCCGAAAGATGGCGAAATGACACCAAATGCAAGGAATGGTCCCGAAACATGAATTTAGGCACCCGAAATGGCCTATAGCTACACCAAATATGCATAATTGATACATGACATGAAAAGGGAGAAGCAAGGCAACCCCAAAACTATCATTTTTCCAGTTCAAAACAAACCACAAAGCAATATACAAGCATGACAAAATTCCTACGTAAGAAATAGGCCACAATGAGGGTAATGAAACAAGTGATATATACAAAATCTAAACAGAAAAATATCTTTCTACAACACCGAAGAGGGACCAAAAATATGCACATTTACAGTTTATGACAACCCCCAAATCAGTATGCAAACATGCTAAAAATGCCATGCAAGAATTTGGATAACAAAAGGCTATAACATGAGGTACCCCAAACATTCATCAAATAAGCAAAGACCCTTAATGAAATATGTCAAGAAGATCAAAATATGACTCTTTACAGTTCTGATGATGGCCGAAAACAGAAGCTAGATAAGCTTAAAAAAGCATGCAAAAATGGGGGTCAAAGAGGGGTATAATGGCAAGTATAACATGGGGACCCCCAACAAGGTTTATCCCTTCTAAAATGTTGTAGAGAGACACAAAATAAGCCTACCCAAAGTTCATGACATGCTCCAAAAAAGACTACATGTAGGCCAAACAAATCATGCAAATTTACGGTAAATAGGAGAGATTATGAAGTAAGTGCAAGATAGAGGACCTAAAAAGGGTTGAGCCCTTCTTCAATGTTGAAGAGGCGCTCAAAATAGGCCCACTTACAGTTTACATTATGCTCGAAAACAGATCACTCATAGGCTAGAAATTTCATGCAAAATAAAGGCATACAAGAGGATATTGAAGAAAGTACCAAATTGAGGGCTCAAATAGGGTTGAACCCTTCAACAAACATGTAGAATAGCTCAAAATAGGCTTAATTACAGTTTGGGTCGGAGCCCAAAACAGCAAGCAAGGAGGGTAGAAAAATGATACCAAAATGGAGCTCAAAAGGGGAAATGAGTGCTTACCCTTGTAGACCAAAACCTTGGCTGCTTCTAGGACCAAATTTGCTGCCTCTTAGCTGCTGGAAAGCCTCCCAAGATTCTGGAAATGGAGTAGTGGTGGTGGTGCTTGGTGGTGATGAAGAAAATGGGTTGGAACTTGGTGTTTTGAGCTTGGAAATATAGAGAGGGAAAGAGATACAACACAAGAGCTCTCCAAGGATTTTTTCTAACCCTAAAACACAGCTGGGAGCTGCTATTATATAAGCAAAATTGGTGGAAAAATGGAGGGAAAAAAAGCGGGGAAAACGAGTCAAGTTTCCCCCCAAAATGGCTAAACCCCCCGGACATGAGTGAAGTCCAAAACAAAATTCATATCTAGGACACACTTGGGGAGGGGGGCATGGCCAGCTAGCTTAAATGGGCAAAAAGTTCATTTCACAAAAAGGGTGGTCGGCCAGCTAGATTTTCTGGCCGGCCAGCTACTTTTAAGAAAAAAAATGGGCTGTCGGGAAGAAAACTGGCCGGTGGGTGCTAGGAAAGTCCAAATGTGGCCATTCAAGTGTCCAAATGGAAGCCCCGGAAGTTATCTTTCCAATGGCGCAAATCGTGCATCAAAATTCCTCATGTGGAAAAAGTTATGCCAGTTTCCGTGAAGCGGTGCAGATTTCGGTCCAACCGGAGTGATGCCCTACTTCAATCAACCATATCTCCTCCATCCGGAATTGAATTTAGGAGATTCTTGAGTGAAAAATGAAGCCCCGGCAGTAAGATTTCCAACGGTGGTGGCCTCATAGCTTGATTCCTAGTATGCAAATGAATAGGCCCGATTCGGCGAGGGCTGCTCGACTCTCTCTTAACGGTTCATGCACATTTTCTCCCCCAACTGGATTTCTTCCCTCTTCTCCTCTTTTCTTCAACTCCAAACCCCTAAGTAAGGTGTTTTGAAAGGTTTTTCAAAGATTTCATCTCTCTTTCATTCATTTCCACTTTGTCCTTGCTCGGTTTACCGGAAAGCGCAACATTTGACAAAAAACGAGCCTCGGAACATCGTGAAAACTTTATTTTCAAAATGTTTTGAAAGAGAGGGTTTTAATTCTAAAATCTTTTGATCAAGATTGTTTTGGTCTAGAACAGGGGTATGAAGTTGAGATTTGACTCTCTCTTTGCCGAAGAAATTGAACCTTTGCCCTGCATACCTTTCTCTACCATGTAAACCATCAGTCGCGTCCAGGTCTTATGGACGGTCAAAAATGGGGTGTCTGCAGGCCTTTAACAATGAGTCAGGATTTCCTAAATTCTCCCAAAATAAATATTTAGGTGGCGACTCTGTATCTGGAAAAGCAGTCAATGTTTGGCACTTCTTTCAAAAAAATCTATTTTCAAAAATGATTTGCCGGATTTGGACTCTTTGATGATTCATCGGTCTTGCATTGCACTCTGCGAGATTAGATACAGGACCGTGACATTTGAGTCCTGAACTGTAGTGAGCCCATATGAACAAAACAGGATTCCCTCCTGGGACGTTCGGGGATGTCTACAGGTTCTGATTGCCAATGAAGTGGTAGATGGGCGGAGAAAATCCAAGAAGCAGGGTGTCATCATTAAACTTGATTTTGAGAAGGCATATGATTCAGTGAACTGGGGGTTCTTACGTTCTATGCTCCTGAAGTTTGGATTTGGGGACAGATGGATTAAATGGATTATGGAGTGTGTTAGTTCGGCTAGAATTGCAGTACTAGTAAATGGGTCTCCAACTGATGAGTTTAGTCCTCAGACGGGCCTGCAACAAGGTGACTCTCTCTCCCCTTTCCTGTTCAACTTGGTTGCTGAAGGTCTCAATATGTTACTGACAAGAGCATATCAGCTGGGAATTATTAAAGGGGTGCAAATTGGTGCAAATAATGTGAGGCTGTCTCACCTGCAATTCGCAGATGATTCTATCCTTTTTTGTGAAGCTAAAAAGAAGGAAATTAGAAGCTTGAAGAGGATCTTGAGGTGTTTTAAGGTGATGTCGGGTCTGAGGATTAATTATCATAAAAGTCAGGTTTGTGAAGTGGGGGTGTTAGATGAATCTTTAGCTTCATTTGCATCTATTTTGAATTGCAAGATCAAGAAGTTGCCTATGCAATATTTAGGCCTGCCACTTAGGGCTAATCCTAATAGAAAGCAAACTTGGAAACCAGTGTTGGATAAGATTCATAGTAGGCTAGCGAGCTAGAAAAGAAAGCTCTTATCGTATGCTGGGAGGTTAACCTTAATCAAATCAGTAACTGCATTGCTTCCAGTTTACAATTTATCCTTGTTTAGAGTATCTCAAGGGGTAGCTAAAGTGATTGAAAGGCTGCAGGCTGCATTCCTTTTGGTAGCGCGGAGGGGGAGGGGGGGGGGAGGGGGGGTTTGAAGTAAGGAGTAGGGTTCACTTGGTCAAATGGGCTGATTTGTCCAAAAGTGTAGATCAAGGGGGACTGGGGCTAAGAAGAGTTAAAATGATGAATGACTGTCTACTAATCAAATGGTGGTGGAGGTTTGGGTTTGAAAAAGATGCACTGTAGAGGAAGGTTATTTGCAGTAAGTACAAGGTCGACTTTAGTGATTGGGTACCCACTTCTTGTACTAGGCCTAGTGCATTTACTGTTTGGAAATGTATAATCAATTTTGCTTTGTCTGATAGCCCACTCCTACAGTTCTATATGAATAATTGGCAGCTAAAGGTTGGGGATGGGAGTAGAGTAAGGTTTTGGTTGGATAAGTGGTGTCATGCCACCTGCCTCAGAGAGGAATATCCTGGCCTATTTTCTTTAATTCTTGATAAAGAGGTGTCACTAAGAACAATGTATGAGAGAAAGGAAATTACAGGGAACTGGGTGTTTAATTTTAGAAGAAGGCTATATGATTGGGAAGATTATGAGGTCACAAGGCTCAAGAATCTCCTACGTGCTGCACCTGCTTTGGTAGTCAATCAGATTGATAAACCTATGTGGTTAGCAGCAGCAATAGAGGTATTCTCAGTGTCTTCTTTATATCATGGGGTCTCTGCGAGTGTGTAGACACCCCATTTTTGACCGCCCTCAAGACTTGGGCATTACTGATGGTTTGCTCGGTGTTGAGAGATGTGCAGGGCACAGGTTCAGTTTCTTCGGCAAGAAGAGAGGCAAATCTTCCCAAACACTTTGTTTAAGGGTTTGGAGTTGAAGAAAAGAGGAGAAGAGTGGAGAAAATAGGTTGGAGGAGAAGTTCGGCAAGAATCGCTAAGAGAGGGACGAGCAGCCCTCGCTGAATCGGACTTATTCAATTGCATACTTGGATTTAAGCTATGAGGCCACCATCGTTGGAAAGAAGACTTCCGGGGCTTCACTTTGCACTCAAGAATCTCCTAGAGCCAAGTCCGGGTGGAGGAGATATGATTGGTTGAAGCTGGGCATCATCCTGGTTGGATCGAGTCTGCGCGACTTCACGGAAAAGGGCATAACTTTTTGCACAGGAGGAATTTTGATGCAAGGTTTGCGCCATTGGAAAGCTAACTTCCGGGGCTTCGATTTGCATACCCACCGGCCGTATTTTGACCAAGTAATCATCTGTCGGCACTATATTTGGCCGACCGGCAGAAAAGAGTGCCGACCGGCACTTTATTTTGGCTGACAATCAAATGGTCTGGCCGACCTGAACTCTTTGAACCCCCCAAGCATAGTGCACACCAGCTGTGCCAGCTGGGATGCACAGAACCAGACCCACGTGCATACATGTGCCCATTTTGCACCATTTTGAGCCTTTAAACCCCATTTGATGCACCCTTTGCTCATGGCTTCTTGAGGAAGCCTTGACCCTTTGTCTTGGCTTCCTCAAGAAGCCTACCAGCTGTCCAAGCTTCTTTGATAAGCCAAGGCCCTCTTGAACCTCCCTCTTTGGCTTAGCCATTAAGTCTTGATTGCTTATAAAAGAGAGCTCTCTTCTCCTTGGTCTAGGGTTAGAGGTTTGAACAAAAAACCAGCAGATATATATGTATATCTGATATATACATATATATCCCACCCCCCTCTCTCCATATCTCTCCCATCCAACTTCCAAAGTCCATTGTTCTTGAGCCATTCCTTCACCAACCCATAGCACAACACCACCACTTCTATTTCCAACAACTTGGGGCTGTTTTGTAGAGGTTGGGAGCACCTAAACTTGGTCCAAGAGGTGCTGGTTTGCTGGTCTTCAAGGGTAAGTCCTCATCTTCCCTTTTCTTGCAATTTCTTGCTTCGTATTAAGCCCTAGCTTGCAAGCACTTTTGGGCTTCCGACCCAAACTTCAAATAGTCTTATTTTGGGGTCCTCTTCATGTTTGATTGAGGACCCCTTGCTGTTTGGTGGCTGCATCTAGCACCTATCTCAATATCCTCTTGTATGCCATGTTTCTTGCATAGAATATTTGGCTTGTGTATGATCTGTTTCAGAGTATGATGTAAGCTAAGAGTAGGCTTATTTTGAGCCCTTCTTCAACATTGTTGAAGGGCTCAACATTGTTTGCATACTCCATGTGCTACTTGCTTTGAAATCCATGTGATTTACCGTAATCTTGCATGCTTTCTTAGCCTATCTTGCTTCTGTTTTTGCGGCTGGTCATACACTGAAAATGTGCTTATTTTGTCATGTATAAGATCTGTTTTTGGTTGTTTAGGCCATCCATGACTTGTCTTATATAGCCACTTTGCATTTTGGCTTGCTAGCCTTAAGTGCATGAGTATATAGCATGTGTTGCTTGCATCATTTTAGTGGTTTGGAACCATCTAGCATGCTATTTCAGTTCCTTTGGTGTGCTTGTATGCTTACCTTAGTTGTCTCTTTAGTGCTTTAAAAGCATGTGTTGTATGCTCCATGTTTTGGCCTTAATGCATACTTTTGAATTTGAACCATCTAGATGCCATCTAGGGGGTCCTTTGGGCTTAGTTTTATGTGTTAAAACTCTGATTTTAATTGTTTAAGTATTGCCATGTGTGGTTGTACTAAGTGTGGTTCAAAGCCTCATTGGCTTGCCTTAATGCTTGGACCATTTGTATGCATGCTTAGCCTACTTTGTTGTTTGATTTGGCATCATTTTGTAGCATGATTTCAGAGCTTTCCATGCATGCTAGTTGTTCATGTTTAGCTTCCTTTAAGTGTGCTTAAAGCTTGCTTCATTATGCCTAAGTGTCAAGCCATAACATGTGCATATGTGTGTGCATTTTTGGCCTTCATTTCCTTGGTTTTGGCCACTGTTTTAGGCCTACTTAGAGCTGCCTAATCCATGTTTAAGTCCATCCTTTCATTGGTTTGCATTGCCTCATGTTTGCTTGTATGCTTGCATAAGTGTCTTGCCATGCCATGTTGCATACTAGATAACATGCCTAGGTTGCATGACATTGGCATGCATGTCTTGCCTCTTGATCAAGTGATAGAGGTTGGGCTTTGTGTGTTTATTTGGTTTGCATAACATTTGAAATCAAATTGCACACTTTGGTTTCTTGGGCCATCATGCATTGAAATGCGTAATTGATGGTCCGAGGGTCAAGCACCATACTCCCTTGAGTCTTAAACATGATATGGAGTGTGGTGGTGCACACATTTGCTTGAAATGAATTGCCATACCTTGCTTGCCTCTTGCTGCTGTCAACTGCAGGTTTTAGCAGGAACATTTGGCCGGTCGGCAGTGTTTAGTGCCGATCGGCAGAACATGTCTGGCCGATAGCACAAATCACAGCCGGTGATCATACCCTTCGGCCGGTGGCCATTCTCTTCAGCCGGTGGCACTCCACAGTGTGCAGGGAGCATACATTGGGACTTGTGCAGTCATCAGAGGTGACAAACAGTGAAAACAGAGACAGCAGTGTCATGACGCGGCTTCCCGGGCAAGGCGGACATCGAGCATGCATCATTTGCGCATCCCAAGGCGAGGGGCTGTGGCCCCCTTTTATTTCACATTTATTTATTCAGTAATTAGAATTTGTAATATTTATTCATTTATTTTTGGACTGTATTATTATTTTAGTCCCTCCGAGTGAGGGCGCAATTGTAATAAGTGTGTGTGAGTGGGTGTATGTCTTCCAATCCCCATTTCTTTCTCCCTTTTTATTTACCTACTTTGATGGTAGATTAGGGCATACTTATTTTAGCATAACAGTATGAAAGCATGTTTGCATCCATGCATTTGTTAACATGCACCGGGCTCGGTACATCATACAAACTGCATTGCAATTTTCAATTCCAAATTGAATACATGCTACTCGCGCATTTCACATGCCATGTTTAGGATAGCCGAGCCTGTCTAGATTACATCTCTGCATGTGTTGCATTAGACATTTTAGTATGCTTAGGTCCATGCATGGATTTCTAATAAGCTTCTGTTTTGGCTTGGAGTACTAGGTGAGCTTTTATGCTTTAGCATATCGCATGTGTGTGAATGTTGCCATGATAGCATGCTTACCATGAGGCTAAGTGCTTATGTGATATAACTGCATGAATGCCTGTGGATGGAGGTTGAATTACCTAAATTGGGACAACACATTAAAACTGTGAGTTTTAAAGCCCACTAGATAGTGGCAAAACCGTCTTTTCTAAAAGCCCACTTGAGAGTGGCAAAACCTGCATTTTAGCCTACTTGCGAGTAGCAAATCATTTTCAAAACAAGCTTACAATGTTTTGTTCCAATTTAGGCGATTTGGTCTATACTTGTTTGTTGTGCGCATAACATAGTAAATCTAGGCTAATAATTGGGATAAGAACACATAAGGTTTTCAAAATTGGATATCATGGTTAGTAGAGGCCGGTCTTCGGACCGGGCGAAAGGGGGTGCTCATAGCTGACCTTCCCCGATCGTACCCAAGCTCCCGAGCCAAGACACTTTGGTGATGACGGACACGTGGCCTTCGGCACCGAGTCAGGGTTTCCTAAATTTCCCATTTAAAAAATATTTAGGTGGCGACTCTGTAATCTGGCAAAGCAGTCCATGTTTGGCACTACTTTTCAAAAATCTGTTTTCCTTAAAACGATTTGCCAGAGGTGGACTCTTTGGTTCAGACTTAGAACCGCAACACACAAAAGAGAGTCCGAACTGTAGCCGAGGTCCCCCGCGGACGTGCTACAGTTTCTGGCGACTCTGCTGGGGATTTTAGAGAGCTTGACTCGAACTCGTGATATCCTGTTTTGACTACACTTATGTGTTTCTTTGCATTGCATGTGCATTGGTGCGCCTAGGACACCGTGTTGGCCATCTGCTATTCCTGAGCGGTTTGCTGGAGGCTTGTCTTGTCAAGGCATGTCCATAAGGCTGACCGGTTGCGGGCTCTGCCAGTATGGGAACACAAACCCCGGTTTTACCGGGGCACCCCTTTTGACCATTCGACCTAGTGCATATTCGGATCCATAGTGACCATTCCAAACTAGGACAGGTTGCTTACCCGATATAGGTTGTTTGAAACCGCTGCGTGCGTAGTGAAACCCTAGCTCCTGACAAAATAGGACAGGGAAACCCTACCCCAACATAGGGGTGTTTTGGTTCTCATTTATCTGCTATGTGCTTTTAGAGTGTATCTCTACAGGGAATGCATATACCAGTTTGCAAGTCTGAATACCCGGCCTGCGGGCACCAGTATTAGTATTTTGAGAATCAGTTATATCTGCGGGTATCAGATTCAGATTTGAGGCAGTGATTTCAGGGGAACAGTGATCAGTAATAGAACACAGTCGTTCAGCTCTGCTCGTATCTGTTTTGGTGAAGTTGAGCTGAGATGCTGTCTGTTTTCCCTTTTGCTAAGTAGTCTTGGAACCATAGCTTCAGAAGGGTCTGATATACCCCGGGTACTCTAGACCTGTGTTGTTATGTGATCAGGGGATGAACCACTTGCTGTCAGTGCTCAGTTTACTTCAGATGTGATGGATGGCACGCACTATTTTGAGCATTTGTGAATGCTGTTTATCCTACCTTCTGACTTGGGTATTGCGTCTGCCTTGTTGTATCGAGTCAGCCATGTTGAGTCTGTCTTGTTGTATCGAGTCAGTCCTGTTGAGTCTATCTCGTTGTATCGAGTCATCCTTGTTGAGTCTGTCTCGTTGTATCGAGTCACCCCAGTTGAGTCTGTCTCGTTATATCGAGTCACCCCTGTTGAGTCTACCTCGTTGTATCGAGTCAACCCTGTTGAGTCTGTCTCGTTGTATCGAGTCAGTTCTGTTTTGTTAGAGTCAGGTGATTCTGGGGGCGTTACCTCAGGCATCACCATTTTGTTTTGTGTTTGTCTTTTCATTTCCTTTTGAGTCTGTTTCTGCCTTGGAGCCAGTTATGCCAACAGATTTTGAATAGAACAGCAGTGATTTTCACGCTCTCGCATTTGCTTCTGCCGTGTGCCAGTTGTGCCAGAAGTTCTGAATGCGATGATAGTATTTGACTAGAAGCTGTGCCTTTTCTGTGCCTTGAATCATTGCATTGACCTAAGTTTTTCAAAACTTTTTCTAACACTGCGGTGAAAACGAAGAGGAAGGAATTCCTTGGGATTTGCAAAAATTTGATCAATTGAGAGAAAGAGAGGCGTGCTAAGCCCTTAATGAATGAAATCATGCTTGTTAGTGTGAGTACTGAGAAGGACCCTAGCTTTGATCCAGATTGGTCCTACACTGTCTTCAGCATGAGCGATTTGTCGCTTTCTTAAAAACTTTCAAAAAATGTTTTGCGCGGTCCTGCGAAGACATGTGTGGAATCACTCTTGAGATTGTGCAGCCTAGGATCGCTCTCAGCCTCGAGACTCGACCCCTCATTTTCAAACCTTGGACTCAAACTCAGAATGTTCAACGGTTAACTACAAGGTGAGGCCTGTGTGGCCAGATTTGAAGCAGCCCCCGAACAAGAGGCCACCAAAGTCAGATCAAGAGGATCAGATGTTGTCAGAAGAAGCTTGCAAAGCTAGATCAGAAGCACCCCTCGAACTAGGGGCAAAAAATGTCCGATGTGCTCGACGAGCCAAAGGTGGATCTTTCTGCAAATCAATACAACAGCCACTCTCCTGGATACAGAGGGCTTCAATCTCAAAACCATTTGGCATGGACTTGTTATACTTTTACCCTTTGAGAGGCTCGCTGGGCCGAAAACCCGGAAGGGCGACCCAGGCAAAAGTTAGAGCAAGCAAAAAAATACATACAAAAGGAAAAGAAAAAAAAAGAAGAAAAAAGAAGCTCGCAAGGTCGAAAACCCGCATCGGGCGCCTTGGCAAAAGTTAGAGCCTATAAAGAAAAAAAAAGGAAAGAAAAAGAAGAAAAAGAAAAAATGAAAAAGAATTGAAAAAGAAAAGAAAAACAAAGCTCGCAAGGTTGAAAACCTGCAACAGGCGCCTTGGCAAAAGTTAGAGCATAAAAAGGAGAGGTTAAATACCCGAGTGTACCTTAACCCCGAACTACGTAAGGCTTGATTCCCATCTTTGGGATACGTAGGCAACTTCATTCTGAAGTCCAGCCACAAACACTTCAAATTCAATTGTGTCCATGAAATGGTTTTGATCATCTTTGCCTTCTCTGTATCCGAGAGTTTGGTTGCATTCGTCGCTCTGAGGACTGACTACAAGTACGCTGCGATGCTATCCAAACAAGGGGCAACTTTCCGTTGCCATTCAAAACGTCGCGGTGTCACTTCAAACAAGGGGCAACTTTCCGTTGCCATGCAGTGTCCTTCAGACAAGGGGCAATTTTCCATTGCTTATTGATCCGAGGTTGCGCATCTCAAGAGTAGGTTCCGTGCTTGTTGAGCATTGGCCGTTTGCAAAATAGTTTTTGAGAATTTTTACTGAGGTTGACTAATTTTCTCGAAAATTATTTCATTTATCCAAAACTGGACCATTTTCTTGGACCCGAAAAAGGAAAATTTTCAGTGCTCACAACCTAACTTGCGTGATTTTCAAAATCAAAAAGCTGAATAAGCATGTTAATCTAACTTTTATGTTGGTCAAAATTGTTTTAAAACCAAAAAAAAATGGTCAAAATGATGAACTAGGGGCACAGTTGAGTCAGGCTTCCTGTCTTTCCCCCATTCTCAACATACTTGCCGGAAAGGGCACAGTATTCGCCAGAAGAGGGCACAACTGAAGTTAACAACAAAGGGCTGAAAGCTCTCTCATCCTCCAAGCAACGAGGTATCAAGCCATGCGCGAAGCATAAATTGGAATGGGGCGAGACGTTCCACTTCCTCATCTGGACAGATCTAACCACGTCCAAACTCCCCAGCAAGGCATCATCAACCGATGTTAGCTGCAGATTTGCTACACACCCAGTTGTGACACAACCTCTCTGTGGGAAAGTTCACTGCTGTGTGCAGAAGAAAAAGAATCAAGCAGAATGCTAGGGGCACGAGCCCACAACTTTTTGTTTATCCATCAGTCACCCAGGGGAGGGATTGAAAATGAGAGATTGAAGAATAGAGAGGTGCGCGATGAGAGAAAAAGTGAGAAAAGGGCTTTTTCAGAAAAATAGAGCTTGAGAGCCGAGTGATGTGAGGATCACAAATGAGAAAGGGTGGGAAATAATACCCGGTGAAACAGGCTCCCTGTGCACATTTGAGTCTTGTGTTTTGTTTTGTCTGTTTCGATTCTTGTTTTGAGTCGTTTCGAGTGTCAATAGATGTGTTTAGGTTGTTTACCTATCGTTTTCCGTTGTTGAGTCATAGCGCGCTGTGTTCAGTCGTAGGCTCAATACCCGGTTAAGAACTCATTTCTTAATTTCAAAAATCATTCATTTTGTGCTCAGAGTGCTGTGCCATTCTCCACATTTGTGCAAAAAAGGAATTTGTTCTTTCAAAAACTGTAGGGTTCAACCTAGGTCGTGTGAGAACAGTAGAACCAGGACCTACCTGAAGCTATTATGGTTCTGGGCTGCCAAGCAAAAGAAAAGAGGGAAAATTGAAACATCTGAGTGTGTTTCACCTTCAGCAACTTCCGTGATTGTACTCCGGATGTACCCCTTCAAGCTTGTCAATGCCACCGAAGTATGAGTGCGCTTCTACTTCAAGTGTAAGCCTGCTTCAAGTCAGAATGGCAATTAAAGCAGCAGCAGATGTTATCTCTGACCAATATGAACAGGGTGTGCCCTTTTCGAGCTAAGTGTGTTGCAAAGCCCTCCAAGAGGTAAATCAGAGGCACCAGAGTACATGTTAAATGCCCCCATACTTGCATAGAAAATGCATTTTACCACACCGCTTTCGTGCACCTCATAGCACTGTCTTGTGTACCTATATTGCATTGTTATGCATTTCTCATGCTTGCACTGTGATGCACACACCATAATGGCATTGTTATGCACCGTTACACCTGCACTGTTATGCACATCTATCTAGCATTGTCATGCTCATTACTTGCATTGTTATGCACCCACTTCACTTGCATTGCTATGCACTTTTCAGGGGTCTAGGAGACCTTAAATCCTCGGGAGGTGCAAGACCTTCGGTGTGTTAAGTCGCCCCTCATTGCATTTGGCATGCATTTCATCGCGCCGTTTAGTGCACCCTCATTGCACTTTATTTTCCATCCTTTGAGGCACGTGTACCTCATTGCACTCCATTGTCCATCTTTTGAGACACGCACGTCTCATTTACCCCATTTGCATCGCATGCACTTAAGTACTGTGTAACAGTTGCCCCGCAGGGTCTGGCGAGACCTTAAACACGCACGGTCTAGGAGACCTTAAATCCTCGGGAGGTGCAAGACCTCCGGTGCATATAGGAGCACCTCATTGCATTTGGCATGCATTCCGTAGCGTTGTGGTGTGCACCTCATTGCATTTGGCATGCATTCTATCGCATTGTTTAGCGCACCTCATCGGTTGCCCCCCTAGGTCCGGCGAGACCTTAAACCCGCTCATTTGCATTATCATGCATCTCAAAGCCGCGCGTTGGCGCGCATTTCAAAAAAAATGCATGCATACATTTTGCATCCCGGTCTAGGAGACCTTAAATCCTCTGAAGGTGCAATTCCTTTGGTGTTTGTCGTGCCCGAACGACCTTCGGTGGTCTGGTAAAGCCACCTGTCTGTGCTTGCGGTGAGTTCCTAGAAGACCAACTGGGACGGTGAAGACTAGAGTTCGAACGGTTTGTGCCTAGAACGCAAAGGTTCGGAATTTCCGAGACTAAAGTCTGGTTTAAATACCCAGGGGGATGAACCCTCGGCTTGAAATCTGTATGGAAGCCCCATAGGTTGAGGCGGCGTGTCTACGCCTCAATTCTGGATACTGAACCAACCTAGTGTATCGCCCGGTTGGTAAGATAGGGAAAACTGCAATCATAGTCATTGCATCAACATGCATTGTCATGCATCATTGTAAATACCGCATATGTCATGCATTGCATTTCAAAAAAAAAAACAAACATGCATATGTCATGCATCATTGTAGTATAGTGCATAGGTCATGCATTTTCTGTAAATATCCATTGCATTTAGTTGCATGCATCCATTGCATCACCTCCATCTATGGCTTGCGCCTTTCCAAGTTGAGCTTGGTCTGGTATGTGCCCATGTTGTTCGTGTCGAAGCACAGTTGTCGAGCTTTTGTGTCCGAGCCTTGAGGGTAGCGGCACCGCTTCTGTGTTAGACATGGCCTGTATGTGTACATGCCTTTCCTAGGCAAGATTTGGTTTGGCCCGCGTGCCATATTCATTGTATCTATTCCATTGCATGCATCCACTGCATCTCCTTCCATCTATGGCTTGCGCCTTTCCAAGTTGAGCTTGGTCTGGTATGTGCCCATATTGTTCGTGTCGAAGCACAGTTGTCGAGCTTTTGTGTCCGAGCCTTGAGGGTAGCGGCACCGCTTCTGTGTTAGACATGGCCTGTATGTGTACATGCCTTTCCTAGGCAAGATTTGGTTTGGCCCGCGTGCCATATTCATTGTATCTATTCCATTGCATGCATCCACTGCATCTCCTTCCATCTATGGCTTGCGCCTTTCCAAGTTGAGCTTGGTCTGGTATGTGCCCATATTTTTCGTGTCGAAGCACAGTTGTCGAGCTTTTGTGTCCGAGCTTTGAGGGTAGCGGCACCGCTTCTGTGTTAGACATGGTTTGTATGTGTACATGCCTTTCCTAGGCAAGATTCGGTTTGGCCCGCGTGCCATATCCATTGTATCCACTTCCATTACATTGTAGTGTAATTGTTGCATCCGGCATTAGGATCATTGTTCCTTCCTCAGCGGGTCGTCACCCCACTTATGTCAATCCACCCAATACTTGTTCTTGTGTCCGTGCGAAGTACTCATAGATCAGACATCGTTCTATGGGAGACGGACTTGTCACTTCCATCAATCTATCTGACATTTGTGTGGTTTCGAACCGCTCATGATTGAATTATGATTCAATTGCCTTGCATGTAGTTTGCATTTAGTTTCAATTGCACTACATTTTCATTTGCATTACTATACATAGTTTTGTATATATTGCATATAATTTTGCATTTATTTTACATATGACATGCATGTTGATAATCATATTGTACCTGTTAAGTTTGTTTTCTTTTCAGGCACGATATTGTATGTACGGCTCATTTACCGCTGGTGGAACCGGACGAGTCGCACAGGTATTGTATTTCTCCGAGTGAGACGTTTTGAGAATTACATAATTCTCTTACATCCTTTCTACATTGTAGTGTAGACTATTGCATGTTAGCTTATAACTGTCGCATGTGTGCTTCATTACAGCTTTCTTTGCATGATCATAAGTTATGCTCGGCTTCTTGCATGTTCAGTTGCATTTTGCCCCTGCCTACGGGCGCATATCTTATCTTTGGCATGTGTGCCTCCTGCATGAACTACGCTGGTTTGATTCCCTAAGGGATACGTAGGCAGCCTGCGGGCACAACCATTTTTGCATCTATATTTTGTTTGTTTGTCCAAGTCTTCGGCCTTGTCAAAAATGGGTCGTCTCTGGGCTTTGACATTCACTCCCGTCATTGTTATGACTTTCGAGTTCTGTCAAAGAGGGGCAACTGTAGACACCCCATTTTTGACCGCCCTCAAGACTTGGGCATTACTGATGGTTTGCTCGGTGTTGAGAGATGTGCAGGGCACAGGTTCAGTTTCTTCGGCAAGAAGAGAGGCAAATCTTCCCAAACACTTTGTTTAAGGGTTTGGAGTTGAAGAAAAGAGGAGAAGAGTGGAGAAAATAGGTTGGAGGAGAAGTTCGGCAAGAATCGCTAAGAGAGGGACGAGCAGCCCTCGCTGAATCGGACTTATTCAATTGCATACTTGGATTTAAGCTATGAGGCCACCATCGTTGGAAAGAAGACTTCCGGGGCTTCACTTTGCACTCAAGAATCTCCTAGAGCCAAGTCCGGGTGGAGGAGATATGATTGGTTGAAGCTGGGCATCATCCTGGTTGGATCGAGTCTGCGCGACTTCACGGAAAAGGGCATAACTTTTTTCACAGGAGGAATTTTGATGCAAGGTTTGCGCCATTGGAAAGCTAACTTCCGGGGCTTCGATTTGCATACCAACCGACCGTATTTTGACCAAGTAATCATCTGTCGGCACTATATTTGGCCGACCGGCAGAAAAGAGTGCCGACCGGCACTTTATTTTGGCTGACAATCAAATGGTCTGGCCGACCTGAACTCTTTGAACCCCCCAAGCATAGTGCACACCAGCTGTGCCAGCTGGGATGCACAGAACCAGACCCACGTGCATACATGTGCCCATTTTGCACCATTTTGAGCCTTTAAACCCCATTTGATGCACCCTTTGCTCATGGCTTCTTGAGGAAGCCTTGACCCTTTGTCTTGGCTTCCTCAAGAAGCCTACCAGCTGTCCAAGCTTCTTTGATAAGCCAAGGCCCTCTTGAACCTCCCTCTTTGGCTTAGCCATTAAGTCTTGATTGCTTATAAAAGAGAGCTCTCTTCTCCTTGGTCTAGGGTTAGAGGTTTGAACAAAAAACCAGCAGATATATATGTATATCTGATATATACATATATATCCCACCCCCCTCTCTCCATATCTCTCCCATCCAACTTCCAAAGTCCATTGTTCTTGAGCCATTCCTTCACCAACCCATAGCACAACACCACCACTTCTATTTCCAACGACTTGGGGCTGTTTTGTAGAGGTTGGGAGCACCTAAACTTGGTCCAAGAGGTGCTGGTTTGCTGGTCTTCAAGGGTAAGTCCTCATCTTCCCTTTTCTTGCAATTTCTTGCTTCGTATTTAAGCCTTGCTTGCAAGCACTTTTGGGCTCCGACCCAAACTTCAAATAGTCTTATTTTGGGGTCCTCTTCATGTTTGATTGAGGACCCCTTGCTGTTTGGTGGCTGCATCTAGCACCTATCTCAATATCCTCTTGTATGCCATGTTTCTTGCATAGAATATTTGGCTTGTGTATGATCTATTTCAGAGTATGATGTAAGCTAAGAGTAGGCTTATTTTGAGCCCTTCTTCAACATTGTTGAAGGGCTCAACATTGTTTGCATACTCCATGTGCTACTTGCTTTGAAATCCATGTGATTTACCGTAATCTTGCATGCTTTCTTAGCCTATCTTGCTTCTGTTTTTGCGGCTGGTCATACACTGAAAATGTGCTTATTTTGTCATGTATAAGATCTGTTTTTGGTTGTTTAGGCCATCCATGACTTGTCTTATATAGCCACTTTGCATTTTGGCTTGCTAGCCTTAAGTGCATGAGTATATAGCATGTGTTGCTTGCATCATTTTAGTGGTTTGGAACCATCTAGCATGCTATTTCAGTTCCTTTGGTGTGCTTGTATGCTTACCTTAGTTGTCTCTTTAGTGCTTTAAAAGCATGTGTTGTATGCTCCATGTTTTGGCCTTAATGCATACTTTTGAATTTGAACCATCTAGATGCCATCTAGGGGGTCCTTTGGGCTTAGTTTTATGTGTTAAAACTCTGATTTTAATTTTTTAAGTATTGCCATGTGTGGTTGTACTAAGTGTGGTTCAAAGCTTCATTGGCTTGCCTTAATGCTTGGACCATTTGTATGCATGCTTAGCCTACTTTGTTGTTTGATTTGGCATCATTTTGTAGCATGATTTCATAGCTTTCCATGCATGCTAGTTGTTCATGTTTAGCTTCCTTTAAGTGTGCTTAAAGCTTGCTTCATTATGCCTAAGTGTCAAGCCATAACATGTGCATATGTGTGTGCATTTTTGGCCTTCATTTCCTTGGTTTTGGCCACTGTTTTAGGCCTACTTAGAGCTGCCTAATCCATGTTTAAGTCCATCCTTTCATTGGTTTGCATTGCCTCATGTTTGCTTGTATGCTTGCATAAGTGTCTTGCCATGCCATGTTGCATACTAGATAACATGCCTAGGTTGCATGACATTGGCATGCATGTCTTGCCTCTTGATCAAGTGATAGAGGTTGGGCTTTGTGTGTTTATTTGGTTTGCATAACATTTGAAATCAAATTGCACACTTTGGTTTCTTGGGCCATCATGCATTGAAATGCGTAATTGATGGTCCGAGGGTCAAGCACCATACTCCCTTGAGTCTTAAACATGATATGGAGTGTGGTGGTGCACACATTTGCTTGAAATGAATTGCCATACCTTGCTTGCCTCTTGCTGCTGTCAACTGCAGGTTTTAGCAGGAACATTTGGCCGGTCGGCAGTGTTTAGTGCCGATCGGCAGAACATGTCTGGCCGATAGCACAAATCACAGCCGGTGATCATACCCTTCGGCCGGTGGCCATTCTCTTCAGCCGGTGGCACTCCACAGTGTGCAGGGAGCATACATTGGGACTTGTGCAGTCATCAGAGGTGACAAACAGTGAAAACAGAGACAGCAGTGTCATGACGCGGCTTCCCGGGCAAGGCGGACATCGAGCATGCATCATTTGCGCATCCCAAGGCGAGGGGCTGTGGCCCCCTTTTATTTCACATTTATTTATTCAGTAATTAGAATTTGTAATATTTATTCATTTATTTTTGGACTGTATTATTATTTTAGTCCCTCCGAGTGAGGGCGCAATTGTAATAAGTGTGTGTGAGTGGGTGTATGTCTTCCAATCCCCATTTCTTTCTCCCTTTTTATTTACCTACTTTGATGGTAGATTAGGGCATACTTATTTTAGCATAACAGTATGAAAGCATGTTTGCATCCATGCATTTGTTAACATGCACCGGGCTCGGTACATCATACAAACTGCATTGCAATTTTCAATTCCAAATTGAATACATGCTACTCGTGCATTTCACATGCCATGTTTAGGATAGCCGAGCCTGTCTAGATTACATCTTTGCATGTGTTGCATTAGACATTTTAGTATGCTTAGGTCCATGCATGGATTTCTAATAAGCTTCTGTTTTGGCTTGGAGTACTAGGTGAGCTTTTATGCTTTAGCATATCGCATGTGTGTGAATGTTGCCATGATAGCATGCTTACCATGAGGCTAAGTGCTTATGTGATATAACTGCATGAATGCCTGTGGATGGAGGTTGAATTACCTAAATTGGGACAACACATTAAAACTGTGAGTTTTAAAGCCCACTAGATAGTGGCAAAACCGTCTTTTCTAAAAGCACACTTGAGAGTGGCAAAACCTGCATTTTAGCCTACTTGCGAGTAGCAAATCATTTTCAAAACAAGCTTACAATGTTTTGTTCCAATTTAGGCGATTTGGTCTATACTTGTTTGTTGTGCGCATAACATAGTAAATCTAGGCTAATAATTGGGATAAGAACACATAAGGTTTTCAAAATTGGATATCATGGTTAGTAGAGGCCGGTCTTCGGACCGGGCGAAAGGGGGTGCTCATAGCTGACCTTCCCCGATCGTACCCAAGCTCCCGAGCCAAGACACTTTGGTGATGACGGACATGTGGCCTTCGGCACCGAGTCAGGGTTTCCTAAATTTCCCATTTAAAAAATATTTAGGTGGCGACTCTGTAATCTGGCAAAGCAGTCCATGTTTGGCACTACTTTTCAAAAATCTGTTTTCTCAAACGATTTGCCGGATTCGGACTCTTTGGTTCAGATTTAGAACCGACACACAAAAGGGAGTCCGAACTGTAGCCGAGGTCCCTCGCGGACGTGCTACAGAGTGCTTCCTCTCAATTGAATATTTGTAAATTAGTGTGGGTTAAATACTTGCCTCCTAAAGTCCAATTTATGGGATGGCTTGCATGGCTAGGTAGACTTAAGACTTTAGTTTTCCTTGTGTTTTTTGCAAAGCTGGGTGTGAAACTGTGAACCATGTCAAGGTGTCCTGCTGTTTTGCATCATCTGTGTGGGTTGAAATGCTGAATTGGTGGAGTGCCCAAGGGGCCTTACCTGGAACTGTTGAAGGGCTGCTTCTTTGGTGGGATGAGGAGGTGCTCAGCAGTAAGGAGAGGAAGATTTGGAGGGGCATACCTCTGGTTGTGTTGTGGTCCCTGTGGAAGCTTCGAAATGATGTGGTGTTCAATGCTGCCATCCCTGATGTGGCTGCGTTATGTGAAGTGATAAAAGTCAGGGTTGCACTGTGGCTGAGACCGTATTATCGAGATCATTGTTTTTTAGTTCAGGACTTTGTGATTAATCTTACGCAAGTGAGAAGGTGTATTTCAGGTAGAAGTGTTTAAGGAGGCAAATGTTATGGCTGGTATGACTGTGAAGTGAATTATCATCAGGGTGTGGAGGTTATAGTCTGATATGGGTGAACTCCTCTGGGTGTTGAGGTTATTGTCTGATCTGGGTGGAACTCCTCTATTACTATTTGAGCGTCTTTCTATTCTGTCATCCAGGCTGTTGGGTGGGAAGGGGGGATTACTCTGGTTGCTGAGGTTATCGACTGATTTGGGTGGAACTACTCTACTGTTGTTTGAGCTTCTTTCTGCTCTGTTCTCCAGGTTGTTGTTTGGGAAGGTGTAGATTAGATTTATTGCTCAGCAGATTACACAGTGTAGATGGTGGTTGTTCTGCTGCTGGGCTAAGCGCTACTGATAAAAGGATGGAGGTCTAATAAAAGGAGGGAGGTGTTAGGGCAGGTTTGGTCTGTCAATTTGTTTACTCTGTGGTGGTGGAACTTTGTTCAAGGCCTGATTGATGTTGGGTAGGATTCATGATAAGGGTAAATGGTGTAATGGAGAATTATATGGTTTGCTGGTGCTCAGGTCTGATGTTTGCTGCTAATGCATGATGATGTGTGGCTGCTGGTTGTAAGGGGAAATAAGGAGATAAAGCTGATAACACAGTGCTGGTGGATGAATCTGTCTAGTTTTAAGCTTTGAGGAAGCATACTTGGGTGTGGTTGAATCTGTCTGGGTCTGCAGCTCCCTGGATTACTGTCTTTGGTCTGGGATGCGTGCTGGGTTGCTATGCTTAGGTTGCTCAGTTATGATCTCTGTTCTGGTGTTGTTGAGATGGCTGTGGGTGGGCTGGTTGATTTCTGGCTGCTGCTGTACTCTGAGGGTGTGTGGGTGGCTGACTAAATTGGTGGATGCTTGTCTGTTGGGTGTATTTCTGCTAGTGGATGCTTGTCTGTTGGGTGTATTTCTGTGGAGTAGTTCTTAGGCTGCTGAAGGCTTCCAAACCTGAGCTAGTTCAGGTTCGGTAAAGTTGATTCTGGTATTGGTTCTGAAGAAGCCAAATGATTGAGTTGCTGCTGAAGCATTGGTGCTTAGGCTGGTCTGATGTGGTGAAGTAGTCATGGTGTCCTGTCTTAGCTAGAGGGTATTGAAGTAGTCTTGGTATTCTGTCTTCTGCTCCAGCAGATGAGTGTTTTGTTGCTATATTGTTTTTGTTTTGCTTTGTTCCGCTCTGCATGTTGGTTTCTCACCAGCTTGGAGCTTCGAGTGTGTGCTAGCAGATGATTTGGTGTGCATCTAGGTGCCAACCTAGTTGGGATCTAAATGTTTCACTTTGATACTTTTTGCACCCTCCTTTTTATTGATGTATGTTATCATACTTGTTATGTTTTTTTCATCAATAAAGTTTCTTTTTTGCTGATAAAAAAATATATATATATATATATAATTTTTATGGTATAAATATACATAAGAAACGAAATAAGATGATAGTGGTGATAAATAATATTGATCTAATTTAATCTATGATTATTGTAACTGTCATCATTAATACAATTGTTATCATTTTCATTTGCATCACACATGTATACCGTATTGAGTACTTTTATACAAATTTTTAAAATAGTTATAAAATTTTTATATTAACTTATGTGACACTTATCATATTATTAAAGTAATATATGTTTTAAATTTTTTTAAAATTATATTTCTTTTATTAACTGAAATGACATTTATCATATCATATCACAATATATCATACCGACAACTTGAGAATCGGTGCAACTAATTAGACTCAAAGGGGAGGGAGAATTTCAAAAAATTGAGCAGCAGGAAATTTTTTTTCTTTTTTGAAGTGATCAAAGTTGAAGATTTATTTACAGAATATCACGTGTAAATCACTTTTACTTCATACATCTTAGTTTTTCATGAAGATATTGTGAAACACAAGGGCTGCTGCTTGAAATTAATCCATTGACTCATCCCTGAATTACTGTTCATAAGATGTTAAATGTAATTTGACTTGGCTTAGTAAAGCCATCGGATCTGATTCGATTCGAGAATTGCTTTCGCTCTCAAAAGTCAAGTGTGAAAAATCAATACAATCATCATCAGCACTAATACAGTATGGGTAAATTGTCCCAAGAGTGATTGGGCGTGCATTTCGGTGTCAATTCAGTTGAAATTGCTATGCATCGCTATGATATTTTTTGTACCCATCTGCTTTTTTTATTGATATAATATTTTGAATTTTTTGAATTTTCATCAATAAATATTCTTTTTATTTTGCGGATAAAACAATGACATTTTCTCCCCCTAAAGTTTCCGAGTTTTCCCACTTTGGTCTTTATTTTTATTTTTTTTTCCACTTTAACCCTTAATGTTTAAAATCTTTCCTAATTTAATTACTCCCAAAATAAACTTCTATTGAATTTTGGACGGAAAATGCTATTTTGATAGTCACGTGACATAAAATAGGTAAATTCTACTTTGTCCACCCTTAAGTTTCACAAATTTTCTATTTTAGCTCTTAAAATTGTAAATTTTTTTTTTTCCAATTTACTTCTAAAATAAAGTACCATTCAATTTTGAATGAAAAAATGCCACTTTAGTAGCCATGTTTCATAAAAATAAATTATATTAAACTTTGGTGGTGTTTATAGAACTTTTTTGTTTCAAATAATTAGAAAAAAAATTTAAAAAAAAAAATATCAAAAAATATATTTTTCAATTTTTAAAAAATATTTCTACTCAAAAAAGAGAACCATATAAAATAATCAATGTTTTATCTTTTCTTTTTTTTTTTCGCCAAACTATTTTTTGAAAAAAGAAACTAGAAAACACATTATAAAAACTCAACCAAACAAAGAGATATTTTGGTATATATGAACGATACTAGTGACACAAAGGTGGGACTAGGATGAAGGAAGGGGACATAAAGGGCTGATAAAGGTTGAGAGGTGTGAAGGTTAGGGTAGAGAGGAGGGAAGCTGAAGGAGCAGTGAAAGTTTGTGATGAATATAAAGAGGAAAAAATTATGGGCTATTTGAATTTAGGTTTGGATTTTGGAGTCAGAGTTTTGAAATGTGGGTTTTGGTTCTTAAAATTTGATAGAAATTAGTTTTGGGGAATAAATTGCGAAAAAATAAAACTTTAGCATTGTGTTTGGTTGGAAGATTTGGAAAGGAACTTGAAAATAGAAAGAGAAAAAGTAGGTAAAATGTAAATAAAATATACCTATATTTTAACTAACTTCACATACCTTTTCTCTTTCTCTTTCCAAATTTTCTCCCAAAATCCTTCAACCAAACACAGCCTAAAGGTTAAAGTGAGAAAAATACATAAAAGGGCAAAGTGGAAAACTGCAAAATTTAAGGGAGGCAAAGTGTAATTTATCCATTTTGTCACATGGAATTTTCATCCAAAATTGAACCAAAGTTAGTTTCTAAAGTAAATTGAAAAAAAAGTACAAATGTTAAAGGTCAAAGTGGGAAAAAAATTATAAATTTAAAGGGACAAAGTGTAATTTACCTATAAAGCATTAACTGTTTATTTCATGAAAAACAATTATGATAAACTTATATGCCTTGTGTACAGTAGCAAAGTCACCATCTTTGGAACTCAAATTTTAATAATTAGAGTTCCGTATAATTTTGGTTTTATATTATTAGTAGGCTTAAAACTGAGAACCCAATCTAACTTATAATTCACAATTGTACTTTTTTTATCAATCATGTTGCGAGAATAAAAATATTTAAGGATTGGTTTGGAAATAGTTTATTTTAGTAACTTTTTAAATTTTTTAGCAAAAATATGATTTGAATTTTTTTTAAACATATTTGGGATTTTTTTTTTTTTGAATTTTTATGAAAAAATATGCTAAAACGATATGAAATGAAATCTTTGACTTTTTTATATAGTCCTTTGCCTTTTTGATGTTTTAGTGACTTTTTAACTTTTTGACTATTATTATAAGTTGCCAAAACAACCTTAAGTGATGATATTTTATTGTAATTAGTTTAATTTTATGGAGTACTTACCAATTAGTCCTATTAACTAGACTTATTTACTTACAGATCCTAACTAATAAATTTAACACTATAAAAATAAGAGAGTGATAAATTTATCACTAAAAATTTATTCATAAAAACAAAGAGACTGATAAATTTATCACTATAAATTTATTCATAAAAATAAAAGACTGATAAATTTATCTTTATCACTTAATAAATTTATCAAATAGGACTTAATGGGTAATAAGTCTCAAAAGTAGGACCTATTGGGTAATAAGTCTTCAAAATAGGACCTATTGGTAGTTTACCCTAATTTTATTTGGTAGGACACTTTTAGGTTTTATCGCTTTATTATTATTATTTATTATTGTAAACTGAATTTTGCTAAATTATAAAGTAGAAGACCAAATGTTTATTTTTTTGAATTTTTGTAATAATTTTTTTTCATATCTTAATCCGTATATATAAATTTTAATATATAATTTTAGTGATTATATATGTAAGTAAGCTTTGTGTAGATACTAAAAATGTTTTAAAATATGCATAAAAATAAGTATAAATAGTTATCATTTGACTCGAAACAACTGTTTTGTGATTATATGCATAGAGCTCCATTTTAAATGTTTGCTTAGAGTTTCAAAAATCTCATCACAATGGGGTAGTTTGATATAAATTTTAAGAGCGGATTATAACATATTTTAATTTTGAAATCTGTGCCACACTGTTTGGTGCATCATTGTGCTTCTAGTTTATTAGGCAAAAATAGTTTAAATAAGGTAAAAGAAATTGATTATTTAGAAGTTGAGAAATAAGTGCTTTTAGTTTCTACTTTTCAATTATCATATTTTAACTTAAAAAAACTCTACCAAATAGGGCTAATCTTGCTTATACGATGATGATTATAAATCAATTTGATTTATGTTTATAATATATACTATTATATTAAGTGATAGACGGAAGGAGTACGACTTGAATGTCACGATAATCTTGCTTATACAATGATGATTCTAAATCAATTTAATTTATGTATACAATCTATACTATTATATTAAGTGATAGATGAAAGAAGTGCGACTTCAATCTTAGACTTTTGTCTAATGAATAAGACTCTTATTACTTAAATAATATACAGTACAAATATTTTATTTTATTTTTATTTATTTCGATTGCGCACATTGCGTATACTAATGACTAATAACTTTTAAAATAACAATTCAAAATATTAAAATAAAATCGTCAATGAATCACAAGCTGGACACTTGGAGAAGCCAATTCCAAAATATTATTGAGATCTTGAGTGGGTCCATATCGTCCGTAAAGCTTTGTAATGCAGCCAATCACTGCGTGTGTGTTGTGGGACCAAATGTTTTTCTAATTTAAGATCTTGTTTGGTAATTATATATTTTAATTAAAAAAATTACAAGATCATTATAAGTTGTCACATTTTTTTTTATATTTTATATATATTTTTAATATAAAAAATTAAAAACATTACTAAAATAATTTATTCTCAAACGAATGCTAACAAGAATAAGAATTACACACTTATAGCTGAGATTTGTCAAGGAATACATAGCTTTTCATATCATCGTACTATGTGAATATCTTTACTAGAAATCATAAAAAAATGATTGTCGGTTTTGGATTATGGACAGAATAGTTAATATTATGACAAATTATATTGATTGTTTCTATATTATAATTATTGTGTTATTTTAGTTTTAGCAATTTTAATATTAAATTTATGGAACATAATTATTAGTTTTCTTATTTATTAATTTTTTTGGATAAAGAAAACATATACATAAGCAACATGCATTATGTTTTTATAGACAAAATTATAAACTTGTTAAATTTAGCAAGTTAATCTCAACGAACTTAATGATCATTTTCCTTAAAAAATCCTAATCAACGTCGTCAATTAAACTAAATTGACATAAAGTCTAAAATAAAGGATCAAAATCAAGCTAATTGAAGTTATAGGGACCAAAGTGATCTAAGAAGTAAAATATAAGGACTACTGATGTAATTTGCCCTTAATATTATGGAGAATTCTATGGTACACATCCCTAAAAAATGTGTGTACCATATGCTCTAATTACCACCTTTGTGATCTTGGGACTACTATTGCGCTAGTTTTGACTCACTGTGATATTAGTTATGACATTATTCTATATATGAATTCTATGGTACACACCTCCCGAAAATGTGTACACCATATGCCCCAGTTACAACCTTTGCAATCTTTAGTTATGACCTATTATAGTGTTAATTATGATTTAGTTATGACTCTTGTAATGTTAGTTATGATTCATTGTGATGTTGCTTATAAGACTATTTTAGTTATAATATAAAAAGTTTTAGGTATACCTTATGTAGTATTTGATTATAATTTTTCTTTTAAGTTACGACTTAATTATGACATTTGTGTTAATCAACCTTGTGGAGGGAAAAAATATGAGTCTAGACCTTGAGCCCAATCACACTGGCCCAAAGAAAGAAGCAGTGAGTCCGAACCTGTCCTTTGAAGCCCACAAAGGACAATTGGCAACAACTTGGCATCCAATCAGGGTGCGTGAGGGGACAAACAAATACAAAAGATAATCTTCTAGAAAACAAATCTATGAGATAAAAGGACAGACGTTAGACTAAGCATCATCCAACGGTGAGAAACATAAGACAGACAAGACCAAGGCATATGCTAAGCCTAGTAGAAAGCAGAGTCGTCTGATCAAATTAATCTTGTGGACGCAATATATGTCAAGCTAGCCACTAGCATCTGACATCATTTCAGTCGTCCATACGCCATAAATCTAATGATCGGAGACAAGGCACACTCGGCAAGTTGTCTGACCAACGCCAGGTATGGGTAGAACTCTTCGATCAAAACAAGATACAACGGATGAGATTCTAGCCAATATAACTATAAATGGGTAAGAAAACAAAGCATAAGGCATCCTATCTAACCCAATTACACTAATCTTTGTCAGTTCCTATTCTAGAAATACTTCTTTTTCATGTTTATATGCTATGGCCGATCAGTGTACTAACTGGATCGTCGGAGAGTCCTCCTGACCAACCTTGGTCGGGAGTGATCACTAACATTTAGTTTCCTTTCGTAGTGTGCAAAGGATTGGATGCATCATCTTGCTTTCTATGTGGAGATAATTTCACCTTCCACAATTGGAGCCGTCTGTGGAAACGATAAAAAGATGAGTACCTAGCCTTCTCTAGAAGGGATACCAAGTGATCATCAGTGCACTTTGATCGAATACACGCTTGACCAAAACTTTGGCCATGACTTTGAAGTGCCGCCAGAAGATTCAGCAGACATAGCCCCCCTCAGAGAAAATGATTGGCAAAATCAATTAGTAAACCAACTCATTGCCCAAATCGAAACCCTGAAGGAAGAACTATGGTAAGTCCAAAGAAAGGAAGACCGAAGAAAGGCATATGAGAGGAAAAACATCCAAACAAAAAAGGATGACGTAAGTCAAATGGCTAGAAACCACCTGAGTCGAACGCGAAAAAGGTGCCAGACTAATCATAGCAGTTCGCCAGATCCTCCAAAAAGCGACTTAAGAAGTTGGCTCGATCAACGTACTAGAGGAAGCCCAAAAATGGTTCAAAGGAAGCTATTTTCACAAGAGATGGCTTCTTCCTTTTCCAAGGCCATTGACAGTGCTAACCCCTCAAAAAGATTTGCTCCAAAGTTCAACTTATATGATGGAAAAGGAGATCCAACCAGTCACATACAACACTATACACAAGCCCTGACCTTATGGAGCAACAATAGGCCCATTATGTGCAAGATGTTCTCTTCTAGTCTGGGAGAGATGGCCCTCAAATGGTATTACAAGTTAAAAGCCCGATCCATCAACAACTGAAAACAGCTGTAGCTAGTATTCATCTTACATTTTATCATCAACTGTCGAGCACCAAAAGAAGTGGATGTTCTTCTTACAATAAAGATGAGAGAAAATGAAAGAGGGAATATGACGACAATGAGATCGATGACTGCAATAAACATTTGGTAGCAGCGTCCTTCAAGTTAGGCTTGCACCTCTTCAACAGAATCCAAAAGTCCTTAACCAAGAAACCTCCCATTGATGTAAGCAGTCTAATGCGCTGCACGAAGCAACGCTATAAGATCGAGAACAATCTAAAAGGAACTGAAGATCCATAATCAGCACTGCCCTAGCCTAGGAGCCAGAAAAAGGAAGAAAAGAAATGATCCGATCATAAGAGGAAGGAATCAAATACGATCACTGAACAGTCCATGCCTCGAAAGAAAGCTTACAAGGCGATGATCACCACCTTCACAGAACCAATATATCGGATCCTGATAAAGATCCAGAATGAACCCTACTTTCTATGGCCGTAGAAATTAGTCGGGGATTCGTCTCTTAGAAATTGGAGATTGAGATGTTCCTATCACAAAGATTATGGACACCTCATCGAAGATTGTAGATCTCTGAAGCAATTCTTGGAAGAACTTGTCCAGAGTAGGTGCTTGCAAGAATTTGTTGATCACTCAGTAGGTCACAAGGACAAGCATGGCAACAAAAACAGAAGCAATTAACCAACCCTGACCATCAACATGATATATTTGATCTTGCCGAAGAAGTAGGTAAACTAGATAAGAGGATAAACTAGAAGGTCGGCTCAGTTGAAGGAGGTCATGTCCCTATCCGAGACCTCCATGAAAAGAGCTTGTCCATTCGAGCTAAAGATCTCATTTTTCGACGATGATCTGATGTGGGTTTAACATCTACACAGTGATGCCTCGGTAGTAGCCCTCCAAAATCGAAGGATTCACCATCATAAGAAGTTGGGTTTGTCACATGACGACCTATATCTAGCTGAGACACCTTTGTTCAACTTCAATTCGAGTCCGGCTTATCCTTTAGGCAAGATCTTTCTACTGACGAGGACAGGTATTATCACTCAGCAAGTGGAATTCCAGGTGGTAAGCATTCATTCCCCGTACAATGCAATAGTGGGAAGAACGTATCTTCACAAGATGAAGGTGTAGACATCCCATTTTGACCACCCGCAAGACTTTGGCGCTTGGTTCGATACACTCGATAGTGAAAGTTGAATTGTATGCTTTGAATTCACAGCGATTCGGATTTAGTCAAGCTCCCGAAATAACCTCAAATCTTCAACATTTACCTTGTTTGAATCTTTGAGTCCCATTTTTGGACCTTTTTCTACCCTGAGCTGAGTTTAGATCAAAAAACAGGGGAGGGCATCAAGGCCCGGCCGTGCATCAGTGATGGCTAGCCGTGGCTTGTGATGGACGGCCGGACCTTGGTGGCGAGAAACATTGTTTTGGGTGGGAGGCCACCAGCTGTCCATTTTTGAAGATATTCATCACCTTTTTAGCTCAAATTCTATAAAAACGAATTTGTGTTATTGTTTTGAGGGTTGAACAAAATTTAGAAAGCCTATATACACCTTGAGAGCTCCTCCCTCCTCCTTCTTCCATAGCAAGCAACCTTTGAGCTAACCTAGCTCTCTTGTGTCATCTTCATACACCATACACAACCTTGTCTCATCATCTTAGAGCCTTGGTTGATCTTTGAGAAGCATAATTCAAGCTTGAGAGTGAGTTGAGACTAAGTTTGGGTCACAAACAAAAAACTTACCCCTTGAGAGGTATAAGCTTGTTATCTTCTCTCTTGCTTTCATTTCTTTCACTTGCTATATAATTCTTATTGTTTTGTGTTATTTTGATCCTATTTGAAGTGTTTAAGTTTGGGTTTGGAGAGCTACCAAAAGGGTAGAGAGAGTTTGCTCTTTCTACGCCTTTACCTATAGCTCAAACCCTTACTTTTCCACTCTTTTTCTTTGATATCTAAACTAATTTTTAGAGTTTTAAAAAGGCTAAAAATCATGTTTTGAGGTTTCAAAAGTAGAGGTGTTAGCCACCTCTCTATGTACTTGCTTTCTAGCCTTGATCCTTCTCTTTATTGTTTAGCTTTTTAGGCTCTTTTCATCCATTTTTTTAGCCTATGTTTTTCATTTATTCATGGCTATTTTGGGGCTGTTCTAACTTGTTTAATTAGTTTGAGCTTTGGTTAATTCATTTGTTGCCTCACAAGTTTGCATATATAACATGTTATATATTGTTCTAAGCTTTTCTTCCATTTATTTCCATACCTAAAAGTCTAATTTTAACAATCAATCCACCATCTATTTCTTTTATTCTTGAGAATGATTTCAACTGTTTGAGGTTGCTCAAAATATGTAAGAAAGACTTCTACCTAATGGCTTAATCTTTTCGGAGATTCATTGTCAACAGTATAGTCTCCCTCTTATGTTTTTGAAGAACCTCTCGTTTGACATTACTTCTTGTTTAGAGGACTTTAACATCACCATGGACAAATGGACTAAAGAATGGCAAGGCTTCATAAAATTGGCTTAAAACTTGGAACAACCCATATAAAGAAGATGGTTAGAATTTCTTGAACTTGGTCGGACGTTATGCCAAATTCCTTATGTCAAGAGTCGTCACATGCTCATTTATAGCATTTTGATGATTCCTGAAGCGTTGCAACCTCCCTCTTTGAGATCACTCTATGACAAAAGGAAGGGGTGATCTTATTCATTGCATTCATTGACTTTTTGTCCAAACTTGTATTTGGAATCATCAAGCAATCAACTTGCTCGTTGATGATTTTGGGACCAACTTCATCCTTCTCTCAAGGTTTTCCCAAGACAGAGAAGGAAGATCGGACAAATAGAGCTTGAGAACACTTTGTCTGCAGTGATTCACCTCAGAACACGTTTAATTGTTTCATTAGTGGTATAATTATTATAGTTGTAAATTAATCTTATTGTAATTAGTATTGTTGTAGCCATTAGCTTATTGATAATTAGTATAGCTAGTTAATTTGTTGTAATAAAGTAGTTAATTAGCTTAGCCTATTTTATTCATTTGCTCAGTTTTATAATAGTTAGTTAATTCGGACTTTCGGACATTGATTTGTACCCTCCTGCATGAGGGATCAAATGTTATAATAATGTGTATGTCTTCCAACCCCACGTATTTCTCCATTTTATTTATTTGTTTATGATGGTTAGTATAGAGCACGTTTCATTAGCATTCTTATGCCTTGAATCCACTTGTATTGCATGCACTAAGGCTCAGTTTATCATTCAAACTTGCATTGTCATTTATATAATTCTTTGAATACGTGCTTAATTGCATGTCATGAATGGAATCATATGCCATGCTCATAGCCAAGCCTTTGAAATACATAATATGTGCGTTGCATTAGTCATATTGCATTTAATTAGAAACATGCATATTTTTTTAATTATTTTGTTTTGTTTTGGATCGGAGTACTAGGTGAGTAATTTCATGTTTTAGCATCTTGCATTGAGTGTTTGTGTTGTCATGTCTAGCCTATTTACCATGAGGCTAAGTGCTTAAATGATTAAATGTTTGAATGCCTGTGGATGAAGGCTAATTGCTTGAACTAGGATAGTTTGATTAATGTTCCATTTTAAGCCCACTTTTTAAAGTGGCAAATTCACAAAACGATTTCAAAAAAAAAAAACATGAGATTAAATGTTCCAATTCTTGCAAATTAGTCTATATTTGTGTGTGCGTCACATAGTAAATAGCTAATAAATCGGAATAAGAGAATATAATGTAAATAAGAAACACATCATGATTAATAAAGGCCGATCTTTGTTTGGGTGAGTGAGGTGCTCAATTCATGACTTTCCCCTCTCATACCTAAGTTCCCGAGTCGAGACACTTTGGTGATGACGGACTAACGGCCTTTGGCACGAGCCTTGGGTTTCCTAAATGTCCCAAAAATATTTAGGTGGCGACTTTGAAATCTGGTAAAGCAGTGTAGTTTTGACATTTGATTCAAACATCAATTTTCCAAAAAGAATTTCTAGATTGGGACTCTTTTTGTGTTTTCACTGTTTCACATTGCACTTGTGAAATCAGATTCGGGACCACAAGTGGAGTCCGAATTATAGGGTTATTCGCCTTCCAAAAGGAGCGTGGAAAGTTGGGCTACAGTTTTTTGTTGGGGACTTAGAAAACTTGACTTGAAACTCATGATGTGACTTTTTATTTACACTCATATGTTTCTTTGCATTTGCATTCGCATTGGTGTGCTTAAAGTCACTGTGTTTGTCGACTGCTATTCCTAGACGGTTTGCCGGACGTTTGCCCAAAAGCCTGACTGGTCATGGGCTCTACCATGTTGGGAACATAACCCTTAGATCTGGGCTACCGCTGTACCGTTTGATCCACCTTTCACTTCCCGGTGTTAGGTCCGAGAGGTATATTAGGTAATCTTGCCAAGGTAGCCATTCGACCATTCGACCTAGTTGCATATAATGAAGCTATAGTGACTATTCCAAATTAGGGTAGGATGCCACCCATTTGTAGGATGTCGTGAAACTTGTTGTTTGAAATAGTGCAGCCTAGATCATGCCAAAAATCTAGGACAGGGTAACCTTATCCCGTCATAGGGGTGTTTTGGTTCTTTTTACTTGATATGTGCTTTTACAGTGAGACTGTACAAGATGGTTCATATCAATATAAGTTTGAAAACAGAGTTCAATGGGGATTACAATTCATCTATGCGTTATGATTGTTGTGAATTGGGGCCGAAGTGCTGTCCAATTTTGATTTTGTTTTTCTTTTTTTCTTTTTGCTAGGTAGTTCACCATCATAGCTTCAGAAAGACCCGATATTCCCCAAGTTGTGTGGACTCATTTCGACAGGCTGTGCAAAGCTCGAGACCTTGTTGGTGGTTAGCCCATGCTAGTCTCGCTTCCACCAGTCACTCGACAGAGAAGGAACAGACAATCAGTAGCATCAGTGCAAAGCACCCCGCAAACACCCACCCATTGTCAGTCAATCAACTCACCAGCATCTAGTTCACCTTGGTTAGCAATGGCACAGAATACAACACCAAACGCAGAGGAATTCGCTGCTATGATGATTGTCGTCCAAAGAACTATGGACACTATAAACCAAAGGATGGCTGCACAAGATGAAGTCATTGCCGATCTGCGGCGCATATCTGGGGCATTAGTGTCAACTGTGCATCTAGTCCCTACTGTTCAGCCAAACCCATATCTACCTCCACCAACAGAAAATCTACCAGTCCCAAATACTCAAGACATATTTCCCCCAGTTCCTGCTTATCGTCCTCCGGTTCAACCTCCTGTAGGGATTTTTCCTTTCGATATCAATGAAATTGATCCATCCTTGGTCAAAATTACCAGATCAGAGAAAGCATTGAAGAAATCCCAGGGCTTTAACTCTATTCCAGATATTGAAGATGGGTACACTGAGGTTTCGGTTAGACTACCAGAGAAATTTAAGATGCCCCACATCGACAGATTCAATGGGAGTGAGAATCCAATTGTGCATGTTCGGCTATTTTTGGATGTATTGAGGCCCATGGGTTTGTCTCGAGCGCAGAAGCTTTCGTTGTTTGGAAAGACCCTGTCTGATGTAGCGGCCATCTGGTATGCTAAGTTGGTGGATTCTACAAAACAAAATTGAGAGGAGCTATCTGAGGCATTTGTCAATCAGTACTCATATAACACTCAGATAGAAGTAACCATTAGTGAGCTGGAGGCTACTACCTAGAACCCCAAAGAATCATTCATCGATTTTGTCGCCTGGTGGATAGCCAAGGCAGCTCGAATGACTAATAGGCCTGCTGAAAGAGAACAAGTCCATCTAGTGGTCCAAAACCTTGAGCCAGACATGTTGTAGAGGATGATAGTGGCACCGTTGTCCACATTTGCTTCCTTACATGAGCTGGGGGTCTAGATCGAGAGTGCATTCAAAAAGGGTATCATCCATAGACCAAGCGAACCCGCAAGAAGGTTGTTCTCCCTGAATACTAATGTTAGCAGTAGCACTATTCCGTGGCCTGCAAATGTCAGCAATGACATCACAACGGCCAAGATGGTTGATCCATTTGCTACTACCACGAACTCACAGCCTTCACAAAATACTGGTCCACCCCGAAACTGTAGAGTCTTTACCCCCTAAATATGAGCCCAACTCAAGCCTTCAAGTTATTGATGCGAATGGGGCATCTCAAGCCTCTCGATTCTCGTCCACTTCCAGACCTATTTCTATCCAAACATGACCCTACCTAGTACTGTATCTTCTATCAACAACATGGCCATCCCACAGATATGTGCTACCGCCTACGTCATGAGATTCAGGATCTCATCAATAACAAAGTCATCTCCCCATCCGCAAAACGAAACGTAAGCACATAACCAAGTCCTACTGCCCAAAAATATTAACCACATCCATTCATTACCACCCATCTTCTACCCCAGTATATACATTACCTCATCCCACCTACCAAAATCGGAGGTGGTCATTCCAGAAATCACAGACATGTGCATGATGGATTTAACACCACAAACACAATCCAAACCAATGGCTGTAGAAATTGAGAAAGAGAATAATACACTGAAGACAGGGTTGCCTGATACCCGTGTCATAGAGAAGGGGGTTTCGCTTACAGAGGAGTATGATCCCAGCTTATATATTGTGGCCATTGATCAGCCAAAGCCGGTGGTCATATTGCCAAACTTTCTTAGCATTAATGCTATCGGGGAAGACCAAATGGCACAGAATCAAAATGAGTGGCCGGAGCAAGGCCTACATGACTTAGCAAACCTAGAGGAGGATCTGGCAAAATTAGAAAATGATCTGGAGGATCATTACTTCTTCGAAGAGGAAGACACAAGCTGTGTACAAATGGGATGGTGGGACCTAAGCCAGCCAGTAACTAGCAATGGCTAGTTGAGTGACAAAGAGTCTGATGTAGAGGAACAAATAGGAGAGATCAGGGGAGAAGAGAAAACTACTGTTAACGGTAAGGCTGAGGCTGTATCTCCTACTGAGAAGGAACAGACACTGGAACAGTTTCAAAAGAAATGGATAGAGGAAATCCAAGCAAAGATAGCTCTGGAATAAGGCAAAGGAAAAGGGAAAGAAGAAGTTGAGTCCATAATCGGCAGTGTCCAAGACACTAAGAAAACAGAATAGGATCCCAAGGACCGAAAGAGGATGTTGAGAAAACTCAAAAAGTACTGGGATGATGAAACCCGAGTTGTGGTGGAAGAATAATGGTATGACGATGAAGCGCATGATGTTAATATGCTCCAGATAGAACCTGATGCAAGCCCAGTCATGACTGCAAGAGAGTGGTGGGATGACAGCGACCTGAGTCACGCATACACTGACAAAGGTTGGAAAGCTGATACTCCAGATGACACCTGGTATACTAATAAGATCAATCACATGACCCAGAGTGGTCAGTATTTTAAACCCGCAGCATTAGACCAGCCAGAGACCTTTGGAAAGGAGGCTGAGAAAGCAAAAGAGAGGGATGTGGAAGAGAACATGGTCTTGAAACAGCTCAAGAAGATTCAGGCCGACATATCTATTTGGGGACTAATAATGGCGTCTCGGGAGCATAGACGAGCCTTGCTTGAAGAAATAAAACCAAACCAAACTACCCATTGACACCACCGCTGACCAATTGGTGTCGTTGGTCACCTCTGGGGATGTTATGCTAGTAATATCCTTCATGGATAAAGAATTGCCTCCCAAGGGCGCCAACTACAACAGGCCTTTGTATGTGACCTTGGAGAGTCGAAAAAAGTGGATTCCGGTGGCATGAGTAGATACTGGGTCGGTGATCAATGTGTGCCCAGTGAGAACTGCTTATGCCATCGGTTTTAGGCTGATTGACTTTACACCTACGACCCAAGTTGTCTGGGCTTATGATAATACAAGCCGGGATGTCATGGGAATGTTCAAAAGCAATATCCTGATCGGCCCGTCTGAACATGAGATAAAATTCCATGTCATGGATGTTTCGGCCATATTCAACCTACTACTGGGAAGGCCCTAGTTCCATCAGATGAAGGCTGTGTCACCAACAGTCCATCAGTTAGTAAAGTACCCCTTTAAAGGTAGGATTGCCATTGTGTACGGTAACTATGCCATTGTGTACGGTAGGATCTCCAAGGAACTACTGCACCACTACTGGAGATCATACATGGGGAAGAGGACGTGTTCCTTTCCAACTTCTCTCTGGCAGAAGCCTGGTTGGTTCAAACCATCATGGCAGAGGGCGATGGAGATTATGTAAGTGCGCAATCCATATACATGATGAACAAACAGGGGCATATGCCTGGATCAGGACTAGACCAAAGCGGCAGGCAGGGAGATACTGTCACTAAGAAGTTGAGTCATAACCCCCATGCTTTTGGGCTAAGATACACACCTACCGTTGTAGATTGGCAAAGGAAAAAGCAGGAGTTGAGAGAAAGGCTGAAGGCGAAGAGGACCAGGAAGCAGTATGAGCTAGTCCACAAACCTATACGGAGAACCCTAAACAGATGCTTTGTCCGCCAAGGGAAAGATTTCCCATGTGGATTCCCGGAACCCTGGTATGACTCGGAAACAAAAACAAGATATCTGGGTTTCAAGATCTTTTTCGGGCACCAGTTACCAGAAGAGGAGGATGAACAGGCAAACCTAAGCACTGATATAGATAAGGAAGGGCTGCAAACCTGGACATCGAAAAGGAGGAGCTGTTGGGAAAAGCAGTGGCTGACTTACTGATGAGTTCCACTGCTGGAGCTGAGACCACCAACTTGGGGGACAGCTTTACTATCTCAATGATCGGGGATACCACAACAGCAGATTTCTCTAATTTGATTGTGGATGCATCTGAGGCTCCATGCCTGGTCTGGAAGTTCGAGCAAGATGTCATCAACAGTTCTGAATCGGATAGTGAGTCCGAGTCTGATTCCACCGAGTTTGTGGAGTCGGGGTCAGATTCAAGTTCCTCTGAGTTTGGTACTTTTGGGAGTGGTAACCCAGATGTCAAGGTCCTATCCAGGTCGTCTATTAGTTTTTCCTTTGAGTCCACTGTAACGAAAGATCCATACTTTTTGAATGGGAATGCTGTGAATATTGCCTACTGTGATACCCCGTATTTTTAGTGTCTTTTCATATTCCAACTAGTGTCTATTCATAGTCTAACTAGTGTTCATTTAATTCTAGTTAGTGTTCATTTAATATCAATTAGTGTTTAGTGTTCATTTAATATCCTTATTGGTGGTTCATTTACTAGTAGTTCATTTACTATCCTTATTAGTGGTCCATTCATATTCAAACTTGTCCTTTCAAATTCCAACTAGTATGTTACACCAAGTTGCCCATAAATTGAGCCACCTCTTAACTTCTTTCTATGGTTTTTCCCATATCTCTATCCATTTGTTATATAGATTTAGAGTTTAGATTAAGAATGTTTAGAGTGAGAGTAAGCATTTTCATAAAGGAGGAGAGTTGTAGATTTTGTGAAACCTTACATACCTTATGGCTTAGAATTTGGAGATTTATGGAGAAAGTTCGAGATTCGAGTGTTGGAGAAGGAGGAGATTGATTTGAGATAATTCGGTGGTATGCAACATGCTTCCTAAATTCTCTTTGCAAGAGTTTATTTTTAATTCCCATAAACTCTTGATTATTCTGATCGTTTGATAAATTCTATGGAATTATTCATTGTTGATTCATTTGATTACTCAAGTCATTTGATGAACTCTGTGTAGTTAATCTATGTTGGAAATGTTGATTTGTCTGACTAAATGACGTGGAAATGCTCCGTATATGGATCGAGTGGACTTTGCCAATATACTCTGTACCAATATCCCGGATAAGCAGTTGTGCTTGGGCGAAGGGGGTGAGGCCGGTCATTGGTCATGTACCGAGTTGGACCAGGCATTTGGTTCTGGATAAATTATCATATGTCGAGTTGACTTGTTTGTGCAATTTGGTAAATTGTTTGTTTATCGAATCTAATCGGTTGTGTAATTGCTGTATCTTTGTTAATTTATTTTCTGTCTGAACCTTGTTATTCCTGTTGTATTATATACTTCCTGAATTAATTTATTTTTCAGGCATAGAGCAAATTTGGTGGCGATTGGAGTTGAAGCATCTAAAGGTTGATTTGAAGTTGATTTGATTTATTAATGACCTGGAAGTCGGGGCGTTACACCTACTTCTCTGTGCCTTTGGTTTGTTGTACCGATCTTAATTTTCAAAATTTTGACATAAACGAAGAGGAAGAAATTCCTCAGGTTTTGAAAAGTTTGGTTGATCATGAGGAGGAGAAGCGTGTTAAGCCTTGTACAGATGAAATCATATCAATTAACGTGGGTACTGAGGAAGATCCTCACTTGGTCCAGGTCGGGTCCACGCTGTCTTCGGAGGAACGCGATCGTCTAATCGCTTTATTAAAAAATTTCAAAGATGTTTTTGCGTAGTCCTACAAAGACATGTCTGGAATCGATTCTGAGATTGTACAGCACCGGATCCCTCTCGACCCTGAGGCCCAGCTAGTTAAGCAAAAGTTGTGTAGAGTTCGCCCAGATTAGGCTTTGAAGATTAAGGAAGAAGTTACCAAACAGATTGAGGTAGGGTTCTTGCTTGTGTCTGAATATCCGACGTGGTTGGCCAATATTGTTCTAGTTTCGAAGAAGGATGGCCGAATCAGAGTTTGTGTTGACTTCAGGGATCTGAATAAGGCTAGTCCAATGGATGATTTTCCACTGTCGCATATTGATGAGTTGGTAGACTTCACCACGTGCCATGCATTGCTCTCGTTTATGGACGGATTTTCCAGGTATAACCAGATTTTGATGGCACCCAAGGATAGGAAGAATACTACTTTCATCGCTCCGTGGGGCACCTATTGTTACCGAGTCATGCCGTTTGGGCTGAAGAATGCTGGGGCCACTTATCAGAAGGCTGCAACTACCATTATGCACGACATGATCCACAAAGAGGTTGAGGTGTATGTGGACGATATGATTGTCAAGTCCAAAGATCGAGAGGGCCACTACATCACCTTGGCAAAATTCTTTCAGTAAATTAGAGCGTGTAGATTGAGGTTGAACCCACAAAAATGCACTTTCGGTGTAACAACGGGAAAAATGCTAGGATTCTTAATCACACAGAGAAGAATTGAGGTAGATCCTTCCAAAATCAAGGCCATCTTAGAAATGTCACCACCAAGGACTGAAAAGGAGGTGTGCGACTTTCTGGGTAAAGTGCAATTCATAAGGTGGTTTATTTCAAAACTAACCTTGACTTGTGAACCACTATTTGGTCTCCTAAAGAAAGGAAATAAGTTTCAGTGGGACGATCGTTGTTAGTTCACTTTTGAACAGGTCAAGCAGTATCTACAGAATCCACCTGTGTTATCACCACCAGAACCGGGAAAACCGTTGATCTTGTACCTGTCAGTGACAAACTCAACCATGGGTTGTATGTTAGCCCAAGAGTTGGAGGCCAAAGCGGAGAAAGCTGTTTATTACTTGAGCAAGAAAATGCTAGATTATGAGACCCGTTATACTCCCCTTGAAAAATCTTGTCTAGCCTTGGTATGGGCTACCTGGAAGTTAAGGCACTACTTGTTAGCTTACTCTGTAATCCTGGTTTCAAGATTAGATCGCATTAAATATCTCTTTGAGAAACTAGCGCTTACGGGTAGGCTAGCTTGTTGGTTACTCATTCTCTTCGAATTTGATCTTACATATGTTACACGCAAGTCTATTAAAGGGAGAGCTATAGAAGAATTCCTAGCAGATCACCCAGTAGAGGGGGATGAAGCGATGGAGTACCTTTTCCCAGATAAAGATATTATGCAAATAGAAGAGAGAACATGGACGATGTACTTTGATGGAGCAGCCAATCAATATGGTTATGGGATCGGTGTATTGCTAATAGCACCTGATGACTCCTGTATACCCTTAGCCTTCAAACTCCGGTTCAAAGTATCCAACAATGAAACAGAGTATGAGGTGTGTATTGCTGGTTTAGAAGCTACCTAAAACTAGGGGCAAAAAGGTTGGACATCATCGGGGATTCAAATTTGGTTATGTTTCAAGCCAACAGAGATTGGCAAGTTAAAGAAGAGAAAATAAAAGTTTACCATCAGGTCTTGGACATTCTGATTCCGAGGTATGAGAAGTTAACATTTACCCACTTGCCAAAAGAGAACAACCAATTCCCTGATGCACTAGCAACTCTATCTTCCAAAGTAGACATTCCATTGGGAGTCAGGATGTATACAATCATTATTGAACAGAAGTACACGCCGACCTATGAAATGATTGCCGTGATAGATAAGGCTTTAGACAAGAACCCTTGGTATTATGACATCTGAAATTTCCTAGAAAAGGAGGTGTATCCGCCAGGAGCAAATGCCAAGGACAAAAGGGGAATACGGCGTTTGGCCGTCCAATTCATTATCTGTAGAAGCAAACTATACAAAAGAGGCCATCTGGGAATACATAAGCTATGCGTCGAGGAAGAGGAATCAAAGTATCTTATGGAGGCCATTCACGGAGGAGAGTGTGGAGCCTACATGAACGGTGTAATGCTCGCCTGAAAAATCCTTAAACAAGGTTATTACTGGTCAACCATGGAAGAAGATTGTATTGGTTTTGTTCGACGATGTCACAAATGCTAGATTCATGCTAATCGTATGAACATTTTGCCGTCGAAGCTTTACAACATGACTTCACCATGGCCATTCATTGTTTGGGGGATAGACGTTATCAGCGCGGTTACGCCAAAAGGATTAAACGGGCATGAATTCATTTTGGTAGCAATCGATTACTTCACAAAATGGGTGGAAGCCCAGTCTTACTCTATACTGAAAACATTGCATGTGGCTAAGTTCATCAAAAACAACATCATATGTCGGTATGGAGTGCCCAATGAAATTATCTCCGATAATGGAACGGACTTCAAGAAAGAAGTGATAGATTTGCTTGAGAAGTATAATGTGGCTTTCCATAAGTCATCAACCTACAGGCCACAGACTAATGGGGTTGTTGAAGCTGCTAACAAGAATATCAAGAGAAATCTGCAGAAGATGGTGGAAACTTACAGAGATTGGCCAGATAAATTAGCATTTGCGCTCTGGGGCTACTGAAATTCAATTCGAACATCTACGGGGACAACCCCCTATTCTCTTGTCTATGGGATGGAGGCTGTCTTGCCAATCAAAATTGAAGTGCCCTCGCTGTGAATTATGGCTGAGTGTCAGATAACAGAGGCAGATAGGCAGCAAAGTAGGTTTGAGGAATTGATGTTGTTTGATGAAAGAAGACTGAGAGCATTATATCATATCCAGGCCTACCAACGTCGAATTGCTAGGGCTTTTAACAAGAAGGTTAAGTCCCAGAATCTCAAGGAAGGGGACATAGTGCTGAAAGACAACTGAGCTCCCATTCATGACCCTAGGGTCAAGTTCAAACCTAACTAGACTGGTCCTTACATCATTAAGTTAATTTGGTCAAGAGGGGCGGTTATTCTTATGGACTTGGATGGCCTGGAGTTCTCGCAACTAATCAACATGGACAAGTTGAAAAAACATTACCCCTGAGAGGCTTGCTAGGCCAAAAACCCAAAAGGGCGACCTCGGCAAAAGTTAGAGCATGAAAAATGAGAAATACAGAAAAAGTGAGCTCGCAAGGTTGAAAACCGTAAAGGGCAACTTTGGCAAAAGTTAGAGCGTAAAAGGAGGGAGTTAATACTCGAGTAAACCTGCACCGAACTACGTAAGGCCTGATTCCCATTTTTTTGGTATATGTAGGCAACTTCATCCTGAAGTTTGGCCATAAATATCTCCAGTTCAACTGTCCTATCCGTTTTCCTCATCAAGTCATCCTTGTTCATCATCTATTTGGTTTGGTTGTGCTCTGTATTTTGGGCAGAAAAGCTGAGTATGGAACAACAGTAATGATATGCAGCCAAGGCCAGTTATGATTTATTTTGATTCGGGATTGTACATCTTGAGGATTGATTCTATGCGTGTCAGGTGGTGATCGCTTCTGAAAATTGTTCTGGAAAGTTTTAATAAAGGTTGATTTTGTTCAAAATTTTACCCTTTTACAACTTGAACCATTTTTGGGACCGAAAGGAAAATTTTCAGCACTCGCAGCTTTAATTTTATTGATTTTAGCATAAGTACACTCTCCAAAGTCTTTGATTCAGATCAAAGTTGCTTTTTACATCTTAAACTTGAAAAGAAAAGATCAAAACAGTAAAACTAGAGGCACAGTTGAGTCAAGTGGCTCCATGCCAAAGATGCTCCAACCTTTGCCTCTTCTTTAAGCCAAGCCAAACACTCCTCAGACAGGATATAATTGAAACTAATGGCAAGAGCCAGAATCTCTCTCGTCCTCCAAGCCGTAAGATATCGGGGCAAATGCGAGGTGCGAATTGGAAATGAAGTTGTATATTCCACTCTCCCATTTGGATGTATCTGATCCTGCCCGAACTGGCATCGGAATTGGAGAGGAAAATAGAACATGCAATGTGTAAGGCCAATTAACTCTACACCCGACTGTCGGGACATGCCGTAGCTCATCTCGGCTAAATTAAACCAGGGACAATGCTAAGATATATCAGCTGCGGATCGGCTGCACATCCAATCACACCACAAACCCTCTGAAGGGAAATCTATTAGCCATTTGCAAAAGAAGTAAGCCCTGGTGGAGTATTCGGGGCAAGGGCTACTACCCGCAGTTTATCCATCAACCATACCTGGGAAGGGATGAAAAATAAGAGAGATTAAAGAATAGAGAGGTGTGCGTTGAGGGAAAGGTAAGAAAAAAAATAGAGAATGAGTGATGAGTGATGTAAGAATCATAAATTAGAAGGGTGGAAAATAATACATGGAGAAGTAGTGGGCTCCCTGCAAACAGGTAGTTTCTCCCCGACAGAAAGCATCCAAACCCATCAAAGTTTTGGCCAGTGCTAAACCTATGTAGCTCTTGCCCTCCTTCAAGCCTTGGGTCACTTCGATCAACTGGATGCTAGCTCTGCTAAAACTAGGGGCAAGGAGGAATTGTGCAAGAAGACATAAACAGAGAACATGTTGTCGGTGGCTGTACTAGAGAAGGTTGCTCCTATCTCCAATAGTGAAAAATCGATGAACTAAACTGGGGATGTCTAGCTCCCATCATGAGCCAAAGACCGAGCCTTGTGCAATGATAATCCACACATCCCTCCCAAAGCCTGGGCATGGCCAAAACGGGGCTTCGACATGATTTTTTCGTCACGCTGGGATCCAATCAGTGCTTGAAATTCTTCGAGTGTTGGACACATTTCTTGAGATCCAAATTGAAATATTGTGTGACCGGGTTCCAACATCGAACCGCGGTATGGAGGAATGGAAAACAAAGAGAAGTGCAACTCAAAGGAAAAAGGGCGTAGGCCAAAACCGCAAAAATTCACCTTTTCCGAGCCATCCAAAGTGGTTATCCAATCTCGAAGCCTATTGACAAGTAACCTCTGCGTCTTGAGAGAAAAATATCAAATACTTAAGAGTCTGCTAGAAAAACAACATGGGAGCACTATTTATAGAGTTTGAAAATAAGCTGTGCATGACAGCTGGACAACACTAATCGATGTCACATTGATGGCCGGCCGTGCATCAATAAAGCTTGGCAGGGCCTTAATGTTGGTCCAGTTCAGTGCAATTGTAGCAAAAGCTGGCCTTTGTTCGGGTGGACCGCGACCATACTTTTGAGTTTTGTTTTGTTTGTACCAAGTGTTTTTTGGTATTTTCAAGTTGTTTTCATTTCGTTTTTCTATTATCGAGTTGTATTTTACATTTTGACAGGTTGTAAGTCGTTATGTGATTCATGAATCAATTCAAGAACAAGCATTCACAGTTCTAAAGGTTACAATGCAAGGATTACACCATTCATCACATGCAAATGCCATTCATCACATTGTGCAAGAAAATCATTCAACTAAAACTTGTCTTTTATAAATTGGCGAGTCCAACCCTGGTCATTGTTTTACGAAGCATAAAAACAAAAGAAAATCTTTGAAAATAAAACAAAAGGGTCTATTTGAAGCTAGTCTTTAACTACATAGCAAAACAAAAGAAAAAGTAAAACAAAAACAAAAACAAAATAGCAAATCATCATCATCATCATCATCATCATCGTCATCAATAGCCCATCTTTGCCCTCTTCCTCCTCGGCTGTGGAGAAGGTGTATCACTGTCATCGCTAGGGCTACTGGACTGCAAGTTAATCTCCTCTCCCTCATCCTCGGGGATCGTGGATCTACTAAAAGACTCCTCGGAAGGCGAGTGCTACCTCACTCGACCTCTTTCCTGGTCAGCTTCTCCTCAGCCTCTCATCAGACCCTGTCTCCTTCTCCTCCCAGCTAGAGGAGGTCCTATAGGTGCAAATGGTACAGGCTCAAGTTGAAAAAAGGACAGATATCAGTATGAATCAATAAAAGTGTACAGTATGGTAACTATGGCAACAATAGTAAACCACAGATAGGATGTACCTCGATTCCATGGGTGACTAAGGCAGTTTGTCTCCTCCGTACCATCAGGAGCAGTCAGCCGATCATACGAAGAAGGCCATCACCGTATGCCTGGGGAATCTGCAAAAGAACAGAATTTGAGAAAAGGCAAACAAAAGTAATACAGAACAATGAATAGAAATGGCAGAAAATAATCTAAAGTGTAGTATGGACTAGCAAAAAGGAATGTATACCTGCTCAACGCCAAGAGCAAACACAAGCCTGTGGTCCATCTCCTCGATGTCTCAAGTGGGATCTGCTCGATCACTCCATCTGAACGCATGTATACGATCTCAATGGGGATCACAGGAAATCTAGGAATTAGAGCAACGACAGGGGCACCTCCAGTAGGCGCATCACCAGCAGTAGTAGCAACCTCCGACACAGCTCGAGCCACGCCTAGGGTAAGAGGCGCCATCACTCGAGTGTGTAAGAAAGTAGTGAAGTCACCAGGCTCATGATAGCGATCGCCATCCTCGCCTATCATCAAGAGGTTGAGCTTAGGACTGTCCTATAGATCATCCACTACCCTCATCCCGGGAAGAGGAGGATGTGGAATGTCGGGGTTAGCAACGCCCGCGTCTGGCGGATGAACCTCTCTCCCAAGTAATATGCCCAACCAAAGGGGCCCTCAAACAGAATCCTCATCATGAAAGCATGCTAGGCAGTGACATAGATCATCCTCGACACCTGAGGAATGCTCGCCCAAGGGTGCCAGTCAACTTGTGAAATTAGTACACTGTTAGATCAGTGCAGTATGAGAAAATCAGTGCAATGTCAGATGGCAGTGTAGTGTCAGATGTTAGTGTAGTGTCTGATGTTAATGTAGTGCCAGATGTTAGTGCAGTGCCACATTAGAATGGCAGTGCAGTATGGGAAAATTGGTGCAATGTTAGAAGTCAGTACAATATGCGAATGACAATATGGTACAGATGTAACAACATGAGAGTGACCATGTAGTCGGAAATAGTGTAATATGCTTATAGTAGGTAACAGTTAAAGGCTGGTATGTTGCTACCTGGTTCGCCGTGATCGTGTCAAAGAAGTGGCGGAAGTACGGGAAGGTTCAATCTACAAGGCGGCGTTACTCGAATCGCGAGTTGTAGTACCGGGAGTGGGGTACTGACAACTCGATCAGCCTCACTAGGATTGGAGCTAGGGAAGTGAAATATGTGTAGACCCAAAGTTGCAAGCAGAAGACATGAGAAAAATAGATCAGATGAACAAGAAATGCAATAGTGAACAGAATGTAAAGCGTATTAGAAAAGAACTGTCGGGGTATACCTCCCAAACCCTCCAGTAGTCGCCAAGTGAATTTGTTTTGTGGCAGAAGATGAAGCTCATGTAGCAGTATAAGGTGGCCAGGCCGACGCCACCTAAGTCGTACTCTACCACCTGAGGAAGGTGTACTAGTGCCCCTAGAAGGTATAACCCCATGGTATTTTCCCTGTTCGCAAACAGGGTAGTACCGAGGAGATACATGAGAAAGTCGCGGGTGTACTGGGCAACCTCATCTACAGTAGCTAGTTGAGTGCCAGAAAAGTTCTCTAACAACCAACTGTAGCGCACCATCCCATGGTTGGTAGTGTCTGCCATCTCCCCGAGAAGCTGGAGTTGTGCAACCCTACACTGGGTTATATCCGGATCAAAAGGGACTGGGCCGCCGACCCCAACCCACAAACCGGTCAGTATCGAGAAGTCGTATGGGGTCAGCATCATCTCCCCGGTCGAGGAAAAGTGGAATGAGTCAGTGGCATCCTACCATCTCTCTACCAGGGCCCCATAAAGCCAAGACTCAACCCTCATCTGTATGAGCCCGGAGTAGAAGGGGCCAAAGCCAGCAGCATCAACTAAAGTACGAACCTCTATGGGAAGCAGCTCGTACCAACACTGGGGGCCAGATATGGAGCCATAGCTGCCTATTCTCCTGGCTATCACCTATCAATTGAAAATTTTATTAGTATATGTACAACAGAGATTAGTGGTTTGCTCATTAGTTTCAACATGTGTGCAAAGTAAAATAAGGAGAAAAGTTGCGTACCGTGGAGGCGTCGGTGGATACGTGCTCCATGGGCTCTCACAGTATACTATCCTCATCTATCCTTGGGATGAAGACCTCAAATCTCAAGATGCCACCTGGGGCTGGCACATGTGTACGCGGCTGGTATGTAGCTGCATCAAAGGGCCTCTCGGCAAGGGGAAGCAATGCAGCAACATCCTCCGTCTCCATGTCCGCACCAAGGGCGGCACCAATACCTACTGTGGGGTTGGGAATAAGTACTTCGTCAGCAGCCATAGAGAGGAGATGAAAAAGTGAGGGGATGAGTGAAAATGGGTGGAAATCACAAAACCAAAACCCTAGGAGAGAGAAAATAAAGAGGAGATAAAAAAAAAATCAAAGGGAAAAGGGGGAAAAGTTTGGAAAAATGAGTGAGAATCTGAGAAAAACCAAGAGAAAATTCAAAACATCACCAAATCAAAATCCAATTGGTTCAAAAGGTGGAGGATCAAGAGGGTTTCAAGGGAAAATTTTGTAAAAGTTGTTGGGGAACTCAAGAGGAATGGAAATCTAGAGAGAGAGGAAGGTTAGAGAGAGAGGATGAGGTGTTTTCGGATGTGAGAGTGTGAGGAAATGAGGGTTACTTTGTGTTTTAATAGCCATGGGTTGTGGCTTTCCTGAAACTGCCCTTTGCAGCTATCGAAGGATGGTCGGCTGTGTCGAAGCCCGGCTATGCAACGGCGAGGCGTGGCCAGCCTTTGGTGAATTCAGTTCTTTGTGTTGTTTGTTATTATTATTATTTTATTTTAGTTTATTTTATTATTATTTTATTTTTGGTATTGTTTAAGTTTTAATTTGGGTGTATAACAATAATAATGTGTGAAAGGAAAAAAAGAAAAAGAAAAGGAGTGAGTGAAGAGAAAAAAAAAAAAAAAAAGGAACAGAAAGAAAAAAAATTGAGAAAAAGTGAAAACAAATAAAAGAGAACGCATTTATTTGATTTTTGGACTAATTTGTTTAAACTTGTTTGTTTTAATTTTTTTTTTAATTTATTATTTTGCTTGGGTTGTAGTTCGTTCCGTTATGTTGAAGCCGAGCGATATTGTATGTACGGTTCATTCAGAGAGTGTCGGAGAAATGCCCAATATTATATGTACGGTTCATACAGAAGAGTTCTAGATAAAATCATTCGTGCCACATTAAAATCATCATCCATTTTACAACAAGATGGAAACGCAGTTCGTTGAGCCCATTGTTCCAACACATTGGCATTGTTTTGATTTCATGTGTCTTTGAGTGGAATCCATGTTTTGACTCCTACTTATGCAATTTGTTTGTTCTTAGTCCATTCCAAACCTTTCCTCCTCTCATGTGTGACGCGTTAGGATCGCAAATCGGTTAAAAACATTTGGATGTGCCCGGTGTTCACACCACCTTTCCTCCTCTTGCATGTGACGCGTTAGGATTGTACCTTTGGTTAAAAACATTTGGGTGCGCTCGGCATTCACACCACCTTTCCTCTTCTTGCATGTGACACGTTAGGATTACAAATTAGTTAAAAACATTCAGGTGCGCCCGATGTTCACACCACCTTTCCTCCTCTCGCGTGTGACGCGTTAGGATTACAAATCAGTTAAAAACATTCAGGTGCGCCCGATGTTTACACCACATTTCGTCCTCTCGCGTGTGACACGTTAGGATTGCAAATTGGTTAAAAACATTCAGGTGCACCTGGTGTTCACACACCTTTCCTCCTCTCATGTGTGACGTGTTAGGATTGCAAATCGGTTAAAAACATTTTGGTGCGCCCGGTGTTCACACCACCTTTCGTTCTCTTGCGTGTGACGCGTTAGGATTGTATCTTCGGTTAAAAACATTTAGGTGTGCCTGATGTTCACACGACCTTTCCTTCTCTTGCATTCAACGCGTTAGGATCTCGGTTGAGACCTTGGGTGCGCTCGATGGTTACATTGCCCTTCACCTTTCCTGTGCGACGCAAAGTTAGGCTTGCATAATTTTCTTACATTCTTTCTACATGAAATGTAGTTTGGCTCATGTTTCCCACGCGAGGCGTGTTAATTTACTTACTTTTTTTTATGGTTGGAATTGCTGTACCTTATTTTAATTTGTATAAATGTGGCATTTTCTTTGCATTGCATTTGCATTCAAGTGTTTCATTGTATGGCCTCATTCCATCATAAGTTATATTCTTGCATCTTATTTTTGCATTTTGCTCCTTAACTACACTGGTTTGATTCCTTGCAAAGGAATATGTAGGCAGCTTGCGAGCGCAACCAATCTAATTTATGTCTTGCTTTCTTGCCCAAGTCTTGTAGCCTCGTCAAATGGGTCGTCTCTGGGCTTTGACATTTACTCACGTCACTTCATGACTGCTCGAGCTCTGTCAAGGAGGGGCAAGTGTAGACACCCCATTTTGACCACTCGCAAGACTTAGGTGCTTGGTTGGATACACTTGATGATGAAAGTTGAATTGTATGCTTTTCATTCACAGCGATTCAAATTCAGTCAAACTCTCGAAATAACCTCAAATCTTCAACATTTACCTTGTTTGAACCTCTAAGCCCCATTTTTGGACCTTTTTCCACCCTGAGCTGAGTTTAGATCAAAAAATAGGGGAGGGCATCAATGCCCGGCCGTGCATCAATGATGGCCGATCGGGCTCTGGTGGCGAGAAACACTGTTTTGGGCAGGAGGCCACCAGCTGTCCATTTTTGAAGATATTTATCACCTTTTGAGCTCAAATTCTATAAACACGAAGCTGTGTTATTGTTTTGCGGGTTGAGCAAAATTTAGAAAGCCCATATACACCTTGAGAGCTCCTTCCTCCTCTTTCTTCCATAGCAAGCAACCTTTGAGCTAACCTAGCTCCCTTGTGTCATCTTCATACACCATACACAACCTTATCTCACCATCTTAGAGCCTTGGTTGATCTTTCAGAAGCATAATTCAAGCTTGAGAGTGAGTTAAGACTAAGTTTGGGTTGTAAACAAAAAGCTTACCCCTTGACAGATATAAGCTTGTTTTCTTCTCTCTTGCTTTCATTTCTTTCACTTGCTACATAATTCTTATTGTTTTGTATTGTTTTGATCCTATTTGAAGTATTTAAGTTTGGGTTTGGAGAGCTACCAAAAGGATAGAAAGAGTTTTCTCTTTCTACACCTTTACCTATAGCTTAAACTCTTACTTTTCCACTCTTTTCTTTGATATCTACACTAATTTTCAGCGTTTTAAAAAGGCTAAAAATCATGTTTTGAGGTTTGAAAGTAGAGGGGTTAGCCGTCCCTCCTTGTACTTGGTTGCTAGCCTTGATTCTTCTCTTTATTGTTTAGCTTTTTAGGCTCTTTTCATGCATTTTTTTAGCCTCTATTTTTCATTTATTCATGGTTGTTTTGGGGCTGTTCTAACTTGTTTAATTAGTTTAAGGTTTGGTTAATTCATTTGTTGTCTCACAAGTTTGCATACATAACATGTTATATATTGTTCTAAGCTTTTCTTCAATTTATTTCCATGTCTAAAAGTCTAATTTTTACAATCAATGCACCATCCATTTCTTTCATTCTTGAGAATTATTTTAACCGATTGAGGTTACTCAAAATATGTAAGAAAGACTTCTACCTAATGGCTTAATCTTTTCGGAGATTCATTGTCAACGGTATAATATCTCTCCCATGTTTTTTAAGAACCTCTCGTTTGACATTACTTCTTGTTTAGAGGACTTTAACATCACCATGGACAAATGGACTAAAGAATGGCAAGGCTTAATAAAATTGGCTTAAAACTTGGAACAACCCTGATAAAGAAGATGGTTAGAATTGCTTGAACTTGGCTGGACGATATGCCAAGTTCCTTGTGTCAAGAGTCGTCACATGCTCATTCATAGCATTTTGATGATTCTTGAAGCATCGCAAGCCCTCTCTTTGAGATCACTCTATGACAAAAGGGAGGGGTGGTCTTATTCATTGACTTTTTGTCCAAACTTGTATCCGGAATCATCAAGCAATCAACTTGCTCGTTGATGGTTTTGGGACCAGCTTCATCATTCTCTCGAGGTTTTGCCATGACAGAGAACGAAGATGGGACAAACAGAGCTTGAGAACACTTTGTCTGCACTGATTCACCTTAGAACACAAAATCAGAGCTTAGCAACAAATTGGTGCACGGCCGGGCATCGTTGATGCACAGTTGGCCCTCAATGTGTGGCTAGCAGTGCAGTTTTGCAGAAAACAGAGGTAGTGGCTGAAGGTGAAACAGAGTTGGCTTTGATAGACAGAGTAGCTCTCATGCACTGTGCATGCAACCCTCATCCATCTTCACTTATGCCTTTGTCGAATGCGTATAATTGTTTCTCTGGGAGCCGAATAAATAGAAGAGTCGGCAGGGATGTATCCCAGAAGTCAGAGATTGTTTGGCTCCGTACTAATCAACTAAGATACCGAATATATAGAAATTGCCGAATAGATGGGGAGATGCATGTTGGAATAAACAAAAGGATAATAAGTAGAAAGTGGGCTCTGGACCCGAGGTCTAGAGAATGAGTATAAATACAAGAGATTCATATCTAGAAAGGTATGTGAGAATCACTTCACTAAACTTAGTAAAACATGCTTTCTTGAGTATAAGAACTGACTTGCCCGTCGGAGTGCTAACTCCGGCACCCCCAACCGGAGTGTTTGTCTTTGCAGGTGACTAAGCTGAGGATCAGGAGCGTCTCCCAGGATCTGAAGAGTATTTCCAAAACCACTTCCCCACAATTGGCGCCGTCTGTGGGAATACTCAAGTACATCCATGGAAGGCGTGACGCAAGATCCTCCGATAGCCACCGACGCGATCATACAGAGAGTCGACCTCACTCCGGCAAATATGCTCGAGAAAGAAATCATTGCTGCAAGACGTGCCTTGAATGTCGATTCACAAACAACTTCAACGCAGGAGACGATGCTAGCCATCATGGAACGAGCCAAAAAGACCAAACACATTTTAGACAACACCATCGCTGAGAACGAGCGCCTTCGCCGCGATCTGGCCTTGGAAATAGTAAAGTCCAAACAAACAGTGCGCCAGGTTTCTGAGCGACCCCCAAAGGCAGGCAATCTACGGTCTCGGGATACGGAAGGTAATGCCGATGATATAGGGGCGAAGCCTAATTTATGCCCACGGACCCAAGAGCTTCCACGGTTTGAAGGGCCTTCACCCAGCCATGCTTGAAACCACGATTTTCGCATCGGCAGACTTCCTTAGCTAGGCCTGTTTTGGTCTTCTTGATCCCGGCCTTCAAGCCGTCCCGATATCCTCTCTCATAACCCGAGGCCTCTCGGTTCGCCCTCTCCCCGATGCTCTTCGCTTGACTGTCCACCACCGACACGGCCGCTCGAACACCCTTCAGCTCCCGAAGCTCACTCTCAGCCTTTTTCGCGCAAGCCTGCAGACTACGATTCCTTTTGTTGTTTTTCTCACTCTCGCGTCGGGCTTCGCGCAGACGCATCCCGACTTCATAAGCGCTATACAGTCCCTTGACAGCCCCATGTATACCATCCCAAAATACTTCGAAATCTCCGCGTCCGACCATCGACTGTTGGACCTCCGGCGGAAAAATCTGCCGAGCGAACTCGACCGCCACATCTGGGTCTTTAATTATAGAATCTGCCTCCGTCATTGGTCTATTCTTCACGAGAACTGCAAAACTCAACGGTCGTGGCGCCACGTCAGGCTCAACTTGCAGTCGTGGGCGCGGGGAACCTCCCTGTTGTTCGTCCTTTCAGGGTGATCTGTTTCGACGACTAGGGGGCCTCTCTTTTTCCCGATCCATGGATGCTTTTCTTCTCGTGTGAATAGGCTCACTTCTGCGATTCATTTTGACCGCTAAACCCAGCCAATGTTGGCCCCTGCCGGGTTTGGATCGAGCCTGAATAGAAATGAGTCAAGTTGTTGGCATGAACTCGCCCATTTATTTTGGGGTACATGCAGCTCCCCCGAGAAAACGTCAGAAAGATTGAGCGCCAAACGTTGTATGCCCCTCAGCCAGCCCATGATTCAGAGCCATCGGCTCATTTGGTTCCTCAGGCTCGTGCCTTGGCTAAGGCAAGGGCAGATTCATTGATCTAGTCGGCTGTATTTTCAAATGATAACGCCGAGTAATTTATGCCTCAGCCAGCCCACGATTCAGAGCCATCGGCTCATTCGGTTTCTCAGGCTCGCGCCCTAGCTAAGGCAAGGGCAGATTCATTAATCTAGTCGGCTATATTTCAAGTGCTGTCACCGGTTAGCCTAAGATCACTGGGGCAAGGGCGGATTCATTGATCTAGCCGCCCTGGCTAAGGCAATGGCAGATTTATTAATCTAGTCGGCTATATTTCAAGTGCTGTCGCCGGTTAGCCTAAGATCGCTGGGGCAAGGGGGGATTCATTGATCTAGCCGGCTGTATTTTCAAATGATAGCACCGAGTAATTTATGCCTCAGCCAGCCCACGATTCAGAGCCATCGGCTCATTTGGTTTCTCAGGCTCGCGCCCTGGCTAAGGCAAGGGCAGATTCATTAATCTAGTCGGCTATATTTCAAGTGTTGTCGCCGGTTAGCCTAAGATCGCTGGGGCAAGGGCGGATTCATTGATCTAGCCGGCTGTATTTTCAAATGATAACGTCGAGTAATTTATGCCTCAGCCAGCCCACGATTCAGAGCCATCGGCTCATTCAGTTCCTCAGGCTCGCGCCCTGGCTAAGGCAAGGGTAGATTCATTAATCTAGTCGGCCATATTTCAAGTGCTGTCGCCGGTTAGCCTAAGATCTCTGGGGCAAGATCGGATTCATTGATCTAGCCGGCTGTATTTTCAAATGATAACGTCGAGTAATTTATGCCTCAGCCAGCCCTTGATTCAGAGCCATTGGCTCATTCGGTTCCTCGTTCGCGCCCTGGCTAAGGCAAGGGCAGGTTCCTTAGTCCGATCGTCCGAGCTCAAAATTAAGTAATATCATTCTTCATTAGCAAAATTGAGCACAACTCATGACATTTTATATATGCAAAATAAATAAGCTATAAGCTCGCACAAAAATGTCTGACAAAACGATTGTAACAATACATCAGTAAAATCCTAATACATTTGTGAAATCCTAACAGTCAATTGCCCAGCTCAGCCTTCGGAATCAGTCTCCAACAGCTCGACATCCACCTGTTCATACGGCACTAGCGTAGTCAGTGAAACTCCAGCTGCAGCAAGGGCTTTGTGCCAGCCATGCTTGAACCCCCTGTTTTCAAAACGCAGGACCTGGTCCACATATTCGGCGAGCCCAGCATCTTTCCCGGCTTTAAATACTTTGGAAGCAGCCGCCTTCATGTCAGCCAACTCAGCTTGCAGGCTGGCAACCGCCTGCTGGGATAATCTCACCGCCGCTTCGCTCGCATCCGCCTTCTTCTCGGTGTCCGCTTGGGATTGATTTGCAATGCGAGCCTTTTCTACTTCGGCCTTGGCCCGAGAAGTTTCCTTGTTCGCTCTCAAAACTGCGTCTTCAACCCTCTTCCTCTGGCCCTCCACTTGTTTTCGTAAGCGGTCAATCTGTTTGACGGTGTCGAGATGCCGACGTCCCATGTCGGCTATCCTTCCGACAATCTGCAAAGGAAGATCCCAAAAACATAACCTCAACGGTACTTGGATAAAGTGAAGAAAAGTCAGAATACGTACCAGAAGTGCCGATTGCGCGGTTAGTGTTGTCGCATTCATATCTGATTCCACCCAGAAAGCCTCCATATTAGACGGCGACGACACGGACGTAGCCACACCGAATGCGACTTCTGGATCTTTAAGTGCCGAAGCGTTAGAGGGAACCGGCATGTCCTTTACCATTGGACGAATGACAAAAGGAACAACCTCATTAGATCCCTCCAATCGAGGACGCTTACCACCTTGTTCGTCTGAACCGGCCTTGAGGTCAGCAGAACATTTCCCTGCCTATTCCTCAAATTTTTGGCCGACTTCCCCGACCAACGGAGATTCGGCATTCTTACCTTTTTCCATCTCCTCTACAACCCCCAAGGACGTTGATTCGGCAACAGGGAGGGGGAGTCAAGATTCGGTGGCGGGCAGCATTTCAGACGAAAGGCCCTCCGCTCTTCGCCGTGCGGCTAACCTCTCCGCGTTCGCCTTTTTAGCAAGCTTTGTTAGACTCAATCCGACCATATCCGCGGAGTCTATGACGGGAAGATCCTCTAAGCATTGAAAAACGTCGGTAGAAGGAAGATCCCCTGGTCCCGATGTAAATGGAGGATCGGCGGAATCCAATACCTCCTCAGACTTGGTCTCGGATTTATCTGAGTCGGCGATATTAGCTACCTCATTTCGCTCCGAATCGAACCCTTCAAAGCCTACCTGCCTCAAGTTTTTGAAGTCAGACAGAATAAGAGCAGTAAGTGAATCTTCACCCTTAGGAATCGGTATGTTTTCCGCCGCCGAGAAGGTTGTGTATGTCGGCTCGTAACAAAGCAGAATGTGAGCTGCCCTCCCCTGTTTCTGAAGACTTTGAGGGCCGAAATACCTGAGAGCAACCCTAATATCTGACAGAACGGCGTCGTGGGTTGAAGATAGTACCTTTTTTAAACCCCTCCCTGCACGAGACGAAGCCGTAAGATTTCAACGGAATAGGTTTTACAATAAAAATGAACACATGACAAAAACAAGGAGATACTCGGTGACTTGGCTCGCCCCTCCGTCTAGGAATAGGGTCAACACGATCCTCCCCTTCGCCAAATTCCCAGTTGCCCTGGACAACGACCATAACATCATCAACTCGTTTCCCAGAGCTGGAAAGCATAGTGATTAGTTAATGGTCGGTATCCTTAGCTCTAAGGAAATAACGCCCTTGCCGACCGGAGGACTTAGCCAAGGCATAGCAGTGCCGGATAGTCAGAATGCCAAGGTTAATTCCAAGGCGACTATTCAACGCTACAATCCCCATTATAATTCTAAAGAAATTCACGTTAGGTTAAGAAAGGATTAAATCCCAATGGTGAAGCACAGCCCTCAGAAATGGGTGTAGAGGGAAGCGGACTCCACCCTCAGCGATTGATAAGAGAGGAAAGACGATTGTGGTTTCGTCCTCCCTCTCCATGTCAAGGGTGCCTTCTGCCAAAAGTGACAGACGGACGTCATCAGGAACAGAGAAATGGCGTCTCAAACCAGCAATTCGATCTGATGAGAGGAGGTCTTTCAAATGCTTCGCCATACTCTACAGTTGGCACATATATGCCAAAGAATAAAATGGGAGTAGTTCTCGAAGCAAAGAAGTGGAAAACTTACGGAGGGTGAAGATATTGGAGGAGACAAAATTGCAAGAACGATCCAAAGGGCAACCTAGCGACCAGTATCATGGAATGCGAATCCAAAGGGATGCCAATCTTTAAAAACGCAATGAATAGATATGTACGAAGAGGCGGGAAGTCGGTACGACAACCAAAAGGGGGTGTACTTAGATGTATGCTTTGTAGGCCTGATCCCCAAAATTTCGGTTGGGTATTCAAAATTCGGAACCAAGCACTCCAGCCAACAAACGTTGGGAGAATGCTTGGGGGGCAATTGTGGGAGCCGAATAAATAGAAGAGTCGGCAGGGATGTATCCCAGAAGTCAGAGATTGTTCGGCTCCGTACTAATCAACTAAGATACCGAATATATAGAAATTGCCGAATAGATGGGGAGATGTATGTTGGAATAAACAAAAGGATAATAAGTAGAAAGTGGGCTCTGGACCCGAGGTCCAGAGAATGAGTATAAATACAAGAGCTTCAGATCTAGAAAGGTATGTAAGAATCACTTCACTAAACTTAGTAAAACAAGCTTTCTTGAGTATAAGAACTGACTTGCCCGTCGGAGTGCTAACCCCGGGACCCCCGACCGGAGTGTTTGTCTTTGCAGGTGACTAAGCTGAGGATCAGGAGCGTCTCCTAAGATCTGAAGAGTATTTCCAAAACCACTTCCCCACAGTTTCATTAGTGTTATAATTATTATAGTTGTAAATTAATCTTATTGAAATTAGTATTGTTGTAGCCATTAGCTTATTGATAATTGGTATAGCTAGTTAATTTGTTGTAATAAAGTAGTTAATTAGCTTATCCTATTTTATTCATTCGCTCAGTTTTGTAATAGTTAGTTAATTCGGACTTTTGGACATTGATTCGCACCCTCCTGCGTGAGGGATCAAATGTTGTAATAATGTGTATGTTTTCCAACCCCACGTCTTTCTCCCTTTATTTATTTGCTTATGATGGTTAGTATAGAGCATGTTTCATTAGCATTCTTATGCCTTGCATCCACTTGTATTGCATGCACCGAGGCTTGGTTTATCATTCAAACTTGCATTGTCATTTAAATAATTCTTTGAATACGTGCTTAATTGCATGTCTTGAATGGAATCGTATGCCATGCTCATAGCCGAGCCTTTGAAATACATAATATGTGCGTTGCATTAGTCATATTGCATTTATTTAGGAACATGCATATTTTTCTAATTATTTTGTTTTGTTTTGGCTCGAAGTACTAGGTGAGTAATTTTATGTTTTAGCATCTTGCATTGAGTACATGTGTTGCCATGTCTAGCATATTTACCATGAGGCTAAGTGCTTAAATGGTTAAATGCTTGAAGGCCCATGGATGAAGGCAAATTGCTTGAACTAGGATAGTTTGATTAATGTTCCATTTTAAGCCTACTCTTCCAAGTGGCAAATTCACAAAACGATTTCAAAACAAAACATGAGATCAAATGTTCCAATTCTTGCAAATTAGTCTATATTTTCGTGTGCATCACATAGTAAATAGCTAATAAACATCATGATTAGTAGAGGCCGATCTTTGATTGGGTGAGTGTGGTGCTTAATTCATAACCTTCTCCTCTCGTACCTAAGTTCCCGAGGCGAGACACTTTGGTGATGATGGACTAATGGCCTTTGGTATGAGTCTCGAGTTTCCTAAATTTTCCAAAAATATTTAGGTGGCGACTCTGAAATCTGACAAAGCAGTCCATTTTTGGCATTGGATTCAAACATCGATTTTCTAAAAAGAATTGCCAGATTTGGACTCTTTTTGTGTTTTCACTGTTTCACATTGCACTTGTGAAATTAGATTCAAGACCACAAGTGGAGTCCGAATTGTGGGGCTATTCGCCTTCCAAAAGGAGTGCGGAAAGGTGGACTACAGAAGGTAGTTTCGTCCACTTTCCACCAAGTCATATGATTCCTAATCGGAGATGACATTGGAAAAATTAGAAAAGATCAGATATCTACCAAGCAGTGTCTGGTAGTATCTCCGTCTAACAAAAGAATCTATAAAGTTCATACTAAAGAAGCATGTGAAAAATAGTTGTCATAGAACCCACCACAAAGAGTGCCAAGGAATTAGAAAAAGTACCCATTTACCTAGAGGACGAAGAGAAATTCTTTCTCATCGGGAAAGTCTCAGCGAAACAAACAATGACCAGCTGATCCACCTTCTATTGCAGTATAAGGATGTGTTTGCATGGATTCCTATACACACCCCATTTTTTACCGCCCTTAAGACTTGGGCGCCATTGGTTGATCACTCAATGATAAAAGTTATGCTGTACAAATGTTCGATTTCTTCAGTAAGGAGAGCTTCCAACTACCAGTCTTACACCCCAAATTGGGCCAAAATTATTTTGACAAAAATTATTTTAGATCTCAAACCCTCTCTTTCAAAATATTCATGAAAATGTTTCTACGATGTTCCGAGGCTCACATTTCGTTCAATGTTGCACTTTTCGATAAACCTAACAAGGACAAAGTGGAAATAAATGAAAGAGAGGTGAACCCTTTGAAAAATCTTTTAAACATCTCATTTACAATTTTGGAGTAGAAGAAAATTAGAGGAGAGTGAAGAAAACTAGTTGGGAAAGAAGTTAGGCATCAAATGGTTAAGCCAAAACTGAGCAGCCTTCACTAAAATAGGCATATCTCTTTCCACTCTTAGAATTTAGATGTGAGGCCACCTCCATTGGAAATTAGAATTCTGGGGCTTCAATTCAGACTCAAGAATGACCTAAAACCGAGTCTGGATGAAGGAGATATGCCCATTTGAAGTTGAGCTTGGAGAGCAGATTTTTTGTGGACGGCGAGTCCCCATTTGTGGACAGTAGGCCACCATTGGTGGCTGGCCGGCCACCACTTCTGGACGGTCTGCCACTGGTAATTTTGGCTTTTTTTCAGTAGTTTGACCCCCTTGACCTCCCTAGTGATGTGTTGGCCACTAGTGGTGTGAAGGCCACCATTAGTGGCCTGTCGGCTACATTTGTGGGCTGCCGGCCACTGGTGCAAAATATCAGATATTTTCATGCCAACTATTGCCAGCTATTTCCAGATTGCTCCACCTGTCTCTCTATAGATATTTTAACTTGAGGTTCATATTTTCTATATATAGAGGACCTTCTCTATTTTTTTCAAGGTTAGAAACATTTAGAAGTGAGATTTTGGGAGTAAAAAAATCCTCTCTCTATAATTCTCTCTCTTACAACTTGCTTAGCACTTGCCCAAACACTCTAAACCAAACATAGATAGTTCCTTGTTGAGGTTATTTGAGCTCGAATTTGAGCTCTTAAAGCACTTGAGAGTGTGAAATTGGTGGTTTATGCCTTACGAATTGATCTTTGCTTCAAGAGGTATAACACTTGTCTTTAAGCTTGCTTTGTATACTTGTTTTTCTATCTATTTGCACTATTTTTGGGCTATTTTGTACCATAAAAAACTCTATTTTTGTGGGCTGAAATTTGTGGTTTTAGGCCATTTAAGCTTGTAAGGGCTTTCCACCTTTGTTTCCCACTTTCAAACTACCTTTTTTTTGGGGCTTTTTAATATTGAATTTTAGAGTTATCTCAGTGGTGAGAATCATATTTTAAAGTCCAAAATTTGAGGGGATAACTTCCCATTCTTGTGTCTTGTTTGCTAGTCTAGTTAGTGCCATGCGTTGGCTTATTTTTTTAGCCTTTTGTAGCTTAATTCCAGCATGTTTTAGGCCTTATTTTGGACTTCTTTAACTCTGTTTTTGACTATTTAAGTCATTTGAGCTTTGTTTTGCATGCCTCTAGTGTAATAGTCCTCACAAGCTTGGTGTTTTAGGCCTTTAGACACCCCTTGTTTGAGTTGATTGCCATGTTTTAGCGCTTTTCTCACTTCATTCCAGCAGTTATAATCTCCCTCAATTCTTCACTTTTTATTTGCTTTGATGGTTGTTTCAAACTTGGGATTCTTTAAGCTTGAGATTAAGGTCCAGGCTTAATGGTTTAATCGTCTTTTGAGGGTTCATTACCAATGGCATGAAACTTCTCTCATGAATTAAACCACCCCTTGGTTGACACTTCTTTCACTTTAGAAAACTCTTACCAATGGACTTAATTGATTAAGTAATGGTTGGTAATTAAAATGAATAAACAAAAGTGGCAAGTAAAATTGTGCAAGGTAAGCATTTTGTTTGTGTTGTATGTGTTCAATTGGACGTTAATTGAACACAAGGAGAATTGGGGCATTTCATACTCAAAGTGATGAAATGTACCAAATTTCCAAGGTCTCCATTGCCCTTGATCATGTATAATAGGGTGATGGTTGTTGAGTCTTATTTGTGCTTTCATTAACTTGTACATCTTAGTTCTTTGGCCATCATGCAATGAAATTGCTTGATTGGTGGTTTTGGAACCAAGTATATCACTCATTTGAGATTGTTTTGATGATAAGGAGGGATACAGAGTACAAACAACCTGTGAGAATACCCTCTCTTTGCCCTGTTTGCTCTCTATTGCAGCAAGGAAATGTGTGCCATCAGTGGCCGACCGGCCACTGCTCCTAGCCGGCATGCCATCAGTGTTGGACGGCAACCCCTTAGTGGTGGCCAGCCGACCACCGCTTCTGGCCTGCCGGCCACGAACAAATTTTTTATGAGGCATGGCAGAGTTGATCTGGAGAAGGATATAATGCAAGGGTTGTGCAAGCAGAGGCTTCTGAGGGCAGACAGTAAATGTTTTTCGGGTGGAGACCAACATGCATGGACCTTCCTCGCTTCCCGGGACTAGTTAGCTAGCTAGTTAGAGTAATTAGCATTTAATCATTTATTCGTTGTAATTAATTAGTTGTAGCTAATTAGTTTGTGTTGTAATATTTAAATTAGGTTAATTAATTAGTTTACTCATTTAATTAGTTTAGATTAATTAAATTAGTTTGTGTTGTAATAATTAATTAGCTTAGATAGTTGGTGAATTATTCTTTCAAGTTTTGTAATAATTAGCTTAATTAGTTTAGTTTAGCTAGCTATTTAGCTTTTATTCATTCGGACTCTCCTTCGTAAGAGCGCAATGTAATAAAGTCTATGTCTTCTAACCCCACATCTTTCTCCCTTTTATTTATCTGCTTTTGATGGTTAGATTAGGGACATGTTTCAATTAGCATACCTCATGTTTGCATCCATTCATTTGTATTACATGCACCGAGGCTCGGCGCATCATTCAAATTGCATTGTCGTTTCAATACTTTCTTTGAATACATGCTTAGACTGCTGTAGACACCCCATTTTTGACCGACCTTAAGACTCAGACGTCATCGATTGAGCGCTCGATGATCACGCATGTTTGTGCTCGTTTTCAGTTTCTGAAGCCTTTGGCTGAGCGCCTTGTCTTGTTTCCCTTTTGGTTTGGTTTTCAACTAAACCTTGTTTTCCCTTGCCTGGAGGGAGAGAGAGGTCTGTAGACCACTTTTCCCTCTTGGAGACTAGTTTCTGGTTTCCGGAGCCTTCAGCTGCGCGCCTTGTCTCGGGACCGCTTAACGTTCTCCTCTTGGCCTTGTTTTTGAACCATGCCTTGTTTCTTTGGCCTAGAGGGACACTAAGGTCTTGGAGACCACTTTTTGTGGTTGTAGACCACTTTTCCTTCTTAGGCCACTTTTGGTTCCTGTAGACTAGTTTTCGAGGTTTCTAGCTGCGCGCCTCGACCCTTGGACTCTTGTCTTACATCCCTTTTAGTTTGTTTTTGGCGCAAACCTTGTTTTCCTTGCTTGGAGAGTGGAATGAGGGTTGGAGATCAGTTTCTCTCCATGAAAACCACTTTTCTTCCCCGCCAGCCAGTTTTCTGGTCGGCCAACTGGTCTTGGTGGCCTTTGGACAAAAGTGGTAGGCCACCACCTTGCTTTCCTGGTGCAAACCACCTCTCCCCCTTGGCCGACCCCTTTTCTTTCTGGGAGACCACTTTCACTGGTCGGCCGACTAGTGTAAGTAGCTGGCCGACCACTTCAAGTGGTCGACAACTTTCCTGCACCTTTTTGAAGATATTTTCTTGCCAGTTGTGCCAGCTGGTGAGCACAAAAGCCATCCTCCATACACGTGTATGGAGGGATTGCATCTAGCTTCAAGCTTGTTCAACAAGCTTGAGGCTTGTTTTTCTATAAAAGGGAGACCCTCTCTCCCTTCTTCAGGTTTAGAAAAACTTGTTTGAGATATACATATACCATCTATCTCTATATTGCTCTTTCCCTTCATATTTGTGCTTAAAAGTCCCTTTTCTTCTTACTTTTGCACACAAACACATAGTGAAACACCATACTCTTGGAGCTGAGGCACTTAGAAACTAGTTTTGGTGTTTTTGGATTGGTTTGAGCTCAGAAAAGCTACTGGAGTTGCAGCTTTGAAGTTGTTCTTCAAGGGTGAATCAACTAGCCCTTTAAAGCTTTATTTTGATTAAGCTTTTGGACCTATTTACATGCTTATTTTGGCATGACTTTCTACTGAAAAAAGCTTCATTTTCAAGTGTTTGAAATGTTTGTTTAAGGCTTTGTTGGTGTTGGGGGTGGTCTACCCCATCTTGTGCCTTGTTTGGCCTTGTTTTGTGCTATACTTTTAAGCTATTGGGACCACCTCTTTTTGGCCTTCTCACCACTGAAACTCAAAGGAATTTTAGTTGTGGAAAGTGTGTTTTGAGGTCCCAAATAGGAGGGGGTCATCCCCTCTCCTTGTATCTTGAATGCTTGCCTTATTAGCCTCATGTTTGAGCATGGTTTTCTAGCATGCGTTGGCTTGTTCTCAACTTGTTTTTGGTGTTATTTTGACATGGCATACCTCTATTTTAGCTTGGTTGAGTCACCACTTGCATGCATTCTACACTTGTAGTGTAATCTTGCAATCTAGCCCAACATGCATCATACTTTTGACCATCTTTCTAGCATGTTTTTGGCTTCACTCCAGCAAGATTTTGGCCATGTTTTAGCATGCTTAAGGTCTGATTTATGTTGTTTTGGTCATGCATGCCTTGCTTTGTATAGCCATAGTGCATTCTAGCTCACTAGCCTTGAGTTTCCAAGTCACTAGCATGCATTGCTTGGGCTATTTTCATGATTTAACATCATTTTATACATGATTTTAGAGCATGTTTCATGGCCATACACTCACATGTGTCACTCATTCAATGCTTTGGAGGGTTTATGCTTCATGCCTTAAATATGAGCTCATGTGTATGCCATCTTGCCTAGGCTTTTGGGCTACCATATCAGTGTGTTTTTTGTCTTGTTTTGCCATAATATAACTTTGATTTTTTTTGGTGAAGTCATCTCATGCTTGGTTTTGATAGGTGTAGTGTAATCATGCTCATTGCCTTAGCTTACTTGATGTTTTGACCCTTCATGCTAGCTTGTTTTTGGCTTTGCTCCATACATGTTTTAGCATCATTTTGGCATGCTCTAGGACTGTTTTGGGTTGCCTTGATCATATGGTTCATGCATTGCATAGATGTAGTGCAATTGGCCTTGCTAGCCTTGAGTTTTGAGCACCATAGCATGCTTCATTTGTAACATGTGCATGATTTGGCATCATGTACCATGTTATTTCAGAGCATATAGCACTACCATGTTCCCACTTTTTCACTCTTTGAACGCTTTCAAGGGTTGTGCATTATTGCCTTGTTTGTGGCCTAGCTTGTATGCATGCATGCCTAGACTTTTGAGCTCCCATTTCAGCATGTTTTGGTCTTTGTTTTGACCTATTTGAGCTCTATCTATGGCTAGTTCATTCATTTGTGCCGTATATTGCATGCCTCTTGTGTAGTCTCCTTTGGTGGCCTTGTGCCTTAGGCCTCCTAACATGCTATGCTTATGTTGTTTGAATGATTTGGCATCATTTCACATGATATTTCAGAGCATTTAGTGTTATCATACTTCCATGTTTGTCACTCCTTGAGCACTTTTGAGAGTTGTGCTCTTATGCTTAATTGGTGAGCCAATGCACGAGCATGCATTTTCTAGCCTTTCATGCCATCTTTTAAGAGTGTTGTGGCCATTGTCTTGGCATGCATGAAGTCTATTTGGGGTTGTTTAGTCCATTGTGCATTGCATTGTATAGCCTTAGTGTTGTGTGCCTCAATGCTTAAGGAATTTGTTTTGACATGCTTATGTTGCATTGCATTGTGTTTGCATGCCATTAGCATAGATAGGTTGATCATTGTGCATTGCATTGTGTTTGCATGCTCATGTTGCATTAGCATTGTTTGCATGCCATTAGCATAGATATGTTGATCATTTTGCATTGCATTGTGTGTGCATGCCTTGCATTATGTTTGGAATCTTGTGCATGCATTGCATTGTGTTTAAATAGGGTGTTAGTCTAAACACGAGAAACGAGGGACATTTCATACTTGAAGTGATGAAACATGCCTCATTTCTCAATCGCCGACCCTCTTGATCATGCATGATAGAGGTTAAGGCCCTTAAGTGTTATTTGTGCATTCATTTAAATTGAGTTGTGCAATCTTGGCTTCTCGGCCATCGTGCATTGCGATGCTCGGTTGGTGGCCCGAGAGTCGAGAACTGCACTCCCTTGAGGTCATGAAATGAAATGAAGGGTGGTTGTGCATACATATCTTGCAAATACACTGTCGTGCCCCTTCTTGTTCTCAGTTGCAGCAAACTGGAATTGTGGCAGAATAAGTGGTCAGCAGACCAGTAAAAGTGGCTGGCCGACCACTTTTTCTGGTCTGCAGCAAAGGTAAGTGGTCTACAGGTGGTCTACACCACCAACAACTGGTCGGCCACCCTTCTAGAGGTCCCTATGATAGAGTAGAAGCTACCTGGAAGCTTGTACAGTGTTCTGAGATCAAATGCAAACAGAGGCAAGTTGGGGCATCGCGATGGATTTTCGAACGAGGCGACCGAGCATGCATGCACTTCTCGCCCTAAGGGCATCTCGTTACTGCTTTACTTAGCCACTTTGCTTAGCTAGCTAATGCCTTGGTTTTGTACTTAAGTAGTTAATGCGCTTAACTATTCATTTGTGTTTGTAATAAACTAGTTAGTTAACTTGTTAGTTAATTAGCTTCGTTTTGTAATAATTTGTTAACTAGGATTAGTTAATTAGTTTTGTTTGTAATAATTAGTTTAATTAGCTTAGATTAGCTAGTTAGCTTATTATTCGGACCCTCCGTCGAGTGGGCGAATTTTGCAATAAGTGTGCGTGTGTGTGATGTATATCTTCCAACCCCCATTTCTTTCTCCCTTTTATTTACCAACTTTCAGTGGTTAGTTTTAGGGTCATTTTCAATTAGCATACTTATGCTTTGCATGCGTGCATCCATTCATCTATCTTGCATGCACTGGGCTCGGTGCATCGTACAAACTGCATTGTATTTTAATTCCAATTTGATTACATGTTATCTAAATTGCATTCATATGCCATTCTGGATAGCCGAGCCTATTTTAGTTGCATTTTTGCATGTGTTGCATTAAGCATCTTAACATAGCTAGGATCATGCATTGATTACTAACTAGCTTCTTTTTTGGCTTGGAGTACTCTGTGAGTGTTTACGCTTTAGCATACTGCATGAGATGTGTATGTTGCCATGTTTAGCATGCTTGCCATGAGGCTATTTACTTAACTGATATAACTGCATGAATGCCTGTGGATGAAGGTTGGATTACTTGAATTGGAACAATTCATCAAAATACGAGTTTTAAGCCCACTTGAAGTGGCAAATCATGTTTTCTAAGCCCACTTGAGGGTGGCAAAATTCGTGTCCTAGCCTACTTGCGAGTAGCATCTTCAAACCATTTTCAAACAAACAAACATGAGGTGTTTTGTTCCAATTTGAGTGATTTAGTTTATACTTGTATGCCGTGCGCATCACATAGTAAGCTAGCCAATAAACCGGAATAAGAACGCATGTGTTTTAAAAAACAACATATCATGTTAGTAGAGGCCGATCTTTGATCAGGCGAGCAGGGGTACTCATTGCATGACGTTCCCCTCTCGTACCCAACTTCCCGAGCCGAGGCAATTTTGGTGATGACAGACACGTGGCCTTAGGCATGAGTCAGGGTTTCCTGAATTTCCCAAAAATAAAATATTTAGGTGGCGACTGTGAAATCTGGTAAAGTAGTCCATGTTTGGCACTTTTTGATTAAAATCGATTTTCCAAAACGATTTTCCGGATTTGGACTCTTTGGTGATTTATCAGTCTTACATTGCACTTTGTGAGATTAGATTCAGAACCGTGATATTAGTCCGAACTGTAGTAGCTAGAACTACAATTTGCGCCCTCACGGCGGAGTGGAGACCGAGCGGTCTACAACCGCATGTTATTGAATTGAATCAAATGCCATGCTTAGTAACTGAGCCTATTAATTGCATTCTTTGCATGTGTTGTATTAGTTATCTTGCATAGTTAGGAACATGCATTTTTCTAAGTAGTTTCTTTTCTTGGCTTGGAGTACTAGGTAAGCTTTTTCAAATGCTTTAGCATACTTGCATGAGTGTGAATGTTGCCATGATTAGCATGCTTATCATGAGGCTAAATACTTACTTCATAAACTGCTTGAATGCCTGTGGATGAAGACTTGTTGCTTGAATTGGAACGATTCAATGAATGTTAGTTTTTTTAAGCCCACTATGTCTAGTGGCAAATCAGTTTTAAGCCCACTATGTTTGGTGGCAAGTTCGCAAACTTTAAGCCCACTTGAGGTGGCAAATTCAAACCCTTTTTCGCAAAACAAACATGAATTGAATTGTTCCAACTTGAGCAAACTAGTCTATACTTGCTTGTGCGCATCACATAGTAATGCTAGCCTAATAACCGAAACAAGAGCACATAATGTTTATAAAAATCATATCATGATTAGTAGAGGCCGATCTTTGATTGGGCGAGCAGGGATGGCCGATTCATGACATTCTCCTCTCGTACCTAAGTTCCTGAGCTGAGGCAACTTTGGTGTTAGCGAACTTGTGGCCTTTGGCACGAGTTATGGGTTTCTTAAATTTCTCCAAAAATAAAATATTTAGATGGCGACTGTATCTGGCAAAGCAGTCCAATTTTGGCATTTTTGATTCAAAAATCAATTTTCCAAACGATTTGCCAGATTTGGACTCTTTGGTGTTTATTAATTTCACATTGCACTTGTGAGATTAGATTCAGAACCACAGAAGTCCAAACTGTAGGGCTTATTTCGAGCTTCCAACAGGGGACGCGAAAAAGTCGAGCTACAATTTATGGCGACTCCACTGGGGATTTAGAAAACTTGACTCAAACTCCTGATATGACATTTTATTCACACTTACGTGTTTCTTTGCATTTGTATTTGCATTGGTGTGCTTAAGTCACTATGTTTCCCATCTGCTATTCCTGGACTGTTTGCCCAAGGCTCGCTTGGAAAATCTTGCCAAAAGGCTTACTGGTTGCGGGCTCTGCCACGATGGGAACACAACCCTTGGATCTGGACTACCGCTGTACCGTTTGATCCTCCTTTCACTTCTCGGTGTTAGCTGTGAGAGGTATATTAGGTAGTCTTGCTAAGGTACCATAGAGACTAGTCTTGACCAATTGGCCTAGTTGCATATTGGAAACCATAAAGACTGTTCCAAACTAGGACAAGTTGCTTACTCGAATGTAGGATTGTGTGAAACCACTTGTTGTGCATAGTGAAACCCTAACTCTTGACGAAGCTAGGACATGGTAACCCTACCCCCTCATATGGGTGTTTTGTCTCTCAATTAACTGGTATGTGCTTTACAGTGCTGTACAGGGATGTACATATCAGTTGCAAAATGTGTTATTTAGTTTGTGGAGCAGATTTTAGTAGAGAGGACAGTTAGTCAGCTGTGATCATATTTGTTCTAGTGAAACCAGGCTAAGGTGTTGTCTATTTTCTCTTTTATTAGGTAGTCCCGGAACTATAGCTTCAAAAGGCTCTAATATCCCCCGGGTACTCTGGACTCGTGTTGATAGACTTTGTGAGGTCGGAGATTTAGTTCAAGAGCAACCAGGGTTTCCTTCGTTGGTGGCAAGGAAAAGAAGGGCCAGACAGGGCTCATTGGTTCCACTGATTCAACAGCCACTAGTTAGATCACCTTTGTTCAACTTAGTAGACCCGTAATGGCACAGAGTCCGGAAGAAGTTGTGGCCAGGATAGCGACATTAAACCAGGGAATTGCCATGCAGGATGAGACCAATGCTGAAATGCAACGCCCATCTGGGGCACCTTCCACACATCTAGTCTCGGGACCCCAGTCGAACTTTGATCCACTTTCGCCAATTGAAGATTTGCAAGGTCCGGATCCCCAAGAAGGGTTGGCTCAAGGTTGAGTTTTTAGACCTCTGGTATAGCCTAATGAGGGGCGTTATCCCCTTGATACGAATGATCTCGAACCGACCTTGGTAAAAATTGCTAACCATGAGAAGCAATTCAAAAAGGCACAGGGCCTTAACTCCGTTCCTAACATTGCCGATAGGTACACTGAGGCTGCCGTAAGACTCCCAGATAGATTCAAAATGCCACACATTGACCGTTTCAACGGGTCTGGAGATCCTATGGTACATAGCTGGCTTTTCTTGGACGTCTTGAAACCATTGGGTCTGACTAAGCCTCAGAAACTCTGTATGTATGGACGAACCCTATTAGGCATAGCAGTCACTTGGTACGCCAAGTTGGAGGATAAAATGAAGCTGAGCTAGGAAGAGTTGGCTAAGGCATTTGTCAACCAGTACTCTTACAATACCCAACTTGAAATAACCACTCAGGACCTTGAAGCAACCCACTAGAATCCTGAAGAGCCTTTTGTGGAATTTGTTGCAAGGTAGAGAAGAAAGGCAGCACAGATGACAGATCGCCCTTCTGAGAGGGATCAAGTGCGGATAGTGGTACAGAACCTTGAACCTAATATGTTGCAGAAGTTAATAGTTGCTCCACTATTCACTTTCAAAACTTTGCATGAATTAGGGGTTCAGATTGAGAGTGCATTCAACAAGGGGATTATTCCCAGAACAAGCGAACCAACAAAGAAGGTGTTTTTAGAGAGTACTAATGCTGGTAGCAACACTATTCCCAAACCCACTGAAATCCATACCGTCACCATTAATCCCAAAACTGTCAACCCTTTTGCCAATGCCAACCCATAAACAGCTGGCCCAACCCGAGCTCAAGGTAGAACTTTCACCCTCCTCGATATGAGCCTAACCAGCGCACTAAAAGTCCTGATGGAAAGAAGGTATCTCAAAGCCCTTGATCCTCAACCTCTTCCTAACCCACTCCCTGATAGAGATAACCCCACCAAATACTGTGCATACCATCAACAATGTGGTCATGGCACGGATCGTTGCTATCGCCTTCGTCATGAGGTTCAGAATTTCATCGACAACCAGACGATAGCTCCACCTCAAGACCTCAATTTTACCACTAACCCACTTCCCATCCATGACCAAGTATCTTATCCACACCTTAACCTCATCCATAAACTACCATCCACCTACAACCCCAGCATATACATCACCCCGACCCATTTACCCAAGCCTGAGGTGTTCATTCCAGAAATCATGGATTTATGTATGATGGATGCTCTCGAACCTCAATCATCTCAAACCCATGAACCCACTACTTCTAAACTAATGAGCATGATTGAAGATCTTCAGAGAACTGTGGCAGATCTAGTCTTTGGGATTTTGGCTCCATCATCGACCACATCACATGCTAGACATTTCGCGCCAAAAGGCTCCTCAATCTTGGGGCGAGTTGCAATTGCAAATGGCCAACCAGAAGAGGTTATCTTAAGTCTGGGTGATGATATGTCAACAACAAATGGGTCTCGCTTTGATATAGCCACTCAATCCTTTGGCAAAGCTGAAGCAAGTCGCAAGAACAAGGCCAAGGAAAGTATTGATCCTTATGAACATCTTCAGTGGGCTATTGAAGCTTTGAAGGTCAAAGGGCTGAACAAATAGCAAGTGCTTGCAGTTGTTACAAACACTGTGGATAACACTTTCCTCACTCAGGTTTGAAGCATTTCGAATCAAAGGGCAAGCTAGGAAAAGGGCTGTCGTACCAAAAACACCCATTTCAACTCCAATCCTACACTTATAAGAAATCATTAAACCCAGTCAATACCTACTGACCCCTCTGTCAAACCTGTCAAGACTGGTAACCGCACCTTCAATCCCCTTTACATGACCTTGTCCAAAGCTCTCCAAATCCTCATAGGACAAGGCCATCTCAAACCCCTTGACCCTCGACCTCTCCCCAATCCCCTTCCACCCAGACATCAAGCTACCAAGTACTGTGCCTTCCATCAACAAACCGGCCATGACACTGACGGTTGCTTTCATCTTCGCTATGAAGTTCAAGATCTGATTGACAACGAGGGCCTCGCCACACTAGGTCCTACAAAGTCTATCGGCGTTAGATTGATGAACTGGGGGGATAATGTGACTATGTAATTGGGGGATGAACCACCTGTTGATGGCGCTCATTTAACTCCAGATGTGGTGGATGGCACGCACTGTTTTGAGCAATTTGAAAATGCAGTTTATTGTACTTTCTGACTTGGGTATTGAGTTAGTTTTGCTGTGTTATATTGAGTTTGTCTTCTTGTATCGAGTCAATCTTGTTGTGTTAAAGTCAGGTAATTTTGGGGGTGATACCTCAGACATCACTTTCTTGTTTTGTGTTTGTCTTTTCCACTCTTTCTTTTGAGTCTATTTCTACCATTGAGCTAGTTGAGCCAGAAGCTCTGAATGAGATGGCAGTAATTGACCAAAATTGTGCCTTTTCTGTGCCTTGAAATCATTACATTGACCTAAGTTTTTCAAAACTTTTCTAACACTGTGATGAAAACAAAGAGGGAGGAATTCCTCAAGATTTGCCAAAATTTGATCAATTAAGAAAAAGAGAGGCATGCTAAGCCCTTAATGAATGAGATCATGTTTGTCAATGTGTGTACTGAGAAGGATCCTGGCTTAATCCAGATTGGTTCTACATTGTCTTCAGAAGAGCATGAGTGACTAGCTGCTTTATTAAAATATTTAAAAATATGTTTTGCGTGGTCCTATGAAGACATGCTTGGAATTGATCTTAAGATTATACAGCATAGGATCACTCTCAGCCTCGAGACTTGGCCCCTTTGCTTTCAAACCTTGAACCTGGACTGAAAATGTTTAATGATCAATCACAATATAAGGCTTTTATGGCCGGATCAGAAGCAGCCCTTGAACTAGGGGCAAGAAGGTCAGATCAAGAAGGTTAGATGTCATCAAAGGAAGCTTGCAAAGTTAGATCAGAAGTAGCCCTTGAACTAGGGGCAATGTCAGATGTGCTCAAAGATTCAAAAGATAGGTCATTCTGCAAACCAATGGAGATCGGCAAGAAAGCCAAAATCCCACGAATGAAGAAAAGAGAAGTTTTGCTAAAGGACAATCAAGTTCTTATCCATAACACTAGGCACAAATTTAGACCCCAATTGAATGGGCTCTTATATCATCAAGACTATTTAGTTAGTAACAGCAGTCATTCCCATGGATTCAAATGGCTAGAGATCCTACGACCATTTAACATGGACAAGTTAACTTTTCTATCCTTGAGAGGCTCGCTGGGCCGAAAACCTGAAAGAGTGACCCAGGCAAAAGTTAGAGCAAAAAGAAAAAGAACAAAAAAGAAAAAAATGAGAAATAAAAAGAAAAATAAAAAGAAAAGAAAAACAGAGCTCGCAAGGTTGAAAACCCGAAAGGACGGCTTTTGCAAAAGTTAGAGCGTAAAAGGAGAGTTTTAATACCCGAGTGCACCTTAACCCCCGGGAACTACGTATGGCCTGATTCCCATCTTTGGGATACGTAGGCAACTCAATCTTGAAGTTCGGCCCTAACCATTTTTAACATGCTTGTCTCATCCATGTTGATTGGCTTATCCTTGTTCAACTTGGCTATCCTATCCATGTCCAATTGGCTCATCTTCATTCAGATTCGGTTGTCCTATTCCGTTAGAAGATTTAGCCGCAAGACAAATAAAGTTCAGATCTGAAGCTGCACGTCTCAGGAGTTGATTCCACGTTTGTTGAGCAGTGGCCATTTGCGAAAACAATTTTTAAGTATTTTTAGTAAAGCTGACTAATTTTCTCGAAAAGTATTCCATTTTCCCAAAATTAGACCATCTCTTAGACCTAAAAAAGGAAAATTTTTAGTGCTCATAGCCTGACTTACATAATTTCAAAACAAAAAGTCGAACAAGCATGTTAATCTGACTTTCATGTTGGTCAAAATTGTTTTAGCTAAAACCCAAAAAAAAAAATGGTCAAAATGATGAACTAGGGGCATAGTTGAGTCATGTTTTCTGTCTTTTCCCTGTTATCAATGTACTCGCCAGAAAGGGCATAACTGAAGCTAGCAGTAGGGGGCCAAGCGTTCTTTCATCCTCCAAGTAGTGAGGTATTGAACCAAGTGCGAAGCATGAACTAAATGGAGCTGGGTATTCCACTCCCTCATCTAGACGGGTCTGATCACGCCCAAACTGGCCAAGGGCAGTGTCAACCAATGTCAGTTGCAGATCTGCTGTATGTCCAGTCGCACCGTAACCCCTCTGCGGGAAAGCTCATTAATTGTGAGTGAAAGAAAGAGAATCTAGCAGAATACCAAGGGCAAAAGCCCACAACTTCTTGCTTATCCATCAACCACCCAGGGGAGGGATAAAAAACAAGAGAGATTAAAGAATAGAGAGATGTGCGTTGAGAGAAAAAGTGAGGAAATGGCTTAACAGAGAAATATAGATTGAGTGCCAGAGTGATGTGAGAGTCATAAATGAGGAAGGGTGAGAAACAATACCCAAAGAAATAGGCTCCTCGTAAACTTAGAGGTTTCCCGCCGATGGAAAGCAAACATCCAAGTGTTGTCTTTGTTGTTTTTGTTTGTGTCGATTTTTGTTTTGAGTGTAGAGATTGAGTGCCAGAGTGATGTGAGAATCACAAATGACAAAGGGTGAGAAACAATATGTGGAGAAGTAGGCTCCTCGTGAACTGAGAGGTTTCCCGCCGATAGAAAGCAAACATCCAAGTGTTGTGTTTGTTGTTTTTGTTTGTCTCAATTCTTGTTTTGAGTCGTTTTGAGTGTAATAGTTGTGTTTTGATTGTTTTCGCTTTGCTTTCCCTTTGTTGAGTCGTTTTGACTATTGTCAATCATAGGCTCAATACCCAGTCAAGAACTCATTCTCAATTTCAATTTCAAAACTAAATCATTTTGTGCTCAGAGTGTCGTGCCATTCTCAACATATGTGCAAAACAAAATTCTTTCTTTTATAAACTGAAGGGTCCAACCTTGATAAAAAGAGAGAGCAATAGAACAAGGACCTATTTGAACCTACATAGGTTTCGGACTGCAAAGTAAAAGAAAACAGGGAAAACTTGGAGCATCTTAGTGTATTTCAACTTTAGAAAATTCTGAGATTGCATTCCGAATGCACCTTCTCAGACCTTGTCTTTTCTCTGGAGTATGAGTGTACCTCTACCTCAAGCTTGAGTTCAAGCCTACTTCAAGTCAGAATGGCGATCAAAGCGGTTTACCTCTTGCCAATATGAACATGATGTATCCTTTTTTAGCATGTTGCAAAGTCTCCAAGGGGTAAATCTAAGGTAGTTACCGAACAACTTTTGTTCGATCTGTCGTTCTATCAAAATTACATATTTGATTCTCTTCTATTGCATTGAATGTGCACTTTCATATACACTGATGTTGCACACATGTCCTGCATCATTCATGATTCTTGTATAGAACATGCTTTCAATTTTGCATAGAATATGCTCTTGATTCATGTATAGAACATACTTTCGAATTCGCATAGAATATGCTTTCAATCTTGCATAGAACATGCTTTCGATTTTGCATATAATATGCTCTTGTCTCTTACATAGAACATGTTTTCAATTAACTCATACATCGGTTGTCTATCTTACATGGAACATGCATTGTCAATAATCTCACTATGTGCATCTATCGTACAATAAACTCACTTTCGTGCATCTCTCGCACAAATCTCACTCAGTGCATTTATCTTGCGCATTTTAATTCAATCGTGTTATCTTGTGCATCGCATTATCTTGTACATTTTACATCACACTATCTTGTGCACTTCACCTTCACATTATTTTGTGCATTTCAATTCAATCACGCTATCTTGCGCATCGCACTATCTTGTGCATTTCAATGTACATAGCACTATCTTGTGCACCTGCATAGCACTATTTTGTGCACCACTCACACTGTTTTGTGCACCTCACTTGCATTGTCTTCTACAAGCTTGCATCGCACTGTTTTGTGCATTTAACATACATTGTACCTTCCACAGCACTGTGTTATGCTTTCGCTTGCATCGCCCTGTCTTGTGCACCTTGTATCCTTACATCGCACTGTCTTGTGCATTTCACATTTCATCGCATTATCTTGTGCATTTCAACGTACATCGCACTATCATGTGCATTACATAGAAATGTCTTGTGCATTTCATCTTACATCACACTATTTTGTGCATTTCACATTTCATTGCACTATCTTGTGCATTTCATCTTACATCGCAGTATTTTATGCATTGCATTTTGTATCACACTATCTTGTGCATTTCAAATTACTTCGCACTGTCTTGTGCACTTCTTGGTCTAAGAGACCTTAAATCCTTCAAAGGTGCATTTCCTTCGGTGTTTGTCGTGCCTGAACGACTTCCGGTGGTCTGGTATAGCCACATGCCAGTGTTTGCGGCGAGTTCCTAGGAGATCAACTGAGACAATAGAAACTAGAGTTCCAGTGGCCGAGGCCTAGAACGCAAAGGTTCAGGATTTCCGAGACTAAAGTCTAGTTTAAATACCCAAGGGTGTATCCTTTGCTTGAAATTTGTATGGCAACCCCATAGGTTGAGGTAGCCTGTATGCGCCGAAATTCTAGATACTGAACCAACCTAGTCTATCACCCTATTGGAGAATAGGGAAAGTTACAAACATAGTCAGGGAGAAAGTAGTACCTATTGTTTGGTAGCGCAAGATGTAGAAAAGGAAGATCCCTAGCAGCATAAGGTGAGTCATCGTCAATTGCCCTTGTAACGTACTTTCGCTTCCTAGCTACTCTATCACATTTTACAATAATCTAATACTTCTATTGCATTGCATATTATGTCTATCGTATTGCATATAGAACCCATCACATTCATTACACCATACTGTTTTATTACCTGTATCCTTTCCATGTTAAGCTTAGTCTGGCATGTGCCCATACTTTTCACATTAAAACATAGCTCTGCATGTGTACGTGCCTATTCTGCAAGAATTGTGGTGTAGGCACCCCATTTTTGACCGCCCTTCAGACTTGCGCGCCATTGATTGATTACTCGAGGATGAAAGTTATGCTATGCAAAGGTTTAATTTCTTCGGCAAGGAAAGCGTCAAATCCCAACCTTACACCCCATTTTGGACCAACACTATTTTTACTAAAATGATTTTAGACCTTAAAACCCTCTCTTTTAAAATATTTTTGAAAAAGTTTCTACGATGTTTTGAGGCTTGCATTTCGTTAAATGTTGCGCTTTTCGGTAAACAGAGTAAGAACAAAGTAGAAATAAATGAAAGAGATGTGAGCTCTTCGAAAAATCTTTCAAACCACCTTATTTAGAGGTTTGGAGTTGAAGAAAATAGAAGGGGAGGGAAGAAAACTAGTTAAGGAGAAGTTAGGCATGAATCCAGTTAGGACCAAAATTGAGTAGTCTTCATTAAAATAGGAATATATATTTTCATACTTGGAATTTTGATGTGAGGCTTCAACCATTGGAAAGCTTACTTCCGAGGCTTCAATTTAGACACAAGAATGACCTGAAACGGAGTCCGGACAAAGGAGATATGCCTGTTTGAAGTCGGGGCTGATAGACACCCCATTTTTTTCCAACCTTACGACTTAGACGTCATCGATTGAGCGCTCGATGATTGTGCATGTTTGAGCTCATTTCGAGTCCCCGGAGCCTTCGGCTGAGCGCCTTGTCTCGGGACCTCTTAACTTTCTTTTCTTAGCCTAGTTTTTCGACCATGCCCTGCTTCCTTTGCCTAGAGGGAGACAAAGGCCTGTAGGCCACTTTTTGTAGCCGTAGGCTACCTTTCCCTCTCGTAGGCCACTTGTAGTGGCCCGTAGACTAGTTTTTGAGGCTTCCGGCTGACTGCCTCGCCTTGCGGACTCTTGTCTTGCTTCCTTTTTTGGTTTGTTCTTGAACCAAACCTTGTTACCCTTTGCCTGGAGAGTGAAACAGGGGTGTAGACCAGTTTTCCCCCCCCCCCTGTAGGCCACTTTTCTTCCCTGTCAGCCACTTTTGGTGGTCGGCCAGCTAGGGTGGGTGGTCTGTGGACCACCTAAGGTGGTCGGCAGCCTGCCACCATCTTCTACTCTCCCTGTAGACCCTCTTCCTCCCTTGCCGACCAGTTTTATTCCCTGTAGACCACCTTTTGTGGTCGGTCGACTAGGAGGAGTGGTCGGTCGACCACTACAACTGGTCGACGGCCTTTCTGCATTTTCAACAGATATTTTCCTTACTAACTATGCCAGTTGTTGGGCATAGAAGGCATCCTCCATACACGTGTATGGAGGGATTGCACCAAGCTTCTAGCTTGTTCAGCAAGCTTGAGGCTTGGAATTCTATAAGAGGGAAGGTCCCTCTCCCTTTCCATAGGTTTGAAAATTTACATTAGGGCTATACATATTCCTCTCTCTCTATATTTCTCCCTCTCTCCGTATATTTGCCCTAGCTTGTGCCTTAAAGTGGTTTTTCTTCACACTTTTGCACTAAAGCACCTACTGAAACACCTTCACTCTTGAGCTGAGGTACTTAGAGGTTTGTTTGAAGCTTAAAAGCTTGGTTTTTGCCTTGAAAGTTGTTGTTTTGAAGTTGTTTTTCAAGGGTGAGTCTTTAGCCTCTTTAAAGCTTTGTTTTCATTGCTTATTTGGCCCTATTTGTATGATGTTTTAGGCTTAACTTGCAACTACAAAAACTTTTGTTTTTAAATACTTAAGGTGGTTGTTTGAGACCTCTTTGGTGTTAGGGGTGGTTTACCCCCTTTGGTGGCTTGTTTGGCCTTGCCTTGAGCCATCTCTTAAGGCCTTTGAGGTCATCTTTGTTAGGCCTTTTAGCCACTGAAATCCAGTGGAATTTCAGTGGTAGAAATGTGGTTTTGAGGTCCAAAATGAGAGGGGGTGATCCTCTCTTCTCTTGTCTTGTTTGCTTGCCTTGTTGGCCTCATTATTCAGCATGTGTTTCTCGCATGTGATGGCTTGTTCTCAACCTATTTTTGGCCCTATTTTAGCATGGAATAACTTTGTTTGGCTTGGTTGAGTCACCCCATGCATGCTTTCTACACTTGTAGTGTAATCTTGCCATTTAGCCTTGTGTACTCAATGCTTTGATCCATCATGCTAGCCTATTTTGGTCCTATCTCAGCATGTTTTTGGTGTTGTTTTAGCAAGCCTTACCTCTATTTTGGGTCAGTTTGATTGCCTCTTGCATGCTTCATACCCTTGTAGTGCAATCATCCCTATAGCCTTAACATGCATCATGCTTTGGACCACCAATTTAGCATGTTTTTGGCTCCACTCCAGCAAGCTTTTACTCATGTTTTGCCATGATTAAGCTCTATTTTAAGTGATTTTGGTCATGCATGCCTTGCTTTGTATAGCCATAGTGCAATATTGCTCACTAGATTTTAGTTTCATAGTCTCTAGCATGGCTTACTTGAGTTGTTTGCATGCTTTGGCCTCATTTCTCACATGATTTTTGTGAATGAAGTGTGGTCACACTCTCCCATGCTTCACTCTTTCAATGCTTTTGGAGGGTTATGCTTTATGCCTCAATCATGAGCCAATTGGCATGCATGCTGGCCTAAGCTTTTGGGCTACCATCTCAGTGTGTTTTTGGTCTTATTTTGCCATGATACAACTCTGTTTTTGATTGGTTAGAGCATCCCTCATTTGCTTCTTACACTTGTCGTGTAATCATGCTAATTAGCCTAGCATACTTGGTGTTTTGGCCATTTATCCTAGTATATGTTGGCTATGTTCAAGCATGTTTTTGGCCTTCTTTTGGCATGTTTTAGGACTTTTTTGAATCATCTTGTCCCTTTGGGGCTTGCTTGATATGGCTATGGTACAAATACCTTAGCTAGTCTTGAGCTTTGAGCCTCCTAGCATGCCTCGTTTGTGATATATGCATGATATGACAACATTTGGAATGTAATTTCAAAGCTTATGTCTTTGCTATACTCCCATGTTTATCACTCTTTCATTGCCCTTAAGGGTTATGCATTATGCCTTGTTTGTGAGCCAATGAATGAACATGCTTTCCTTCCCTTTTGAGCCTATGTTTTAGCATGCTTTCGGCCTTGACTTAGCATGCCTCAACTCTGTTTTGAGTGGTTTGGGTCATATCGGATTTGTTATGCATGGTTGTAGTGCAATATCTTTAACTAGCCTAATGATTCAAAGTCCTTAGGATGCTATGCTTGTGTTGTTTGGATGATTTGGCATCATTTCACACATGATTGCAGTGGATATAGTGTAGCCACACTCTCACATTTATCACTTCTTCATTGTGTTTGAGAGTTGTGTCTAATGTATGGCTTGCTAGCCAATGCATGAACATGTTGTTGTAGCTTTTGGTGCCTCATTTCTAGCATGATTCCACCATTGTTGTGGCATAAGGTAGGTTTGACTATTTGAGCATTGTAGTACATGCTTCATGTGTGATGCACTTCTCTTGCCTTGATGCCTTAGCTCCTAAACCTGTCTTGCATGGATTGTTCATATGTTAGAACCTTGTGCATGCCACATTAACATTGTTAGATAAGCATGTTGTTTGCATGTGTGTTGCATTGCATTGTGTTTGGATCAGATGTTGATCTAAACACGAGGAACAAGGGGTGTTTTATACTTGAAGTGATGAAACGTGCCTCATTTCTCGGTCGCGGACCCTCTTGATCAAGCATGATAGAGGTCAAGGCCCTTATGTGTTATTTGTTCATTCATTGACATTGACTTGTGCAAACTTGGCTTCTCGGCCATTGTGCATTGCGATGCTCGATTGGTGGCCCGAGAGTCGAGTACCGCAATCCCTTGAGCTTGAGAAATGATAAGGAGGGTGGTTGTGCACACATATCTTGCAAATACACTGCTATGCCCCTTCTTGTTCTCTATTGTAGCAAAACTGGAGCTTGGCAAATTTTCTGGTCGGTAGACCAGTAAAGGTGGTCGTCCAACCACTTTTTCTGGTCTACAAACAGTTTTTTTGGCCTATAGGTGGTCTACAGCCCCCTTTTCTAGTCAGCAGCCCACTAGGAGGTCCCCATGTTGGAGTAGAAGCATTCTGGAGATTGACACAATTTTCAGAGATCAAATCAAATGCAAACAGAGGCAATTCTGGGCATAGCAATGGATCTCCGAGCGAGGCAATCGAGAGCATGCATCCTTCATTGTTCAAGGCAGAGCTGTGGCAGCCTAGTTCACATACCTCACATGCTTAGTTAGTTACCATGATTAGTTAATTTGTTAATTAATTAAAGTATTGTAATAATTAGTTATAGCTAGTTATTCAATTTGTGTTGTGTAATAATTAGTCTAATTAGATTCCAACCTGAACCAGTGGTGGTGACTGTCGAAGACAGAACTGGGATGACTTTGGAGGTAGATGGGAATGTTGATTTAGAACTTGCGGGATCTGGGAGCTTTACCGAGGGAGCATACAACCCGAGTGGTTATATCATATCATAGGATCAGGTCAAGCCGAGGGTAGAGTTGCTAGCTGGGGCAGAGATAAGTGTGGTTCGAAAGGATGGACCTGGTCAGGGGCTAGATGACCTAGCAGAGTTGGAAGAGGACACTGCAAACCTGCAGTTCTTGGAAGAGCAGGACTCAGAGGATGTGAACATCAACTGGTTCGACTTGGATGGATCGGTAGAGAATACGGGGTGGTCAGTGACCAACCAGATATTGTTAAAGAATCTTAGCCAGAACAGGGATCGTTACGAACGAGAACATCAGCAGTGGCCGAAATGGCCAAGAATCAGGAAGAATCGCTGGAGAGCACCGGTGCTAAGAATTTTGCTCAGGATTCGAGCAGTTTGAGTATAGTAGATACTGAACAGGAGGCTGCATTGAAGCGGCTTGAGCAAGAAAAGATTGAGGATCTTGAGAGGGCTAGGAAGGCCAAAGCCCCTGCGGGGACGAAATGTGCTGTGAGCACAGAAATAGTTGCAACGAGACCGGACAGCTGTCTGTCGGTTGCCGATGGGATGTGGTGGGAAGACGACGACTTACGTCTTGCCCACACTGACGAAGATTGGGGGCAGAACCAACCGGATGACACCTGGTACATTGAGGAGGATGACCATATGACCAAGAGTGGGCGGTACTTCAAGCCCCCAGACTTGGACTAGTCGGAGGTGTCCGAGAAGGACAAAGAAGTAGAGAGACAGAAGGAAAAACTGCTGGAGGAGGAGGCTGTACTGAAACAGCTAAAGAAAATTCAAGCAGACATCTCCATCTGGGGGCTGCTAATGGCCTCAAGGGTTCACAAACACGCCGTCCTTGCAGCCATGGATAAAGCTAAGCTTTCAATTGATACAACTCTGGAGCAGTTGGTAGGGCTGGTTTTCTCGAGAGGAGCTTCCTCGACCTTGGACTTCACCGACAAAGAGCTGTGCCTGAGGGCTTAGATCATAACAAACCACTCTACATCTCTATGGAGTGTAAAGAGAAATGGATACCGATGGTCCTGGTCGACACAGGGTCCGCAATCAATGTATGTCCGTTGAGAATGGCGTATGTTACCAGGTTGAAGCTCGTAGATTTCGTGCCTATGGCCCAAGTGATACGGGCTTATGATAATACCAGCCGGGAGGTGATGGGGATTGTACGGATCAAGACTCAGGTTGGTCTGAGACAACAGGACATTGAGTTTCATGTCTTGGATGTTCCCGCAACCTTCAATCTACTCCTTGGTTGGCCGTGGCTACACCAGGTGAAAGTCGTCTCTTCCACCTTACACCAAATGCTGAAGTACCCCCACGGGAAGGGGGTGGCAATCATTTTTGGGAATTCTTCAATACATCCGCCGCCAGAGGTTTCTACACCAGTTCTGGAGATTGAGCATGGTGCGGAGGATGAATTTCTGTCAGGATTCACCCTAGTTGAGGCCCGGGTTGTACAGGACGTGCTAGCTGTTGATGAGGGGCTATACGTCAGTGCATAGTCTGTCTACCTTATGAACAAGCTTCAGCACATGCCTAGGATGGGATTGGGGCGAAGTGGCTGGAAGGACGTTGTAACATTAGCCGAAGTGCTGCACAACCCATATACCTTTGGCTTAGGTTATCTATCTACCAAAGAAGATTGGGCGAGGAAAGGAAGAGAGATAGCCGGAAGAGCCAGGGCAAAGCAAGCCGGAAAGCACTACGAGTTGGTGCACAGGCCTATCCAGGGGATCCTGAATGGACGCTTTTTCCGGGAGGGGGAAGAGTTCCCATTTTGTGGCTTTCCGGAGCCCTGGATGAATTGAGAGAAGCAGCACTTGCCCGGCTTCGAAATCTTTTTTGATCTTCAATTATCTGGGGATGAAGTTGCCAAAGAGCAGACAGACCCACCAGCTGAGGCTGAGTACTGCAAGGAGGGGGATTCTGAGGGCACATAAATTGAGATAGGGGCAGTGCTGGCTTGTCTCCTCTCAAATCCTCAGATCTTATTGGAGTGCTTGGGGGGATAACTTCTCAGTTTCCATGATCGGGGATGAAGCGGATGTGGGCCCATCTTCAGGCATTCTCGATGCATCCATCGCACCCTCCCTCGTCTGGCAATATGATGAGGACTTTTTATCGAGCACTTCTAGGTTAGGTAGTGATCCGGAATCTAATTCCACTGAGTCTGTGGAGATTCCAGCTCTTCTGAGTCTGAGTCCGATATTCTTAGGGGTGATAACCTGGATGCCACTATTTTGTCCAGGTCGTCTTTTTCTTTTTCCTTTGAGTCTGTTGTAACAGAGGAATCAGGCGGACTGGACGTTAATAATGAGAATGGTATGGTTGTGGCTTCCAAGTACTTTTCTGTGCCTTTAATTTATTGCATTAATCAGGACTTTCAAAATTTTGATGAAAACGACGAGGAAGAAATTCCTCCGGTTTTACAACGTTTTATTGGTCAAGAGTAGGATAGGTTTGTAAAACCTTTGGTTGATGAAATTACCATAATTAATGTTGGTACTGAGAAGGACCCGCGGCTGGTCCAGATCGGGTCTACGTTGTCTTCGGAGGAGCGCGAGTGCCTAGTCGCTTTATTAAAAGATTTCAAAGATGTTTTCCCGTGGTCCTATGAAGACATGCCTGGAATCGATCCTCAGATTGTACAGCACCGGATCCCTCTTGATCCAGAGGCTCGACCTGTTAAGCAAAAGCTCCATAGGATTCGCTCAGACTGGGCTCTGAAAATCAAAGAAGAGGTCACCAGGCAAATCGACGCAGAGTTCCTGTTGGTATCCGAATACCCTACTTGGTTGGCCAATACAGTTCCAGTATTGAAGAAGGACGGCAGAATTCGGGTATGTGTGAACTTCAGAGATTTGAACAAAGCCAGTCCAAAGGACTACTTTCCTCTGCCGCATATCGACGAATTAGTGGACTTCACTGCTGGGCATGTGCTGCTCTCGTTCATGGATGGATTTTCAGGCTACAATTAGATTTTGATGGCACCCGGAGATAGGGAGAAGACTGCTTTCACCACCCCGTGGGGGCCTTATTATTATAGGGTGATGTCGTTCGGCTTGAAGAATGCTGGGGCTACGTATCAACGGGCTGCGGCCATGACTTTGCACGATATGATCCATAAAGAGGTTGAGGTGTACGTGGATGACATGATTGTCAAGTCCAAGGAAAGAGAGGGCCACTACACCGCCTTGCAGAAATTCTTCCAACAGATCAGAGAGTATCGGTTGTGGCTGAATCCTTAGAAATGTACATTTGGTTTTACAGCAGGTAAAATGCTGGGGTTCTTGATTACACAAAGGGGTAATGAGGTCGATCCTTCCAAAATCAAGGCCATCTTAGAAATGCCACCACCGAGGACTAAGAAGGAGGTGCAAGGCTTTCTGGATAAAGTGTAATTCATAAGACTGTTTATTGCAAAATTAACCTTGACTTGTGAACCACTGTTTGGTCTACTGAAGAAAGGAAACAAGTTCTAATGGGACAACCGATGCCAAGTTGCTTTCAAGCAGATCAAGCAATATCTACAGAACCCACCTATGTTGTCACCACCTGAGCTGGGGAAACCATTGATTTTGTACCTATCAGTGACTGAAACGACGATGGGCTGCATGCTTGCACAGGAGTCTGAGGACAAAGTGAAGAAGGCTATCTACTACCTGAGCAAGAAAATGCTAGATTATGAGACCCGCTACACGCCGCTGGAAAAGGCTTGTCTGGCCTTGGTATGGGCTACCAGGAAGTTGAGGCACTACCTGTTAGCTCACTCTGTAATACTGGTTTTGAGATTAGATCCCATCAAATATCTCTTCGAGAAACCAGCACTTACGGGTAGGCTAGCCCGTTGGTTGTTTCTACTTTCCGAATTTGATCTAAAGTACATGACGCGCAAGTCAGTGAAAGGGAGAGTGGTAGTGGAGTTCCTAGCCAACCACCAAGTAAAGGGAGATGAAGTAGTAAAATATATGTTCCTAGACGAGGCCATTCTGTATATCAAAGAAGAGACTTGGACGATGTACTTTGACGAAGCGTCAAACCAATACGGGTATGGGATAGGGGTGTTGCTGATAGTACCCAACAATTCCCACATACCCTTAGCATTCAAACTCCGGTTCAAAGTATCGAACAATGAGGTAGAGCATGAGGCATGTATTGATAGACTAGAAGCCGCCCTGGAACTAGGGGCAAAACGGTTAGATGTCATCGGGGATTCGAACCTTGTTGTATCTCAAGCTAAAGGAGATCAGAAAGTTAAGATGAGAATCTATCACCAGACCTTGGACGTTCTGATTCCTCAGTTTGAGAAACTGAACTTCGCTCATCTATTAAGAGAGAACAACAGGTTCACTGATTCATTAGCAACTCTATCTTCTATGATAGACATCCCTTTTGGAGTCCAGATGCGTTCGATCATCATTGAACAGAAATTCGTGCCGGCCTACGAGCTGATTGCTGCCATAGATGAGGTACAAGATCAAAACCCCTGGTATTACAACATCTAGAACTTCTTGGAAAAGGAAGCTTATCCACCCGAGGCAAATGTCAAAGATAAGAGGGCAATTCGAAGAATGGCTGCTCAGTTCATCGTTTACGGGGGTAAATTGTACAAGAGGGGTCATCTGGGGATGCACAAGCTGTGTATTGATGTTGAAGAGTCTAAGCGCCTGATGGAGGCCATCAATGGAGGAGAGTGTGGAGCACACATGAGTAGGGTGATGCTAGCCCGGAAGATCCTTAGACAGGGTTATTATTGGTCAACCATGGAAAATGATTATATTAGTTTTGGTCGACGATGCCACAAGTGTCAGATCCATGCAAATCGCATGAACATTTCGCCGTCGAAGCTGTACAATATGACTTCGCCATGGCCTTTTTCAGTCTAGAGGATTGATGTAATTGGGGCTGTCACTCCGAAGGGGTCCAACGGGCATGAGTACATTCTGGTAGCGATAGATTACTTCATGAACTGGGTTGAGGCCCAATCTTACACGGTGTTGAAGGCATCGCATGTCGCTAAGTTCATCATAAACAACATTATTTGTCGCTATGGGGTCCTGACTGAGATTATTTTGGATAATGGGTCCCACTTCAAGATAGAGGTGATCGACTTGTTCGAGAAATACAACGTGGCTTTTCATAAGTCTTCCACATATCGGCCGCAAACCAATGGAGCTGTTGAGGCCGCCAACAAAAACATCAAGCACATTCTGCAGAAGATGGTGGAAACCTATAGGGACTGGCCAGATAAGCTGCCGTTTGCTCTTTGGGGCTACCGGACTTCAATTCGAACTTTTACTGGGGCAACTCTGTATTCCTTAGTTTATGGGATGGAGGCTGTTCTGCCTATCAAAGTTGAGGTTCCGTCATTATGGGTATGGCTAAGTGTCAGATAGCTGAGGCAGATTGGCGGCAAAGCAGGTTCGAAGAACTCATGCTCTTTGATGAAAGACGACTAAAAGCACTGTACTACGTCCAGGGTTATCAACGACGAATTGCCAGGGCTTTCAACAAGAAGGTTAAGTCCAGGAATTTCAAAGAGGGGGATCTAGTGCTCAAAGACAACCAAGCTCCCATCCACGACCCTAAGGGCAACTTCAGACCTAATTGGACTGGCCCTTACATCATCAAGTCTATCTGGTCGGGTGGAGCTATCTTTTTGATGGATTTAGATGGCCTTGAGTTCTCCAAGCCGATTAACATGGACAAATTGAAGAAATACTATCCCTGACTGGCTCGCTAGGTCGAAAACCCGAAAGGGCGACCTAGGCAAAAGTTAGAGCACATAAAATTTGAAATAATAAAAATTGAGCTCGCAAGGTTGAAAACCCAGAAATGGCAGCCATGGCAAAAGTTAGAACGCAAAAGGAGAGTGTTAATACACGAACCGAACTACGTAAGGCTTGATTCCCATCTTCGGGATACATAAGCAACTTCATTCTGAAGTCTAGCCATAAACACTTCCAAATCAACTTTGTCCATGTGACCATATTGGTTATCTTTGTCTATTCAACATTCAAGAGCTCGGTTGTGATCTCCAGTGCAGTGCAATTCAGACTAAGGGCAACTTTTCAATTGCTGGATCCGGGGTTGTACATCTCAATGATAGATCTCGGGCGTGTCCAGTTGTGATCCATATCGAAAATGGTTTTGAAAAGTTTTAATAAAAGTTGATTTTTCTCAAATTAATCTTTTTACGACTTAGACCATTTTTGGACCAAACGGAAAATTTTCAGCACCCACAACCTTCAATTACATTGATTTCAGTACAGAGTTATCCTACTCTTGAATACAGATTGAAGTTGCTTTTTATTACATTCATAAGAAAACTTGAAGGTACTGATTAAAGCGAATAAACTCAGGGCATAGTTAGGTGTTCCTGCATCCCCTCCCAGAGCTTGTGGAAGCCTCTGATGCCAAAGTAGGCCCAACCTGCACCTCTTTATCAAGCCAAGCTATGCACTCATCAGAGAGGGTGCAACTGAAAGTGGGAGCAGGGGCCAAAAGCTCTCTCAGTCCTCCATGCTGTGGCATACCGAGCTAGCTGTGTGCCTCAGATTGGAAATGCAACAGGGTACTCTATCCCCTCTTCTGGGCAAGTTTGATCATGCCCAAATTGGCACCAAATTCGAAATGGGAAGTAAAAGACACAGTGTGTCAAGCCTATCAGCTGAATGCCCGGCTGGCGAGACATGTTGTAACTCATCAGCTGGCAAATTGAGCCAGGGGCAACGCCAAGACATGTTGACAGCGGATAGACTGCACATCCATTCAAACCACCATCCCTCGTCTGGGGCATCAACTAGGCATCACCAGAAGAAATAACCGCGAGCTGAATATGCTGAGCATGAGTCCACAACCTTCAACATATCCATCAACCATATCTGGGGATCGATAAAAAATGAGAGATTAAAGAACAAAAAGGTGTACGTGGAGAGAAAAGTGAGAAAAAGGTTTTGAGAGAAAAGTTGAGCCTGAGGGCCGAGTGATGTGAGAAATACATGTGAGATAGAGTGGGAAACATTACCTGCAGCAGTAGTGGACTCCCCGTGAATCTAGTCGTCTCCCAGCGATGGAAGGCATCCAAACCCATCAATGTCTCAGCTAGCGTCATGGCAATATAGCTCTTGCCCTCTTTTAAACCTTAGGCAACCTCAATCAAACGGACGCTAGACCCTCCGGAGCCTGGGGCAAGCAAGAAATGAGACAACATGCACAAGCAAAGCGCATGTCGCCTAAAACTCTACTAGTGATGATCGCCACGGCCACCAGCATCAGAAAACCGACGAATCTGGCTCGGAATGTCCAATTCTCCATCGTGAATTAAAGACCGAGCGTCATTCAAAGTGAGCCCGTACATCCGTCCTAAGGCTTCTATGTGGCCGAAGCGGAATTGGGGCAAGATTTCTTCATCGCGCTGAGACTCCACCAAAGCTTGGAAGTCTTCGAAAGTGGGTCATATCTCTTGTCCACCAAAGCTAAAAATGTGCGTAGTCGGATTCCAACACCTAGCTGCGGCATGAAGGAACGGAAAACACAACGCGGTGTGGCTCAACGTGAATAGTGCATTTATTCCGAAGCCCCGAAAATTCATCTTTTCCGAGCCATCCAAGTTAGCAATCCAATTTGTGAGATTTTGGACAAGAAATGCCTTCATTTGGTGCAAAAACTGAGTTAGAATAAGGGAACCACGAAGCTGGAACCTTTATAGAAGATAAGGCACTGTTTAGAGGACAAGTGGCAAAAATCTAGAGACCCCTTACATAACTGGTCGACCAACCACTATTTTTGGTCGATCGACCACTTTTTCTGGTTGACAGACCACAAAAGTGGTCGACAAATCCATTAAACTGGTCGACAATGAGCATAAAGTGGTCTACAGCTACTTCTTGTCTCTAGCAGAGAGTCCCTAGCCTTCCTATGTGCTGAGAATCCTAAAGGTCTAAGTTTATTTCTGCTTCGGATGCAGTCATGTTGTTTTGTTTGTCCAATATGCATTTGCTTATCGAGTTGTTGCTTTTTTGTTTATCGAGTTGTTAACTTTGTTTATTGAGTTGTTGAGCTTTGTTTATCGAGTAGTTGCAATTTTTTTATTGAGTCGTTGTTTTATTTGTTATGTTGGTTCACTACCTGACTTGGCAATACACGAATGTTCAAATTCCATCAATCTCATTCTCATGTTGTGTGATGCGATGCGATGCTCACAATATAAAATGTAACACTTTTGAACCAAAAAGCTATTTTCGTTCCATCATGTTTCTTTTTACAAACAGGGTACAAGTTTTAAGGAAAATAAAACTGCCTAACGCTATACAATGCGGTATAATTGCTAGCAAAAAGAAAACAAAGCAAAAACATCTGAGTTGGTGCTATTTGGCTTAAGATCGAGAGGCCCTTTTCACCCTCTTCGGTTGAGCAGCCTCTACACCACCGCCGTCGGCACCCCCGTCTGAACCAGAGCCGTTATCCTCGGAATCCTCCTCGGTGTCGTCTCTGCCCTCAGAACCTGAACCGGTGTCACCACCTCTGCCCTCGAATGCCTCTGATTGAGGATTTGCTGGCTCCTCCTCCTCACTATTCTCGTCATCATGTCTGGCAGGCGCTCGACGTCTCCCTCGGCCGCGTGTCGGGATCCCTCTCCCTGCTACTGGAGAAGGCCCGGATGGCCCGGGCTGTAGAAGTGTGACTTGAAAAGGTAGTTTGAATACATCAGCTGAGGTATGTATATCAGATGCAAGTACGGTGCATAGAGTGAGTGCATGAAGATGTAGTATGTGAATGTGATGTGTCAGAGGTGATCTATACATGCAGTGAATTAGTGCAGTGAAATGTTCAGTTTCGATATATCAGCAAAAGTACGATAAATGCAGGGAAACTGGAAAAGTACCGGGATGCCGTTTGACTGCAGCATCATCTCTCTCCTCAAAACCATAAACTCAAGTGAGGCCATCGCCTCGAGCAACCCCTCAACATATCCTGTGAAAGGCTGTAGATGCAAGTTCAAGTCATCAGTGAATGAATGAATGTCTAAATATCTGAATGATATATGAAAGCTGTGAAGCATACTGATGTTGAGTTAGGGGCCCTGACATATTGATGCTCTGGCAAAGGGGGCTCAAGCAGAATCTGATAAGGCGTCCCATACCACCAGCCTGTCAGCTCGGTCGGAGGATCTGGCCACCCAGCACACTGCCAAGTGGGGGGCATCTCCCTAGTCCTACCTCTCGATGTGCTGGCCCTGCCAGTCGAGGGGATGTTTGTAGCTCGGGCGTGGCTCGATGAAGGAATGTCAGCAGCTCTCCTCATGGGGGCACGAACACCTATCAGCGGGGGCATCAGGTATGTGTGAAGGTATGTCGTGTACTCCCCCTCCTCTAGGAAAAGGACTGCGTCAGCACCCTGCATAAGGCCGCTAACCTCCCGGGGAGAGAGACTCTCTGTGGTCCGCATGTCTAATGGAGGTGGTGAAGGGATCTCCTGAATGGGATTACCCAGTGTCTAGCGCATGAAGCGCTCCCCGAGAAACCAGGCTCTGCCCACTGGTCCCTCAAACAAAATCCGGTATCGGGAGGCTCCCCATGCCCCAGCAAACTGGAACCGAGAAAACCCTGGCATCACTACCCAAGGCTGCTAGGTGATCTGCGAATAGCAAGTGCATGAATTGATTAGTTGTCATAGATATGCAAGATGAACCAAAGCTGAAAGCATAAAGAACTGAGGGTTCTGGATTACCTCGGTCGCTCGTACTGTGTCAAAATAATGCATGAGATATGGCAAGGGCTCTCGGGGTCTGGGCCAGCATCGACATTCAAATCTACACGAGTACGGCACCTCAAGTGGTGTCTCAACCTCCAGATCAGGGGCAAGTGTCGGGAAATAGGCGCATACCCATAGCTATGAAAGGCAAGGCAGTGGCAATGAGAATACAGAATACACAGAAAACGCAGAATGCAGAATGCGAGGTGCAGAATGCAGAGTACAGAATGTAATGTGCATAAAGTGTGGAGTATGCAGTGTATAGGTATTGAAAAGCAGAAATGTACCTTCCAGACTCTCCAATAGCCGCCTACTATGTTCCCGCACCTGCGGGAGGTCGAGCTCATATAGTAATAAAGGGTAGCAGGCCCAGCGCCGCCCCAATCGAAGTGCCGAACCTAGGATAGGTCTACTAGTGCACTTAGAAGATGTAGCCCGATCGTGTTCCCTCTATCGGAGAATAATGTGGTCCTAAGAAGGAACATCAGAAATCCCTGGGTGTACTGCTCCATGGCCTCAACAGTCTCGGGCACAGTCCCTCCTGTACTACTCTGTGAACCAGGTGTATCTGACTGTGCTTGATGATCGGTAGATCGGCGAATGGGCTCGGAGTAGATAAGTCCAGGCTGCCTCCCACTCACCCATATCGGAATCATACGGGATCGGCCGACCTCCCACGTCGAGGCCTTTCAACATAGCAAAGTCGTATGGGGTCATCGTCATGTCTCCAGTAGCTGAGAAATGGAAGGAGTTTGTGGTGTCCCACCATCTCTCTACTAGTGCACCCAGGAGGGTCCTACTCGCCGCAAGATGCGATAACCTCATGCAAAATGGGCCGAACCCTGCCTCATCAACAATCTGTCGAACACCTGTCTTGAAGCTCCATGTACCACTCCCTCGCTATGATCAACCCATATCCCCGGGTAAAACGGGAAGCTACCTATGTTCAGAATGAGCAGAAATACAGTGCGAGTTGTGTTTCAGAATGAGCAGAAATGCAGTGTGTGAGCTAGTGTTTAGAATGAGCAGAAATGCAGTGTGAGTTGTGTTCATAATGAGTAGAAATGCAGTGTGTGAGCTGTGTTTCAGAATGAGCAGAAATGCAATGTGTGAGCTGTGTTCAGAATGAGTAGAAATGCAATGTATGAGTTGTGTTCAGAATGAGTAGAAATGCAATGTGTGAGTTGTATTGAGGATGAGCAGAAGTGTTGTGCATGTAAATGTGTTCAGAACGAGCAGATAAAATACAAAGTGAAGGCATGAAGTGTGCAAGAAATACAAAATACATTGCAGAAAATGTAAGAGTGCAGTATGCACCTTGGGCGCGTAGTGAGACAGGTGAGACTCCGCTTCCGTAGTAGCAAGTCCGCAGGTGCTCGTCGCGCAAAGTTTGTAAAATGAAGAAAAGTGCTGGATGGTAAGATGTGCTCCTCGGGACGGTATGTCGTAGGGTCGAAGGGCCGGATCCTAGGTGGCAGTAGAATGATGTTGGGCTCCTCCTTCATCTCTGGACGACCCTCGCCGTATGGAGCATCGTCAGCCATCTGAAAAGAAGGTGCAAAATGAGCTAAAATTGCCAAAAGTCAACAACAGTCAACTCTCAGGAAGAGAAAAAGTCAAAGAAATTCAAAACCCAGGAAAAGGTGCTAAACTTCAAGAGAAACATACCTCGAGTGGTGAAAATAGAGAAAGAAGCTCCGAAAACAAATTTTGATCGGTTCAAAGTGAAGGAAATCAGGAAGATCTTAGTGAGTCAACTTTGCGTGGGACGTTGGAAAACGCATGCAAAGCCCGGATCTAAGAGGGAAAAGGGTCTAGGAAGGAAAAGGAGTGATTTTCGGCCTTGTGTCTGTGAGCATTTGTGTTTTCAAGTTGTGTATTTAAAGAGCCGAGCCTCAAAAGACCAAATTGCCCTGGATTTCACTAAACTGGTCGACCGACCAGTTTTTCAGGTTGACCGACCACCTAGCTGGTCCATAGGTGGTTTTGGTGGTCGGCAGCCCTCCAGGGTGGTCTTCAAGGTCCCATTGTCCTCTCTGTGTGTTTTTATGTTGTTTGGAGTCCTTGGCTCTCGAGAAAGTGCAAGAAAAGTTCACTATTTTCGACTCAAAATGTCCAGGCAGGAACTTCAATTCACGTCTTCGATGCACGGCTCATTGTCACTCGTCAAGAGAAAGGTGTATCCTTTTTTTAAGTACATTGTGACCCCTCGGAGAGGTAAATCGGAGGTTACGTTTGAATTGGTCTCGTTAAGGCGTGTATTTCCTTATTCGACATTTCACTTCAAACATGCTGTTGATGTGGCACTGAAAATGTATTGTCATTGTGCAGCAGAATGTGTATGCCGCGTGGCATTGCTACACACTCTTCACTTGCATTGTTATGCACTCTTTCAGTTACATTGTTATGCACACTTCACTTGCATTGTTATGCACCCGTTTCAATTGCATTGTTATGCACACTTCCCTTGCATTGTTTTGCACATTCCAGTTGCATTGTTATGCACTGTTCTACCTGCATTGTTATGCGCTGTTTCACTTGCATTGTTATGCACCATTTTCCTTGCATTGTTTTGCACATTCCAGTTGCATCGTTATGCATGTTCCAGGTGCATTACCGTTCTACTTGCATTGTTATGCACCGTTTCACTTGCATTGTTATGCACATCACCCATACATTGTTATGCACCTTTCCATTGGCATCATATGTGCACATGTTTATCTTGTATTGAAATTATATCTTGATATAGCGTTGATCATGTGTTCCTATTACATTGTACTTGTCAAAATCTCTCTTTTGTGCAGGCACGATATTGTATGTATGGTTCATTTGAAGTTGGTGAAACCTGACGTTATTGTATGTACAGTTCCTTCAAGAGAAGTTCCGGTCAGTTTGACTGCTACCCTTCTCCATTCGCGCTTGACATGTGTTTGGATGTACCCTTACCCTTCTCCACTCGCATTTGACATGGGTTTGGAAGTACCCTTCTCCACTCGCATTTGACATGCATTTGGATGTACCTCTCTCCTCTCGCATTTGACACGCATTTGGATGCCTTTCTTCCTTTCGCGTTTGACATGTGTTTGGATGCCTTTCTCCACTCGCGTTTGACATGCGTTTGGACGTATCCTTCTCTACTCGTGTTTGACATGCATTTGGACGTACCCTTCTCCACTCACGTTTGAAGATGCGTTCAGGACATACCCTTCTCCACTCGCGTTTGCCATGTGTTTGGACATACCTCTCTCCTCTCAGCATTTGACACGCGTTTGGATGCCTTTCTCCTTTCGCGTTTGACACGCGTTTGGATGCCCTTCCCCTCTCGCGTTTGACACGCGTTTGGATAACTGTGGTTTCTTGCATAGTCCTTCTCCTTTTGCATTTGATACGCTAGAAGATGTTGTGTTTGAGACTTTGGGTATTCCCGGTAGTCGCTTTTAGCCTTCTCTGCGTGAGACGCAGTGAGAATTGTATAATTTTCCTACATCCTTTCTGCATGAGATGTAGTTTGGTTTGTGTTTACTTGCTTATGTACGAGTTTGCTGTAGCATTTCTTTGCATAGCATTCGCTTAAAATGTTGTATTCATTTTGCATAAATGCTTCATTACAGTCCTCTTTGCATAATCATAAGTTATGTTCTGCATTATGCATGTCATTTGCATCTTGCCCCTGCCTGCGGGTGCACCTCTTGGTTATCTTGCCTGTTTGTCTAAGTCTTCGGCCTTGTAAAAAATGGGTCGTCTCTGGGTTTTGACATTCACTCCCATCATTTCATGACTTTGGAGTTCTGTCAAAGAGGGGCAACTGTAGACACCCCATTTTCGACCAACTTTAAGACTCAGACGTCATCGATTGAGCGCTCGATGATTGTGCATGTTTGTGCTCGTTTCGAGTTCCCGGAGCCTTCGGTTGTGCGCCTTGTCCCGGGACCTCTTAACTTCCTTCTCTTGGCGTGGTTTTTGGACCATGCCTTGCTTCCTTTGCCTAGAGGTAGACAAAGGCCTGTAGGCCACTTTTTGTAGCCAGTAGGCTACCTTTCCCTCTCGTAGGCCACTTGTAGTGGCCCGTAGACTAGTTTTCAGGGCTTGCGGCTGACTGCCTCGCCTTGCGGACTCTTGTCTTGCTTCCTTTTTTGGTTTGTTCTTGAACCAAACCTTGTTACCCTTTGCCTGGAGAGTGGAACAGGGGTGTAGACCAGTTTTCCCCCTTGTAGGCCACTTTTCTTCCCTGCCAGCCACTTTTGGTTGTTGGCTAGCTATAGTGGGTGGTCCGTGGACCACCTAAGGTGGTCGGCAGCCTGCCACCACCTTCTACTCTCCCTGTAGACCCTCTTCCTCCCTTGCTGACCAGTTTTATTCCCTGTAGACCACCTTTTGTGGTCGGTCGACTAGGAGGAGTGGTCGGCGGCCTTTCTGCATTTTCTGCAGACATTTTCCTTGCCAGCTGTGCCAGCTGTTGGGCATAGAAGGCATCCTCCATACACGTGTATGGAGGGATTGCACCAAGCTTCTAGCTTGTTCAACATGCTTGAGGCTTGGAATTCTATAAAAGGGAAGGTCCATCTCCCTTTCCAGAGGATCAGAAATTTGCATTTGGGCTATGCATATCCCTCTCTCTATATTTCTTCCTCTCTCTCTCTCTCTCTCTCTCTCTCTCTCTCTCTATATTTGCACTAGTTTGTGCCTTAAAGTGGTTTTTCTTCACACTTTTGCACTAAAGCACCTAGTGAAACACCTTCACTCTTGAGCTGAGGTACTTGGAGGTTCGTTTGAAGCTCAAAAGCTTGGTTTTTGCTCTGGAAGTTGCTGTTTTGAAGTTGTTCTTCAAGGGTGAGTCTTTAGCCTCTTTAAAGCTTTGTTTTCATTGCTTATTTGGCCCTATTTGTATGATATTTTAGGCTTAACTTGCAACTACAAAAACTTTTGTTTTTAAATGCTTAAGGTGGTTGTTTGAGACCTCTTTGGTGTTAGGGGTGGTTTACCCCATTTGGTGGCTTGTTTGGCCTTGCCTTAAGCCATCTCTTAAGGCCTTTGAGGTCATCTTTGTTTGGCCTTTTAGCCACTGAAATCCAGTGGATTTTCAGTGGTAGAAATGTGGTTTTGAGGTCCAAAATGAGAGGGGGTGGTCCCCTCTCCTCTTGTCTTGTTTGCTTGCCTTGTTGGCCTCATTATTGAGCATGTGTTTCTAGCATGTGATGGCTTGTTCTCAGCCTATTTTTGGCCCTATTTCAACATGGCATAACTCTGTTTTGGCTTGGTTGAGTCACCCCATGCATGCTTTCTACACTTGTAGTGTAATCTTGCCATTTAGCCTTGTGTACTCAATGCTTTGATCCATCATGCTAGCCTATTTTGGTCCTATCTCAGCATGTTTTTGGTGTTGTTTTAGCATGCCTTAGCTCTATTTTGGGTCGGTTTGATTACCTCTTGCATGCTTCATACCCTTGTAGTGCAATCATCCCTATAGCCTTAACATGCATCATGCTTTGGACCACCATTTTAGCATGTTTTTGGCTCCACTCCAGCAAGCTTTTACTCATGTTTTTCCATGCTTAAGCTCTGTTTTAAGTGATTTTGGTCATGCATGCCTTGCTTTGTATAGCCATAGTGCAATCTCGCTCACTAGCTTTGAGTTTCATAGTCTCTAGCATGGCTTACTTGGGTTGTTTGCATGCTTTGGCCTCATTTCTCACATGATTTTAGTAATGAAGTGTGGTCACACTCCCCCATGCTTCACTCTTCAATGCTTTTGGAGGGTTATGCTTTATGCCTCAATCATGAGCCAATTGGCATGCATGCTTGCCTAAGCTTTTGGGCTACCATCTCAGTGTGTTTTTGGTCTTATTTTTCCATGATACAACTCTGTTTTTGGTTGGTTAGAGCATCCCTCATTTGCTTTTTACACTTGTAGTGTAATCATGCTCATTAGCCTAGCTTACTTGGTGTTTTGGCCTTTTATTCTAGCATATGTTGGCTATGTTCAAGCATGTTTTGGGCCTTGTTTTGGCATGTTTTAGGACTGTTTTGAATCATCTTGGCCCATTGGGGCTTTCTTCATATAGCTATGGTACAAATACCTTAGCTAGTCATGAGCTTTGAGCCTTCTAGCATGCCTCGTTTGTGATATATGCATGATATGGCATCATTTGGAATGTAATTTTAGAGCTTATGTCTTTGCTATACTCCCATGTTTATCACTCGTTCATTGCCCTTGAGGGTTATGCATTATGCCTTGTTTGTGAGCCAATGAATGAACATGCTTTCCTTCCCTTTTGAGCCTATGTTTTAGCATGCTTTCGGCCTTGATTTAGTATGCCTCAACTTTGTTTTGAGTAGTTTGGGTCATATCGGATTTGTTATGCATGGTTGTAGTGCAATAGCTTTGACTAGCCTAATGATTCAAAGTCCTTAGGATGCTATGCTTGTGTTGTTTGGTTAATTTGGCATCATTTCACACATGATTGCAGTGGATATAGTGTAGCCACACTCTCACATTTATCACTTCTTCATTATGTTTGAGAGTTGTGTCTAATGTATGGCTTGCTAGCCAATGCATGAAGATGTTGTTGTAGCTTTTGGTGCCTCATTTCTAGCATGATTCTACCATTGTTGTGGCATGAGGTAGGGTTTGACTAGTTGAGCATTGTAGTACATGCTTCATGTGTGATGCACTTCACTTGCCTTGATGCCTTAGCTCCTAAACATGTCTTGCATGGATTGTTCATATGTTAGAACCTTGTGCATGCCATCTTAACATTGTTAGATAAGCATGTTGTTTGCATGTGTGTTGCATTGCATTGTGTTTGGATCGGATGTTGATCCAAACATGAGGAACGAGGGGCGTTTCAAACTTGAAGTGATGAAACGCACCTCATTTCTCGGTCGCCGACCCTCTTGATCAAGCATGATAGAGGTGGAGGCCCTTATGTGTTATTTGTGCATCCATTGACATTGACTTGTGCAAACTTGGCTTAGCGGCCATCGTGCATTGCGATACTCGATTGGTGGCCCGAGAGTCGAGTACCACAATCCTTTGAGCTTGAGAAATGATAGGGAGGGTGGTTGTGCACACATATCTTGCAAATACACTACTATGCCCCTTCTTGTTCTCTGTGGCAGCAAAACTAGAGCTTGGCAAATTTTCTGGTCGGCAGACCAGTAAAGGTGGTCGACCGACCACTTTTTCTGGTCTACAACCATGTTTTTCTAGCCTATAGGTGGTCTACAGCCCCCTTTTCTGGTCGACAGCCCACCAGGAGGTCCCCATGTTGGAGCCGAAGCATTCTGGAGATTGGCACAATTTTCAGAGATCAAATCAAATACAAACAGAGGCAATTATGGGCATAGCAATGGATTTCCGAGCAAGGCAATCGAGAGCATGCATCCTTCATTGTTCAAGGCAGAGCTGTGGCAGCCTAGTTCACATACCTCACATGCTTAGTTAGTTACCATGATTAGTTAATTTGTTAATTAATTAAAGTATTGTAATAATTAGTTGTAGCTAGTTATTCAATTTGTGTTGTGTAATAATTAGTCTAATTAGATTATTAGATTGGTTAAGTAGCTTAGCTTAGCGTAGCTAGCTTGTATTATTCATTAAGATCTTCCGTCGAGAGGGCAAATGTTGTAATAAGTGTGCGTGTGTGTGATGCATGTCTTCCAATCTCATTTCTTTCTCCCTTTTACTAATCAGCTTTCGATGGTTAGTTTAGGGCATGTTTCAATTAGCATACTTATGCTTTGCATGCATGCATCATTCATTCGTACTACATGCACCGGGTGTAGACACCCCATTTTTGACCGACCTTAAGACTCAGACGTCATCGACGTGAGCGCTCAGTGATGTTGCATATCGTGCTCGTTCTGAGGTTGCGGAGTCACGGCTGCGAGCCTTGCCTCCGGACTTCCGAACTCTTTCGTACCTTGCCTCGGTTTGCGAACCAGGCCCTGTTTTCTTTGTTTTCTCTTCCCGAAGGGAGGGAGAGGCCTCGTAGATCATCTCTCAGTGGCCGTAGGCTACGTTTCGTGGTCGTAGGCCATTTTTCCCGTTTGGAGCCCGATTTCCGATTTTTCAGAGCCGTTGGCCGTGTGCCTCGGTTCGAGACTGCTTAACCACCTCCGTTTGCTCCGGTCTTTGGCACACACCTTGTTTCCTCTCTTTTGGGAGACACTGTGGCCCGGGAGACCGCCTTCGTGGTCGAACGCCACTTCCGGTGCCTAACAGCCTGTTTTTGGGACCTCGAACTGCGTGTTTTGGCCCCCGAACCTTCGTTTTGCATCCATCTTGGTCCATTTTTGGCAGGGACCTTATTTTCATTGTTAGAAAGCTTGTAGGAGGGTGGGAGGCCAGCAATTTTCTGAAAAAACCAGCTTTTTTTGGTCAAAAGTGGTTCAGCATGAATCCGGGAAGGAGGAAAACATCTGTGCGGCTTCACCGAAACGGGCATAACTCTTTGTACAAAAGGAATTAAGATATTAGGCCACCACCGTTGGAAATCTTACTTTCGGGGCTTCATTTTACACTCAAGAATCTCCTAAGGATGAGTCCGGACGGGGGAGATATGATTGGTTGAAGTAGGGGATCAATCCGGTTGGACCGAATCTGCGCGGCTTCACCAAAACTGACATAACTTTTTTGACAGGAGGAATTTTAATGCAAGGTTTGCGGCATTGGAAAGCTAACTTCTGGGGCTTCATCATAGAAGGTGGCCGGCTACCTTTGACCTTTTTGATCTGATCATCCGACCAGGTAAAGTGGCCAGCCGGCCACCTGAACCTTTTGAACAGGCCGGCCGACCAGGGGAGGTGGCCGGCTGACCACCTGGCCCTTTTGCACCTGGTCGGCCATTTTTGTCTCCGTGAGTGTGTTCCTAGCTATGCCAGCTATTTTTCACTTGACCTACTGTCCGAGGGTCTCCCTTTTTGGGGGAAATTTGAATTGGTTTTTTTCCCCTATTTCTCCACCTCTCTCCCTCTATAAAACCAGCACCCCAGCTCCATTTTGAAGGGTTACAAAAATTTGTTTGGAGTTCTTGCATTAAACTCCCTCTCTCTCTCTCTCTCTCTATTCCAATCCTCAAAACACCCTTGGTTCTTGGCCATTTCTACACCAATCCATAGCACCACACCTCCACACTCCATTCCAGCAACTTGAAGGCTATTTCCAGAGGCTAGGAGCTCCATTTCTTGGACCAAAAGCTGTTGAAGACTTAGGCTACAAGGGTAAGTCTCTTTTCTCTCTCTTTTGGCTCTATTTTGCATGCTTTCTTAGCCTTTGTTGCTTGCATTTCTGGGCTCCGACCTGAACTGTAAATAGTCATATTTGGAGCTCATCTCCAAGGGTCTTTCTCTGTTTGAGGTCTCCGTCCTCACCTTTTGTGTTTAAACTCTCTTTTAGGCCTATTTTTGCATGATATTTTAGGCTTATTTGTGAGCTGTTTTGGACTTGGTCATAAACTGTGAAATGTCTTGTTTTGAGCCCCTCTTCAACTTTGTTGAAGGGCTCTCCTCTGTTTGAGTTCAGCTGCTATCACTTGCCTCTTTATCCCTCTTTTAGGCCTTTTTCTTGTATGTTGATTTAGCCTCACTTTTGTTCATTTTTGAGATTTGATGTAAACTGTAAAGTGCCTTTTTTTGAGCCCCTCTTCAATTTTTTTGAAGGGCTCTTTGCCATTTGGGGCCAGCTGCTGTCCCTTGTCTCTATTCTCTCTTTTAGGGCCATTTTTGCATGATAGATTAGCCCTATTTATGTTCACTTTTGAGACTTGTTATAAACTGGAAAAAGTCTTTTTTTGACATCATAGTTCATGTTTGATTAAGGCCTATTCTCTGTTTGGGGTCATCTTCCCCTATGCATGCTTCATTCTTCCAAGATTAGGGCCATACATGTGAGCATTTGCATTGGCCTTGTTTTGGCCTCTTAGCCACTGAAATCTAGTGGATTTTCAGTGGCTTTGATGCAGTTTTGAGCCTCAAAATCAAAGGGGGGTGACCCCCTCTCACCTTGTTTTGTTTGATGGTCTTTTTCGCCTTCCAAAGAGGCCCTATCTTGCATGCCTTGTTGACTGATTTCAGGGCCAATTTGGTGAGTTTTAGGGCTATCATATTTTATTTTCAAAGTTGATTTGGCTATGCTAAGTGTCCTTGATGCATGTGCTTAATAACCCCTTTGTATGCCCTCTAAAAGAACCCATCATTTGTGCATGTGTTGGCTGAATTTCAGAGGTTATTTGGGCATGTTTTGGCATGTTTTATTCACTTATTTTTTCTGGTTTGATGAGTTCTCACTTGCTTCATATACATGCCATGTAAACCATGTTTGCTAGTCAAAGTTGCATGTTATTTTAGTCCATCTTGCTAGCATCTTTTGGCCATGCTTTGAAATAGAAATGTTCATATTTTGGGACTGCGTTGGTTCTGTCTTTATGCTTCATGATCAAATAATGCATACTTTGTATAGCTATAGGTCAATACATGTGCCTAGATTTGAATTTCGGGACCATTCCATGCATTGTATGACATATATCCATGTTTCGGGACCACTTCACATCACATTCCAGTGCTGAAAATTCACATGCTTGTATGCCATATTGCATCCCTTGCCATGCCTTGTTAGAGTGGCATTCGTGCCTTAGGATCGGTCCTCGGTTTGCGTGCATGTGTGCACGCATCTCGAGTGTCTCATTTTCATCTCATGGCCACTCATGTGAGTGTGGCTGAGGTCAACTCATGTTGGCATAAGTCCATGATGCATTGCGTATGCCATTTCGATTCATAGCATTGAGTATGCTAGGTTGTATGTTAGAGCATCGTGTATGCCATGTCACTATCGTGCATTGTGTATGCCATTTCATAGCATTATGTATGCTAGGTTGTATATTAGTTGCATTCATGCATGCCATGCATATTGCATTGTGTTTGGGATAGGAGTTAGCCTGAGCACGGGAAACAAGGGACATTTCATACTTCGAGTGACGGAACGTGTCTCAATTCCCAGTTGTCGACACTCCGAATTATCCATGATGGAGTCTAGGTCTTGTTGTGTTTATGTGTGCATTCATTTCATATCGAGTCGTGCAATTCGACTCATCGGCCATCATGCATCGATATGCGTGATTGGTGGCACGAGGATAGAGGACTACACTCCCTGAAAAGTAGTCAAGCATACATATGTGAAAATACATTGCCATGCCCCTTTCCTGCTCTCTGTTGCAGTAAATCAAAAATCGGCAATCTTTTGGGGCTTCGCGCAACATTCCGGGCTTAATTGTAAACAGAGGCTGATTGGGGCGTCGCATTGGATTTTCGCGCCAAGCAACCCGAGCATGCATCATTTATCATTTCTAACAGAACCGAGGCGGTCCATGGATTTACGCGCCATTTATTGCTTTCCTCGATTAATTTGCTAATTAATTAGGGTTTTGTACTTATTGGAACTGTATTATTTATTTGGGGACTGTATATTATTTTGGACCCTCTGAGCGAGGGAAATGTTATAATAAGTGTGTGTGTGTGTGATGTATGTCTTCTAACCCCACGTCTTTCTCCCTTTTATTTACCAGCTTATGATGGTCAGATTAGGGCATGTTTCATTTAGCATACAGTATGATAGTATGTTTGCATCCATTCATCTGTTTTGCATGCACCGGGCTCGGCGCATCATACTCACTGCATTGTATTTCAATTCCGAGTTGAATATGTGTTAGCTGTAGCATTCCATATGCCATGTTCAGAATAGCCGAGCCTATCTTAGTTGCATTCTTGCATGTGTTGCATTAGGCATTTCTGTATAGTTAGGATCATGCATGGATTTCTAATTAGCTTCTGTTTTGGCTTGGAGTACTCGGTAAGTTTTTATACTTTAGCATCCTTGCATGCGTGTGAGTGACTGCCATGAATAGCATGCTTACCATGAGGCTATTTGCTTATGTGATATAACTACCTGAATGCTTGTGGGTAAGGTTGGGTTACTTGGATTGGAACAATTCATTCACTGTGAGTTTTAAGCCCACTAGATAGTGGCAAAACCATGCTTTCTAAGCCCACCCGAGGGTGGCAAAATCTGCATCTTAAGCCTACTTGCGAGTAGCAAACCATCTTTCAAAAACAAACATGAAATGTTTTGTTCCAATTCAGGCAATCCAGTCTATACTTGTATGCTGTGCGCATCACATAGTAAATCTAGGCTAATAACCGAAATAAGAATGCATAATGTTTTCAAAACTAGATATCATGGTTAGTAGAGGCCGATCTTTGATCGGGCGAGCGGGGGTGCTCACGAAGTGACCTTCCCCAATCATACCCAAGTTCCCGAGCCGAGGCAACTTTGGTGATGACGGACACGTGGCCTTAGGCAACGAGTCAGGGTTTCCTAAATTTCCCAAAATAAAATATTTAGGTGGCGACTCTGTATCTGGCAAAGCAGTCCATGTTTGGCACTTCTTTTCAAAAAAATCTATTTTCTCAAAATGATTTGCTGGATTTGGACTCTTTGGTTCAGATTAAGCACCGTGACATTGAGTCCTGAATTGTAGTGAGCCCAAAATGAACGGAGCGAGGGACTCATCCCTCCCGAGGCGTTCGGGGACGTCTACAGTTTCTGGCGACTCTGCTGGGGATTTAGAGAACTTGACTCGAACTCATGATACCTTGTTTTGATTACACTTATGTGTTTCTTTGCATTGCAAGTGCATTGGTGCGCCTTGGACACCGTGTTTGCCATCTACTATTCCTGAGCAGTTTGCCAGAGGCTGCGTGCCATAAGGCTTACTGGTTACGGGCTCTGCCAGTATGGAAACATAAACCCCTGTTTTACCGAGGCACCCTTTTGACCATTCGACCTAGTGCATATTCGGAATCCATAGTGACCATTCCAAGCTAGGACATGTTGCTTACCCGATATAGGTTGTTTGAAACCGCTGTGTGCGTAGTGAAACCCTACCCCAACATAGGGGTGTTTTGGCTCTCACTTATCTGTTATGTGATTTTAGAGTGCATCTCTATAGGAATGCATGTATCAGTTTGCAAGTTTGGGCATCAGGCCTGCGGGCACCAGTTCAGTATTTTGGGATTCAGTTTACCTGAGGGTATCAGTTTACGGGCAGAATTCTGTAGGGGCACAATCATTCAGCTCTGCTCATATGGGTTATCGTGAAATCAGGCTGAGATGCTCTCTGTTTTCCCTTTTGCTAGGTAGTCCGGGAATCATAGCTTCAGAAGGCTCCAATATCCCCCCGGGTACACTGAACTTGTGTTGATAGACTTTGTCGGGTTAGAGATTAAGTTCAAGGGCAATCAGTGTTCCTTTACCAGAGGCAGGGTGAAAAGCTCGGTCAGGCACAGACCATCAGTACAGCAGCTACCAGCTCAGTGGTCTTTCAACAGCCTGGTTGAGATTTCCGAGTCTACTGCAGAGATAGATATACTGGTGGTTCAATCAGATCAGGACAGTATGTCAGGCTTAGAAGAGATGGTGCGCCAGCTCCAGGATAGTATGAAAGCCATGCAGCAAGACGCTATCCGTCAAGCGAAATTCGCCAAGCAACAGGCCGTGGTCATAGCCCAATAGGCAGAGACAATTGCCAGGTTAGAGCAACAAACTGGAGTATCTACTTCACACCAGGCTCCTCCCCTACCAAGAGTTCCCATACTCGGGGAGGCAATCCACGTCCAAGATGATACGGACATTCTAGGCAGGCCAGCTCCGCCCCCAGTTCTACCCCTAACTGTCTAAAACACCCACCAACCTGCCAGACTCCCCCTTTGAGTTCGAGACGGACCCCACAACATTGAAAGTGAGCAAGCTTGAGAAATTGTTCAAAAAGTCTCAGGGGGCCCGCTCTATTCCCGATATAGAGGATGGCTTATACCAACTCAGTGGTGACCTTGCCAGAGCAGTTTAAAATCTCGCATATCGATCGATTTGATGGCTCTGAAGACCCAATGGTGCACCTCCAACTGTTTTATGATATCTTGAGGCCAATGGGTTTGACCACAGCCCATAAATTGTCACTACTTCGACCGAACCCTGTCTGGGATAGCCTGCAATCTGGTATGCAAAATTGGAGAACTCTGTGAAACAGAACTGGGAAGAGCTGGCTGGCCCCTTGTCGGCCATCAGTGAAATTTGCACAGTGTATTGGTAAGGTGGAGCAGAGATGTTCTGGATGTGGACAGCTTTGTTGGTGCTCATATGTGCAAATAGAGGCATTCAGCAACAAGGCAGTAGGTTTTTTGGGTGGAAACCGAGCACGTGCATGAGCCTTTCTTGCATTCCTAGCTTATTTAATGCTTAAATATCTAGCTTAAATATGTGTTGTAATTAATTAGTTGTAACTAATTAAGTGTTGTAAATAAGTAGTTAGTTTAACTAGTTATTCAATTTCGATTTGTAATAATTAGTTAACTAGAATAGTTAATTGATTCGGTTTGTAATAATTAATTAGCATAATTAGCGTAGCTAGTTAGCTTTTATTCATTCGGACCCTCCTTCGCGAGGGCGTAATGTTGTAATAAGTGTGCTTGCGCGTATGTATGTCTTCCAACCCCACGTCTTTCTCCCAATTTACTTAATCGCTTTTGATGGTTAGATTAGGGTCATATTTCAATTAGCATACCTTATGCTTGCATCCATTCATTTGTATTGCATGCACCGAGGCTTGGCACTTCATTCAAACTGCATTGCCATTTCAATATCTTATTTGAATACATGTTTAATCGCATGTTGTTCAAATCGATCCATATGTCATATTAGTAGTCGAGCATATTAAATTGCATATTGCATGTGTTGCATTAGGCATCTTGTATAGTTATGATCATGCATCTTTCTAACTAGTTTTTGTTTTGGTTTGGAGTACTTGGTGAGTTTTTTATGCTTTAGCATACTTACATGAGTGTGACTTGCCATGATGCCATGATTAGCATGCTTGCCGTGAGGCTATGTGCTTAAATGCTAAACTGCATGAATGCCTGTGGATGAAGGCTTGTTGTTTGAATTGGAATGATTCAACAAATGTATGTTTTAAGACCACTTTTTTGAGTGGCAAATCTTGTTTTAAGCCCACTATGTTTGGTGGCAAATCCGCAACTTTAAGCCCACTTGAGGTAGGCAAATTCAAACGATTTTCGCAAACAAACACGAGTTGAATTGTTCCAAATTAAGCAAACTAGTCTATACATGCATGTGCACATCACATAGTAAAGCTAGTTTAATAACCGGAACAAGAGCACATAATGTTTATAAAAATCACATAATGATTAGTAGAAGGCTGATCTTTGATCGGGCGAGCGAGGGTATTCAATTCATGACCTTCCCCTCTCATACCTAAGTTCCTGAGTCGAGGACAACTTTGGTGATGATGGACACGTGGCCTTCGGCCCGAGTCAGGGTTTCCTAAATTTTTCCAAAAGTAAAATATTTAAGTGGCGACTTTGTATCTAGCAAAGCAGTCCAATTTTGGCATTAGTTTGATTTAAAATCGATTTTCCAAAATGATTTTCCGGATTTTGACTCTTTGGTGTTTGCTCAATTTCACATTGCACTTGTGAGATTAGATTCAGAACTGCGAGAGTCCAAACCGTGAAGCATTTTCTTTCAAACCTTTCCAAAAGACAGGGCATGGAAAAAGGACGAGTCCACAATTTCTGGCGACTCCACTGGTGACTTAGAAAACTTGACTTGAACTCATGATATGTTATTTTATCTACACTTATGTGTTTCTTTGCATTTGCATTTGCATCAGTGCGCCTAAGTGACAGTGTTTTCCATCTGCTATTCCTGAACGGTTTGCCAGAGGCTTGCTTGGAAAAGTTTGCCAAAAGGTTGACCGGTTGCGGGCTCTACCACGATGGGAACACAACCCTTGGATCTGGACTACCACTGTACCGTTTGATCCTCCTTTCACTTCTCGATGTTAGGTGTGAGAGGTATATTAAGTAGTCTTGCTGAGGTACCCTTTTTGACCAATCGACCTAGTTGCATATCGGAAAACCATAGAGACTGTTCCAAACTAGGACAGCTTGCTTACTCGAATGCAAGATTGTGTGAAACACTTTTCTTGAACAGCTAAATCTAGCTCCTGACGAAATTAGGACAGGGTAACCCTACCCCATTATAGTGGTGTTTTGGCTCTCACTTGCTTGATATGTGCTCTTAGAGTGAAACTCTACAGGAATGTATGAATCAGTTGCAAGTCTGGGTATTAGTTTTTGAGCAGAATTTAGTATGGAGTACTGTCATTCAGCCATGATCATCTCTGTTCTAGTGAAATTAGACTGAGGTGCTACATGTTTTCTCTTTTGCTAGGTAGTCTTGGAACCATAGCTTTAGAAGGCTCTGATATCCCTCGGGTACTCTGGACTTGTGTTGATAGACTTTGTCAGGTTGGAGATTTAGTTCAAAGGCAACTAGTGTTTCCTTCGCTAGAGGCAAGGCAAAGAAAGGCCGGCTAGGGCTCACCGGATCCACTGTTCTGACATTTACTAGTTGGATCACCTCTGTTCAGAGCACGACCATCTACCCCTATCATGCCTCAACCTCCGGCAAATCTAGAGGATTTATTGATCCATCTTCACTAATTAATGGATTCGCTGCAGCAAGATATGGTTAGGCAACCAGAGACATTGCAGAAAATGGTATTCAACTATACAGACCTCTATGAAATTAGGGTTCAAATCAACGCTGCCATCAGATAGGGGCTCATTGTGAAAGGAAATGAGCTTATGAGGAAGAGTGTTGTTTGCAATTCCAATGCTACCACTAGTGGTAGCACGGCTGTGAAATGCTCAGAAGTAAGCACTGCCACTGTGCCTGTCAAAAGCCTTTTTGCTAATAATAGCCCAAGACCAACCACTTTAACTCGGCCCCAAGCCCGAAATTTCTATCCTCTTTACATGAGTTTCTCTCAAGCCTTGAAAACGCTGCGAGAAAAATGGCACCTAGAACTTCTAGAACCCCGACCCCTTCCAAATCCTCTTTCACCAAGATATGACCTATCTAAATACTGTGCTTATCATCAGCAGCACGATCATGATACAAACCATTGCATTCAGCCTCCTTCATAACATTCAGGATCTTATTGACAAAGAGAGCATAGCTCCACCAAAAAGACCTCAGGCCACCATTGATTTGTCACCTCCACATCTCAATCTAATCCATACACTGCCATCCATCCACAACCCCATCATATACATCACCCTACCCTATTTACCCAACCTTGAGGTGTTCATTCCAGTCAACATGGACTTATGCATGATGGATGCACTTGAACCCCAATCATCTCAAACCCATGAACCTACTATTTCTGAGTTAGTGAGCATGATCGAATATTTGGAAAGAATTGTGGCAAATCTAGCCTTTTGGATATTGGCTTCGTCATCGACCACATCACATATCAGGAATTTCATGTCAAAAGGCTCTCCAATCTTGGGACAAACTGCATTGGAAGACGGCCAATACCTTGGGAAAGTAGAGGCAAATGGCAAGAACAAGGTAGGGGCAGGCATTGGTCCTTATGAACATCTTCAGTGGGCTATTGAGGCTTTGAAAGCCTGAAGGACTGAACAAACAACAAGTGCTCGTAGTTGTTACAAGGAATATGGACGACACTTTTATCACTCAGGATGAGAGCATTCTGAATCAAGGGATAAGCCATGAAAATGGTTGTCGTACTAGAAACATCCTCTCAGCTCCAATCCTACACTAGGAAGAGATCATCAAACACAGTCAACACCTGCCAAGCCCTCTATCAAGCCTGTCAGAACTGGTAACCGCACCTTCAATCCCCTTTACATGACATTGTCCAAAGCTCTCCAAATCCTTATAAGATAAGGCCATCTCAAACCCCTTGAGCCTCGGCCTCTCTCGAATCCCGTTCCAAGCCAGGCTTAATGATGCCAAGTACTGTGCCTTCCATCAACATACAGATCATGACACTGATGGTTGTTATCATCTTTGCCATGAAGTTCAAGATCTGATTGACAACGAGGTCATCGTCGCACTAGGTCCTAGAAAGTCTATCGGTACTGGGTCGATGAACTTAGGGGATAATATGACTATATGATCAGGGGTATAAACCACCTGCTAATGGCGCTCATTTTACTCCAGATGTGGTGGATGGCACGCACTGTTTTGAGGAATTTGAAAATGTTGTTTATTATACTTTCTGACTTGGGTATTAGGTCAGTCTTGTTGTGTTGTATTGAGCCAATCTTTTTGAATTGAGTCAGTTGAGTCAGTCTTGCTATGTCGAAGGTTGGTGATTTCGGCTGTGTTAACTCGGGCATCACTTTCTTGTTTTTTTGTTTGTTTGTCTGTTCGTTGTTTCTTTTAAGTTTGCTTCTATCATGGAGCCAGTTGAGCCAAAAGTTCTAAATGAAAAGGCAGCGATTTTCACCTACTTTTTTGTGCCTTGAAATCATTGCATTGGCCTAAGTTTTTCAAAATTTTTCTAACACTGTGATGAAATCAAAGAGGGACGAATTCCTCAGGAATTTGCAAAAATTTGATCAATTAAGAGAAAGAGAGGCATGCTAAGCGCTTAATGAATGAGATCATACTTGTTAATGTGAGTACTGAGAAGGATCTTAGCTTGATCCAGATTGGTCCTACATTGTCTTCAGGAGAGTGCGAGCGACTTTTGCGTGGTCCTGCGAAGACATGCTTGGAATTGATCTTGGGATTGTGCAGCATAGGATCACTCTCGACCTCGAGACTCGACCCCTTTTGCTTTCAAACCTTGAACCTAGACTCAGAATGTTCAACGATCAATCACAATATACAGCTCTTATGGCCAGATCGAAAGCGACCCTTGAACTAGGGTCAAGAAGATTAGATCAAGAAGGTCAGATGTCGTCAAAGGAAGCTTGCAAAGCTAGATCAGAAGTGGCCCTTCAACTAGGGGCAAAAAGGTCAGAAATGATCGAAGATTCAAAGATGGATCATTTCACCAACCAATGAAGACCAGGAAGAAAGCCAAATCCCAAAATCTAAGAGAAGAAAAATTATTACTGAAAGACAATTGAGTTCCTACCCACAACACTATGGGCAAATTCAGACCCCAATTGGATGGCTTCTTACATCATCAAGACCATTTAATCAGCGAACAACAACCATTCTCCTGGATTTAGATGGCTTCGAGATCTCAAAATTGATCAATATGGACAAGTTAAACTTTTCTATCCTTGAGAGGCTCATTGGGCGAAAAACCTAGAAGGGTGACCCAGGCAAAAGTTAGAGCAAGAAAAGAAAGAAAAGAAAAGAACACGAATGAAAAAATGGAAAAGAAGAAAAATGAAGAAAAAGAAGAACAAAGAAAAATGAAAAGAGAAATAGCTCGCAAGGTTAAAAACTTGGAAGGGCGGCCTTGGCAAAAGTTAGAGCACAAAAGGAGAGTGTCAACACCCGAGTGAACCTTAGCCCCGGAACTACGTACGGGTGGATTCCTATCTTTGGGATACGTAGGCAACTTCATCCTGAAGTTCGGCCCAAAACATTTTTAGCTTGTTGGTCTCATTCATGTTGATTGGCTAATCCTTATTCAACTTGGCTATCTTATCCATGTGCAAATTGGCTCGTCTTCATTCAAATTCGGTTGTCCTATTCTGTTTCATGATTCAGCTGCAAGACAAATCCAATTCAGATCTAAGATTGTGCATCTCGAGAGTAGATTCCATGTTGGTTGAGCAATGACCATTTGCAAAAACAGTTTTGAAGATTTTTAGTGAGGTTGACTAGTTTTCTCAAAAATTATTCCATTTTTCCAAAACTGGACCATTTCTTGGACCCAAAAAAAGGAAAATTTTTAGTGCTCACGACATGACTTGCATGATTTCAAAGTAGAAAGTCGAATAAGCATGTTAATCTAACTCTCATATTGGTCAAAATTATTTTAGCAGAAAGCCAAAATAAAAAAATGGTCAAAATAATGAACTAGGAGTACAGTTGAGTTAGGTTTTTTGTCTTTTCCCTATTATTAATTCACTCGCCAGAAAGGGCGCAACTGAAGCTAACAGCAGAGGCCAAAAGACTCTCTCATCCTCCATGCAACGAGGTACCAAACCAAGTACGAAGCATGAATTGAAAATGGAGTTGGATATTTTATTCCCTCAACTGGACAATCACGCTCAAATTGGCATCTGACCCAGAATGGGGACGTAGAAAACGCAATGTATGAGACCAATCAATTGTATGCCTAGCCAGTGGGACATGCTGTAATTCAACTCAGTCAAGCTAAGCCAAGGGCATCGTCAACCGATGTCGGTTGCAGTGCTGCACATCTAGTCGCATCACAACCCCTCTATGGGAAAGCTCACTAGTTGTGAAGTGAAACAAGGAGAATCTAGTAGAATACTAGGGCCAAGAGCCCACAACTTCCTGCTTATCCATCAACCACCCAGGAAAGGGAAAAAAAATAAGAGAAAGTAAATAATAGAGAGATGTGCGCTGAGAGAAAAAGTGAGGAAAGGGCTTTTCAGAGAAAAAAGATTGAGTGCCAGAGTGATGTGAGAATCACAAATGAGAAAGGGTGGGAAACAATAAACAGAGAAACAAGCTCCCCGTGAAACGAGAGATCTCTCGCCATTGGAACATATCCGAGTGTTGTGTTTGTTGTTTTTGTTTGTCTCGATTCTTGTTTTGAGTCGTTTTGATTTCAATAAGTGTCAACATTTGTGTTGTTTTTACCTTGTCTTTCCCTTAGTTGAGTTATTTTGACTGTGGTCAGTCGTAGGCTTAGTACCCGGTCAAAAACTCATTCTCAATCTCAATTTAAAAAAAAAAATCGTTTTGTACTCAGAATGTTGTGTCATTCCCAACATGGTGTATAAAACATGATTCTTTCTTTCATAAACCTCAGGGTTCAACCCAAGTCATTGTGAGAACAATAGAACAAGGACCTATCTAAAGCTATATATGTTCCGGACTGCAAAGCAAAAGAAAAAAGGGAAAATCGGACCATCTTAGTGTGTTTCAACTTCAGAGAATTCTGAGATTGCATTCCGGATATACCTCCTTAGGCCTTGTCAATGCTTCGAAGTATGAGTGTACCTCTACCTCAAGCTTAAGCTCGAGCCTAGCTTCAAACCAGAATGGCGATCAGAAGTGCTCTTCCTGAGTACCATTCCCTACCAGAGGCGTCTTAGTTGTGTTCGCAATGAGTTCCCAAGAGACCAACTGAGATGGTGGAAATCAGAGTTCGAATAAGCAATGCCTAGAACACAAAGATTTGAAATTTTCGAGACTAAAGTCCGGTTTAAATACCTAGGGGTGTGTAGACACCCCATTTTTGACCACCCTTAAGACTTGGGCACTACTAATTTCTTACTTGATGGTGTAGGCTATGCTATGCACAGGTTCGATTTCTTTGGCAATGAGAGAGAGTCAAATCCCAAACTTACACCCCATTTTTGGACTCAAACTATTTTGACCAAAGATTTTAGATCTTAAAACCCTCTCTTTCAAAATATTTTTGAAACAAAGTTCCTACGATGTTTCGACTGCTCGCATTTTGTTAAATGTTGCGCTTTTCGGTAAACTGAACAAGGACAAAGTGGAAATGAATGAAAGAGAGCTAAGCTCATTGAAAAAAATCTTTAAAACATCTTGTGTAGAGGTTTGGAGTTGAAGAAAAGAAGGGGAGAGAGAAGAAACCAACTTGGAGAAGAAGATGGGCATGAACCGTTAAAAGAGACTCGAGCAGCCCTCGCTAAATCGAGCCTATCCATTTGTACATTTGGATTTCAGCTATGAAGCCACCACCATTGGAAATAAGATTCTAGGGCTTCATTTTGCACTCAAGAAACTCCTAAAGTCGAGTTCGGATGAGGGAGATATGCTTGGTTGAAGTTGGACAGGAATCCGGTTGAGCCAAACCTGAGCAGTCTTCACTAAAAGAGGGATATCTCTTTGTATACTTGGAATTTTTATGTGAATTTTTCACCATTGGAAAGCGTACTTCTGGGGCTTCAATTTGGACACAAGAATGACCTGAAAATAAGTTCATATGAAGGAGATATGCCCATTTGAAATTTGACCTGCATAGCAGATTTTCGCTATCGGCCAGAAAAGTAGCCAGCCGGCTAGTTGAGGTAGCCTACCGGCCACTTGAAGTAGCCGGCCGGCCAGTTATGTCCAAAACTCAGATATTTTGCAGATCTTTTCCCTCCAGCTGTTCTACACAACCTCCAGCTGTCCCAATTCAGATATTTCGACCTTGAGCTCTTGTATTGCTATATATGGAGGCTATATCTATCATTTTGAGAGGTTAACAAGTTTGGGAGCTTCTCACACTGAAATCCCTCTCTCTCTACAAGTTTTCAGAGTTGAAAATTCTCTCTCTCTCTAGAATTCTCTCTCTCTCTCTCTCTCTCTCTATTGTGCTAGCTTGAAAGTGGTTTTTCTTCACATATTTGCATACAACCCCTTAACCAAACACCCCCATCTTGGAGCTGAGGTTTCTTAAGGCTTGTTTGGAGTTCTTTAAGGATGGTTTTGGCTCAGAAAGTTGCCATCTTGCTGCTGTGCTTCAAGGGTAAGCTTCTTCCCCTTTTAAGCTTATTTTTGTACATTCTCTTGGCCACCTTTGCATGTTGTTTTAGGCCTACTTGTCAACTACAAAAACCTCTATTTTGAAGTGTTTAAAACGGTGGTTTGAGGTCCTTTTGGATTTAGGGGTGGTCCACCCTCTTTTATAGCTTATTTGCTAAGCTTTGTGCCATCTTTCAAAACTTTTGAAACCATCTCCTTTTCGCCCTTTAACCAGTGAATTCTAGAGGAATTTTAGTGGTGGAAAGGTGGTTTTGAGGTCTAAAATGGGAGGGGGTGGTCCCCTCTCCTATTGTCTTATTTGCATGTGTTGATGGCCTACCAAATGAGCATGTATTTCTACCTTTTTGAAGCCTAGTTCGAGAATGTTTTAGGCTATATTTTGACCTGCTTTAACTGTGTTTTTAGCTGGTTGGATCACTTGTGACTTGATTTTGGTACTTGTAGTGCAACCATGCTTACTAGCCTAGCATATTTGATGATTTAGCCTATCGATCTAGCTTGTGTTGGCTTAGCTCCAGCACATTTTCGCTAATATTTTGGCATGTTTAAGCTCTGTTTTGAGCCGGTTTGATCACTCGAGCTTTGCTTTGTATGCTTGTTGTGCAATTGTGCTAAATTGGCTAACATGTGCTATTGTTTTGGCCTCTAAGTCTAGCCTTTCTTGACTTGTTTCAAGCATGTTTTTGAACTCTATTTAGGCTGTTTTAGGACTGTTTTGGGTTGTTTTGGTCATATGGCTCATGTATTGCATAGTTATAATGCAAGTGTCTTAACTAGCTATGAGTTTTAGCGCCTCTAGCATGCTTTGCTTGTGATGTTTGCATGATATAGCATCATTTCTCATGTAATTTCAGAGCATATATCACTGTCATACTCTCGCATATATCACTCTTTAAATGTATTTGAGAGTTGAGCCTTATGCCTTGTTTTTGAGCAAAATACATGAGCATGTTTTTCTTGCTTTTCATGCTACCATCTCAGCACATTTTGGTCATTGTTTTAGCATGTTCAAGGTCTATTTAGGGCTTGTTTGGTCCTTTGTGCTTGATATTGCATGCTTCTAGTGTAATACACCTCACTAGCTTTGATGCTTTATGCCTCTAACATTCATTACATGAGTTGTTTGCATGATTTTGAGTCACTTAGCATGTTATTTCAGTGCTGAAATATGTGTCATTGCACTCCATTGTTTCAACCTTTCATTCACTTTGAAAGTGGTCTTGAGCCCCATGATGGCTTGGGTATGGAATTGA